>CM041012.1:23745051-24455051 GCA_022984855.1 Dimocarpus longan
TTTCTGAGGGTCTACTGATATCCCTTATGTCGATACCCATATATCCCAGAAACGCTACTTGATCTAGCCAGAATCGGCACTTACTAAATTTTGCATAAAGTTGATGTTCCCCCTCCGCATCTATAATACAATCTTCAGGTGCTCAGCATGCTCTTCTCGGCTACCTGAATATACTAAGATGTCATCTATAAAGACAATTATGAACTTATCCAGGTAGGGCCTGAATACTCTATTCATCAAGTTCATAAAAGCTGCTAGAGCATTGGTTAAGCCAAATGGCATTACCAAGAACTCATAATGCCCATATTTAGTCCTGAAGGTCGTCTTAGGAACATCTTCTCTACGTACCTTCAATTGATGGTATCCTGACCTCAAGTCAATCTTCAAGAATACCTTAGCCCCTTATAGCTGATCAATCAAATCATCGATCTTCAGAAGGAGATACTGATTCCGGATAGTGACTTTATTAAGTTGTTGATAATTAATACATAATTAGAGGCTTCCATCTTTCTTCTTTACAAATAGCACTGGAGCTCCCCACGGCGAGGTGCTTGACTTAACGAATCCCTTAATTACCAGTTCCTCCATTTGAACTTTTAACTCCTTTAGTTCTGCTAGTGCCATCCGATACAGAGCTATAGAGATAGGCTCAGTACTAGGAATTATCTCAATTTCGAATTCTATCTACCTGTCTGAAGGTAGCCCTGGTAGGTCTTCTAGGAAGACATCCATGAACTCATTAACCACAGGAACCCTTACTATCCTCTAGTCCCACAATATAAGCCATCCATGAACTATCTATAACTTACTATCCTCTAGTCCCACAATATAAGCCAGTATCCTTGGCAATCTCTTCAGAGCATCTTATTCGCTTTCATCATATTGATCAAACTTGCAAAGAGTATCTTCCTTTCTTCGCAGAAAATCACATTTGGCATTCCTGGTCTGCTAAGTTTGACTTCCTTTCTATAACAATCAATAGTAGCTTGATGCTTCGATAACCAATCCAAACCCAGAATGATATTGAAGTCATGAATGGTGAGTACTATCAGATCAGCCTTAAATTTTTAACCTGCTATAATCACCTCACTTCCTATAAAAACCTGATCTGTAAGTGAATTACCAGTGGGAAGTGACACTCTCATCTTCCATTCTATCGGCCTCAAAACTACTCCGACTCTATTAATAAAATCCATAGAGATAAAAGAATGGGTGGCTCCTGGATCCACCAAAACACGTGTATCTGAAGTAAAAATAGTGAGAATACTGTAACCACCTTTGGGCGACATTAACCTACTGCTGGTTGACGGTGTAAACTCTGGCTGCCTGGCTACGGGGCCGACCCAGGCTATCCCCTGGGTCATATACCCCTGCTAGGTCTACTACTAGGCGGCTCTGAAGCTATGACTCTTCTGGCTTGGGGCCTCTTCTGTCTGGTCCACGGCCCCCACTAGTATGTCTCTGCACTACGGATCTAGCCTTTGTTGGGCTCAATGCTACCACATTGGGACAATCTCTCATAAAATGGCCCTGCTGGCCACATCTGAAACACACCGTACGGCCCATAAGACACTCGCTTGGATGTTATCAACCGCACATGTTGTAGGCAGGTCTGTCTATCCAGCTCGGTTTACGTCTAGACCCACCTGATGACTGGAACGAACTCTAGCTGGTCTGAGGCCTCTGACTCTGTCGCCGACTCTTAGATCGGGCTGACTTCTGACTGCTCTTGACCACTTTACTGGATCCCCCATGGTGGCTACCCGTTCAGCTACGCTTCTGCTCGAACTTCTTTGGTTGAGGAATAGTTTTCACACTTCTTTCGACTCTAATGGCGGCCTCCACTAATTGTCCATATTGAGTGTGTACCGTTGATGTCACATACGCTCTGATCCTAGGATGCAATCTAGCAATAAACCCATTGATCTTCTACTCTTCATTTTCTGAAATAAAAGAGATCAAATTAACGAGCTCGGAGAACCTCCTCTCATACTCGGTAACAGTTGAAGTCCCCTACTCTAGGTGGAAGAACTCCTTTATCTTCGCATCCTTGTAACTCATGGGAAAGAATTTGTCCCCTACTCTAGGTCTAAACCATCATCCGTAATATATAACATATAACATGGGGTACGTCACTGGCGTTTGAAAACATTTTTTTTTTTCATGTAATTCACAATTGAATTCTTTCATTTCATAAACTTAGAATATTAAACATATTGCATGAAAATTTTACTAAAACATAATCATTATTATTTCAAGTCTTTCATGCATAAAACATTCTTTTTCAAGTAGAAATTTAAATTGTCTGTAAACTAATATGTTGAAAGGATAATCACTTTAACTTTTAAAAATACATTATCAACCACATATACTTTAAAATAGTCAAATATACATTTAACAAGTCAAAAATGCATTTTTACTCACTTGGCCCATACGTTACTAGTTTGTCCTTCAATTTATCCCCCACGATTCGTTCGCTTTCTTTCCACCTACAATACACATCCTAGATTAGAATTCACCAACCAATTACTAACAATTAGCATTTTATTGCCTATTTTCATTAAAAACACTTTGTCCACCCCAAACCACAAAATTGACCTAAACTAATACATTCATCGTTGCATTCGATTCTTTCCACTTTCTTAATTCAATTTCACTTAATCACATTCATAAATTTATAAAAACACAAGAAAACAATCAAAGAACTAATTGCACACCAACTTATCCTTCTAGCCGAACTTAACACATCCACCATACACAAACTTTTTCTTTTCATTTATTTCACCTAAACTTACTTGAATACATATTTAATATTATCACAAGACATCAAAACAATTAAATCACAAATTGCACACCAAACCCTCACCGTGGCCGAATTACACACCCATAAAATAAAACGCATTAGAATCAATTTCTTTCAATTTCTTGTACAATTCACTTTAGAATCAAGTAAACAAACACATTAAAACAACCAAAATTAACATATATTCATCAAACCCTTACTTGGCCTAAACTAATATCATGACATCTCATATCATTCATCCACTTTCATGGTCACTAAATACACTAAAATCACTCAATCATTCATCATATACCCAAAGATCAACTCAAATGACCCTAGAATCTTACCTTACTAGTTTATTTGATTCACCATCTCCTTTGTGTTTTCTTCCAAATCCAAGCTTAAATAAAGAATAATCAACTTCTATTTATATCAAGAAATTCACAAACACATAATTTTAACAACTCACCATAAAAATCCATCAAAATATCATTAAAAAACTCAACTTTCTTACCTATTCTCTTTACTTTCTTGCTTGGTTTTTACCCTAATACCTTGCTTGATGAAGATTGATGGATTTAGGCTTGAAAAATGAGATCAAACCTTGATTTTTCCTCTCCTTCTTGCTGTCGAACTGATCTGCACCTTTTCTCTCTTTTTTTTTCTTCTTTTGTAGTCACATACACTCTTTCAAGTTCATCTCCATTCAACTTTATATAGGTCACACTTTTCTTAACTAAAATTCCCCTGATCTAACCCACAAATGACCATCAAATCCTCTTCTTAGTTTTACCAAAATGCCCTTAATTAAATCTCCTAGCAACTTATCACTAATGGCAATTTAGTCATTTGATAAATAAAACATTAATGAATTTTAGTGCATGACAACTAATTCTCCACTAATTCCATAATTAATTTTTATTTGTCACTCTCCCATTGGTTGACATGGATTATGCTTCTTATTCAATTCCTTTCAATCTGGTTACTCACACCAAATCCATGTATGTTTGAGTGAAATGTCCATTTTGCCCTTGTTTACATTTTACTGTCATTCATACTTATATAAATTTCAAAAATATTCTATGGTCATTTAATCATCAAATTAACCATGTAATACTCTAATTGAGTATCTTAACTCTCAATCTCATGCTTTAAAAAAATTCAATTGGGTTTAAAATAATCAATACCTACTATTTTTCTAAAAGGGTGTTTTCATAAATTAAATTTCGAACCGCTTAAAACCTATTCAAATGGACTTATTTTTAACCCATTCCAACTTCTATTAACTCTAATACTAGTTCTAGGACTTCTAATGTTCAAGGTCCATTTTTCGAAAATTACTACTCACACAGACACTTTCGGTCTGAAAATATTATTCATAAAAAATTTCACTTTCAACGATTTTCGGGATCCTTTTCTCAAAAATTACTATTCACTTAATTATTATTTATACGGATGCTATAAGCCCTCGTTCCTACAAATTGAACTCCTTAGAAATAGGAGATAGAGTATGCAAAGAAAATACTAAAGCTGTAAATAGTCAAAGTAGGAATGGTTAAAGTTATTCAATGCTCATTTTAATGCAAAAATGAAGAGGCAAAAGGGTCATTTTGCCAAATTAAAAGCTCTATATATATATAAAGATGGATAGAATAAGTTAGATAGGGAGAATTATGAAAGTACACAAAAGTTAGTGGAATGCCACAGAAATTATACAAGTTGGAGGACATTTAGGTTAATTTTCAAGTAATGGCATGCATTGTAATTAATTATCAAACTTCAAGGGTAATTATATAAATGCATGTCTATACATATGTGTTATGTCTCAACACTTAGCAAAATTTTGAGTGAAAATAGAGAGGAAAGAGAGGTGAGGGATGTCCAAAAGGAGGAAAGGAAGAAGAAAGCTTGTCCAACCCATTTTCTAAGCCTCCAAAACAAGATTTTAAGCCATTCCAAGCTAGAAGATCATACCCTAAACAAAAACTTGGTTCAAAGCAAGCTAGCGGAGCGAGGGAGGCTTATGGAATCGAGGTGAGTATACTAACTCACATTGTGTTCAATTGTGTTGTTAATTGATATGTTATTTTTCTTCAAAAGAAAGTTGTTTTAGTACTATTAGCACTTAGTAAAGAAAAAGAGATTTTCAAAGCCTTTCGTATACCCCTTAAAGTTATATCTGAGTAAGCGCTATGATGAATGATGTAGAAAATTCCGTCCGTAGTCGCTCAGAGTTTCAGTTTAGCACAGCGCTACATATTGCAATGGAGAAAATTTTGCAATATAATGGCTCAGATTTCGATATAGTGTCTTGCGCTATGATTGCGATGCAGTAAATTCCGCTATGTAGTCGCAAGCTTACACCACGGTTGGCGATGCAGAAAACTCCACTACGTGGTTGCTGAGAGTGTTAGTAGTGTCACAGTTGGGGTTAGAAACAAAATCGCCAGGTGACATATAGACTAGGGGGTACGAACGGTGCTTTTAGAAGTAAGGGAATTTTATGAAAAGCTTTCTACGTTTTTGATAAGCTTAATTATAATTGTTTAGTTGTGAAATTTTGTAATCATTGAAGTTGTTTTAAGTTTATATTGTTGTTTTGTATATATTATAAAACCTCCACAAGTATTCGCTCCGACGGTCGTAACATAAAACGAAAATAAAAACTTTGACAACCAAATTAGGTGGGCATAATGATGGATGCATCGCACAAGTTTTAACGCATTTTGTTGCAATTAAAGTTAAACAATTGCTTGCACCTTTTTGTATCTTTGGTTTGCCTACCTTATCAATATATATTGTGCATGTGTCACGATGCAAATGAATCATAAAGTTTTCTATGACAAGAAAAAATGTTTGATTTTCGTTGAGGTTTTATTTGAGTATTTGTATGATCGTAAAAATGTGATTGTGGAACTGAAGTTGGGTTGTGAATGATGTATATTTGGGAGTGTTTATTTCATTTGCAGGAAATTGGAAACCGTACAAATGCAACCGTTATGCTACCGGATTTTCGTTAGAAATTGAAAATGAAAAGGTTAATTTTACAACTTTAAATGGAAATGAAAATTTTCAAATCAAGTAAACCAACGCAACTAGTTTTGACATAACAACATTAAATCAGTTTCAAAGCAAAAAAAAAATGGGTAAGTTTCAGGGTTCGCTCCACGAATTCCAAGCAGCCGACCAGTTGAACTTTAGAGGGGTTCGTTGGAGTGCCAGACGAGACCTACTAGGTACTAGCCTAGAAGGAATCTGGTTTGGTCTCGTCAGATGCTTTCCGTCCAGATACACTATTCGTCAAAAAATTAGTTTTAAAAAAAAATGCAAACTCTGGGGTTTACATGTTTGACATGCTTGAATACTAAGAAATTCGAGCAGAAAGTAAATGCATATAATTAGCTTTGTTACGACTTGTAAAAGTGTATTCTGAAATCTTTATGTAATTAAGTGCTTGTGTGATTGTGGCTTGTCGATGGAAATGCATATACGAATAAATTAGTTTCGACATTACTTAAATAGAATGTTAAAATATATAGGTATTAAGGAGACGAAGTAATTGGAAGTCAGAAATTATCGCCAGATAGGAGATCATAAATTTTCCATGAGTTAGAAATCAGTTAGTGTAAATTATTTTGCGAAATAATAAATGCATTTTAGTATGCTTAATATGAGTATAAAATGTTTTATAATTGTTAAAAGTAGTTTTATTCTTTTTAGTATAGTTTTTAAAGAATATTTAAGTATTTTGATATTGAAATGAATTTATATTAATGATGTTGGTTTATAAATGTTTTTACATATGCATCCAAAGAAACGTTTATCGTATGAAATTATGGACAAAACATGATTTACGCTTTTAGCATCAAATAGAAGAAATATGCTTTTATTATAAATTTCTTTTAGCATGCGAATTAAATTTGTAAGCATAAGTTAAAGAAAATTTTTAAAACCAATGGTTATCCTAATTCCCATGATATGACTGAGATATGATTGTAATGAGGTCGAAGTACCTTATTACAGTATGACAAGTCCGTAGAGGGTAAGTCCACTAACTATGGGGGGATCGAGCTATCGTGTCGACCTCTGTGTATATTTAAGGTACTACTATGATGGATGCTCTATGTAAGGCGAGGTAACATTCCACAGCATAATAGCTTATGATTGAGATTGATCGTCCTTACTACCGATGTCCTAGGACTGAGCAATGAATTATGATTTCCCTAGGTTCCATTGAATACATGTTTTATAAATAATGCTATGCCTTACGAACCCATGTTTATGTTATGAACAGATTTGAAGTGAGGCATGTTATGGAATGAATTTTTATAATGCATATATTTATGATTTCAAGAGGATTTATGTGTATATATTTATGTAAAACCATAAGATTTATGATTTGAGCAAATTATTAAGAAACTTAGATTTCCAAATGATTTTTAGGGAGGCTATTTCTGAAAGGATAGTTTAAATAGAAATGCATGACACTCACTGAGCTCTTTTAGCTCATTGTTTCCTGTTATTTTTATGAAAAAAGACAGGACCCTTCCCAAATCCTTTCTCTGGACTCGAGAAAGATTCCGTAGTACCCCGACAGAACTCCAACAAATCCTACCTTTAATCCGAATAAATCCCGTCAGAGTACTAAAACTTATTTAAGCTCATTTTTAAGCTTATTTATTAGGTGGCAAGGGTAAATTTTTTTTTTTCCTAATGAAAATCCGATAGTATGCCAGCTGTTTATTGAATTATACAACCTGTAAATTCAAAAATAAATAAAAACACTTCTAATAGCAATCAATCTTAAATACCAGGGGCCTTTGGCCCACATCTCAAACCAGTTTTACCATAAAAACCACAATTATGAAAATTTATTTAAAAACTAAAACTTTCTTATTTCATAAAACACTGAATAAAGACATGAAACCAAAAACTTGAATTGACATTTACAATTTACACTATGATTTGATTCAAAATATGTACATGGCATAAACAAAAATATACAAGATAGTAGAGGTCGTTTGTCAGTCGATCTGTGCGTCAGTCTGAGCCTCATTTGCTGGATGACTCACTCCTGTACGACTCACTCCTGCACCTGAGGGAGAATTTTTAAGAAAACACATTAAAAACAAATTGTGAGTAAAACTCAGTGAGAATTACAATTTAATAAAACTAAAGAAAAATGGTTTTATTCTTTTCTAAAATACTTTATCGAGACTCGTTCGAAACTGTTTTTCAAGCTCGTTTTAAATATTTTTCTTAAATTTTCTCATTTTCTTGCCTTAATGGTAACTCAGGGAAACTACCCCTGTCGTGGTAGCATAAAATCTCTAGCTAACCACTAGGAATTTGGAAATCTGCCATGTGTAGTCGCCCATGCGTAAACTCTGGGCACGCGTTACCCTCTCGCTATTGGCCTGAACTACACTACCCTTGTACATACAGAGGGTGACACAACTGACTCTCTCTCTTAGGAGTCATCTGGACTCCATTCTCAGTTAATGACTCTCTCATATCTATCGTACATACATAGGGTACTCAGCCTGATACTTAACTGGGGTTAGAGTAAACCATTGGCGTAATAAAATGCTTTTTCTCGATATTCTCAAATAAACTCGTTTTTTAAGGTAAAAAGCCTAAAATGTTTACTTCTAACATGTTCTCGATATAAATATATATTCAATTAAAAACTCACATGCTAGAATCTTAGCATAATTTCAATAAATAACTTAATTACATAATGAATAAATTCATATGAACAAAAAATAAAATACATTCATTCATGCATAACAAGAAATAAAATTAAAATAAAATAACACTTGAACAACTAGTTTTCTACTCACAAAGCGCCCTCCGTCAATTAACAATCCTCCTCCGATACTTTCCATTTTTACCCTAAAACATCAAATACTCATTTAGGGTCACTAAAATCATTAACACAAAGTTTTAAATCACTTAAATCTCAACTAACTCTATTAATTCCACTTTACACCTAAACCTTCACAACTAAATTTCTACTTAACCGATGCTTTCGAATTCCGATTTCTTGCTATGAATCCTATTTATTTTTGCCCAGGAACACCCCGATATGCTCAAAATAATTTTCTGAAACTCGAAATGAAAAAATGAAAAATAAGGGGTGTCAAACCCGAATGCTACCTAGAGGCCAATCCAAAACATTTCTTCATTTTTTTTTAACTAAAATCATCTCCCCAACTCACGTTTAGGTCGGCCGTAAAGCAAATTCGGAAATAAATGGTTATCGGTTGAGTGTTTCTAGCAAAAAACTATGTTTTTTCAACACTTTTTAAGGTCATTTTCTATTACATTCATCCAACAAGCTCAATTATCTATCCTCTAATGTTCTTGCACTCAAATATGATCAAACATATTCACGTCATGCATCATAAGTGTAAAACCCAAAACCTAGTTCGTCAGAAAGTGAATTATTTTTCGATAGATCGCGTTTTCGAACGGAAAAATATTTTTTCTATTTCGGATTATTCAGAATATTTATTTTAGAAAAATAATAATAATTTCGAGTACATGGAGGTGAATTCAAAAATTTATTAATAATTTCGGAGGTAAAAATTGAGTCATAAGCAGATTCTCGATCAGACGGAAACGAATTAGAATTCGAAAACGAAATGGAAAGCACATGGAAAAACAAGTGGCAAGCTAAATCCATGCAGAAGGCACCCGTGTCGCACATGCAAAGAATGAAGCAAGACAAGTGTTAAGAAGTTTCCCACGCATGATTGCCACATGTCAAGAGATTATATCTCATATATATATAAAGATGAAAGAAGAAAAATGAAGCTTTTTTTTTCAATCATTCGGTCACCCATTTGTAAGCAAAACCAAGAGAGTTAGAATGAGAGAGTGAACCATAAGAGACATTTGAGAGAGAACAACTCAAGCATGAAGGAAAAACAACAATTGTTTTTATGAAAAATAAGAATTTTGCGGAACACTGAGTTTTAAAAAAAATTTTAGAAAACTCAATAAACCCTAGATCCATAAAACAATGAAATAAAATAATACAAGATAAAATAAAAATCAGATTTTTACCTTATGTATTGATCTCTGTGGATTGCTCACCACCTAGCCTTCCTCGATATGACTCTACACCAAGAAACTAGTGAGTGGGCACAGTTATATAGTATTGTGCTCACTTTCTTTTGATTTCTTTTCTAAAAAGAATCAATAATATATATCAGAAGTGAGTTTATGATTTTGGTTATGCTAAAAGAAAACTTTTTCTCTTCTTTTCAAAGAACGTAAAGCAAAAACCAAAATATAACTTCTGTGTTTGGAAAAGAAAACTATTTCTTTTCTATTTATAGGCAACTAATTAGGGTTTTAATTAATCAAATTAACATTAAACTCCAAATTTGTTAAAATTAAACTTTTGCCTCATATAATATAATTAATTCAAAATTAATTCATGTTATATTTTACAATTAAACATGTGACCTGTAATTAATTCATAATTAATTTATATCAGGTCACTGCTAAGAATCAAATTCAAAACCTCTTATAAAATTAATTAAATAATTATTAATTCATAATTAATAATTAACTAATTAATTATCAAATAATTTGAATAATCAATATTATTCAAATATTAAGTGAACACAAATTTTGCTACTTGCGTAACAATTATAATTGGACGATCCAATTACAATATTCTATATACAAGTTTCTTATAGTGAAATGAGCTATCAAGGGGACCCGATGGACCTACAATTTTGAGCTCCAATAATATCGAAATTATTAATTAAACTCTTTAATTAATAATTTACTATTATTAATCTTAGAGTTACTCCACTAAAAACCTAAAATTGCACTCTCAAAATTGTAGATGTTTTTATACAATCTGAAATTTTCAGTGTCCATTGATTTAATCACTACATATGATTTGACCCTCCACAAATAGTTCATAATTAGAGCTAGGTCAAAATGTCCGTTTTACCCCTCTAATTATTTTTTAATCCTTAAGTATCATTGATTCTCTAATGAATAATATATTCATAACAACTTATAAATTTATCTTTCCATTTTCATATGAATGGAAAGTTGAGCGCTCATATTGTTCAAGACCTGAATCAACCCATAAGGGAACTACTTCTCTACTTCTCGCAAGAAGGAGTGGATTCCACTATCGTGTAGAACGTTCCCAGCTACTTACTAAATCATATCCCCAAAGTGCGAAGTTATTGACCGGATATTTACACCGATCTCACCCATGTAAATCAAAGGATATAACTCAATAAGTAGGAGTCCATAATACACTCAGGATTAAGATCAATTCATATATGATCATCTGGTTGATAAATATAAATCTCTGAGTTTAACGGATATTGATAAGAGAATTATATTTATCGTGGTCCAGTCCTATATAATCTATATTATATAAGGTGCCTCCATTTTCATGTCACTACATGAATAGTCTCGGATAAGACTATCGTACAGAATACAAAATGGACCGCAACTGTAGATTTACCACAAATAAAGTACCCAGCTTTATTTGTTTTCTACGGACTCTTTAGATTACTTATTTCAAATTAAATCCGCCTGTATATAACACTTATATACTTAGTTTGAAATTACATCAGTAATCAAGGATGTTTCTCATGATATATACAATTTTTGCAAAATATATAAATTGAATAAAATGAATACTTTATTATTTATAAAACCGTTTACATTATTACAAGCTCTTAGGGCACAAAACCCAACAAAGCAAACATCATCCACTTGGTCAAAGAGCAAAGCTGAGAGAGAGAGGAGCTCGTGAGGAGAGAGAGGAGCTCGTGAGGTGAGAGAGGGGCTGTTGGGCGTGATAAACCAACAGCTACAGCAACGTCTTCATGGATGGTCTCAGCTCGGGCTTGCAGTAAGAGGAAGGTGAGATCTAAAACCAAGAGCTGCATCTTCAATCCGTGAGCCAAGAGAAACCCATCCAAACCGTGAACTGGTGTGTGTGAATGTGCAGCTCGTGAAGTCGAGAGAGAGACCCGAGAGTTCTGCATGTAAGTGCAGCCGTGAGAGTGAGCTCGTGAGGGATAGGGGGAGCTGCTTGAGCATGAATTTAGCAGCGGTAGCTCCATTGGAGGCCTTGAGAGCTGTCTTGGAGTAGCTATAAGCCCGAGCATGTAGGTGAAGAAGAGTGGGCTGCGGCCGTGAGTCATCCTTGGTGTCGTCTTGCCGTCGTGGATGCTTGGGGGCTATTTCGAAGTGAAAAACAGCTCACACAAAGGTAAGATGATGTCCCAACTGACTTTTAAGGATGTTTTGAGTAATTTCTAAGGTTTACATATGTCTTTTGGATTGAAGGAAGCGCTAAGAAAAGTTAAAAGGTTGGGCAGCCCCTTTACAAGCATTATCGAAGAGTTTGAAACAATTTTTGAGAGGTATGTTGAGTTTTATGGATTTCGTTTTGATGGATAATGTTTAGGATGAGTTGAGAATGAATTTTGATAATGTTATGATTAGGTTTTAGGATTTAGAACCTCGTTAGTGCGGAGGTTCGTTCGATATGGTTTGGTTGTGATTTCGAATAAAATTGTCGATGATTGTTTTCATTGCAAAATTGATTTATGGGCTGTTATAGTGAGATTTAGGGGCTGTTATGTTGTGTTTTTAGATTCGAGTTTGTTCTCGTGAAAAATAATGCATAATGATATATTCTAAAATATCGAATGGTCATTCGATTATCGAAAAATCATTTTCGAGTGATTCGGATAAGTTTCTAGCAAATGTGAATGTATTTAGTGTGCGATTTTCGTTGTCAAAAGTGAAAATGATTATGATGTTATCAAGCTGCCTTGAGATGTATTTAAGCTCATTAAAATATTAAATGTTGATGTTAGGATGCATTGAAATATATGAAAGTTAATCGGATAGTTTTCGTTGCGCGCGATTATATTAAATCGTTGATTTTCGGAGTCGAAACGGAAATTTAATTAAAGTGTAGTACGCTGCCATGATTTTTGTGATTGTGTTTTGAAGTTTTTAAATCTTAGTTCTCCATGATTTGAGTGAAGTTACAAGTTGTATTGACGTTAAGTTTGATTGGAAACGAAATAATCACGTAAAGCGTTAAAAATGATAGTTCGCGATAAATTGTTGAAATCGCGCAAAGTTCACATTATTCGTTAGATTCGAATATTCTTTTTGTTGAATCCATTGGAGTGTGATTTCGATGATATTGATTGAGAATGAACGATGTTATTGTCGATTTTGGAATAGTCGAAAAGCTAGCGAAATCATAAAGTTTCGATTAGGTTATGTTGCAATAATGATTTGGTTTCGAAATAGTTTCCGTGTGTAAATATTAGTGTTTCCATGTTGTTATTGTTTGAGGATAATCGCTTGAAATGTCATGATTCGAAATCCCCGTGTGATTTAAGTTTAGTATTTATGAGAGCCTCGTTGTTAATGAAAACTCGATCAAAACCAATTGTAAGTGAACCGGCGAGCGGACGAGATCCATAGCGAGAGTGGGTTAAGTTAATTGGAAGCAAGTTGTGAGTGTGGATTTTATAAAGTTTTCATGCATTTTATTATATGAATGCGATTTCATTTTTAGCAAGTGATTTAATTCGATATTCAGGTAAGATTTTATAATAACATTATCTTTCATACAATGCATGTATAGTTTTATATATATCACATTGTGAATGTATATATTCTTCAAGTAAAGTAAATTAGTAAGTTTAAATGATATACATGCATAGAAATATTACTTGCGAAAGTTATATTGCAATTTCATAGCTTATTACCGAGATTTTGTATATAAATATGTCGTTGGTTTACCCTAGCCCCTAGTTTACACCCGGCCGAAGTATTCCATATGTGTGCGACATGTTGGGGGGAGTTACTAACTTTGGGGGGATCGAGTCTATCAGTCGCCCTCTGCATATATAGAATAGTATCGATCTGCCTGATGTTGGAGGGAATCGCGATCCCAGAGTTGTTTCCACATCTGCGACTACATATGGTGAGAGTTCCCCTAATCCTAGTGGCGTGTCTTTGCAACGTCATAAAGGATAAGTTTCCCAGGGTTGCCAAATAGGCTAGTAATGAAGTGAGACACGTCGATAGACGTGAGTTTAAGAAAAACAAGAAAAGTATTTAAGAAAAGTTTAATAAAATATTTTTTGCATTTAAAACGAGTTTTACGGTTTTCAAAAAAGTAAAGTGGTAGTTTTCCAACCTATTTTGGGAGGGATATTATCTTAAGCAAAATTATATTTTAAATTATAGTACCCACTCACTGAGTTATTGTCACCATTATTTTTCTAGTTTTATTAAAATCCTCCCCAGGTGTAGGTACAACCAACGTGGCAGAAGCATCTCCGTGAGACGTACAAGCGAGCTAGAGACGCAACCCTGCTACACTAGTTTTTAGTAGTTAGACCATGTATTGCATTTATTTTTGTTTCAAACTTATCTCATGTTTGTAAATATTCTTTTGGATAATCGATTTTATGATAAGTCTCATGCAATGATGTTTTAAGATTTTTCTTAATTATGATTTTCGCATGATTTAACTTAGAAAGTATACTTGCTATTGTTGTGTATTTGAAAGATTGAGAAAACGTATTAAATTGAATTATAGAGATTTTCGTTAAAATTTACAGGGTGGAAATCTTATAAAAACGGTCGTTGTGCTGCCGAATTTCTGTAAAAATCTATTTTCATAAAATTATTTTCAACGAACAAACTCCTACCCATTTTCAAAACTAAAATAGTTTCAAGCATTTTCAGATAAGAAAGAGGCTTAACTCCATAGGAACTTTCCAATCGGAGCATATCTCAACTGGAAAGCCACCGTGGGGTGCCGGATAGGTCGCCTAACTAGTTTAGTTCTGTCAAGTTTGGTATCAAAGCCGAGATTTTAAATGCATTACATGATTTTTGAGCATTTTCATAGTATTTCTGAGACATCATACATTTTATAACCAATTATCTGGTTCAAGTGCAGTGAGTCATACGTCGCATCGGTCGTCCTCATAAACAGAGAGCCGTAAATAATGCTCCACCTACTGCTCCTGAAATAGGGGAGCAAGTAAACGAATTCGTAAATGATCCACAGCCACGGGTTCTAGTTGAGCCACCGGTAGTATAGCCTGAGCCGGATCCGATTGAAAGATTAGCCCAAGTTATTCAAGGGCTGTGGCCGCGCGCGCACCAGGCGCCACCTTAGAGAAGGCACGAAAATTAGGTACCGATGCATTTGATGGAATAGGTGGCCCAAAGGTTGCAACGGAATGGTTAGATAATACCGAAAGGGTGTTGGATCAGATGGAGTGCACCGATCCCCAAAAGGTGTTTATTGCTTCATTTTTGTTGCAAGCGTCAGTTAGAGATTGGTGGGATTCTGTCAAGCGGAGAACAATCGATCAGGTTACATGGGAAAAATTCAAGGAAGAGTTCAATGAAAAATTCTACCCAAGGGCGTACAAGGACGCCAAGATTGAGGAGTTTTACAATCTAGTTCAAGGTAGCATGTCAGTGGAAGAATATGAGAGGAAGTTTACTGAGCTGTCTCGAGTGGCACCATTTATAGTGAGTGACGAGGTGAACAAGTGCCATAAGTTCGTACAGAGCTTGAATCCAAAGATTAAGGCGTATGTGGTAGCCACAGAGCACAGAGAGTATGAGTGGCTAGTTGAGGCAGCCTTGAGAGTAGAGAGGACTACGTTAGGTGACAGAGAGCAGGTACAGAAATCAAAGCATAGTCAGGGGTCAGGTTGGTATTCAGGAGGCTCCAGCAAGGCTCTCAAAACTAGAAGCAAGTCTAGATGGTCGGGTAGCAAGCAGCGGAGTCAAACAGCCCCATCTAGCCAAAGTTCAGTTAGACCTCCATCAGGGCCCTAGAGTAGGGGTGATACTTAGAGCAGATTAGAGCCATGTAGGAAATGCAACATGATGTACTGAGGAAAGTGTCATATGGGTATCACCGGATGCTATCATTGTGGTAAAGAGGGACATTTTATGAAGGATTGTCAGCAGAGAGCAACAGGAGTTAGTGGGTCGAGACCATCTACTCAGGGACAGTCTAGCGGAGGTTAGACGCAAGACAAGAGAGGTCCACAGATGAAAGGACCAGAGACTACAATTTAGTCTGGAAGAGGTGTTGGTAGAGGTTTTCCACCTAGAGGTCAGTCAGGGAGACCTCGTACTCAGGCCAGGGTGTTTGCGGTAATGTAGCAAGAAGCTGAGGCTACACCAGATGTGGTGACAGGTACTGTAACAGTTTTTAATTCTTATGCTCATGTTTTAATAGACCCTGGTGCTACGCACTCTTTTGTTTCTAGAGATTTTGCCAGACAAGTCAATATAAAGTTAGAACCCTTAGAGTGTAGTATGGTAGTAGCTACTCCCACTGGAGATCCTTTAGTAGCAAAGAGTGTTTGCAAAGATTATGACATTGTGATCAAGGGTAGATCATTTCTAGTCAGTTTGATGTTGTTGGCATATGTGACTTCGCCATTATTTTAGGCGTGGATTGGTTAACTACGCATCATGCTGTGGTGGATTGTTTTAAGAAAGAAGTCAAGTTCAGTTCATTGGAAGAGCTAAATGTAGGATTCTGAGAGGAGCGCAGAATGCTTCCATCTAGTATCATATCAGCCATGACCGTCAGAAGGATGCTAAAGAAACAGTGTGCAGGTTATTTGGCTTATGTGATAGATTCGACCGAGAAGAAGACTCAGTTAGAGAATATTCCTATGGTTGTAGAGTTTCCAAATGTGTTTCCAGAAGATCTTCTGGGTTTACCTCCAGACAGAGATATTGAATTCGAGATTAATCTGATTCCGAGAACAGTACCAATTTCCAGAGCACCTACAGAATGGCACCCACAGAGTTGAAGGAACTGAAGGTTCAGTTGGAAGAATTAGTGGACAAGGGTTTTGTCAGATTTAGTGTATCTCCTTGGGGAGCACCAGTGCTCTTTGTTAAAAAGAAAGATGGAAGTATGAGATTGTGTATTGATTACTGAAAATTGAATAAGGGGACTATTCGGAATCAATACCCTCTGCCGAGGATCGATGACCTGTTTATTCAGTTGCAGGGAGCAAGGGTGTTTTCTAAAATATATCTGAGATCAGGGTTTCACCAGTTGAAGATCAGAGGAGATGATGTTCCTAAGATTGCCTTCCGGATGCGTTATGGACACTATGAGTTCTTGGTTATGCCTTTCGGTCTCACCAATGCTCTAGTAGGATTCATGGCATTGATGAATCGGGTGTTCCATGAATTCTTAAATAAGTTTGTTATAGTGTTCATAAATGACATTTTGGTGTATTCTAGTAGTAGGAAAGAGCATGCTGAACATCTAAGATTAGTTTTGCAGACATTGAAGGAGCAATAATTATATGCCAAATTCAGCAAGTATCAGTTTTGGTTTAATGAAGTTTTATTTTTGGGTCATGTGGTTTCAACTGATGGGATTAGTGTTGATCCTCAAAAGATCGAAGCGATTGTGAATTGAAAACCACCAGTAACCGTAATTGAAGTAAGGAGTTTCTTAGGGTTGGCAGGATATTACAGGAAATTTATTGAGGGATTTTCCAAGATTGCCATCTCGTTGACGAAGCTCACCAGAAAGGAAGCTAAGTTTGAGTGGTCAGAAGCCTGTCAGAGAAGTTTTGATGAATTGAAGATAAAATTGACCACAACTCCTGTACTTACCCTTCCTTTCGGAAATGAAGACTTTGTAATGTACAGTGATACTTTAAGGCAGGGTTTAGGTTGTGTTCTGATGCAAGACGGAAAGGTGGTAGCTTATGCTTCAAGGCAATTAAAGAAGCATGAGCAGAATTACCCAACTCATGATTTAGAGTTGGCCGAAGTGGTGTTTGCACTCAGGATCTGGAGGCATTACCTGTACGAAGTTCGATGTCAGATATTTACAGATCACAAAAGCCTTCAGTATTTGTTTACCTAGAAAGAGTTGAACATAAGATAGAGGAGATGGTTGGAGCTGATCAAGGATTATGATTGCACCATAGAGTACCATCTAGGGAAAGCAAATGTAGTAGCCGATGCATTGAGTAGGACCCACCAGCTTGGTAGCTCATTTAAGAGCTGGGTATTTTTCGTTGTTAGTAGAGATGAGATCTTTGGAAGTTAATTTGGAAGCAGTAGATTCAGGTGCATTGTTAGCTACATTTCAGATTCGATTGGTACTCATGGATAGGGTCCGAAAGTTACAGATTCAAGATCCCCAGTTGAATAAAATCAGACAAGAAGTAGAGTCGGGCCAGCAGGGAGACTTCTTAGTAAAGGATGATGGTACGTTGAGGATGAGATAGAGGTTATGTGTTCCAGATGTGGCAGAACTCAAGAAAGAAATTTTAGATGAAGCTTACTCTTCAGCATATGCTATGCATCCGGGGAGTACGAAGACGTATCATACCTTGAAAGAGCATTATTGGTGGAAAGGTATAAAGATGGAGATAGTTGAATTTGTATCAAAGTGTTTAATTTGTCAGCAAGTCAAAGCTGAGCACCAGAGGCCAACAAGACTTCTTCAGCCACTCTCCATCCCAGAGTGGAAATGGGAGCGTAATACAATGGACTTTGTGGTAGGATTTCCTCAAAGTCGAAATGGTTATGATAGTATCCGGGTGGTAGTGGATTGACTTACGAAGTCAGCTCATTTCCTACCTATCCGAAGTACATATTCCCTAGAAAGATTGGCCAAGTTATATGTGGATGAGATCGTAAGATTGCATGGGGCTCCAGTGTCGATCGTATTGGATAGAGATTCGAGATTTACATCTAGATTTTAGCCCATTCTACAGAAAGCTTTAGGTACTCGATTACATTTCAGTACAGCATTTCATCCGCAGATAGATGGACAGTCTGAGTGTACTATTCAGATGTTAGAGGATATGCTCAAGTCTTGTGTGATGGAGTTTGGAGGAAATTGGGATACTCATATGTTGTTAATCGAGTTTGCCTATAATAACAGTTATCAGGCTAGTATCAGCATGGCACCGTATGAAGCACTTTATGGAAGATGGTTTAAGACGTCGATATGTTGGGATGAGATGGGCGAGAGCAAGTTAATTGGGCCCGAGCTTGTGCAGATGACTACAGATAAGATCAATGTTATTCACGACAATATGAAGATAGCCTAGGATCGACAGAAAAGTTACGCAATAAGCATATAACGGATTTGAATTGAAGTTCCAATTTGGGCATAAAGTATTTCTATGGATATCAACATGGAAAGGAATAATTTGTTTTGGGAAGCGTGGTAAGTTAAGCCCTCAATATATCGGTCCCTATGAAGTGATTGGCAGAGTAGGTAAGGTAGCATATCGACTTGAGCTGCCAGCAGAACTTTCCAGAATCCATAATGTATTCCATGTCTCGATGCTCTGCAAGTATATAGCAGATCCTTCGCATGTGTTTTCAGAGCAGCCAATGGAACTCAAGGAGAACCTATCATATGAGGAGACCCCAGTTCAGATTCTTGACAAGAGAGAACAAGTTCTTTGCAGCAAAGTCATTCCATTGGTTAAAGTGTTGTGGAGAAATCGTGCAGTGGAGGAAGCCATGTAAGAGCACGAGGAACAGATGCGTAGCCAGTATCCGCATCTTTTTGAAGCAAGTAAGTATATTTAGTTATTAGAGTTAAGAATTTTATAATTTGAGATTTTTTTTATTAAGTATGTTTGATGGATTTAAATGTTGAAATGCATTGCATGAGAGTTATGTATTAGATTAGCATTAAGGACTTAGGCTTTGATTGTTAGAGTGAGAATCTTTATCTAGTAGAGAAGTTGTGTAAATTTTGAGGACGAATTTTTTATAAGGAGGGTTGAATTGTAAAACCCAAAACCTCATCCGTCGAAAAGCGAATTATTTTTCGATAGATCACGTTTTCGAACAGAAAAATATTTTTTCGATTACGGATTATTCGAAATATTTATTTTAGAAAAATAATAATAATTCCAAGTACGTGGAGGTGAATCCGAAAATTTAATAATAATTCCGAAGGTAAAAATCGAGTCATATACGAATTCTCGATCGGACGAAAACGAATTAGAATTCGAAAACGGAATGGAAAGCACATGGAAAAACAAGTGACAAGCTAAATCCATGCATAAGGCACACGTGTCGCGCATGCAAAGAATGAAGCAAGTTGTATTGACGTTAAGTTTGATTGAAGTGTATGCTGCCATGATTTTCGTGATTGTGTTTTGAAGTGTTTGAATCTTAGTTCTCCATGATTTGAGTGAAGTTACAAGTTGTATTGACGTTAAGTTTGATTGAAAACGAAATAATCGCGTAAAGCGTTAAAAATGATAGTTCGCGATAAATTATTGAAATCGCGCAAAGTTCATATTATTCGTTAGATTCGAATATTCTTTTTGTTGAATCCATTGGAGTGTGATTTCGATGATATTGATTGAGAATGAACGATGTTATTGTCGGTTTCGGAATAGTCGAAAAGCTAGCAAAATCGTAAAGTTTCGATTAGATTATGTTGCAATAATGATTGGGTTTCGAAATAGTTTCAGTGTGTAAATATTAGTGTTTCCATGATGTTATTGTGTGAGGATAATCACTTGAAATGTCGTGATTCGAAATCCCCGTGTGATTTAAGTTTAGTATTTATGCAAGCCTCGTTGTTAACGAAAACCCGATCGAAATAAATTATAGGTGAACCGGTGAGCGGAAGAGATCTGTAGCGAGAGTGGGTTAAGATAATTGGAAGCAAGTTGTGAGTGTGGATTTTATAAAGTTTTCATGCATTTTATTATATGAATGCGATTTCATTTTTAGCAAGTGATTTAATTCAATATTCAAGTAAGATTTTATAATATCATTAACTTTCATACAATGCATGTATAGTTTTATATATATCACATTGTAAATGTATATATTCTTCAAGTAAAGTAAATTAGTAAGTTTAAATGATATACATGCATAGAAATATTATTTGCGAAAGTTATATTGCAATGTTACAGCATATTACCGAGATTTTGTATATAAATATGTCCTTGGTTTACCCTAGCCCCTAGTTTACACCCGGCCGAAGTATTCCATATGTGTACGGCAAGTTGGGGGGAGTTACTAACTTTAGGGGGATCGAGTCTGTCAGTCGCCCTCTGCACATATGGAATAGTGTAGTTCTACCTGATGTTGGAGGAAGTCGCGATCCCAGAGTTGTTTCCACATCTGCGATTACACATGGTGAGAGTTCTCCTAATCCTAGTGGCGTATCTTTATACCGTCATGAAGGATAAGTTTCCCTAGGTTGCCAAATAGGCTAGTAATAAAATGAGACACGTCGATAGACGTGAGTTTAAGAAAAACAAGAAAAGTATTTAAGAAAATTTTAATAAAATATCTTTCGCATTTAAAACGAGTTTTACAATTTTCAGAAAAATAAAGTAAGTAGTAGTTTTCAAACTTATTTTGGGAGGGATATTATCTTAAGCAAAAGTATAGTTTAAATTATAGTACCCACTCACTGAGTTATTCTCACCATTATTTTTCTTGTTTTATTAAAATCCTCCCCAAGTGCAGGTACGAGCAACGTAGCGGAAGCATCTTCGTCGGACGTACAGGCGAGCTAGAGACACAACCCTACTGCACTAGTTTTCAGTAGTTAGACCATGTATTGCATTTATTTTTGTTTCAGACTCATCTCATGTTTGTAAATATTCTTTTAGATAATTGATTTTATGATAAGTCTCATGCAATGATGTTTTAAGATTTTTCTTAAGTAAGTATGATTTTCGCATGATTTAAGTTAGAAAGTATACTTGTGATTGTTGTGTATTTGAAAGAGGGTCTGAGACCCATTAGATTGAGAAAACGTATTAAATGGAATTACAGATATTTTTGTTAAAGTTTACAGGGTGAAAATCTTAGAAAAACGACCGTTGTGCTGCCAGATTTCTGTAAAAATCTATTTTCATAAAGTTATTTTCAACGAACAAACTCCTACCCATTTTCAGATTTAAAATAGTTTCAAGCATTTTTAGATAAGAAAGAGGCTTAACTCCACAGGAACTTTTTAGTGGGAGCAGATCTCAACTGGAAAGCTATCGTGGGGTGCCGGACAGGTCGGCTAGCTAGTCTAGTTAGAGAGGGGCCTGTCAATAAGGTTGATTTTCTATGATATTTCTTAATGCTTTTTAGCTAGACAAATATAACTAAACTTGTCTCTAAACTTTTGGTTTTCTAATTCTATCACTCTTAAATGATTTCTTAGCCTCGAAGATGCATGAATTAAACCTCAAATGGATGAAATCAAATTGAGTTACACAAACCCTATCATGGTCGTGAGAAACATCAATAAAAAACCATCATTTTTCTTTCAATTTCTAACACAAAAATCACACCAAACTCATCACCAATCATTATAGTTTCAATCCCTAACATCAAAATAAAATTTAGATCAAACTTAGAAATGGGTTTCATCAACTATAGACTAGAATCAAGAGCAAGAAACTTACTTCTTTTTGCTTCAATCTCACTTGATTTTTTCTCCCATGGCTTTGGTTGATGACAAACGTGAATTTTGGTGTAAAATCACTTGAAGAAATGACTTGAAACTCACTTGATTCCTTTTCCTTCCATGGCCGGTGTTCTCACCCTCTCTCTCGTTTGCTTCACGACACAAATGTGAACGAAAATGACAAATTGACTTCTATTTATAGTGAAACATTTTGACCCCTAAATGGATAAGTTTAATGCTAATTGGTCCAATTGTCACCACTTAAAATCACTAATTCTTCCACCAATAAAATGGCTCTAAGTGGCTCTCTAATATCCACAAACTAAATTACACTAGGCTAATAACTATTGGTAGAACTTTTATATCCTTTTTTATTTTACTCGTGAGCTTATCTCACCCTATACTCTCCCATATCACTCATAAATAATCTATGGTCCTCCAATCGACATCCTACTTATGATGTGAAAATAAATTTAACTTTAAATAATACTACTAGAGTGATACTAGTAAAACATAATCATAATCAAGGGTTTACAAAAAACCTCCCCAGGTGCAGGAACACATACTCAAGGTGAGAAATCTCTGGCGCAGAGTTAGGCTAGCACTTCAGACGACTACTACTATGAAATTAATGTAAATGTTTTGATATTTAATAAACATGCATATTTAAATATTATCGATTTCTGGAAATGCCTGAGATTCTATGCATGATAATGTGTTTTAAATCTTTGAACTGATTTTGATTGAGACATTTTAAATTGTTGTTGAGTTTGGATTTTGAGATGGACTTTAGCTTCAAATTGAAAGTGGAGAAGAATGTATGAAATTAGAAATTTTTATAATTGATTTACAGGTATTTTGAAAATATTGAAAATGTTGTAAAACAGTCGTTATGCTACTTTTTCCAGTCTAAATTTCAAAAAAAAAAATGATTAAGAAATAAAAATGTATTACAACTTTGCTCCATAGAGTCCTTTTGAGTCATCAGTACGAAGGCTGCAAGGATCTCTATTGGGATGTTGGGAAGGCTCCACTCGAATCCCTATAAGGGAAATCCAGGTCGGGTAGGGTCGTTTCGTTTGAGGTACATATGTGTTTATGTATATATAACTTCAATGGTCAATGCCTTCCAACTTTAAAAAGTTAAGATGAGCTAATGAAATTTATTTATTGCATTTTCTCCCCTAAAATAAATTCTCTCTCATATTTAATTCAAATGCAATATAGATAAAATGAAGAGGATGAATTTATTTGGCCATATAGTAGTATGTGTGTAACTTGAAAAAATTTGTGTATTTGGATGAATTTTAATATTTGAATTGATTTTTGGATGTTGAATGAGTTTTGGAGTGTTTTGAGTGTGGTGGATGTTGCTGGAAATGAAAAAGGAATGGAGTGTATGTGTTAGTGCTCGACTAAGGGTTTTTGTGGCGGAGATTGTATAGCTTTTTGATGTTTGATGAATTTATATGAAAATCTAAGTGAATTTGAGTTGGTTTGTGTGAAGAAAATGAAAAAGAATTGATTGAAAAACTTGGTGATGAATTTGGTTAGTGTAAGAGTTTTGATGTGTTAAATTGAATTTGGATGATTTAGATTGTTTTGGTGATGATTTATGTTGATTTGAGGTGATAATTAGAATAAAAATGCAAATGGATAAATAGATTAATAATTATATTAGTATGTGGACAATTTGTGTTTTTGTATGTATTAAAGTGGTTTTGAATGTTTGAATGAGTTGTTTGATATTTTGGGATGAAATTAGAGTGGATGGAATTAAAAGAATGAAAGAAAATTTAAAATGGAAAGTTTGGGTATAAAATTGGGTTAAGGTCAATAATGGGTGTAAATTGGATATCATATCCTCTTGATGTGTTTTAGTGATGTTTAAGATGTATTTGAGTATTTTGGTGCAAAAGAAAGTAAAAGAAATGGTTGCAAGATTATTAGTTGGAAATATGATTAAGTTGTGAAATTATTGGGTATATATATATATATATTAAATTGGAATTAGGTGATCAATTGATATCTTATGTATTAGATTATGTTTGGTTTGAGGGCTTAGTGTTTTAAAGTGATGGATTTGATTTTGATAATGATAAAAGCAATTTTTGAAACTCTAGGTGAAGAAATAGCCAAAGGAAGCCAAGGAAAGGATAATGAGAAGTCTTAGGCTTCAATTGAAGTGCTGGGGAAGCTAGAATCTTGCCTAAAAAGGTTAGTGTACACTTCTTTTGAAAATTTAATTTTATTAGTAAAGTTTAGTATTTACGAGTTTCTAAAATAATATGAATTTGATTAAATTAATATTGATTTTATGTAAATTAATATGTTTTGAATGATGTTGGAGTAGAATTTAACTTGGAAACAAAATTTTAAAAGAAAAATAGGGGTTTGACTGAATATGTGCTTAAAAAAGAAAAGAATGGATTTTGTTAAATTTTGATGCTGAAATTAAGGGTAAAATGGTCATTTGAAATGACCAAAATCGACATTTCAAAAGATTTCAAAAAATTGTTACAAATATGTAATTAGTGATTTAAAATTTTGTTTGATTTTAAAATACATGAAATTTTTCTGATAAATTGTAATAAAGAGTGTTTAAATATGATTTTAATAAATTTCAAACGAAAATGGAAGGAAACAAAAGGAAACGGATGAGTTCAGTACCTTGACCGAACATATATCGAAAGAATGGCACGAACGTTTTAGAAAAGATTTGGTAAGTTAATCAAATAAAAAAATAGAGTTTTACGATGTTCATATTGATAAATTGAATATATGGGAAAAATTGTGACTTAAATTGTGTTTACCGCTTTCTGAATGAAACTTTTATTTAAAATAAAAGTTGTCAAAAATATAAAATTTTTGGTAATTAATAAAATTGAGAAGGGTCCGAGTAAACCTAAACATTAGTAGGTGGGGATTGAAAATTGGCTAGCCAATAAGGTGATATTAACAGTACTGCATCGTTGTACTGATACTCAGTGTTAGACGGATGGATTATGAGAGGCACTAGGTGTCCAGTCTTGAAGTCAAAACCGATTATGATATACTGTAAGCCCTTATTCTTGATTCTGAACTTCCTAATGTTAGAAGTTAAGTTATGAGATGAAAACGACTAATGTCGTCATTATCGTTTTATAATTGATGTTGAAGTGTTAATGGAAATGGTAGAAAGTGTGTGACACTTATAATAAGATAAATTTAATGAAGGGCCAAATGGTCATTTTGCTAAATAAGAGATATAACTATAAGTGACAAAATGGTCTTCGTCCAATTTAGAGTTAGTGTACACATATAAGTGATATTCATCAAAGACTTAGAATAAATGAAATAAAAAGGTGAAATAAACTAACAAAGGACATTATGGTCATCTTTACCTATTTAATTGCCTATATATATATGAGAGGAGTGTTAGTAGCCATACTTAGCAAAAATTAAAAACAAAAATAGAGAGAGTAAGGGAGAGATAGGGACGGCAATTAAAGGGAGGAAGAAGCTGATCTTTTCATTCATTTTTCAAGCTTCAAATCAAGCTTTCCAGTTGATCCCAAGCTAAAATAACAAAACCTAACCATAATCTAGGTAAGATATTATCATTTTTGTCAAGTTTGATAGTTAGTTGGGATTATAAATGTGTTGATGGTTTGATTTATTGGTTGTGGTGTAATTGATGATGTTAATGATATAAATCAAGTTTAGAATATTCAATAGCCAAAAAGGAAGCTTAAACTTCAAGGAATCATAAAGAAATTAGTGTTAGTAAACCCTAGGAAGTGATGGAAACTTGTTGGAAATGGATTTAATGGTAATTAATGTGTTTGTTAAAATATTTAAGAGAGTAAATTGGTGAAAATATTGAAAGTTAAATAAAATGAAGTGTTGTGTGTGCATGTGTAGGTCACGACCACTATGGTGGATGTGTGATCTCTTTGAGTTTTAATATAAATAAGCTTGATTCCATGCATATTTGAGATTAGAAAATCTCATGGGAACGATAAAATTTCAAAAGGAAAAGTGTAAAGACAAGTTGAACATTATGAGCCTAGTTGAAGGGCATTAAAGTTTTGCATGGAAATACATTCTTTGATGCATGAAATGAATGTAATTGATCATAATTGAGTGAAAGAACATTAGATATGAAAGAAATAAGATCATTGCATGTGTGAGGTAAAAATATGCATGAAAAAGTGTCGCAAAATAGGGGTATTTCATAGGTTTCACCCCACTATAGTTAGAATTTTTTGAAACCGTTTTACGAGTAACCTAAATGAGAGTTAGGGACATGATTGGAGTGAAAATAGAATAAAGAAAAACTAGGGATTTCTCCCTAGCATGCATTCAGCCAAAGGGTCCCTAAAATTTTGATTTTTCGTTCCAAGCTTTTGAGCATCATTTCGAGTGTATGGAGGTGATCCTAGGTGATAATGAGTCAGACTTATGCAAAGAAATTGAATTAGAAAGCCTTGGTTAAGTTAGAATTGAGTAGGGAAGGTTGTAGTGAAAAAAAGGTTTTAAAGTTTTAAAGAGTGAGTTGTGTTAAAAACAATGTGTAGCTCATTGAAGTGCACCCTAAATGAGAATGTATTATGTAGGTGAGGAGCAATCAGGAGGAGCACCTCGTGGAAAGAGATTTAAATCCTATGTGTATACCCTCAGAGTTGTATATTATCTAGCGCTACATTACGATGCAAAATATTCTGCACGTGATCATCTAGATTTAAAGTTATTTGCGCTACATTGTGATATAGAAAATTCTGCTCGTAGTCGCCAATATATATAGCTAAGTTTGCGCTACAATATGCGATGTAGAAAAATTATGCATATAGTTGCAAAGAGTTATAGTTATTAGCACCATAATATGCGATGCAGAAAATTCTGCATGTGGTTGCTTATATTTGAGATTGTTTCAGCCCACGCTTGCGATGTAGTAAATTCCGCATGTGGTGATCGAGATATCTCAATAGCGTCACGTTGGTGTTAGTTGAAAAACCATCACGTGATGTACCATGTTAAGCATAGTTAGAATATTTTGGGGCATACATGGGGCTTTTAGCAAGAAAAGAACTACTTTGACAACCCTAAATGTTTTAAGTAAATTTATGATCATTTGGTTATAAATTGCCTTTCCTTGTTAAACTAACAATTTTTATTTGTTGTAGCTTATAAATCTGTCTTAGGTACCCTACAGGTGATCAAGAACAAAATAAATATTTCATCAAAAATATAGGTGGGCGTCATCATCGGATGCATAACATGGAAATATTGCACACTTGTTTTGTTGTAATTAAATCCGTATGATTTCATATTTTGAAAAAACCATTTACACTTTTGTATCATGAGATTTTTGGGATACAAAATGGTTGTTAAGTAGAACATATCTATATATATTATATGATATTGAGTAGTCGTAATTGTTGGGTGAAATGCATGTTGTGAAATTGATTGAGCTAATGTATGTTTGTGGACAAAAGAAGTTGGAGTGCCCGATAAGACCCTCCAGATAAGAGCCTAGACACCGTTTAATTCTGTTGGGTAGCTACCGAGTAGCTGATGCCAGAAGACCCTAATCCGATCCATGGTATCATGTCAGAGTTTACGAAGAGCGCTGAAAATTATTAAATGAAATCGTGTTATTATGTTTAAGAAAATAATAATAAAAATATAATTGAATATATAAATATATGGAAAATGATTATTATGTATTTGATATGTGTAATTATTAGTAAAGTGCTTTCATAGGGGTTTGTAATAAAATTTTTACAAATTGGGTTGATATGCTTAATTATAAATTGTATGCATTTTGTATGTGCATTTATTAGTAAATTGATTTAATTGTGAATCTTAGTAAAAGTTGAGAATTTTGGATATTTTGTCTTATAATACAGTATTTTGAATAAATAATGAATGTAAAGTTGTGTACACCAACTAAGTAGAATTACTTAGTACGTCGATTTTACCGCGCGTAGATTCTAGTCCTAAGTAAGGTCGATAGAGATTGAAGAAGAAGATATTTTGTCGCTGTCAAGAGAATCACATCCACCTACACATTTTAGGTAGAGCATTCTTTGGCATATATGAATATTTTTGTAAATTCATAGGCTCATATGTATTTTGTATATTTTGGACACTAGTACAAAGAAATAGTAATCCGTAATGTCCACTACAGTGCATGTGATGAAATTTTGTATTTTAAACTAAATTTTGCAGCTTGAAATGTTTTTGAGAACTTTTAGTATGCTGCTTTTGGTTAATTGATAAGGTTTAGTGATAATATTATTTTGAAAAATGTTTGTGCATTGAACTGTTGATGGAGTCGGACGGAGGGTCCAAACTGAAAGTTGAGAAAGTGAATGTATTTTAGAAGTGCTTCTTTCGAAATCTGCAGGTTTTTAAATTTTTGAGGAAACTCTGCTAGATTTTTTATAAAATAAAATGATTAAATAAAAGAATAAATAAATTTTCGTAAATGGTTTAAATGAATTTTAGTATGAAAGGTAATACTCTTCTCCTCGATTCTCATTCTAATGGGAGTCGAGGGAGGACTGTCACACAAAAAGGGGCATAAAATGACTTTTAAGGATCTCCAAGGTTACTAGAAGTATGCAAGAAGTCCGACTATAGGCCCGGTAAATTTTAATAAGATTTCAAAAAAGTTCTGGAAAAGCCGAATCCAAGTGTTCCAGAAAAGTCAAATCAAAAGAAATAAGAAAAGATAGACTTGTGGGATAAGCAACCATGGAGAAAGCGACACGTGGCGTAAGAGATAAGGATGAGGACATTTGTTAAAATTTTATGGATTGTATTTTTGTGATTTTGAGTAAGTTTTAAGGGCAAAATTGTCCTTGGTGGATTGCATATAAATAGGAAGCATGAAATGAAAATTGAAATAAGAGAGATTCGGGCAAGCAAAGAAGAAAATCGAAAAGGAAAGAAAGAAGAGGAAGCCATGAGAGAGAGATGAGGCCGAGAGAAAGAAGAAGAAGAAATGGCCGTGAAAGAGGAAGAAGAAGAAAAGGAATGAGAGGTGATCCAATATCCCTAACCTCTCAAACCCATCAAGATTACACAAGAGAAAGTGAAGGTAAGTTGAGTTAAATTCATGAATTAGTTTGATGGATTTTTGGGAATTGTTAACTAAATAGATTTTGGATGAATTTTATGGGTTGATTTAAGGTAGAATAAGTTCAAACCAAGCTTAGAAGGGTGGGTCAAGGAAACTAGGGAGGTATGAGTTAGGGTTTTGAGATGATTTTAGTAGAAAATTAATTGATTTTTGAGTTTAAGATTTTAGTTGAATATTCGATGATTATTTGATATGTTTGAATGTGATTTTGTGTTTGAAATAAAGAGGATGAATTGATTTAGTCATTACTAGCATGTGTATAACTAGAAAAAATTTGTGTATTTGAATGGATTTTAGTATTTGAATTGATTTTTAGGTGTTGAATAAGTTTTGGAGTGTTTTGAGTGTGATTAATGTTGTTGAAAATGAAAAATGATGGATGGTATGTGTGTTAGTATGGTCGGGCAAAGGGTTTTGTGGTGGTGATTTTGTAGCTTTTTGATGTTTGATGAATTTATATGAAAATCTAAGTGAATTTGAGTTGGTTTGTGTGAAGAAAATGAAAAAGAATTGATTGGAAAGCTTGGTGATGAATTTGGTTAGTATAGGAGTTTTTATGGGTTGAATTGAATTTGGAAGATTTAGATTGTTTTGGTGATGTTTTATGTGGTTTTGAATTGCATGAAATTGAGTTTATGGAATAAAAGTAAAGTTGAAGTTAATTGGATGTGATTATTCAGCTTAAAACGAAAAAAATGAATTAGGTATGTGATATGTTAGTATGTGGGTAATATGGGGTATTTGATGTAATTAAATTTCTTTTGATGCATTGGTGTGTTTATATGCATTTGAGTTGAATTATGGAAAGAAAACCAAGTGAATGAAGTGATGAGCATCTATGTTATTGCATGGACAATTTCTGTTTTTGCATGTGATGAATTGATTTTAAATATCTGAATGAGTTGTATGAGGTTTTAGGATGGATTTGGATGAATTGGTGTTAAAGGAATGAAAGAAAATTTTGAAATGAAAAGTTTGAATGTTAATTCGATTATGGTCAAGAATGGGTATGTAAATTGTCATTCAATTCTTTTATTATGTTTTGGTGATGTTTATGATGTATTTGACTGCTTTGGTAAAAAAGAAAGTAAAAGAATTGGATGTGAAATTATTGGTTGGAAAAATTGTGAAGTTGTGAAATTATTGGGTATATATTGAATTAGAATTAAGTGATTAATTGGTATCTTATGTATTAGATTATGTTTAGTTTGACGATTGAATGTCTTAAAGTGATGGATTTGATTTTGACAATAATAAAATGCTCTCTTGAAAACCCTAGGTGTGGGTTTAGAGCAAGATGCTCAAGAGAAGAGTAGGGAAAAGTTATAAGCTCCAAATTGGTGGTATGGGAAAACCATTGGCAAGCCCAAAAATATTAGTGTATACTTACTTTAAAAATTTGATTGTATTAGTAAGCATTACAATGAAATTTTGTTTTGTAACTTAATTTTTTTTTTTTTTTTTGATATGTTAATTAGATATGGATGATGTTTATGGGTCATTTGGATGCCTTTCTAATTGATTTTTGGAATGAAAATCAAAGTGGAAGAAAAATTTGAAAATAATAAACCTTTAGGCTGAATTTGCATAGAGGAGAACCTAGGGGTATTTTGATCATTTCAAGCCCATTAATGTGTTATTCCAATGATATTTGAATGATTTATATGATGAAATAGTGAGTTGAAAATAAATTTTGAAAATTGACATCCCTAGGTCGAATGTAATGTAGAGAAGAATCAAGGGGTATTTTTGTCAATTCACACTCATTTACATGTTAATTATATGATATTTTGACGATATGTGTGATGAATCAAGAATTCGAAGTGAAAAATTTAAAAATTTACTCTTTTAAGCCGAATTGGAGCTAGAGGAAAAATATATATTGTTTTGTTAAAGTGTGACACTAAAACTATGAGCAAAATGGTCATTTGAAATGGTCAAAAATGATACTCCGAAGAATTTCGAAAATAAACTCAAATATGTGTTTAAAGGTTTATGCAATTAAAGTTTTGTCAAAAATTGAAAATTTTGTAATTTTGAAAAGTTATAGGGCTCCGAGTAAAACTAGACACCGGTAAGTGGGGATTGGTAGTTGGTATGCCAATAGGGTAAATTAGCAATACTGCGTCATTATACTGACACACAGTTTTCGATAAATGGATTATGAGAGACACTAGGTGTCCGGTTCTGAATGTCAAAACCAATTGTGATATACAAGTCAGCTGGTAGTCACCGAGTGGCTGATGTTAGGGACGCCGTTTATTTTGACGGGTAGCCACCGAGTAGCCGATGCCAGGAGACTCCGATCCATTGAAAGGATTCAACCCCAATTTTTCCTTTCTGAATCCGAGCGAAGCCCTCCCGGCACTCCAATGGAAATCCTTGTAGTCTTCAAATCGGTGACTGATTCTAAATGACTCTGTGGAGTAAAACCGTGATACATTACCATTTCGTACATCAGATAGAAAGCATAATAGTAATTTTTTTAAAAAAATAAAATTTCGGCGGCACTGCGGCTGTTCTCTAGACATTTCTAAATCTTTTCAAACCACCTGTATAGAATTTATAAATATTTCAATGTTTCATATATCTTTCTCCATTTTTAATTTGGACCTCAGGTCCATCTCAAATCAACTCAAACATAATGTAGGTATTCTAATAAAAAATCATTTCAAATCTAAAAACATATTCTCATGTATAAATCATAAGTATTTTCATATAAACAAAAATATTTACATCATGCTTATTTATAATTCAACAAAATATTTATATTAATTTCATAGTAACAGTCATCAGATACGCTCGCCTAATCCTGCTTCAAAGATTGCTCGCCCTGCACGCCTGTCACTGCACCTATAAAGGTTTTTATTTACAAAACATAAAATCGAGTGTGAGCTAAACGAGTTCAGTGAGTGTTATACCTTTCTATTTAAATTTTATCTTCCAAATTGTCCTCCCAAACATCTTATTGATATCTAAGATTTCTTGACAAATTATTCAAATCATAAGCCTCATGCTTCTATATAAATACTTATATAAATTCATTTGAAAACATAAATGCATGCGTAGTAAAAATAATTCATTCCATAATATGCTTCAATTAAATCCATTCATAATATGAAAATAAATTGTAAAGAATAGCATCATTTGTAAAACATATATCCCATAGAACCTAAAGAAATTGCCGTGTTCTGGGTGGGATGAAGCACCATCCCCATTGGCCAATACAACGTTCAAATCTTTGCTATAAACCACTACACTACAGTATCATATCACCTGCCTAGTATAGTGACAGGATCCGAACCAAACCTTTTCTAAGCTCTTGTCTGGAGGATCCTGTCGGGCACTTCAACGGACTTCCTGAACCTGACTCGTTGGATTAAGGAAATCCGAGAAGCGAACCCTTAGAATATTTTGCTGGTTTACTCGTTTTAACTTAAAACTTCTTTACTTTTTAAATATAGTTGGAATTGGTGGAAATTTTTTTTTTCATTTCTTAAAAACATATTTTATAAAAATTTCATTGTAATTTGAACATTTCCAAAATTTGACCTGCATAAAAATATACTTCAAACTATCCTTGATCACCTCCCAACTACCTTAATTCCACAAACATGTAATTTTTCATGTATACAAATTTACAAACATACAATTCACATCACGTTTCACAATCATGCATTGACATTGCCAATATAATCTTCATATGCATTTCATATGCATCATAATATATATATATCATGTGAATCATGTGATATTGTATCTCAAGTGTGAATGTACAACGATATATACATATCAAAATATGGGTTTACAATCCGTTAAGTGTTCATATATAACACACGATTATCTTGTTAAACTATATACAATCGTGTTAACATATATTGAGCATTCCTACGGTTCGTTTATTCATGCCCCACCTATAAGTAAGATGTCGTCCTCTCGGCCACAAAATCACATATGATAACACCTGATAGAGCAAGCAAACTATACAATAAAATAATTCGTTAGTTCTTTACATGATAATACAACAATTGTAAGTCCATAATAATACATAGTTTCAAAAGACATCAAAATGTTGAGTTTGAAATCTCTTTTCTTTTGAAAAGGACAATGTGTGTACCCTAATATACTTAACCATCACGTGACGATTTTTCTACTAACGTCAACGTGAAGTTACTATAGTATCTCGACCACTACGTGCGGAATTTACTACATCGCGACGTAGGGTAAAATGATCTCAACTATAAGCATCTACAACACGGAATTTTCTACATCGTGTATTATAGTGCAACTTCTCACTATCACTCACAACTAGGTACAAAATTTTCTATATCGTAGCCTATTGCAAGTAACTATAAATCTCGATAACTACGAGCGAAATTTTCTACGTTGCCGCGTAGTGCCAAAACTCTAATGCTACGGTATACATATGGTTTTTACTTTAAACGTTTGAAAATAACAAAATACATTACGATATCATTGGAAGTTAAAATACAGTAAGTAAAGTATACTTACCTCAATCCGAGCAATAACGACTCGATCGTCTCAATGAGCCTCTCGTGTCTCATTAGCCTGCTCGTCTCCTTAGTTCTTGCTTAGAATTGATGGTTTAGCTTGGAAACATCCTAAGATTACAATTTGAGGCTTGAAAATTTGATGTGCAAATCACCTTCTTCCTCCCTTCAATTGGCGTCCAACACACCCTCTCCCTTTCTAACTCTCATGGCAATCACTTCTTGTTTTTATAAGAATTTTGCTAAGTGTCAATTATATATATATATATATGGGAGAATTACTCACAACTTCCCTGTAAATTTGATATTGACAGGCGGATATAACCTTTTGAATTTTTTGCAATGTCCTCCCCTGACTAACAGATGGGCTGGTTTGACCATGACCTGGTCACTTTGACCGTTTAAAAAATTTTGAAAGACGAAAATGCCCCCAGTCATCTTCTTCCAGTTTCTCTCCCTCTCTCCTCCTTCTTCTCCCTCTCTCCTCCTTCTTCTCCCTCTCTCCTCCTTCTTCTCTGCATCTAGGTTTCCGATCGGAAACCCAGAAGTCGTCTGGGTTTCCGACCGGAAACCCAGATCGTCGTCTGGGTTTCCGATCGGAAACCCAGAAGTCGTCTGGGTTTCCGATCGGAAACCCAGAAGTCGTCTGGGTTTCCAGATCGGAAACCCAGATGACGATCTGGGTTTCCAGATCTGGAAACCCAGAAGTGGTCTGGGTTTCCAGAAACCCAGAAGTGGTCTGGGTTTCCAGAAACCCAGACGACTTCTGAGTTTCCAGATCGGAAACCCAGAAGTCTGTGGACTTCGTTTGTGGACTTCGTTTGCAATGGAAATATTTATGATTTAGTTGTGGATTAAATTGATGATGACATAATTGGGATATCCTCGTTAGTGCGGAGGTTCATTCGATATTGATTCGATATGTTTGCAAATGGATTTTGATATTGAAAGTGCATTGCGAAATCCGTCTAGGGGCTGTTATGTTTGGATAGTATGGGCTGTTATGTTTTGCTTTTCGTTTTGGAATTGTCGGCTTGAAAAATAATTCGCATCGATTTGTTTTAGAGTATTGAAGCATTATTTGAATATCATTATATTGTTTTCAAGTGTTTCGATCGAGTTTTCCGTGTTTTCGAAAGGCATTAGTTTGTGATTTAGTACCGAATGAATTGTGATTTTGCCATGATATTAAACAATATTTGAATGTGATTCAAATGAATATCTATAACGAAATGACTGAGAGATTTCATGATGGTTTATTAGAGTTAATTCGCGTAAATAAAAGACGATGTGACAAGTTATGGGCTGTTTTGGGACATGCAGTTCTCATGGAAATTGTGTGCAGTTTTTAGCATGTTTAAGGACTGTTTTTGAATTGTTAAAGGGCTGTTTTCGTGCAGTTAAATAAGTTGTTAAGGTGTGATGATATGAGCTGTAAACATGCTAGACATAAGCTGTCAAAGTGCAGTATAACATGCTGTTTTTAGAACGTTTTACGTGCTGTTTTGAGTTATTTGAATGCTATTTTCGTATTGATTTTTAGGCTATCATAAGCTATATGAATATACTGTTTTGAGGTTATTTTCAATACGGGAAAGACAGTCATATAAAGGATATTGTAAGCTGTTTCGAATTGATATCAAACGGAAGTGTTTAAGATATGTCATAGGAAAATATATAGTTATAGTGCAGTAAGTTATATTAGTAGCATATGTAAGCAAACTTTTGCTATGATTGTTTTAATGAAAGATCAAAGAGCACCCGACAAATCGGATTCTCGATTAGAGAATAAGGGTAAAGCGTAAGGGAGTATTCGATTAAAAGATCAAATCCGTTTGAGGTTGGTATACACATTATCTTTAATTTTATTCGAAAGTATTTTTATTTTGAAATGAATTTCTTAAATAAGATTGTTATATCATTTCAATATAATGCATTTACAAACGTATTGACTTTACTTGAAATGAAACGCGAAATTGATTGGTTATAGAAAAACTTTGTACAAAAACCAAAGTTGTAAATATGAATTCAATGTTATGTTATAAATAGCCTTTGTAAACTTAGATATCGATAAATGAAAATTGGTAATTGACATGTCAACATGGAACTTAGCAGCTGCACCGTTTATTTGTATACACTAAATTGATTCAATATGGACTATGAGAGGCACCTCGTGTCCAGTCCTGAACGATTACGTGTTATGATATACGACCAGGTGGATAATCACCGAGCGACCGATGCCGGGGTCGATCGTTATTCCGGCAGGTAACCATCGCGTGTCCGATGCCGGAAACCCATATACCAATACATGAGTATCGAATATATGTTTACTAAGGGCACTGAAAAATGTTATAAACAATGAAATGAAAATGTTATGTGAAATGAAATGTTCAATGTTTTGAAATATGTTGAACTCGAAAAATTATGAAATATGTGTTTAAATATGTTTATACAACGTATATATATATATATATTTATGAATGTTAAAGTTAGAATGCTTTTAGTTACGAGTGAAATTACATTTGAAATTGAGAAATTAGATTATGTGTATACCTATTAAACAATAATGCTTAGCGCATTGATTTACCGCGCGCAGGTTGAATCTTTTGACTCCATCTTCAGACAGAGGAAATAGCTTGTACGCGAAGGTTCAGATAGTCACCATCCACTCTATGCCTTTGGTAGATATATAGATATATTGCATATGATCATGCATTTTTGGGATACATGTATATTTTTGTAAATTATTGTTTTCCACTTAATTATAACAAAGTTCTGTATAAAAGCATATCTATATTTCTTAAAAGCTTACTTTTGGTTATGTATGCATATAAATGTTTATGATATATTTGAGTAATGAAATGTTTTGGAAACGGACGGGAGGTCCGAATGGGAGTTTAGAAATTGATGTTTTAGAAATGTTAGAGTTTCAATTATAGGAAACGGATTTTGGGATTTCAGAAAAACAGAGGAAACTCTGCCGGATTTATGTTTTAAAAAAAAAAATTCTATTGGTAAAGAGTTTTAGAACGATAATAGTTTTTCAAAAGTAACAGAAACGGTTTTATCAGGAAAGTAACGTTCTCCGTTCTGGATTTTCGACTGTAACGGAAGTCGGGCTGAGGGCGTTACATCAAGAACAAGGGAGTCAAAGCGGAGAGAGGATCCTATTTACCTCAGAGATTGAGATGAAACCGCTTCCCCCTAAGTTCAAAGTCCCTAACATCCCACAATACAATGGGGATGCCGATCCTTATAGTCACTTGGACGCTTTCAACATCCAGATGGACTTGCAGACTACCAATTCGCTGGTTAAATGCCGCGTCTTCCCAGCAATACTTGGGGACATTCCACGGACGTGGTTTAGAAACCTCCTACCTTACAGCATTAATAACTGGGAGAAGTGTCAGCAAAGATTCCTAAACCAGTACAAGGCGCTGAGGAGACAGCTCACACCACCTTGCCACCTCACTACAATTTTCCAACATTTTGGTGACTCACTAAAGGACTACATCAACATGTTCAACATGTTCACGCGTAAAGTGAATAATGTAGAAAGCCCTACGGACGAGGGGATCTTGACAGCTATCTCGGTGGGACTGAGGAAAGACGGAAAGCTGTACGAAAGCATTTATAAATCCCCAGTGAAGGACCTATGGGAGTTTTATGAGCAAGCTACAAAGGAGGTACAGTGGCAAGAAGCATTTGGTCCAAAAAAGGCGAATAACCAAAAAGACGAAGCCGGCAGCTCCAACCAAGGGAAGAAAATGAGTAATAGAGGGAATAGCCTTGGGGGCCAGAAAAATAATAATTAGGTTGCAAATAAGGCTAGATACGGGTCTGGACTGAGGAATAACCAGAGGCGAGAGCGACCTCGATACCAGGGTCGTTACAATAAATACAGTATCTTGTCAGACACTCGAGAGAGAATCTTTGCAACTAAAAGGAATAGGGAGAACTTTGGAAGACCAACTCTAATTCAGACTCCTGAAAAATGTAGAGACAGGAGCAAATTCTATGCCTATCACAATGAAGTAGGGCACACCACCTTTGATTGTTGGGCATTGAAGGACATCATAAAAGACCTTATCAGAAAATGTCGTTTGAGGGAGTATATTATGCGACTTACGGGGGCGACCACCCTAGCAATAGCATCCTCACCAAGGGTAATAAGAGCAGCAGACTGCCCAACCAACTCCTAACCATAAGCATGCACCCGTTGTGAGGATGATCTTTACCATCTATGGGGCGATATGTGCGTGAGGCTAATCACATCCAACTTGCAGGCCGAAAGAGCTAAAAGAACCTACAAAAAATGCTAGGATGGCATCCGAGGAGATTGTTTTCACATATGAATATGCCTAGGGTGTTCACTGGCCCCATAATGACGCCTTGGTGATTAGAGCCTGTATCGGGAACTCAGAGGTCAGGAGAATAATGATTGACACCGGGAGCTTGGTGAATGTAATATACAAGGAGTATTACGATCAAATAGGGATTGACGATGAAAAGTTGAAGCCTTCCCCCGAGCCTCTGTATGGTTTCACAGGAGATGCAGTCACTCTTATCAGACAGATCAGATTACCTCTCACTCTCGAAGAGGCAGCTTACCAATCAACTATGTTAGAGAACTTTCTGATCATTAACTCTCCCTCAGCCTACAATGTGGTATTGGCAAGGCCTACAATTAATGATCTAGACATGGTCACCTCTATCAAAACCCTGATAGTGAAATTCCCAACTCTCAGTGGAATAGGATGTGTACAAGGCGAGCAACAACTAGCTTGTCGTTGTTATGCAGATGCAATAAAGATAGGAGCTTAAGGGAAGAAGGTGAACGTGGTTTCAAGGCATAAGTAACAGGCTGCTAGTACTTTCGGAGTTAGCCATGATTTGGACCCCAGGGAGATCGATACGTGTAAGACCACAGGTCCAGTGGAAGAATTGAAAGATCTGCCAGTGAGTGAGGTAGATGCTAAAAGATGTCTCAAGTTGGGCAAGAACTTGGCCCCCGAAATAAAGGCCCAGCTCGTTGATTGTCTCAAGGCGAATTTAGATGTGTTCGCCTAGAATCATGAAGATATGGTGAGGATTGATCGAGAAGTGATGATTCATAAGCTGAACATAGACCCTCACCACAAGTCGATTTGTCAGAAAAGGAGACCTATGACCTGTGAGAGGTATGAAGCTCTAAAGGAGGAAGTAGATAGGCTCTTAGCAAACAAGTTTATCCATGAAGTCTACTATCGAACCTGGGTAGCTAATCCCATTCTAGTTAAGAAGAAAAATGGGAAATAGAGAACTTATATAGACTTCATGGACCTAAACAAGGCCTGCCAAAAAGATAGCTTCCTACTGCTCAAGATTGATCAGTTAGTAGATGTGACAGCTGGGCATGAGCTCCTCATTTTCATGGATGCTTACTTAGGGTACAATCTAGATTCCAATGAACCCTGAAGATGAGGAGGAAACCTCATTCGTCACAGACCGTGGCTTATACTGTTATAAAGTCATGCCATTTGGATTGAAGAATGCAGAGGCAACCTATCAGAGGCTAATAAATATGATGTTCGAGGACCTTATTAGGAAGACCATGGAAGTATATGTTGATGACATGCTTCTAAAATCCAAGTAGGCTGTTGACCATGTACATGACCTTGAGAGAATGTTCCAAATTTTGAAAAAATACCAGATGAAGCTCAACCCCCTCAAATGTGAGTTCAGGGTAGCTTTAGGTAAATTTCTAGGTTTCATTGTGAATAACAGAGGAATCGAAGCCAACCCAGAAAAAATACAAGCTTTACAAGACATGAGGTCACCAACCAGAATGAAGGACGTGCAGAGTTTGAACGATTAAGAAGCCGCCAAGCAGATTTATGTCAAAAGCCACAGACAAATATGCCTTATTCTTTGAAGTGTTGAAGAAGGTAAAGAGCTTCGAATGGATAGAGGAATATGAGATGGCATTCCAATAGTTGAAAGAATATATGGGAAAAGCCCCACTCTTGTCAAAACCAAAAAAAGGGAAGTTCAGTTTATCTTAAGGTATCTCAGCATGCCCTAAGTGCAGTGCTGATCTGAGAAGAAGATGGAACGCAGTTCCCCATGTACTATATCAGTAAGAAGCTGGTTGAGACAGAGACGAGGTACAGTCCAAGGGAGAAGCTCGCCTACTGTCTTATGGTAACGTCCAGAAAGTTACGTCCTTACTTTCAAGCACATAAAGTTAAAGTGCTGACTAGTTATTCTGTCAAGGAGATCCTTTAGAAGCCTAATACCTCAGGCCATCTTCTCAAGTGGGCGATTGAACTTGCCCAATTCGACATCAAATTTAGGCCAAGGTCAACAATTAAGGGGCAAGCATTGGCCAATTTCATTGCTAAGTTCACAAGACCTGTGGATGAGGAAGCTGAGTCTTCTGAATGTCCGTTCTAGGAGTTGTTTATTGATGGATCTTCCTGTGAGTGGAGCGCTGGGGCTGAAATTTTGTTGATCAACCCAGATGAATATAAATTTCTTTGTGCGCTCAAGTTTAGGTTCAAAGCCACAAATAATGAAGCAGAATACGAAGCCTTACTGGCAGGACTTCGTTTAGCCAAAAAGATGCAGGCTGAGCAACTCAGAATCTTTAGTGACTCCCAGCTCGTGGTTTGTCAAATAAAGGGTGAGCATCAGGCCAGGGGGTCAAGAATGACAGTTTACCTTTAGAAGGTCCAAGAGCTATTGGGAATGTTTAAAAAATTTGAGTTAAATCAGATCCCGCGGGCCCAGAATTTCTAGGTAGACGCATTGGCTCGCTTAGCTACACTCAGGACATAGATTTTTCTGGGAGTGTGCTAGTGGAGTTCCTGTCGAGGCCAAGTGCAGAGCCCAACAATGAGGTAATAGTTATAGTAGTGGCAGCAGATTCATGGATGAGCCCTTTGGTTAATTACTTGTAGGAGGGAAAGCTGTCGGATGACAAGATAATAGCAAGTCATCTGAGAATACGAGCTGCAAGATACTGCATATACGACGACATGTTTTACAAAAAAGGCTTCTCAGCTCCATTACTACGATGTATTGATGAGCCAAATTGCACTGCAATCTTGAAAGATATACATGAAGGTCATTGTAGCAACCATGCTGGGAAGCTGTCGCTAGCTCAGAAAGCACTTCGACAGGGGTTTTTCTGGCCAATCATGAAATAGGATGCTATCAATCTAGTGAAGAAATGTGATAAGTGCTAGAGGTTCTCCAAGATTTCTCGAGCCCCACCAGCCTATCTACAACAGATGATCAGTCTATGGCCCTTCGTGATTTGGGGCATGGATCTAATCAGGCCTCTTCCAACAGGTCAAAGTAGGTGCAAATATGCCGTGGTTGCAGTTGATTATTTTACAAAGTGGGCAGAAGCGAAGGAACTGGCTGAGATCTCCACGATGAAGATAGAAAAGTTTGTGTGGGATAATATCATCTGCAGATTTAGTGTTCCTCAGTAGCTCGTGACAGACAATGGAACCCAATTCATCAACGAGCAGTTCCGTACTAAAAGCTTCTCGACAGTAGACTACCCCCAAGCCAATGGCCAAGTAGAAGCAGTCAATAAGATCATTAAGCAGATTCTGAAGACCAAGCTTAAAGCTAAAAAAGGAGCATAAGTTGACGAGTTGCAGAAGGTATTATGGGCTTACAGGACAATAGCTCGTAGCACCACTAGAGAGACCCCTTTCTCAATGGTCTATGGGTTTGAAGCCATGATCCCTGCAAAGTTTGAGGTAACCAGCTAGCAGAGAGCAAGCTTCAATGTTGCCTAGATTGACTGCAAACCTATATCTCCTTGAAGAAGCTAGAGAAGCAGCTCGCTTGAGAGCCGTCATCAATCAATAAAGGATGGCAAGACACTACAACAAAAGGGTCAAAGTTCAAAGTTTCAATCCAGACAACCTTGTGCTACGATAGATTCTTCCTGGAGCTCGCAATCCCAATGATGGCACTCTAGGACCAAACTAGGAAGGACCCTATGTCATCCATGAGGACCTCGAGAATGGAGCGTACCACCTAGCAGACATGAGTGGAGCAGTACTCTCACGAGCCTGGAATGCAATCCACCTGCGACCTTATTATAAATAATTATTGTATTATCAATTTTACTGCCTTTGTAACAATTATTACGAAAAATGATACAAGATCCATGCTTCCCATAAGTTATTACTGACACAGATTGCTTATGTGTTTTTGTATGAAATGTGTGGCTGTGAAAAGCATGGAACAAATTGAAGACTCAAACACATACTTACCTTGTAGGGATAAGTGGCTGAATATCGGTGCAGACCGACCCCACACCTGCTCTACAAGGTCAAGGGGTTAAAACGGCTACGAGCCTACGCACCTAATCACCACTCATTGATAGGCCTCCCCCTTCTTTTAAAAGTCATTCCAGACACTTCGCAACTTGAATCACCTCACAAAGGAGCATGATGCGACAAGAGCTCAACTACCAATTGCTTCACGTCATAATTATGCTATAAATGCTCGTGTTACAACCCTATGAGCGCAGCCAAGGTTCCACTACTTCTTTAACTCTCGTTGTAGATGCTCAGACTCTGACCCTGTGAGTGTAGCTCTAGAGGTTATTATGCTATACAGCTCGGGTATCGACCCTGTGAGCGCAATCTACTGTAGATGCTCAGCTTTTGACCTTGTGAGCGCAATTTGCTGTAGATGCTTAGATTTTGACCTTGTGAGCGCAGCCTACTATAAATGCTCGGGTCCCTACCTTGTGAGCGTAACGCGCTGTGATAGAACTCGAACCAAACCCTCTCTAGGCTTTAGTTTGGAGGATCTCACCGGACATTTCAACGGATTTCCTAAACCCGACTCGTCGGATTGAAGAAAATCGAGAAGCGAACCCCTTAACTCATTTAGCCGGTTTACTTATTTTAACTCAGAATTTTTTTTTTCTAAAATAGTCGGGTTGGTGTAAATTTTTCGCATTTTATCAAAACAGATTTTATAAAAATTTGGCAGCGTAACAGCTGAAATTTGAACAGTTCCAAAATTTACCTGTAAGGAAAAACACTTCGAACTATATCAAATCACATCCCAACTTCTTTTGGCCACAAACATACACTTCCTTAATTCAATTCACATCACACGTTTTTCACAAACAAATAATTTCATAACATGCATGTTACAATTAATTTGGAAATTACACAACAATGCATATTTGATATCAAATATATATAGATATGTCAAGTGATAAGTGTTAAGCTATATATATACATATCAAATGAACGTTATAAATTCTCAAACACGCAATCCTTTAATTTTATTATTTACAATACTGTTAACGTCGAAAAAAGGTTTACTTAGTCAACGAGGTTGTTTTCGGGCCCAAGCTGCAGTTTCGAGTTGTTAATAAGATGCATGCGAAGCAAATAGGATGAGAAGAAGAGGTCAGAGGCGAGGAGAATAAACACAGGAGATTTTAGAGTGATTCGGCTCAAAAAGATGCCTACGTCCACTGTTCACTCTCTCACTATTTTGGCAGAGTAACGACCCTCAGAAAAAGAATCCTTTTTACAATGAAAATCCTCTCCTATTTATAGAGAAAATGGAGGAGCTACAGTAAAATGGAATAAGACAAGAATATACAGTAGACTGACAACATAATGATAGGCTGTATTTAATGCACCGGGATATCAATTAATACGGCTAACAGTGCATTAAATGCGATCGAAAATACATTTAATGCGGCCGAATCCATCACTTTCGGGCTCTTCCCAAGCGAGATTTCAGGTCGCTGATCTGTATAGATCACGAGTGGCTGTCGGGAACTTAGCTGTAGTCTCTGGCAGAGATGGCATGCATGGCACGTTTGGAACTGTATTCTGCATAGCACCTTTGACTTCTGTTGACTCAGGAACCAGAGGCGTATGGCGGAGATGGACTTTCCAGCAGATAAAATACCAAGCTCATCTGGCGGACAGATGAGTGTCTGATGAATCCGGCTACCTGAAGAGTTGGGAAGGCGGATTATGAGTCAATACCTCTGCAGCTGGTCATGACAAGAGGCAGGCAATATCTAAAGTGAATGAGCCCGTACACGGTCACGCTCAGAAATCAGTGATCAGTCTAGACAGATCATCTTGGACGAGGAGGACTTGGGAACATGTCTGATAGATGGCTCCTCTTGGCGGATATCTTAAACGGACAGAACCGACGAATAGATAGGCAGTCAATCATGGCGGATAAACTAGCGAATAGGCTTAGTGAACACGGCCAGCGGTCAGCGGTCAGGATCAACGACCAGACTGGACGAACAGAACTAACGGACAGGTACGACGAACAGAATGTCGGATAGGCTGACGGATAGATCCAACGGCCAAAATGGCCTGTGGAGCCAACGGACACAATCAGCGTTCAGAATGGGCGCCAGTGGTCAGAGTCAACGGACAGGCTGAGCGACAGTGATCAGCAGTCAAGCCGAGCGATCACAAATGGGCCCCCTTGTCAAGAAGGTGGACTGGGAGAATGGCAGATTATTGAGTCTTTGGGCTATTGGGGCTACACTGTAGATCTTTCTAGGCCCGATTATTTTGATCGCTAAATTACCTATAACAAATACCAAGAGATATATTCAATGTTTATATATATCCTCCACTCGATGCCCACCTAAAGCAATCGATGTGGTGTCTAAAACGCAATAAGCACCTACTACGATAATTAAGCTGCACAAATGTAAAAATGTTAGTTCCACGAGTAATAATAACATCAAACTATAGAATTCATCAAGATTTATAACAGTACTCATTTATCAAAGGAAAACATTTCTTTCTAAAACTCCATGTATACCCTTAACGAACTCAAGCATCACGTGGCGGTTTTTCAATTGACGCCCAATATGAAGCTACTAGGATCTCTTAACCACTACGATGCGAAATTTACTGTGTCGCAAATATAGTGTGAAACAAATCTCAAATCTGAGCAACTACAATATGGAATTTTCTGCATTGCAATTGTAGTGCTATAACTCTAGGCGACTACGAGCGAAATTTACTGCATCACCACGTAGTACCAAAATTGTAAATCTAAGCGACTATGCATGGAATTGTCTACGTCACAACGTAGCGCTAGATGTTCGAGAAAACTAAGCAATTATGGACGAAATTTTCTGCATGGTCACGTAACACTAAATCTCATATAATCTGAGGGTAGATACATGAGTTTTGAAACTGTATTGCTAAGTGCAAAAGCACAAGACCTCTTACTTTTCAACTCTTAAAATTTCCTCGATTTCTAACATTTGAAAATCAACTTTGTTTTCATTCCTTTACTTGTGAATTCCATAAAGAACTGACATGCTCAAAACTTAAATTTAAACTTTTGGAAATCATTTTCATTTTTCTTTAACAACAATATACAAGTTTAAAATAGAATTGAAATAGATGCAAGTGAAAGACACTTACCTCCAAGTCGCATAAATCTGAATCCAGCGTCACGATGAGTCTCTCGAACTTCGCTCACTTGCTTCTCACCTACATGACAATTTCTTATTATCACTAGTGACAATCTTATAACGCAACTTTTAACTTTAAATTAACATTCTCCAATGAAGACCCTTTTTACACTATAACTTTCCAACTTGTTTCTAACTCAATCGAGATTCTCTAATTCTGATTTCTTCATAAAATTTTTATGTTTAGACCCCTAGGATCATCCCCATATAGTTCGTTTGGTCTCCGGAGGTTTAAAACAAAAAGTTAATTTTTTATTAACCCGTTTGACCAAAAAAAATAGGGTTAAAACCAGCGGCTGTTTCACGTCCATTTTTTTTCTAGCATCTCCTTATCACATAACTAAGTCACCCGTAAAGTTTCGTCGAAAAATTCTATTGTTTGCTATGTCAAATTTAGGAAAAACGCCCTGTTTTGGGCACTTTTTGATGCATTTTTTCGCATCGAACAAGCGACGATGGTTTTTCTTTTATATATAAGCTTCTTTTACCTATTTATGATCAACTCAATTCATTCCATGCAATAAAAATTGCATTTACATAGTTATTTCACTTATCGACTCTCTAACGGCACTATTTTGGTCATAACTTGCGCAATTTTTATCGGAATCGATCCGTTCCAAAACCTATAGTTTTCTATGACTCCTAGGCATCATTTGAGGTATAGAAAAACCCCATATATGTCAGACTTGCACAGGTTGTCTCTATCCCATGGTTGAGCTCGGGATTCTCAAATTACCTAAAACTAGCTCTTTGACAACTCTATCATTTCTAGATGCTTTTCTAACCTTATTAATGATTAAATTTGAGTTCAAAGTCATCTAAATTCAGAGGTTATCTACTATTTTTCATGTCCTTAACACACACACAAACACTACTTTTTCATTTTAACACTCATAACTCACTCACAATTTTTGTCAAGTATTTAAAGTGCATGAAAACCACTTTTGCTTCCACTGTTATTAAGCTTATGGCAGCCCTTTTTATACAACCCTAACTTACCATTTTCACACCGCAACATGTCATTTAAATCTCTACATCATCTAGTTAGGGTTCTACACTTGTTTTAAAAATATAACTTTCCTCTAAACACATCAAAAACTAACCACTTCAACATATCCATAAAATTTCCAACTAGTATACAATCTCTACTAACTTAAAACTTAAGGAAATTCATGAGATCTTACCAATTTTTCACTTAGGATATGAGGTTCTAGCGTGAACCAAGAAGAAAAATGGATTTAAGGTTTGAAAGGAGATGAAAATAGCTTGCTCTTCCTCTCCCAAAGCTGCCGTCCCTTACTCTCCACTCTCTCAATCTATTTGGCTTCAATTTTTCTTCTAAGTGCTAGTAACTATGACTAACACACTCTTATATATATGTATAACATTTGCAAAAAGGACAATGATGTCCCCTTTTTCTTGTCATTGCCGAGCACTTCCTCTTAGTTTTGCTTCTTTGCTTGACCGGTCATCACTTCTTTAATTATTGCTAACTTAAATGAGACTAAAATGCCCTTCATTCTATCACATAATGACCATTTATTCCATCTCATTTCATTCACCATTTACTTTAATACCCTTAACTTATATTTCATGAGAGGTTAGTTAGTAAAGGGACAATCTAGTAACTTTTGAAATTAAATTATATTATTCTTTAGTTATGCATGACAACTAATATATGATCATTCATATTTAACTTTTAATTTGACATTCATTCATTGGTTTACATTTAATGACATGGATTTTGACTTTTATTCAAGTCCATTCCATGTAATACTCACACCAAAATCATAAGTTAATTAGGCTTGAATTTTCTATTTCACCCCTAATGCATTTAATTGTCATTTACTAATATCCTAATGACTTTTATAGGGACGACATTAACGAAATTTAATCTTTTCATCCCTTAGTCTAGTTTTTAACACTAAGGAATCTAGGATTGAGGATGAGAGCTTACACGCTGTAAAGGCTCAAGTCCTTACCCTTTGAGCATAACACTTAACAAAGTCGAAAATGGATAAGGTAGTCTACAAGCAGCACCCCCTCCATGTTAATCAATTTTCTTGACTTATATTACTATGCAGATATTTATTTATTTTGCAGATATTACTATCACACAGTCATGTGAGCTGATTTACTTTTTATTGATTAATCATTACATGAGCTGACTCGTTTTACATTATAAGTTATTATTTGCTAGGCAGGGAGCTGAGTTACTAATTCGTCTGTTGAAGATTTTCTTCTTCTTTATAAATTAAATGTTCTATTAGAGCCGATCTATTTAAATTCTTAAGGGTGCACTCGCGACCCGTAACTTGTTTTCACGCTCTGGAAGATATCTACGCAACTAGTTAAGACTTATCATCACAGTAAAGTTAACTCAGCTAACTTTCTCGGTTAGATTTATTATTTTTATCATTTTATTATCTATTCTACTATCTACATGTGGTCGCGACTTGTTCAACTTATATGAAGAAAATGATGACTCCATGATGCCTATGAAATTTAGGGAAAAAATAAAATAGTTCAACAAAATGAAAGTATATTGCAAAATCAAAAATCAACATTAATATCAATGTTCGAAGATAAGCCTCAACACAAAGAAAGAATACAGAGAGCTATTTCCTAAGGGTTTTGGAGGAGCTAGCAGAGGCTTTCTTCGAACCTTAATCATTGGGGGCTCCCTTTGAAAATGAACCCTGACCCCTATGAGGCACCGGCTACGAAGAACCTGAAGAAGGACCGCTCTGAGCCAAAGGAGTTGTGCTTGGCGGAAGAGCAGATGAAGTAGGACCTTCAACAGTAGCAGGGGTTGCGCCCTTAAAAGGAGCTGGAGGAGTACTAGCTTGAACAGTTGGAAGTGCTGAGTTTTTCTTAGGGGCAGAAGGAATAGTCCTCTTCTGGGCAGTCTTCATGGCTCTCGGTTGAGTAGCTTTGGCAGTACAAGCCGCATACTTCTTCACCTCCTCCACTGCCTCCTTTTCGAAGAACGTGTAGTCCATTTTTGGATGACGTTTCCATAGTGTGTAAAGAAATGAACTACTTGTAAGCCCCCACCTAGATTTATTATTTTACAGTATTAGAAACCTTCGAATTAAGTTACGGTCGAATCATAGGCCTCCTATAATATTATTTGAGGTTGATTATATTTTTGTATCGCAAGTCGGATATCGTTTGGCTGACCCCGGTACGAATACAAAGTGATTTAAAAATTCAAACCCAATTAACTTATGGATTTGGTGTGAGTGGTGTGAGTATTACATGGAATGAGCTTGAATAAAAGTCAAAGCCATGTCACTAGAATTGCGCTAATGAATGGATGACAAATTAAAATTTAAATATGAATTATCATAAATTAGTTGTCATGCAATAATGACTAAATGATTAGTTTTAATTCATGGATTACTAAAATGCCCTTTTATGGAAAATTCCATGAGATGAGTTAGTGAAAATTTTGTGGTAGTATAAAGGGCATTTTTGTCTCATGTAAGTAGCTATAAATGCATATAAGTGATGAGCACTTAGAAGGCATTTCATTGATCGGTCAACAAGCAAGAAAAGCAACAAAATGAGATGAAACAAAAGAAGTGGACGACAACTACAAGAAAAAAGGGACATCATGGTCATTGTTGCAAAAGTCACCTATATATATAATTGACACTTAGCAAAATTCTTATAAAATAAGACACAAATGCCGTGAGAAAGATTGAGAGAGTGGGAGACATAGTGACGGCAAGGAAGAGTGGAGAAGGAGAAGTGAAACCAAGCTTCCTAAGGTCATTTTGAAGCTTCCAAATTCAACTTTGAACAATTCCAAGATAGGATAGCAAATCCCTAGCAACAACAAGGTGAGATATTATCACTTTGTTTAAGTTAATGATAGTTGGGAATTTTATGGATATGTTGTAGTGATTAGTTTTTGATGTGTTTAGATGAAAGTTGTATTTTAAAGCAAGTGTAGAATCTTAATCAAGGAAAATGGTAACTTTGATGGTAGGAAATCATGCATGAAATTTGAGTTAGGGTTTATGGAGAAACCCTAGAGATTGCTTGAAGTTTGTTGAGAGTGTGTTAAGTGATGAATAATATGTTTGATAAAATGCTTGAGAGATTTTTTAAACAAAAATCATACAAAATGAAAGTAGTTGACGAATGTGTGAATATGTGTGAGTCACAGCCTCATGAAGGGGGTATGTGATCTCATCGAATTGGATGCTTATGACCTTGAATTGATATATATATGATGTCCTAAAAATCTCTAGATAAGTTAGAATTGAAAAAGGATAACATAGAGCCAAGTTGGGACTCACTAGCTAGATGAAGGGCTGACATTGACCTGACCTATTCTAGCTTATCTGGGGTTTTTCTACACCTCAAATGATGCCTAGGAGTCATAGGAAACCATAGGTTTTGGAACGGATCGATTCCAATAAAAATTGCACAAGTTATGTGCAAAATAGTGTAAATTTTTGCAATCCCGAGCTCAAACAATGGGCTGAAGATAACCTGGGCAAAACTGACCTATATGAGGATGTTCTACACCTCAAATGATGGTTAGGAGTCATAGAAAACTATAGGTTTTGGAATTGAATCATTCCGATAAAAATTGACGAAGTTATAGCCAAAATAGTGGGCGTAGGAAACCGAGATGTGTAATAGCGATGCAAATGCATTCCTTGATGCCCAAAATAGATGTATTCGGTCATAATTAGGTAAAAGAACCTTAGATACGAAAGAAAAACCATCGTCGCTTGTCCGATGTAAAAACTCGCTTTGAAAAGTGCCCAAAATGGGGCGTTTTGCCTAGATTGACATAGCAAACGATAGAGTTTCTCGACGAAACTTTACGGGCGACTTAGTTATGTGATAAGGAGACGCTAGATACAGGAACGGAGGTGAAACCATGGCTGGTTTCAATTCTGTTTTTCGTGGTCAACCGTATAGTTAAAAAATTGACTTTTTGTTTTAAGCTTCCGGAGACCAAACGAAACATATGAGGATGATCCTAGGGGTCTAGAAGTAAGACTTTTACAAAGAAACCAAATTTTGAGAGCCTCGGTTGAGTAAAAAAAAAATCGAGTTGGGAAAGTGTGGTGTAGTGAGTTTTCAATGTATTGGAAACTCTATTTTTATTAGTTTTAGCTATGAAAGTGAGTAAGTTATAACGAGACTATGATGTGTAGGTGACGAGCACGTGGACAAGACGCGAGAGGCTCGTTGAGGCATTGAGAGCGTTGGGATCGAGGTAAGTGTCCTTCACTTCACTTACATCTAGTTGATTTCCATTTATATGGCAATGATAAAATATATTGTTTCAAAGAGTTTTGCAAAATGGTTTTCCAAAATCATAAGTTTTATGTTGAGTAATGAGTTATACCTAGAACCTAGAAATGAAATTCGAAGGCAAAAGTAAGTTGCAAAAAGGTTTAAAAGTAAAGCAAAGTAAAGTTGAATTAAGACCCATGTGCATGTTGTGATATTAGCATCTTGGCACTACGCGGCGATGTAGAAAATTCCGCTCGTAGTTGTCAAGGTTGATAGCAATGTGATACGATGTAGAAAATTCCGTATCTAATTGCAAGTGATGAGTAAATTGCACTACAATATGCAATGTAGAAAATTCCGTATGTAGTTGCGTAAAGTATAAGCTATTGGCACTACAACAGCGATGTAGAAAATTCCGCGTTGTGGTTACCTAGAGTTGAGAAAGTTCGCCCTACGTCGCGATGTAGCAAATTCCGTGCGTAGTGGCTTTGCACATGTTTGTCTTATGAGAAATGGTTTTCAAAAGAAAAAAATTAAAATCGATTATTTTCTAAGTAATGTCTATGCGGAGTTATACCTTTATATATATATTGCCTAACCTCTCTTTGTTTTGTGTAGCTTGTATACTTTAGTAGACGTTGGCACGCACGCTCTTGCATCAAAGACATTATTTTGATTAACTTTATGTGGGGGAAATAATGAGACGAAATATATGGATGTTAATGTATTTTGATATTGTGTACATGTGTATATATTGAATCAAATAATTATGTGTTGACATGAGATACTTGACGGATTATAAATCATATTTTGTTATGTATATATAAATGAACCATTACACTTGATATGCACATATTGCACAAGGCACATATTTCATATAAGTATGAGTTGATATATGTTAATTACATATGTGAATTATGTTTGTAAAAGAATTGCATGTTTGTGAAATGAATGAAAAAATGCATGTTTGAGATTGAAAGAAGTTGGACGGTGATCAAAATAATTCGAAGTGTATTTCTTATGCAGGTTGATTTTGGAAATGTTAAATTTACAGCCGTTATGCTGTCCAATTTTTATAAAATTAGTTTTCAATCAAACGCGAAAAATTCACACCGTTTCAACTATATTAAAAGAAAATAAAATTTTTAAGCCTAAAACGAGTAAACCGGTTAAGTAAAGTAAAGGGGTTCGCTTCCCGGATTTCTCCAATCCGACAAGTCGGGTTCGGGAAGTCCGTTGAAGTGCCCGACGGGGCCCTCTAGACAAGAGCCTAGAGAAGGTCTGGTTTGGGTCTTGTCACTACTAGTCTTCAAAGTGGCTTCCTTACGAGCCTTTGCCTAGCTAAGTAACTCCTAGGTGTGAGCAAGATTACCACTCATGGTGTTTAAGTCCTGCAAAACCAGATTGGCCCTCTTTTCAGCATCTTCAGCTTGCTTATTCTGAAAGATGGCCTCTTGCTTTATCTTCTTGTTCTCCTCAGTGGCAAGATCAAGTGAGGAAGCAATAATCTCCCTAAGCTTAACCTCCTGAGACAAGGCCTCTTCTGCCCTATCTGCCCACTTGTTAGCGTTTTTGAGCTTCTGCTCGAGGTTAAGTACAGTTTTCTTCGCCTTTTCTAACTCATCTTTTATTTTCTTGTTGTCATCCTCGGGCTTCTTCATAGCAACCTCAAGTTATGCCTTTTCTTTCGCCAGATCGAGGAAGTCCCTAAACATCTTCATCAGTGCCATGGAAATCTGAAATGAAGATACGTCAATAACAGAAATGAAGATAGGGTAAGGTAAGGGATCAAGGTTAAAACTTACCAACACATTGTGACGAGCAACATAGCTGATCAACTGACTGCCATGGATATGTTTCTGGTAGACATCGAGTTTCTCAGATCCCAACAACTCTAGCAACTGATCCAAAAGGTCGCTGAAGTATTCCACAGCATCAACTTCTAGGGTCTGCTCCTCGTCGACCCTCTCTGCAGCGGGCTCATTGCCTTTAGTCTTTTGACATTTTGGAAGGGGCTCCGTGACCCCCTTTCTTTTATCTTTGGCCCCTAATGGCCCTGTTGATGAACCACCTGGTCTGTGGGCTCCTTTGGTGGGGCTGTTTGTTTTATAGGTTTCTTCCCCACTGATTTGTATTTCACGCCCTTTTTTTTAGGGGGCGCTGTAGCCTCTAGTTGAGATTGTCCTATTGATTGAGAAGGAGGTTCTGTAGAGCCCATTACTTGAACTTCAAGCTCATTGGTCTCGACCCCCGAAAAGGGTGGAGGTGTATCCAAACATAGCCACACCATGGTAGCAAGCTTCTTGACGATCGGAGTGGACGTACCCTCTTCAAATTCTATGAAGAGTGAAGAGACCACTTGCTTTTTGCTCACTCTAATCTTCTTGACAAGTTTAGAAGCTTGGTCCCGACCCCAAGTGTGAGCCCATAATCGCTCAAAAAGTAGTCGACTAGAAAGTAATCATCTAAAAGGTAGTCGACTAGAAAGTAATCATCTAAAAGGTCCTTAACCTCTAAAAATCTCTAGAGTGCCTCTAGCTCCTCGTTGAAGAGATCAATCAAGCTTTTGCTGATGTCTGCACATGAAAAAAAGAAGATTAGTAAGTTCAGAAATAATAATAATGCATGCATACAAGAGTAGCGAGCAGAAAATATGTTCACCCGGATTAAGTGTGAAAGTAAAGTTTTCAAGTTTTAGCAGGGACAGATAAGATGCATAGAACCAACGGATCTTGTAGTAGCCCATGTTCGACTTACCAACCCCCTTGGGCAGAAACACTTTGTAAGGCGAGTTACGAGCGGCGATGTAGTAAATGCCATCTCATTTCTCTACTTTGGTACTGGTGGTGGATTTGAAATGAAAAAGGTATTGGATCATGATTAGGGTTGGAGGTGGAAGCCCATTCTTGATGAAGACACAGGCTAAGGAAGTCAAATGTACATATAAGTTTGGTGTGAGTTGGAAAGGGGCTAGGGCCAGGTCGTTTAGGAGGTCAATGAGATATTTAGGGACTCGAAACCTAAACCCTAACTCTACATGTTGGCAGCTGATCGCTATAAACCCCTTAGGAGGGTAAGTCGCGTGATCGTGCAGAGCTAGTGCCATAATACGACATCCAGAAGAAAAGCCAAACTTTTTTACTATTGTAGCGAGCTCGTCACGGATAACGATGGAGTCATATTGATAAAAGGGCTCGCCAACAAGAGAATCCTCTCGCCCTGATGACTCTAGTGCACTTTTGTCGCTTTGGGAAGTTGCACTGGGAGAATCCCTAACTTGTTAAGCAGATACCTCCCCAGAGTTCTCATCATGAGCCCCTATTCGGTGATGGCAACGTCCACGACTTGACATCTACAAAAAAGGCAACGGATTAGGTCGCTAGTAGCTGACCAAGCCTAAAAAAATAAAATAATCCTAAATCTACTTTTCCTAAGCGTCAAGTCGTGTACCTAGGAGAGTAATGAAGGACAGAAGAGTCCTTATGTGAGAACTCCTCAAAGCTCAGTGTATAAAAAATACAAAATAAAAAAAATAAAAAAATAAAAAACTATTTTTGCAAGTGTTCCAGACCCAAGTAAACAAAAAGCAGAATGAAAATGTACCCCCAGCAAGGCCAGAAAATCTCTTGCTCAGGTTCTTCAGAGAAACGTAAGAAAAAACGAAGAATATAAACCAGACTCAAAGAAAGAATGCCATGCACACAAAAATGGAAATAAAAATGTCATTGTGAAAATAAAAGCTCACCTTGACAGTAGAAGAATCTAGTGGCTCAGAGAGGAGAACGGCGAACAGTGGCGGAGAGCTCAGAGAAAGTTGGGAGACGAAGAGGCGTCTAAGTTTGAAAGTGGTAGGAAGAAAGGAAAATGAAAAGTCTTGGTCCTTTTTATAGCCGTTGGAGCGCTAGCCGTTGGAATAAAACAGCTGTGTAACCGCCTCAGATATGACAACGTTGCTTGATTCTCGGGATTTTGTCATCATACACAATCAATTGAAAGACGTGCATTAAATGCACAGGTGCGTTGTGTGTCTTGTAACCGCTGTCTGGGATAATGCCACGTGTCCTGAAATAAAGTAGAATTTGAAAAGGCTAAGTAACTGTTTCCGCCAAAGCAGCTCGTTCTTAAGATGTAATACCTAGTCCATAAAATGCACCAAGAGTTAGGGGGCTTATGTTGTGGGTGTTTTCATGATCAAGACAAGTAAGCTGACAAAAGTCCAAAGAATAGGCCCAACAATCGAACAACCAAGAAGGCCCAACTCTCTACTCGTCTATTTGCCCGCTTATCTGCTCGATAATCTGCCCTTCTCGTTTATGGAATTGATCATGTGCTCGTAAATCTACCCGTAAAAATTGCTCAGCTATTTCTGCATGTACTCGTTATCAGCTTGACCATCAGATCGTTGGATACCTCACTTATGACTTTTATCAACAACCCTTAATGAGATCAGTTCGGCAGAGCTTTATTTACTCGTCAACTTGACAAAATATTCCTCTCGCTAAAGAGGTCGTTTTTGCCATATTTCTCAAACTACAAGTCAACTATAGTTAGAACACTCAGAACCGATTACAGCTCAAAGCATACCGTACATGTCAATCCCATAAGAGATTACAGCGTAGATTAAAGAGATTTCACCTAACCAGCATGGGGTTGCCGTCTAAACCATGCTTTTCTACAATTAATCTGACAGATATTAGCCGCATTCAATGTAACCCATCATTTCAGTTTGACTTACTATATTTTGTCTTATTACGTTTTATGGTAACATCTCCCCTTTCTCTATAAATATTGGAGGAAACTCTTTGTAAAGGATCTTTTTTTACACCAAGAAATGAATAAATTTTTTGAATTTATAGAAATAAAAACTCTTTTTTATTTTTAGAAATTCACACAATTCGAATTCAATATTGTGATGGACTGTAATAGGGTCTTTCAATGAAAAAAGGTCAGAGTAGAATCGTGAAATGGGGGAATCAAAATTTATCGTGCTTGCTTAAGAAATTTACTATTTGAATTGAGGGTTCGTTCCTATTGTAAGACTCATCTGGTCTTATCAATTGTTAAAATCTTTTTGCTCGAGCTTGAATAACTCATGAATTTTTCTAAGACAATATTAAAGCTATTACTCTGCAGAAATAGTGAGAGAGAGAGAGAGAACAGTGAACGTAGGCATCAATTGGGCCGAACCACTTAAAAATCCCCGATGCACCCTTTTTCTTCCCTGACCTCTTTTCCTCCATTTTCTACTTGTTTCTCATACTACTTGGATCAAAACTGTAGCTTGGGCTTGAGAAGAACCTAGTCAGCTAAATCCAGAAGGCGACAATTGCAGATAAATATATGCCTATTTATTTATTTATTACATAAATTATCATTTTCAGACCTTCCGAAAATTTTCTTAGTCATCTTTAGACCACTCGGAATTTATACTAGACTTCAACTTATACATCCAAGGCTATTCGAAAATATTATTAAATCATTTCTGGATGAACTAGGAATTTTATCGGAACTTAAATTACGCATCCGAACTCTCCAAGAACTTTATTAAATCTTTTATGGATGTTTCAAAACTTTTACCAATCATCTCCAGACTATCCGATAATTTTCTTAATCACTTTCATACTGCTCGGGAATCATATTGAATTTCAATCTCACTTTAGGGCAGTTTAATTTATCTTATTACCTCAATATTATGAGCATATACTATTCCGTACGTATACCATATTAAGATCGGGAGGGTATATTATATCTATAGTATCGTGTCAGTGTTTACGATGGGTGTTGAAAAATATAAAAGAAAACCGTGTTAATATAGTTAAAAATGACAATTGTTGCATTTCATATGTGCATTAATTTGTAATTTGAGTTCTTTATAATTTATTTGTAAAAGTTTGAAAATTTGAGAAATATTAATTTACGATTTGTATTTGAAGAATGTTAATATTTGGAGAAAAATCGTGTGGTTACAATTGAAAAGAAATGATTTTATGTATTTGTATATGTAATTAGTAGTAAATTGATTTTTTTACGGATTTTTGATAGAAAGTTTAAAAATGGTTGTTAAAAGTAACTTCTAAATTTCACTAGTTATTCACTTTTTATTATGTTATATTAGAAAATTTGAAAAATGTCGAAAGTATGAGTTTATGTTGTTGTATAATAAAGTTTTATAATTTTTAAATAAAATGTATACCCACTAAGTAAAAATACTTAATGCGTTGGATTTTTCATGCGTAGGTCAAGATTTGGACACTGTAAATAAAGACAAACGAGAAGTTAGTTGCCACATTGCCTACCAGTCACATCACTCCAATTTTAGGGTAGTTATTCTTTTGGTACTATGTATTTTTGTTAACGTGTATTGACACGCATGTAAATATATACACGAATATATATTCATAAGATTTTGTAAATGATAATATATATAAATAGTATAAAAGATTTTGATATTGTAAAGTGATTTTGTAAATAAATGTATTACTTTTCTTTTAATTGGCATTTACTTTTATTAACATGATTTTTATTAAAGGCTGTGTTCATAAATGTTGTGTGGCGTAGTGATTGGAAACGGATGGAAGGTCGGAAATCGAAGTTGAGGAATGAATGTTTTAGAAGTGTTATGTTTTCTTACAAGTTTAAATTTTACAGAGGAAACTCTGTCGAATTTTTTGTACAATAAAACGATTGAATAAAAAAATAAATGAATTTTTGTAAACAGTTTAAATGAATTTTAATAAGACAGGTAATATCCTTCGCCTCGATTCTCATCTCACTAAAGATCAAGGGAAGGGTGTTACAAACCAATTGCCTAACATTTAGTTGCATTGGAAAAGAGTTGGTTGGAATCCAACTAATCTTTAGAAATTACCTAATCAAATTTCAAGGATTGTAACCAATAGCAAGTTAGTGATTTTTGAGTCAATTCAAGAGCAATTTTCAATGGCAAAGCTTGTAATTATGTAACAAACTTCAAGGGCAATTTGTTAAGGTCATTAAGTCTATATAAGTGGAAAAGTTGCTGGAAATTTGGGAGAAGAGTGAGTTGTCTACAGGGGAAAACAGAGCAGTGGCAGCAGCCATTCCAACCAATCTTTCCACCATTTTTGAAGCTCGATCAAGCTATCAAAAGGTAAAGAATAAGTCTAGGAAGGTTCCCAAGCAAGATCACTCCAAAAAGGATAGGTAAAGTTGAGTTTGGATTGAGAAACTTGGATGAAATTCTATTAGAGTGCTGTCACGACCAGTTCTGGTATTGATGAGATTTTGATGATTTGATTCAAGGTTTTGAGGCACAAAGCTAGTGGAGAAGCAAGCCAAGATGTCAAGGAACAATTGGTAAATGGTTTGGTTAAAAATTAATGTAATTTGAATAAGTTGTGGTGGTGGATAAGTGAAGATATATGCTGCTGAAAATTTTGTTGTTATTGTAATGGAAGTTTGTGTGAGAAATTTGATAATATCTTAAGATATATGTTTCTATACATATTGGTTATGTTAGTGTGAGATGTTGTAGATGAAATATGATTGATTTGTTGTAGAACATGGGCTATTATGGATGAGTTAAAGTATGAGAGTTGATTGAAGATAAATTGTTCGAAGAAATGCATGTATTCTGTCATGATGGAAACTTTATGTTTCAACTGTGTTTTGAATCATTTTGAAGAGTTTAGGAGCTGGAAATCATGTTAGAATAATGTTAGTAATGCCAAAAATAAGAAATGAAATCATTGAAATGGAGGTGTATTAGATTTGGGCAAAAGAGGTAGAAATGGTATACATACTGTCCATAACTATTACAAGGTTGTATGAGCTGATTTTTGACATTGTAGGGATTGTTATTAGTGTAGAAATTATATGAGAATGAGATGGAAGAATTTATGTATTAATGTGATGCATTTTGGTTAAGAATTAATGCAAAAAGAATGGTTGAAATTACTTGAGTAATAAAATTAATTTTGGGACAGCTTATGTGTCAAATGCTATGTCAAAATAATATGAATTTGAAATTTGAATGCTTGATAATTCAGCCAAGTGATGGGAGGTGATGTTTGACAAGTTGTATGATATAGTTGATGAGTTATATGAAATGCATGTGTAAAGAAAACACATTTAAATAGAATGATTCAAAAATCCAAATTAATCTTTAAATCCAAAATTCGATGTTGGTTGAAGGATTAGTGTATTTAGATATTAGAGGATTTTGAATAGAAAATCAATATGAATAATCTTAGTTGTAACATCACCTAAATATAGAATACGTTCATGTGTAGGGTATTGCCAAGATGGAAATCTAAAATCAAAAGTTTTGTGAGTGAATACGAGGTGAGTGTCTTACTGAAATACTTTGAAACGATTTTAATTTTTATAAACCATGAATTTTATGTGTTACATGAAATTTCATATTTTAAATGATAAGAAAGTAGCTTTATTATGCATGAAATTAGTGTAAAAATCCCTTTTATGGATTTTAAAAAGATTACATGAATTATGAAAGGCTTAAAGAAAAAGATATGCATGGAAAAGATTTTAAATAGCCTGAGATACTAATACTACCCGCTGGAGATGGTGGTTTCGTCCCGCCCAGTTACATGTTATGTTATGTTACCGGTCAGCATACCCAAACCGTGTATGGATTGTGTCAAAGGTGTCTATTACTAACAGCGGGAAGAACTAAGTCTATTAGTACTGTTCAACGTGTCATCCATGTACGAACTAGGTATATAAGATAGCTAGCTTTTATACGAGCGATGCAGAATTCCGCTTTCACTAGTCAAGACAGTGCCGGTGCCAGGGCACAAGGCCTGATAGGCCCCATTTTCCTTATCTCTTAAGCAGCCTATCCAGCAACCCCACAATGGCCTTCCAGATGGAATCTGTATCAATTGAAAGATTTATGTAAAGTTAAGCCTTTTTCTTAAAACTAAAAACTTTTAAAAGCTCTCAGAAATATATATATATTTTTGAAATACGTTTATAAATCAAATTCTATTGAAAATCCAGTAGCACAACAACTGTTTTTCTGAAAAATTTATCTTGTAAAACATGAAAGAAAACTTGGGCATTTCAAAATATTTCTCATTCTCAACTACTAGGCCTCAAGCCACATTTATTCCCATAAACAATCCACAAATGTAACTTGGATTCTAAAATCATTCGAAAATCATCAAATTATATAAAATGATACACGTGCAAAAATCTTAAATATAATACGAAACATGGGAGTATAAATTGAAGGAAAAATTGAATTTTGAATTTAATGCGGAAACGTGGATTTCAAAAAATTTTTCAAATAAAAACACGCCCAATCGATGCTAGTAATAACAATTCAATAATTAAATTAATAAGATCGAATCTTACCTTGCATGAAGATTGAATTGATCCCTTTTGATTCGTAAATTCTTCACCACCCGATCTTCCTTGCTATGACTCTTCACAAAAGAAACTGTGTGTGGGCACAATCTCGAAGAATTATATCACGAAATCTTTTTAATTAATGAAAGTTTTTGGTTCATGTAGCCAAAAACTCTCTCTATTTTTCTCTCTCTTTTTTGTTACCAATATAAAACACTTTTTTTATAATGGTGAGTTTAGAGTTTTCTAATTTAATAAGGAATACAATTTCCTAATTAAATTGTAAAACTCAATTCATATCCAATATGGAATCATATTTCTTATTGGTTTAAAACTCTTTACTTTTAATTTAATATGGAATCTAATTCCTATTAAATTAAAACTTCTTTAATCTAATTTAATATAGAATCTAATTCCAATTAAATTAAATTACTATTTCCATTAATTAAAAGATTTTTCATTAAATTAAATTATTCTAAATCATATATAATTCAATGACACATTTAAAATTAAACTTTTAACCTCTACAAATAATTAAATAATTACTTATATTTAAATAATCAAATTATTTAAATTATTTGTGAACGTATTCATAAAATTGTATGTACACTTATAATTGGACAATCCAATTATATTCTTCCCTTTGTTTCTTTATGTGGTTGTAAGCTAGCAAGGGGACCAAATGGACCTATAATTTGAGCTCCAATAATATCGGAATTATTAATTAAACTCTTTAATTAAACAATTCACTATTATTAACCTTAAAGTTACTCCACTAAAAATTTAAGATTGCACTCTCAAAATTATAGATGTTTTATACAATCTGAATTTTTAGTGTCCATTGATTTAATCATTTCATATGGTTCGATCCTCCACGAGTAGTTCATAATTAGAGTTAGGTCATTAAAGTCCGTTATACCTTTCTAATTATTTCTTATTTCATTAAGTACTATTAATTCTCTAATGAACAATAGATTCATAACAACTTATGAATTTATCTTTTCATTTGTTTACAAATAGAAAGTTGAGCGCTCTTATTGTTCAAGACCCGAATCAACACTTAAGAGAACTACACATCTACTTCTCGCAAGAAGGAGTGGATTTCACTATTGTATAGAATGTTCCCAGCCACTTATTAAATCACATCTCCAAAGTACGAAGTTTATTGACCGTAAATTTATAACAGTCTCACTCATGTAAATCAAAAGATATGACTCAACAAATAGGAGTCCATAAAACACTCAGGATTAAGATCAATCCATATATGATCATCTAGTTGATAAATATGAATTTCTTTATTTAACGGATATTAATAAGAAATTCATTCTATCATGGTCCAGTCCTATATAATCTCTATTATATAAGGTGCCTCCATTTTCATGTCACCACATAAACGATCTCGGATAGGATCATCGTATCAAATACAAAATGGACCGCAGCTGTAGATTTACCACAAACAAAGTACCCAGCTTTGTTTGCTTTCTACGGACTCTTTAAATTACTGATCTCAAACTAAATCCTCTTGTACATAACACTTATATACTTAGTTTGAGACTACATAAGTAATCATGGATGTTACATGATATTTGTATGAAGCAATCATTTCATAAATGCACATCTAATTGAATAAAATAAATATATTTTATTTATTATTTAATTTAAACGATTACAAATTACAAGCTCTTAGGGCACATAACCCTAACAATCTCCCACTTGCCCTTAGAGCGGATGAGATATGTCTTGTAATCCTAGACCCTCTAGATAACCTTTAAACACTTTAGTCGTTAAGGTCTTTGTAAACGGATCAGCATGGTTATTTTGTGAAGCTTTCTTCATCACCGACACCTCTCCCAAATCTTTTATTTGGAATTGGTTAGTAAACCAGTTCTTTACATCAGATAATGCTCCAACATCATTCCCAATGAGTAGGATATCATCAACGTAAAGTACGAGGAAAATCACTTTCTTATCAATGATACGCTTGTATACACAAGGTCTATCAACATTTTGCTTAAAACCATAAGACTTGATCGATGCATCAAATCTAATATTCCAAGATCGAGAAGCTTGCTTAAGCCCATAAATGGACCTTTGCAACTTGCAAACCTTTTGCTCTTGACCTTGAATCACGAATCCCTCTGGTTGCATCATATAAATGCTTTCATCAAGATTGCCATTCAAGATTGCAGTCTTGACATCCATTTGCCATATCTCATAGTCAAGACATACAGCTATGGATAGAAGAATGCGAATGGATTTAAGCATGGCTATTGGCGAGAAAGTTTCTTCATAGTCAACTCCCTCTTTCTAAGTATACCCCTTTGCCACTAGCCTAGCTTTGAAGGTCTCCACCTTCCCATCCACTCCTCTCTTCCTCTTGTAGATCCATTTGCAACCTATGGGTTGTATCCCATCTGGTTGATCCACAAGTTCCCAGACTGAGTTTGAGTACATAGACTCCATCTCGAGGTTCATAGCTTTAAGCCATTCTTCCTTATCAGAATCTTCCATTGCATCATGATATGTCAATGGATCATCTATACACTCATCGGAGATAGCAATTTGTGCTTCTCCGATTTCTCTGTAACGGACTGGTAGTCTAATAACCCTTCCACTACGACGAGATGGTAGATGATTCTGATGGAAGTCTGTCTGATGCTCAGACATGGTCTTAACTATGTTATTCTCAACAACTGTTGTTGATTGGATATTGGTTGAACCAGGTAATAACTCCTCAAGTACAACTTTACTTCGAGGTTTATGTTCTTTTATGTAATTATCTTCAAGAAATGTAGCATTTGTTGATACAATCACTTTATTATCTTGAGGATCATAAAAGAATCCGCCTCTAGTTTCTCTGGAGTAGCCTAGAAATAGGCAAACTTGTGAACGTAGTTGTAGCTTCCCAGTCTTATTTTTCAACACATGTGCTGGACACCCCCATATGCGAAAATGTTGCAAACTAGCTTTGCGACCATTCCACAACTCTAAAGGTGTTTTAGGCACAGACTTGGAAGGAACTACATTCAAGATATATACTGCAGTTTGTAGTGCATATCTCCAGAAAGAACTAGATAAAGATGAAAAAACTAATCATAGCTCTCATCATATCCTGCAGGGTTCGATTTCTCCTTTCTGTAACACCATTCTGCTGTGGTGTTCCAGGAGCTGTGAGTTGGGATATAATCCCATTCTCAATCAAGTAATCCTTAAACTATGTATCAAGGTACTCTCCTCCACGATATGATCGTAGAGCTTTTAATGTTTTACCTAATTGATTTTCAACTTCAGTTCTAAATTCTTTGAACTTTTCAAAAGTTTCAGACTTCCGTTGCATTAGATAAACATACCAATATCTTGAATAGTCGTCAATAAAAGTGACGAAATATTCATAACCACCTCTAGCTTTAACATTTATTGTACCATAAACGTCCGAATGTATAAGCTCTAGTGGTTCTTTGGCTCTATAACCTTTTGTCTTAAAAGGTCTCTTGGTCATTTTACCTTCTAAACAGGATTCGCAAATAGGTAAAGTGCCAATCTTTAACTCTCTTAAAGTTTCGCTCTTTACTAGTCTGTCTATTCTGTCAAGATTAATGTGTCCAAGTCTTAGATGCCAAAGATAAGTATCATTATTGGGAGAAATCTTTTGTCGTTTTGTTTTTGGTTTTTCAACTTTAAACAATTCGGCATTGAGCAATGAATTACGTGTTAACGACTTTAACATGTATATGTTATTTTCTAATATTCCAGAACAAATATTCAACCCATTTCTAGAAATAATAACATCTTTATTACTGAAAGAAATTGAATAATTATGTTCCAACAATCTAGAAACTGAAATCAAATTTCTTCTAAAATTCGGAATATAATAAATATTGTTCAAAACAATAAAACAACTATTTGAAAATTGAAGTCTAACTTCTCCCACTGCTCTAGCTGAAACGACATCCCCAGTGCCAACTCGCATGGTGAACTCGCCCTCATCAAGCTCCCTCCATGAATCAATCAACTGTAAAGAAGAGCAAACATGATTAGTGGCTCCTGAATCAATTATCCAAGTGAATATATCATTCTCCACTAAACAAGATTCAATGACGAGTAAATCAAATTTACCTTTCATTTTCTTTTTGTTCTTGAGCTCTTCGAGGTACTTTGGACAGTTCCTCTTCCAATGCCCTTCCACATCACAATGAAAATATTTTCCTTTGGGTTTGGAAGTCTTAGAGCCCTTCTGCTTCTTCTTTTTGGTAGCTTGATTGTTGGACTTTGCCTTAGCCTTACTGGTGGTCCTTTTCCTCTTATTTTTATTGGAGGTGGAAGTTTCAGCAACATTTGCTTCACCAGACTTAGTCTTGTCCTTATTCATGGACTCATAAGTTGTTAATTCATTAAGCAATTGAGTAATATTATATTGCAATTTGTTCATAACATAATTACTCTTGAACTGCATAAAACTCTTTGGAAGAGTTTGCAGTATCATGCTTACTTGGCTAGGTTCATCTATCACCCCACCATGACTTTCGGCTGTGTTAAAATAGGTCATCATATTCAAGACATGCTCTCGAACTGATATCCCTTCCTTTATCTTAGCAGTCATAGCAGCACAAACAGCTTCGTGTCGCTGCTGCTTAGAAGGTTGCCCAAACATCCCTTGTAATGACAACATCATCTCAGATGCTGTTGCCATTGTTTCATGCTTCTTAGCAAGCACATCGGACATTCCTGCTAACAGGTAGCAACGGGCCTTTTCATTAGCCTTAACCCAATTTTGATGGGTTTCGCGTACATTACGCGCAGCATTTGCCGGTGGCACAGGAGGACGCTCCTCCGTCAGGACAAACTTTAGGTCCTCACAGACCAAAATGGCGTTCATGTTATTTTTTCATTTAACATAGTTATCCCCATTCAATTTATCATTGGCAAGTATAGTAATTAAAGGTGACGGCATTGCTGAAATAAATAAACAAAATATTTTATTCAATATTGCATTCATACGAATATCAATAGATTTTAGCATAATATTAAACGTGATGCATGATTGACGAATAATGAATCAGAAATACCCTAAAAAGAATTATTGTGCCACGATAATCTAACATGCCACAAATAAATGACACCTTAGGGTAAATCAAATATTTATATGTTAGATTGAGAAAATCTCAGTCAAATAATATAATAGAATAACTCTTATTCCTATATAATTTGACTACCGCTTATTTTGGTCAAAGAATTAAATTATCAATTAATTAATTCTTTTATGAGTGTAAGCCATCATTTCAGATCTCTTGGACTTAACTTGAGAATTGCCAGCCTTAGGGTAGGTCAATCCCAAAATACATCCAGAAATCCTATCCGTTAGGAAGTCAACCTTGATATTGACCCAAATGGACACCACCCTTAGAGGGACGAAAACAAAGCCGTCTCGAGGCGCCATTCAAATCTCACGGTGTTGAACTAATGATGGAGACCGTGGGATATATTGTCATATATCCCTCTCCCACTCATTATTTTAGGATTAGGGTTTTCTACATATTATTCCTAGTCATTATCTTAGATTACTAACGACTAATAAATATAATCTAGGTTACTAGGAATTAGTGTGTTACTAGAATCAATATCCTATTAACACCTAATAAATTACCGGATTTTTAACTCTTAAAAAATAATTTATTTTGAAAGATCTAATCTAGATAATCTAAACTTTTTAATTATAAAGATTAGATTTAATGTGAGATTACCCAATTTTAACTTTTAAAATCTAATCCACATTATAAGCCAATTATTTGAAATATGTTTTTTAATCACATTAAAACTATATTTCTAATTGGTTTACTATTCTAAATAAATTAAACTCTTTAAATGATTTAGATTAGAACTAATGTGAGTTACCCAATTTTAACTATTAAAATCTAATCACATTATGAATACCAATTATTGAGATATATATTTTTAATCACATTAAAAATTAATCATATATTTCTAATTTGTTAACTTAAGATTTTCAACTAAAACCCTAACAAATTATGAAATTGGTATTCTATGTATTATTATCTCTATTTTAACTAATAAACTATTTAATAGAAAAATAAATAATAATACATGTATGTATGTCATGTTATAATACAACGAGTAGACACTCTCTATCCTATATGACATATTCTATGCATGAACATGTTATCAACAAATTATTCCACCATCACATGATAAACAATTTAAATAAACAACATGTGATTGATCGGGTTCTTTGGTTTTAACGACCTAATAACTAATTTTACAATATTACAAAAATTAACCAAGGCATTCCTTGGCCTTCACTTGTAGTCTTCAAGATTTTCATGGGCTCTCTTGGATTCAAAATTAAATCTAATTTAATTATCAAGAATATCCATCAAATGGATTGGGCTAAAAATCCACTTCTTGATTTTTGGACCCAAGAATAATTATTCAGTAAATTGGATAATTTTTAATAATATTGCAATCAAAACATAAACCCAAAACTTTAAAAAAAAAAAAAAAAATCCCATGGAAACAGGATGTGCCATGTGGCACAAAACTGCATCCACATAATGTGCAAATCGCATGCACATAATGTGTGCATTCATCTTGCACATGGGGCGTGCAAGACAAAACCACCAGGTCTGTGCAAAACGCACAGACCTGGTCGGTGTTTAAAACACCAAATTTTTTTTTTTTTTTTTTTTTTTTTTTAAAGTTTGTTTCTTTGTGCATCTAATGCACACACTGGTTCATAACCAGTGTAATTTGACCGCAAAAGCAACTAGTTCAAAACCAGTCACGACTGCCCAGATTTCAACCGTAATTATCACCCATAACAGCAGCAACACTTCAGCCCAATTCCACAGCAATTTACAGAGAATATAAAAACCTAAATCTATAAATTTACAATGAAAAAATCGCCACAAGCGGTTTACAAATTTAATCAAATTAAATTAGCCAAAGAACCATATAATTAACGATCAATCCATGCAAATCTAATCCATCAACATGAATAAATAAAAATATGAATATTATCAAATAATTAGTGCCTACTCTTATGACATACAAAGAATCATAATTAAAGGGACATTCACTAATTATTGAATCAATTATTAAACTAGCGCAACCGGGCTCTGATACCAATTGAAGGAAAAATTGAATTTTGAATTTAATGCGGAAACGTGGATTTCAAAAAATTTTCCAAATAAAAACACGCCCAATCGATGCTAGTAATAACAATTCAATAATTAAATTAATAAGATCGAATCTTACCTTGCATGAAGATTGAATTGATCCCTTTTGATTCGTAAATTCTTCACCACCCGATCTTCCTTGCTATGACTCTTCACAAAAGAAACTGTGTGTGGGCACAATCTCGAAGAATTATATCACGAAATCTTTTTAATTAATGAAAATTTTTAGTTCATGTAGCCAAAAACTCTCTCTATTTTTCTCTCTCTTTTTTGTTACCAATATAAAACACTTTTTTTATAATGGTGAGTTTAGAGTTTTCTAATTTAATAAGGAATACAATTTCCTAATTAAATTGTAAAACTCAATTCATATCCAATATGGAATCATATTCCTTATTGGTTTAAAACTCTTTACTTTTAATTTAATATGGAATCTAATTCCTATTAAATTAAAACTTCTTTAATCTAATTTAATATAGAATCTAATTCCAATTAAATTAAATTACTATTTCCATTAATTAAAAGATTTTTCATTAAATTAAATGATTCTAAATCATATATAATTCAATGACACATTTAAAATTAAACTTTCAACCTCTACAAATAATTAAATAATTACTTATATTTAAATAATCAAATTATTTAAATTATTCGTGAACGTGTTCATAAAATTGTATGTACACTTATAATTGGACAATCCAATTATATTCTTCCCTTTGTTTCTTTATGTGGTTGTGAGCTAGCAAGGGGACCAAATGGACCTATAATTTGAGCTCCAATAATATCGAAATTATTAATTAAACTCTTTAATTAAATAATTCATTATTATTAACCTTAAAGTTACTCTACTAAAAACTTAAGATTGCACTCTCAAAATTATAGATGTTTTATACAATCTGAATTCTCAGTGTCCATTGATTTAATCATTTCATATGGTTCGATCCTCCACGAGTAGTTCATAATTAGAACTAGGTCATTAAAGTCCGTTATACCTCTCTAATTATTTCTTATTCCATTAAGTACCATTAATTCTCTAATGAACAATATATTCATAACAACTTATGAATTTATCTTTCCATTTGTTTACAAATAGAAAGTTGAGCGCTCTTATTGTTCAAGACCCGAATCAACACTTAAGAGAACTACACATCTACTTCTCGCAAGAAGAAGTGGATTCCACTATTGTATAGAATGTTCACAGCCACTTATTAAATCACATCTCCAAAGTACGAAGTTTATTGACCGTAAATTTATAACAGTCTCACCCATGTAAATCAAAAGATATGACTCAACAAATAGGAGTCCATTAAACACTCAGGATTAAGATCAATCCATATATGATCATCTAGTTGATAAATATGAATTTCTTTATTTAACGGATATTAATAAGAAATTCATTCTATCATGGTCCAGTCCTATATAATCTCTATTATATAAGGTGCCTCCATTTTCATGTCACCACATAAACGATCTCGGATAGGATCATCGTATCAAATACAAAATGGACCGCAGCTGTAGATTTACCACAAACAAAGTACCCAGCTTTGTTTGCTTTCTACGGACTCTTTAGATTACTGATCTCAAACTAAATCCTCTTGTACATAACACTTATATACTTAGTTTGAGACTACATAAGTAATCATGGATGTTACATGATATTTGTATGAAGCAATCATTTCATAAATGCACATCTAATTGAATAAAATAAATATATTTTATTTATTATTTAATTTAAACGATTACAAATTACAAGCTCTTAGGGCACATAACCCTAACATAAATATCATCCAAATATCATCTACAACACTTGCATAAAGTCATTATAGTTATGCATGTATATGTAAATTTCCAAAAGGTAGATTAGTGCAGTTGTGTCGCGTTTACAATCAACCTATGCATCCGACGGGGCTCTTTTTGCTTGCTGGCTCGTACCTGCACATGGGAAGGATTTTATCAAAACAATAAAAGAACAATGAGTTTATAACTTAGTGAGCGTGTAACTTATATAAACTAAAATAAATTTTTTTTAAATACGTGTATCCTCTCAAAATAATTTTGATAAGAAATTAATTTATTTTGAACTACCGATACGGTACACTTGGCATATATATATAAATATTTTTATTAGAAACTTAATATCACTTTCATAAATCGTCAATCTTTCTTGTTTCCTAATTTTTCACGTCCAATAACATACTTTTCTTCCTATAACTTGCCTTATGAGAAAACCAGGGGAAACTTTTCCTCCATAACTATAAGTCTATAGGTCACGGTATTAATACTAGGAAATTTCTATTTGCATGTTCTCAGATGCGGAAACTTGGGATTACGATTCCCCCTAACTTCAGGCAATGCGGAAACTTGAGATTACATTTCCCCTCGAAAGTAAAATAATCTTTGCATATATTCATTAGCTTAATAAGTTTTGGGGTTGGTTATCGAAGATCTAAGATGAAGCATGAAGTTCAAGGAGTCAAGCCAATGGATGTTTGAATATGCAAGCTCTTGTTTGATGTGCATTCATATTTTATACATTTAGTATATCATGTCTTAGGAGCTTTTCCATTTAGTTTGGAGTTTGGACCAATAGAAGCACATTTATGTTTTTGTAGATCTATTTGCTTGTTTTTCTTAGAAGTTCAAAACTTAAAATCATGAAGAAGGGCAATTTTAGCATTTTTAAATGTATTTTGAAGATGGTTTCTTCACAAAAGAATGTATCCCTAGATTTAGCCAAACAGAGATTGGATGAGAGAGTTATGGATAAAACTGTAACAGGACGTGAGGTTGGATAGTGTCAGTAGGATGACCTAAGGGATAAAGGCCATCGGTTAAAGTTAGAACACCGCTATCAACCATTGAGTTCACTGCTCGAGCGATGACCCCAATGGTCAACCTTTGTTAGGAAGACCGCTCGAGTGTCTGAACAAGTCCTTCCACATGTGATTTTATTTCCTTTTTTTTCGTAAGCTATTAAATAACTAAAACATGTTTTGGGAAGTGCAAATATGTAATTGTTGAGTTAGATTAACACTTTTTAGGATTTTCTAAAAAGAGTTAATCTAGAATGAAACATAATGAAAATGATTCTCATCAAAACCACATGTCTAGCAATATATAATCTCCCATTTTCAGCTAAGCACCTAAACTCTTAATGTGCTAACTGGTCCCCATACATCACCCAAAACAAGATGCAAAGGATGGGAATACAGTACTAGACAAGGACAAAGTCAACTTATGTGATTTCCCTAGTTGACAAGCATTTTGCAAAAGAAATTATCACTCTTTGACAAACAAACTCTGCATTTGTTCAAGACTTGCTTTACAATGATAGAGGTGGGATGTCCCAACCCGTTGTGCCCTAATTGAAGCACAGAATTCCTGATATTTATTAATCCTTAATCATCATGTTGATCATGCATGTAGCATGATTAAGGGTTAATCATTAGGAGTCCATTTTGAGCTGATTATCAGATGGTTGAGCAAAGAGACTGTAAGCTAAAAACTATCTAATTATTATTCAACAAAGTCCACAATAGCGTGAATACTTTGCAATCAATTATGAAATACTTTTTAGATTCCCTTATGTGAAGAATATTAGTTATGTGAGCTATTACAAATACAGAGTCTCAAGTAATAGCTTATTATGTAATCTTTGCCAGATTTAGTCCAACAAAATATAATCTTCACCAGATTTAGTCCAACAAAATTTCTTCTTCTTCTATAAAATTCTATAATTTTCTCTCACTTTCTTTGAGATTTTCTTAGTTGATTTCCAGTAAAATCCACGTTAAACCTGGTATGAGAGCATTTGACAAATGATATAATAAAAAATTAAAATAAAAGAAAATGAAAAATGGGTTGTTAAATTTAAAGACAACCAAACTCACGTGGAGGGAAATGTTAAAAAGTCCTACTTGTGTAGCAAAAAAGATAGGATGAATCTCATATTTAAAAAAAAAAAAAAAAAAAAACCTGATTGTAGGGTATATATATACCAATAGATGCTATAACCTATAAGCTAGTCTTTTGGGTTGAGGACAATCTACCAATAGATATACCACTCCTCTAAAACACATAAAGAAGTAACAATTATGAAATTTTAACTGATATCAATCAAAGCAAGTACATACTACAACATTAATTCATCATTTGAATCATCGAGGACTTTGACTCATATTTCTGTTGTTGTTCGTCTGTAAAGAAAGGAAGGAAACCAAAAAAAAAAAAAGGGAGGCAAGAAAGAGATGATTTTTGTTACGACTATCGTGAATTGTGTGTTCATATGATTATTTCCCCACATAATTTATAAAGAATCTTGATTTTAGAGGCTTGAAACTGGCCTGAGACCATGTTTAAGTGCAGCTCTCCAGACTATATCTATTCTGTCAACATCAAGTGCTCCAACTTCATGGTGAGTCCAACCTTCCAATGAATGAACCACTCCACCTGCATGGCATGCATGAACTACTCCTCTGTCCATTGTGTACTGTTCCAAAATTTAACAATTTCAAGTTAAATATTGTATACTAATGTGTCAATGGGAACATAAAGCTTAATTAATTATACGTGGTAGTATATATTGTTAATTACACCTATCTTGTGTGATCGACCTGTCAGTAATTGTAACTATTCCTTCACTTTTAACAACCTTAGTCACACAAATTATGTGTCTTTCAATTTATTTTCTTCTTCCAATAGAGATTAAATTCGTTACAACAGGTTTAGACAACTTTCTTCTCACAAGCTGGCAGAACAGGTTAAATTTAAATGTATGGTCCCCTTAGGTCACCAAAGCAGGTTTTAGAAACATAATGGGTATAACCAGATGAAAATTCTTGACAAACTTAACAAAATCTTATCAGCGACAAGTTGGTGGAGGCGTAGAGCCATGCTTAGATTAGGGAGATCATGCTTGGAAGTTCCTTAATCATGCTTAGAGAAATTTAGCTTCCAATTTACTACTTTTAAGTCTAGAATTGGATGATATAGAAACACGATAAATAAATTTAAAAGGACTAATTGAATAAAATGAATATGAATAAAAATGCTCACCTCACAGCTTCCAAGCCCTTCAACATCATCAGGTAATCTCATGGCTGCAAGATCTCCATAAGTACAGTCTCTTCTGAAATGCAAGATTGGTGGGACCACAAATTGGTGAAAATGTGTTCCAGGTGGAGCCCAACTTTGCTCCCTTGGTGTGATCCACTTGCCAACTATCCATGTCTATTTAGGAAACCAGTAAAATCAAGCTAAATTGAGAAGCAATCCCACTCAATTTGCCTTAAACGTTCAAGTAAATTTCAGGAGAATTGTGACCAATTTAAGTTGAGTTGGTTGCTAATCAGTTTTCAGATACATATTTAATGGGAATGTAAAAATTCAAGAGAGGTTTCCGATGAATTCGGATACACAGAAATATGTGGCCCTTAAGAACATACCTTGCAATTTTGAGCTGCCTGGTACTTTGTCACTTGAACAAGATAGTTTTGATATTCCACAGGAGCTTCCTTTTGAATCTTTTGGAATCTTTCAGTTGAGAAAGTCAACATCTGTAGTGATTTTTTCAAAAGCAGAAAATTGATCAATGAATCAATTTTGTTATCTAATTTCAATTTCCCACTTCCATTTTTGTATTCAAAAACCATAGAAATTGAATAAATAAATGAAGATAAACTAGGTCCGACAGGTTATGCTAACAGATTATGATTGAATCTAAAATCATAAATGACAACCATACTTAATTTAGGCACCATGAAACACCTCAATTATTCCAATTAAAACTGCATATTGGAGTGTCCAACACTCCTACTTGCATGTGCATATATAGACAAGCTCATCCTCTACAGATACAACATGTGACATTTAAACTACCAAACCTAAACTTTCATTTATTAAAGTTAGCTTTCAAACTCAATTTAGGCGATGCACGTAATCTCATCTGTGGAAACACTCTAGTCTGGTGAAATTTCTCAATTAATAGAAAGTATCAATAATACAATCATAGTTGTTATATTCCATAAATGACATGTACAACTCCTATGGTATAACTCCTCCGGTAAAACTTTTACTCAGTCTACATAAGATTGAATGACAATAGTATGCATAGATGTTGCAAAGCCAGCTGTTTTAGGCTGTGGCTAGTAGCATGTCTTAATGTCATTTCACAATTGTGTGTATCATAAATTTTGTGTACAAGAACAATAAATGAAGATTAGTAGGGAAAATACTTACCAGGACTCTTACTTTTCTTTGGCAGAGGTAGAGGGCAATAGCTCTTCCAAGTTTTGAAGTAGCTCCAGATAGAAAAACCTCTTGAACATCCTTTGGGATCTCATTGAGAATAACTGCAGCAGTTAAAGTGTTTCCATGAACAACTCTGACTCTCAGGTCAGGATGCTTGTTAACAAAGAGAGTTCCTCCACCGTTTAGTGCTTCATTCTGTTTTAAATAAATCAAATTGATTAATCACCATGCATGGAACTTGGCTTAGGTGCCTAAACTGTCAAAATCTGAATCATTGTTTTTCAATAGTTTGAAAAATAAAAATGAGTTGTCTACCCCACCTACATTTACGTCAATCTATAATAAAACAAAAATCAATTGAACAGAAACACATGTAGACGATAGCATATTGATGATAAAAAGACAGCAAGAAATTTTTTTTTTTTTATTATCTAACACCCTTTACAAGTTGGGTTACTATCAAGATCAGTCTAAATAGGACGCTAATAGTATAGTTCAGAACTTTACTCCCAGATATCAAAAGAGAACTGCCTATACAAATGGTCGAATTGTTGAAAATTGAACCTGTCACTTGAGTGGTGGGGTAGGTGGGGAGATGACTAAGCACTAGGCGGCTCTCTGCTTTTCTCAAGAGCAAGATATTTCAAAAGGAAATGATGGTACACTGTTCTGATTTTGCAAAAAGGTTAAAGGTCCACTTTCCATTCATAAATTTCAATGCTGACAATGGTTGATGTCTAAATTTAATTCCTCCAACTACCTTGCCGGATACCAACAGAGCTTAATTTATTGTATGAGTTAGATTTTTATGTTACAAAAGAGAAAAATGGAAAAAGCAAAAAACAAACCTTATTCAATGCAGCAAGGCTTATAACCTTAACACCAAGCCTATCAGCCGTCAGGATGGCCTCCTCTATTTGGTTATTGATACCATCTCGAGCAAATGGCAAGAAATACTGCAAATGCAACATTTTAGATGATCAATTACATTAATAGAAAAAAGAAAAAAAAAAATTCTAGTGAAGACAGGTTAAAATGGCAGATAATGTGAAATTAGGAAGCAGCATACCTGAAATCCATGCCTAGGAACAACCCAGGTCTGGTGCAGGCGGCCGCGGATATAGTAGAAAGAGATGAGGAAGGTTTTAGACCAAGCCCACATCAATAACATAATCACAAAGGCAATAGGCCAAAAAGGCAGCAGATAGAGCCTAGTTGTAAAGGGCAATGATGCCATGGTTCTCAAAACAAATGGTACATGCATCGATGAGTTCACATCCACAACATGTGCCAGGAAAACAAAATCTGGCACCCTCCCCTTGTTTCCTGTAATAATGTACAAGTAAAAGGTCACTATTCAGTCTATTTATAGCTACAGAGGTCAATGAGAGCCAAAACTGGTGGAGGAGGCCCTCCACTGATGCATTTAAATGACTTCCAACAATTGAATTGATGGTAGGCGAAAATGGTCCCAAGTTAGGCACTAAATTGAATGGTTGTGATACATAAGTAATGCTGCCAATAAGAAGATTATGAACCGCCAACATTTAATGTTTGAAAGTAATGCTTTTGACAACAACTACCTGAAGATGAAGTAATTTTCTCATGATGTTGCCATGATTTGCTGTTGAGTGTATTCCCAAGGGCATCAAACAGAGGCATGAAGAGGCAGAAGTTGGTATCCGTCTCTGTGTGGTGCAGGCTGTGGTATCTGTACATTAACACCCCACAAGCAGAATTTATCAAGTAAACAAATAAGTAATGGTAGTGAACAGGACTGATAGATCCAAGAACTCATGTTTGGGCAATGATATGCATTAATGTTACTAAAATTTTGGATCAAATAGGCTAGAGATTCCAGTTATTTTGCTAATTTAACTCTTTCAAAGAAAAGTCTCTCCAAAAACAAACAATCAATTATTAAATGTCTCTTAGGATACATCTGATAAAGTTTCTAAACGTTTATCAGAACAGTTTGGCCTGTTCTCATAGCATTCCCAAGGCCACCAAACGTACCGCTTGTACTAAATTCATCAATGTTGGATTGGTGAAGTTTTTACTTATATTAACATTATCTAAAGCCTCTCTTTAATCATTTTCAAACCACAAAATTACAACAATTAATAATCCTAATCAAGATGAAACTAATTAACTAAAATACGATAACTTACGTCGGGGTATAGAGAAGATATCGAAGAAACGGAAGAGTCTTGAACAACTTATGAGGGATAATCTCGACATTGCAGTGACCCAAGCATCTTAGAAAATCGAAAACCAAAACATAAGCGTAAATCATACTTGTTGATCCATATCCCATCATAGACACTCCAAGGATAGGAGCTGCCATGACTGTACTAAACACAATATGCTCCAAGAAAGCTGCATTTCCAGCTGTACCAAGACCACAGAAAAACCAAACAATGAATATAGCAGGCAATAAAGTGAGGGACAGATGAGAAATTTCATTGTACATGAATGGATTTTTATTACTTTAGAACTACCTACCTGTGGTTGGCTGGGGGACTGGAGATGAATGGTGAAGTGAATGATAATGGGAAAAAAGGAAGTGATTGTGAAAATGTCTGTGCATGAAATAGTATAGAGGCTCAGTGAGTGTCACATGGAGTATCAGTAATGCAATAAAGCCCTTCGTATTCCACAAAGGGAGGTTTTCAAAGCAAGGGAAGATGTAGTAGGCTATGGATGCCATTAGAGCCTGAAGAAGTATAAAATTGTCCCTGGAAAACAATCACAAAAAACCAACATAAGCATCAACACAACAATATGATCCAAAACTTTGTTTATTAGAAATAAAAAGTAGCTACCACTCCCATTCTCTGTCTATCTGCTTAAAATCAACCCCTTTTTGAATAATCTGCCGGTTTCGGGTCAAGAAGGGCATGTTACTAAAAGTGTTCCAAAACAGACAGACAAGCAATCGGAGTATAGACACGATGAGAATATGGAGACACCAAGTTTCATCTGGGGTGTCCTCATGAATCCTTGAATATACAAATTTCCCCACCAGAGGTCCATACAGCAAATACTGCATCAGAAAAACATTAACATAACAGATCATCATCAGCAACAGCCAAAGACAACCAACAAAACTCTATATTCACAGTTTCAAGTACCTTGTAAAACCCCAGGTTCTCCCAAGGCCAAGCTGACAATGGAGCAACAACCATTTTCTTTATACAAAAACCAAGCAACTCAATAAAAAAAACTTGTGTGTAGTGGTCAAGAGACAAAAAAAACGAACATACAAGAGGATGATGGAATCCAGAACAAGAGAGAAGTGAACACAACTGGTCTTTCCAACTTGTGAAATTCAATATGTTCGCAAAGCCTCACAAAGTCATCACCTACTTATAATAAGCTCAACCATACTGTGGTAACTTAAGAAATATTTCAAAGTACAGTTGGTGCCCCTTAATTAAAAATGTCACTATCGTTTCCAAAAGTGTCACCAAGGGGCTTCAATGAGTTCTCATTTTTTTTTTTCATTTATTTTTATTTTCTTTCTTTCGTTTTTGCTTTAACTTGGCACAGCCGCGTGATCATAGTGCGTCAGGAAATTTAATGCATCATATGGTTGGGAGAGTGGGGAGGGAAGGATGGGAGGCTATTTTGGTTTTGGCCAAATTTTGTGACACTAACCTCCAAAGACCAACCAGCTCCTGTAGTCATGGGCCTCATACTCTCTCTCTCTCTCTCTCTCTCTCTCTCTCTTATTATTATTGTTGTTTTATGTACTTTTTTCACCTAATTATCAAAATCAAAGTTTAGATGAGTTTTGTTAGCCGTCCCTTTGTTTGGCTTATTTATGGTAAAAATATTAATTTTACTATGTGTTGTTGGTTTCAAGTTATATCGATCTTCTCAAATTGGAAATCATAACATTTTTATTAATAAAAAAATATGAGTTCGTAATGTCTGGACTAATAATATTATACACACATTCTATGGTGTACTTAGATATGAATACACTTGTAATTTTAATAATTTAATTTTCAATGAGTTAGGTCTAAAGGTACAACCTATTAGTTAACGATTAAATCTCGATCCTTAAATCTGACTCATTAAAAATCGAATGATGGATAATGAGTACATTCATATCCAAGTGCATTGTAGATTACGTCAATATTATATTATATGATGTCAGTGTTTCATGTGATAAGATACTTAGTATCACATAATCTTATACTAAATCTATCTAATAATTATTATAAATTTTTAAAAATTGATGTTTAATTACTTTATAGACCCTTGAGAAACATCATCAATATACGTAAAATATGAAATTTTGGACATTAACTTTTTTTTTAAAATAATTATCTTATATTAACTTCCCATGTAGATTTACAAGAGGTAGGTGATGAATGTATAGTAGATGCTTTATGATTTTCTAGGCGTCGAGAATGCTCATTCATAAGAAGATTAAATTTTTCTTCTTGAAAGAATTGAGTCTTTCAAGTTTTCCAATTAAACCAAATTAATTTGATGAGAAATTAATAACCTTGTCGATGAAAATAAACTCATACTGCTGGAGTAAGTTTTATTGTTATAATCGTGGTATATGATTAGGCATTAGCCATATTAATTTAAATTTCTTACAATTTTAACCATCTAGTTATTTTTAATTCAAGAGCTTGAATTTCAGTTAGATTAAATGGACCTTTTCAATTTAATATTGAAATTTAAATATCTAAAAAGACACTATCACTCATGGGGTTTGAATTAAATAAAAACTAGGACAACGAACTGCTTAATACACTCTCCCTTCAACCCCCCGAGCGAAATGTGCCTATTGGTTTAGGGCTCTTCGGTTAAAAATCCTTTTTTCTGTTGTCCCGTCGTTAAAAGGATTTAGTCATAAGTTATCATCATCAAAGATATTATGATCATAATTTTCACCACAAGAATTTCGCGACCAGCGGCCATTCACAAATACAAAAAGTTTGATAAAAGCGTATGACAGTTTTGTTGAATTATAATATGATATCTACACTGATAATTATGGTCTATCATCCTTGAATAGTTAGTTTTTGCCACGGTTTTCTGTCAATAACTTATAACAAAGCAAGCTATGTATTGAATGCAGGCAGAGCATGACTGTATGCAGGCAAAGGACAATCTTAAAATTGTCATTGTCAAAGCTATCATGATCATAATGTTGATAGCAAGAATATTTCGTGATCACCAATCATTCACAAATACCAAATGTTTGATAAAAACCTATGGTTATATTTGAATTTTTGTTAAATTATGATCAGGTATCTATACCAAGGGCGGACCCAATTTTTTATTTATTATTATTTTTTTTTTGAAATTAGGGCGAACCTGATGTTGGTCCAGGTGGCCGGCATGTGGCTCGTCTCAAATTGTGAAAAAAAATTAATATTATATTTATTTTTAAAAAATTAAAATTTAATGTACCGTACTGTTTTTAACCTTTTATAATTATATATGTATATATTCTAAATTTTTATTCTTTACTTTCGTCCATAAGGTAATGTATCTATATTTTTATCATACAAATTAATGAATTCTTAATTTTTGATTAAATTTTTACATCTATTATTATATTATTTTGACCTTTTTGTTTATTAGATTGTATTAATTTTTAACTTAACCAGCAAGTAATTTGTGAATTTTCCTTGTCTAATCTATAAGATCAAAATTGTCAATAAATTAGGATATTTTGATTATTTTTTTCATTTTTATTTTTATTTTTTTTTGTTGTAAGATAGCGTTGATTTTATTATTTTATTGACTTATTTCATTAAAATATTTTAATTACAATATAAATATGATTTTATCTAAGTTCATTTATTAGGTGTATTATTTTGATTTGATATGAACTTTTTGATATTAGTTTTTTTTTTTTTCTAACATTATAAGTATTATTTGTAGTAAATAATAATACTATGAAACTCAATAGTGACGTAATTGATTTAGTCACTTCAAATTCATGTTCGTTTATAGTTCAAATTATTAGCGCATTTCACATTCACATTTATGATAGGGGTTTAAATCTCATTTCGTGTATTTACAAGCATATGTGTGGAGTTTTCTCAATTTATTGTAAAAGTCTCATAGTGTTATATGTATTAATTTTCGAGTCATACATATAGTTTTTAAACCCAATAGATTTTAATATATTATTGGTATGATTAACTTAGAATTATATATAAATATATAAATTTATGTATTGGTATGTCAATTAATAATATTTACACCATAGTTGGATTTTAGTATTATTGTAAATATGTTTCACTCTAGTGCTCCATCTCATATAAATTTCTAGGTTTATCACTTATCTATATTGATAATTATGGTCTATTATCCTTGAATAGTATTCATTTTTCCCACGGTTTTTCTATTAGTACATTTAACCAAGCAAGCTATGCATTGAATGCAAACAAAGCATATGCGTGCTGAAAAATCTTTCATGATATTGTTTCACAATTGATGTGATGAAAGGGACTAATAAAAAAAGTAAGAAAAAAAATCAATAGAAAATATAAAAGAAAAAAAAATTGTAGGTAAGAGGGGAAAAAAAAAAGACCCATTAAAAAGGGTAAGAAAAAAAAATTACGCAAATTGATCTGTCTCATCACATCAACTGTGAGAAAGTCTCATGAAAGATTTTTTTCGTGTATATCAACTTGATTTAATGCTACTAGTAATAATTGTAATACAAAATATACTCAAAAACCAACTATATGGGTTAACAATATGCACAATCAAGACTTACCAAATTTAACTTCAAATTTACAAATTAAGAAAGTGACATTGCTTGGAAACTCGTTGGTGGATATAAATTAATATAACCAAATCTTTAAGATAAGATCAATACCGACCAACGAGATTTGATTTCGTGACAAATCATCTCAAGAAACTTAGGTGCAAAGTCTTGCCATTATTTGTGAAGACATATATATATATGTTTTAAGAGTATATCTAATACTCTCATATATTGTAAAAAAATTACATATCATATAGGATGAACATATTTTGAGTTAAAATAAATCTTTCTTATATAATTATTACTCACTAATATCAAGTCGAGAAGGTAAAAAAAAAAAAGAAGATATTATCAACATGATTATATATTTTCAAATGATATATTAGACAATCATATCTATAAATCAATAATTATTTAATTTAATTTTTAAATTTAATTAAAAATTAAAAAAACATGAAAGTATTAAATGAAAAATTGTATATTAAATATAAATATATGGATGTATTAAAAACTAATTTTTTGATCTAATTATTTATCAAATGATATTTATATTATATAGGAAGTAGATCCCATAATATTGATGATATAATTTTTTTATCAAAATATAATTTATGGAAGTATGAAAGATCTACTTAGAAGTCAATATCATTATTAATTAGTTGTGCATCACCATTATAGTTTAGTTGGGGTAATGGAAGATGGTGTCAAATCAATCTAGCTAAGTTGGAAACGTGTCATTTTTTAATGGTCAAAATTGTTGAGGTAACCGGCCAATTAAATGCTTATAAAAAATTCCAAATTTTTTCTTTTAATAAATAAGAAAATTTGAGGTCCCCTACGGTATGGCTACTTATATGTGAAAGGAGAGCCTTTAAATGCACGGGGAATTTATGGTCTTATTTTATTTGATTCACTTTTGCCTAACTTTTATTAAATGTATTCGATTGAATTTTTATTTTTATTATTTGTTAATTTGCTATTTTTTTTTTTTTTTTGGTCAGTTTCAAAAGTTAACAAACGATGACTAATTAAATTGCAAGAAAGAAGCTAAGCCTCAGGAAGCCTCACAAGTTGTATTTTTTAACGATTTCCTCATTTCGGTAAAACACATTTTCATGCTTTTTACGTTGACGGACATTTCTTCTGTGTTTGTTTTGGGGGTTGCTTAGAATCAAATCTCTTCTATATTAACCAATTATTTTAATCTCAATGTGGCTTTTTTTTTTTTCCTTTCTTTTTTTGTTTAAAATTGTTCTCACAAATTTCCGGAGAGTAATTTATTCTACAAATAGATATAATTATTTGTTTAAACGAATCTTTATTTGTTTAAATGAGTCTACCCTTTGTTTTCGTATAAAAATTTGCAAATAGAGAACAACCTTTCATTGAAACACCTTTTCGTATAAAATGTGGTGTGTCTCTCTACCCTCTAATAGATTTATGAATTCAATTCGTACCAAACACATGTTATAGTTTATGTGAATAATTTTCTTTCCTTATCGTGGAACTAACTGTCTCCTCGACATGGGAGCAGACGTTCAGGCCATACAATCGATATTTGTTTTCATTAGGTTTTGGTAATCATCTAGTCCATTTGGTGTCAACTTTAAAAATAAAATAAAATCGAGCCGTGCAATCAATATTTAATCTCAATAGATTCTGACAGTTTTTTGATTCATTTGATATCAGCTTTAAGAAAATAAGGAAACACCTTACTTCTTTCATCTATATTTCAGTATTATAGCCAGATTGAATTACAAAAAATTTCAACTTACTTAAAGTTTCATTGAATTGCTTCTCATCCATATAATTACCAGATAATCAAAAATCTATTACCAGCAATTATAAAAGTTTAACAGGATCTAACAAGATTAAACTGAAGGAAAAATAATAGCAGTTGTTTTTTATAAAAATAAGAATTTTACGGAATTATAAGTTTCAAAGCTTTTATAAAACTCAAGAACCCTATATCCATAAAGCAGTAAAACAAAATAATATAAAGAAATAAAAATAAGATATTTACCTTCTGTATTGATCTATATGGATCACTCACTACTTAACATTCTTTAATATATCACTGTACCAACAAACAAGTGAGTTGACATAATTTTATAGAATTATTCTTATTTACTATTGATTTCTTTTCTAAATAATAATAATAATAATAATATTTGCAAAAGATGAATATTAATTTTGGTTATACAGAGAAGAACGATACAAGTTCTTCTTGTCTATAATGTGCTATAAGTTTTTTTTCTCTTTTTTGTTTCAAAGAACATATAGTAGAAACCAAAATAAACTTTCTATCAAAAAAGAAAATCATTTCTTTTCTGTTTATAAGCAACCAATTAGGGTTTTAATTAATTAAAATTAATATTGAACCTCATATTTATTAAAATTAAACTTTTGTCTCGTATAACATAATTAATTCATGTTATATTTTGAAATCGAACTCTTGACCTCTAATAAATTAATTCATAATTAATTTATACCAGAGTCACTATAGAGAATTGAATTCAAGACCTCTTAAAAAATTAATTAAATAATTATTAATTCATAATTAATATTAACTAATTAATTATTAAATGTTGAGAATAATCAATATTATTTAATATCAACTTAACACAAGTTTTGCTACTTACGTAATAACTATAATTGGACGGTCCAATTACAGTATTCCATATACACATTTTTTATAGTAAAATAAGCTATCAAGGAAACTTAATTGACCTACAGTTTTGAGTTCCAATAAAATTGGAATTATTAATTAATCTTATACTTGTTTTACTAAAAACTTAAGATTGCACTCTCAAAACTGCAGATGTTTTGATACAATTTCAAAACTACAGATATTTTTATATAATCTGAAATTTTTAGTGTTAATTGATTTTATCATTACATATGATTTGATCCTCCACAAATAGTTCATAGTTAGAGTTAGGTCAAAATGTCTGTTTTACCTATCTAATTATATCTTGATCCTTAAGTACCATTGATTCACTAATAAATAATATATTCATAACAACTTATGAATTATCTTTCCGTTTACATATAAACAAAAAGTTGAGCACTTTTATCATTCAAGATATGAATCAACCCTTAAAGATACTACTTCTCTACTTTTCTCATGAGAAAATAAATTCATTATTGTATAAAATATTCTCAACTACTTACTAAATCATATACCTAAAGTACAAAGTTATTAATTGGGCATCTACACCGATCGCACCCAAGCAAATGAAAATATATAATTTGACAAATAGGAGTCCATAATATACTTAAGATTAAGATCAATTCATATATGATCATTTAGTCGATAAATATAAATCTTTAAATTTAACGGATATTAATCAGAGACTCATGTTTATCGTTGTTCAGACCTATATTGTAATGGATCAACCCGTCCCACGCTCTCACAAGTGGCGACCGTTCGGCCCATCCCACTCTCGGGCCTCGGCCCTCGAGGGTTCCCCCACAAGGCTGGTGAGCAAGTACTGTCACTTCCCTCTAAGGGTTTTCTATCGCCTCTCACACCCGCTAGAACCCATGACCTGAGGGCATAAGTACATGGGGAATGCAAGGTGTGTAAAGGTCCATTATCGATGTTAAGGGTAAAATGGTCAATTTAAAATTGATTAATTTATGGACTTGGTATGAGTATTTCATGGAATGTACTTGAGTAATAATCACAATCCATGTCATTAGAGATTACCCAATGAATAAATGACAAATCAAAAACTAATTATTAAATTATATAAATTAGTTGTCATGCACTACTTACTAAATAATTATTTTTATTTCATGAGTTGCCAAAGTGCCCTTTTGTGGATAAGTTTTTATAAGATATGAGTTAGGGGCATTAAGGTAAATGAAAGGAGGTGATTTAATGGTTAATTTGAGTGTGAATAAAGGGTATTTTAGTCCAATTAAATTAGCAATATATATATAAAGGGAGATGATCACTTAAAGCATGAATTGAATGGCAAAAGAGTAAGAAAAAGAAAAGTGATGGTCGGTCAAGCAAGGAGCAGATTCACGGCAGCTTAGAGTCATCTTCTTCAAGTGTTTTTCATCTCTTTTCAAGACCAAATTAAGATGGAAATAAGTTAGGGAGATTATCTACTCTTAGCTCAAATAAATCAAGCACAAAACAAGTAAGTTTTCATGATTTTGTTATGAGAAATACTTGTGTGTAGGTTCTTATGTATGGGTGATGAAATTATAGAGTTAGTTTGTGTATATTTAGTGATGAGTTGGTGTGAGTTTTATATTAGAAATTGAAAGAAGAATGATGAATCTTTGTTAAGGTGTGTTTGGTCATGTTAGGGTTTGTGTAATCCAATTTGTTTTCATCCATTTAAGAGTTAATTCGTGCATTTTAGAGAGTAAGAAACTTCATAAAAGTGATAGAATTTTAAAAAGAAAAACATAGAGTTAAGTTGAGAATCCCGAGCTTGATGAAGGGGCTATAGAGACCTGACCTATTTGAGCTTACTTGGGGTTGTTCTAAACCTTAAAACATGCCTTGGGAACATAGCAAACCATAGGAAATAGAAGGGAATGATTCCGATAAAAATTGATAAAGTTATGGCTAAAATAGTGCACGTATGAAATCGTAATGTGAAATAAGAATGTAAGTGCATTTTTCAATGCATGAAATTAATATAATTGATCATAATTAGATAAAAGAACCTTAGATACGAAAGAAATGAAGTCGATGCATGTAGGATGTCATAAGTGTGCATAAAAAAAAGTCGAAAAATAGACGTTTTTCAGAGGTTTCGACCATCGATACTTAGAATTTCTCGACACCGTTTTACGGGTGACTTAAGTGCAAGTTAGGAAGATGATTTGAGTGAAAACGGAGCGAAAAAAATCACTTGAAATTGGCCTAAATTAGTCTCGGTTTTAAGGGGGTCAAAAATGGTGAGCGTTCCGGGCTTTCGGTGACCATTTTAAGCATCCAGAGAGTCCCTATGTGATAATAAATAAGGCCCGCACAAAGAAATTAGAATTAGAGAGTCCTAGTTGAGTTAAAATTGAGTCGGGAAGGTTATAGCGTAAAGGGCTTTCAATAGATTAATTTATATTGGAAACTCTATCATTAAATTTTAAGTTATGTGATTGAGCAAAGTATAATAAGAAATTGATATGTAGATGACGAATGAGCGAGCGAGGCACAAAAGGCTCGTTGAGACGATTTACTTAACCTTACGCGGATTGAGGTTAGTGTCTTATCAGTTGCATTTATTTTAAGTTCTATTTCAAACTTTGCATATTATTGTTAAACAAAAACTGAGTTTCAAATCCTAAATCTAAGTCTTGAACATATGAGTTCCTTAGGGAATTCACAAAGTGAAGGAATAAAAACAAAGTTGATTTCAAAACGTTTAGATCGAGAAAATTTTTAAAGTTTGAAAAGTAAGAGGTTTTGTGCTTTTGCACTTAGTAATATAGTTTCGAAACCCATGTATATACCCTCAGATTACATGAGATTTAGCAGTATGTGACGATGCAGAAAATCTCATCCGTAGTCACTCAATTTGTAGAGTATTTAGCACTACGCGACGACACAAAAAATTTTGTCCATAATTGCTCAGTTTTCCAGAGTATCTAGCGCTACGTTGCGATGCAGATAATTCCACGTGTAGTCGCTTAAATTTACAATTTGGCACTGCATGGCAATGTAGTAAATTTCGCTCGTAGTCGCCCAGAGTTATAGCACTACAATTGCGATGCAAAAATTTTTTTATTATAGTTGCTCAGATTTGAGATCATTTCACACTACGTTTGCGATGCAGTAAATTCTGCATCGTAGTGGTTGAGAGATCCCAGTAGCTTCATGTTTAGCGTTAGTAGAAAATCGTCACGTGATGGTTTGAGTTCATTAAGGGTATACATGGAGTTTTAGAAAGAAATGTTTTCTTTTAAATCGAAAACGTTTGATAAATGAGTGCGGTTATAAATCTTGATGAAATTTATAGCTTGATGTTATTATTATTCGTTGAACTAACCTCTTTACCTTTGCGCAGCTTATTTATCGTAGTAGGTGCTTATTTAGGTGACTCTGCATTCAGGAAACCACGTCGATTTCTTTAGGTGGGTGTCAAGTTGATGAATTGCACAAACATTAAATACGATTGACATTGTAAATAATATGATGAAAATATTGCATAATGGGGAATTTGTAGTACATATTCTGATATGTATATATGTAAAATTGAACACTTGCACATGATGCACAATATCCACTTGATATATCTATGCATATATATTAAGTTTTTATGATAGTAAATGAAATCTTTACATTTTCAATTTGTATATTATTGACTTAGATATGAGTGATGATTGAATTGCATGTTTGTGGAATAAAAGAAGTTGGGAGGTGATCAAAAATAATTTGAAGTGTATTTTTATGCAAGTCAAATTTTGGAAATATTTAAATTACAGCCGTTATGTTGTCAAAATTTTTATAAAATCTGTTTTAAAAAAATGCAAAAAAAAAAAAAAAAAAATTACACCAATTCCAACTATTTTAAAAGAAAACAAAATTTTTAAGTAAAACAAGTAAATAAGCTAAGTAACTTAAGGAGTTCGCTTCTCGGCTTTTTTCAATTTGATGAATCAGGTTTAGGAAGTCTGTTGAAATGCCGACAGGATCCTCTATACAAGAGTTTAGAGAAGGTCTGGTTCGGGTCCTATCATTTTTTCATGATATATACAATTTATTGCAAAAATATATAAATTGAATTAAATGAATAATTTATTAATATTTATAAAACCATTTATATAATTAAAAGTTCTTGTGGCACAAACCCCAATATAAACAATATATATGTAGCTTGAAAAACTACTCACATAATACTAGAAAATATCTACTTCTGTCAGGGTTGAACATTATATATACAATTTGCAAATTTATTCTCATAACATAGAGAAATATCTACTCCCACAATAGGGATAAAACTTTCCCACACATGTTAGTAAATATATATGATGAGACTTTAGCCATTATCATAGGAGAAAAGGAAAAATATAATAACCACTTAAATTATGAATGAATATACATATTTCCCTACATTTAAAATTAATTTTTTTTATATAAGATTGGTTACATTAGATTAAAATAAATTTTTAAAGAGAATTAAATGGGTTTTGTTGAAAATTAACTCATTTTTAATAACCCATTTAAATCTCAACCTCTAGGTTCATAATCCCAACTTTCAGGTTGTGAGTCCTAGTATTAATTCAAATCATCTCAACCTTAGGGTTGAGATTTTTGAAAATAAAAGGTTATTTTTGAAGTTGACCTTTCAAAACGGATCATTTTTGCAATTATTTCAATTAAATATATACATAAAATTTTAATTTTGAAATCTTATTATTTATGTACCAACACTTCTACTCTTCCAATTTCTTTTATTACAAATTAAGTTCGTTAGTATCAATGGTGTGCACATGAAATATTTCCTTCTCTGCAAACTAATACGTAGTTTGTGTGCACACCAAAGTTAGTTTGTACCGAAGGAATAATTCGCTTGCAAGCTAATAATGTTAAAAAAATGTTGTTTATAATTTTGGTATTAGTTTCAAACCTTGGACTGTTTTATGTTTTTTATGTAGGTTTCACTTTTTATAAAATTGAAAAAAGAACCTCATAAAAATTTGTGAGGACATTTTATGAAAATAAGAATTTCTCAAAACATTACCTTAATGGTGTGTTTATTTCAATTGCATCGATCATAATGATCTGGAATCAAAATAGTTTAAAATCAAAATGATGTATCATAATCAAAATAAGTTGTTTATTTCAATTGCAGGAATTAAAATCGAAATAAGTAATATTTTTATTGACTTGTTTATTTTATTTAGAATCGAAATGAATTAATTGCAAATTACGAAAACACCCTTGATTAAAGTTATGAATTAATTATAATATGCAAAATTGTGTTTAAAAACAATTCAAGCAGTACATGAATGATCGAAACAGTGAAACGAAACTGAAAACATACTCATTTCACTCAACGAAAATCCTTTTAGATCTGAGTTGTTCAATTGGTCGGAGTTTGGCCATCAATTATAAGACTAAACCCTCAAATCACAATGTAAGAACCTTGTCTTTTGTTCTTTTTGTTTTTCTCTTTTTTATGTTGTTCTCTCTTTCTATGTTTGTACGATGGTATGAATTTTCATCAAGTTTCCAAACTAAATCAACTTCCCCTTTTTATAATGTGAATCAATAACTGCTAAGAGTAATTATTTAAGATAATCCACATTTTACTTATGGATCTAGGGCTTAGGCTTGGGTTTGGGTCATCTTACATATGACTCAAATAACTTAATATCTCACACTTACACAAAATGTGATAGGCCCCTTTCTAACTATCCTAGTTAGGCGACCTGTCTGACACCCTACGGTGGTTTCTCAGTCGAGATCTGCTCCGGTTGGAAAGTTCCCGTAGAGCTAAGCCTCTTTTCTTTCTGAAATTTACTTGAAATCCTTTTAATTCTGAAAACGGTTAGAAATTTTGTTCGTTGAAAATAACTTTATGAAAATAGAATTTTATAAAAATCCGGCAACACAACGGTTGTTTTTCTAAAATTTCATCATGTAAAAAAACTTCATAAAACCTGTATAATTCATTTCTAAACATTTCCGTAACTAATAGGCCTCAGGCCCTTTTTCAATTTCACAATCATGCAATGATACGGAAAGTAATTTGCTTAAACTCTTAAAACGTCATGCATGATATTTACATAAAATCCTTAACTCAAAATAATATTTACAAAACTTGAAGAATCTGGAAAAGATAATAAATACAATACATGATAATATGCCTAGAAAACAGTGCAGCGTGGTCACGTGTCTAGCTGGCCTGTACGTTCGATGGAGATGCCTCGACCGCCCTGCTTGTACCTGCACCTAGGGTAGGATTTTAATAAAACAGGAAAAACGATGGTAAGAATAACTTCAGTGAGTGGGTAAGTTTAACGTAAACTATGCTTTTGCTCAAAATAATATTCCTCCCAAAATAGGTTGGAAAAACTATTACTTACTTACTTTACTTTGCTGAAAACTGTAAATCTCATTTCAAAATACGAAAGATACAATCAAACTTTTCTTTGTTTTCTTAATATCCTATTTGGTAACCCAAGGAAAACTTGTCCTTCGTGACGATGCGAAGACACGTCACTAAGATTAGGGGAACTCTCACTATGTGTAGTCGCAGATGTGGAAACAACTCTGGGATCGCGATTCCCTCCAACATCAGGCAGATCTATACTATCCCATACATGCAGAGGGTGACTGACAGACTCAATCCCCCTAAAGTTAGTAACTCCCCCCAACTACCGTACACGTATGAAATACTTCGGCCGGGTGTAAACTTAGGGGCTAGGGTAAACTATAGGCATATAGATAATGAAATCTCAACAATATACTATATATCACAATATAACTTTCGCAAATAATATCTCTATGCATGTATATCTCAATTTACTAGTTTACTTTACTCAAAGAGTATATATATATATATATATCTATATATATTTATAGCATAACTCATTTAAAACTATACATGCATTTGTAGGAAATTTAATGATATCATAAAAGCTTACTCGAATATCAAAACAATTCACTTGCTAAATGATTCACATTTATATAATAAAATGTATGAAAACTTTTAAAGTTCACACTCATAACTTGCTTCCAATAATTTATCACTACTTCCCATTATGGATCTCGTCCACTCGCTGGTTCACCTATAATTGGTTTCGATCGAGATTTCATTAAAATACAACTCGTGCACAAACTAATCTTAAACCACACGAGGATTTTTAATCACGATAATTCAAACAATTATCCTCACACGATAACAATATGGAAAACTATCGTACACGGAGACTAGCTCAAACCAATTCGTTATCGCAACATAAACTACTCGAAACTCTACAGTTACAAAATCGACAACTATGCCATTCGAAACCAAAGTAACACCACCGATATCACATTCTAAAGGGATTCAATAAAAAGAAGATTCGAAACCAAACGACTAACATAAAGCTTACGCGATTTCAACTAGCTATCACGAATTATCGTTTTTAGCGTTTCGTGCGATTCCTTCGTTTCCAATTAAACTTATCGTCAATTACTACTCGTGACTTTACTTAAAACACGGCAAACGAATATTCAAACACTTTAAATCACAAACATGAAAAATATGGCAGCAAGCTTAACGAATATCCATTTCCGGTTTCAACTCCGAAATTTGACAATTTAACGATTTCGCGCGAAACAAAAACTATCCTATTAACTTTAATATAATTCAAACTATCCTAACATTAACTTTAACACTTTAACGGGCTTAATAACGACTCGAGGCAGCGAGATAACATCACAAATACTTTCATAGTCAACAACGAAAATCACAAACTAAAAACATTCGCATTCGCAGAAAACTCAACCGAACTGCTCGGAAACAATTTCTCAATATCCGAACAACTCTCCGATAATTTAAGACATACCAATACTAACCATTTTCCACGACAACGAACTTGAATTTAAAGGCATACTATAATAGCCCCTAACTCATCTTCTAACAGCCCGTAATAGATTTCACAACGAAACCAACCATTTACAATTTCATTCAAAACACAACCGAAACAACAATGAGCGAACCTTCGCACTAACAAGGTTCTCAATCCTAAACCCAATCATAGCAATTTGATCCATATCTCAATTCTTATTCACATGTACGCTTTAAAAATTACTCGAAACACACAACATAACCAAAGAGGACAGCACTTACCTCCACTCGAACTCGCTCAAAATGCTGCTGTCCTCTTCTCAAGACTGAACTGCCTCTTCCTAATTTGCATGTGCTGTCTTCTCTTGATTTTTGCTTCGCTTCAGATCTGAAATGATGTACTCGACCTGACCTAACAGCAGCTGCTCGGCAGCAACTCCCACAACGGCGACAGCACCAGTTCACGGCTTCAGCTCCTCACTCGGTTCATGGCAGCACTTCACAACGATGACAGCAGCTCCTCCAAGCCTGATAGCTCCTCACACCAGCAGCTCCTCATGCCAGCAACTCCTCACGCCAACAACTCTTCATGGTCTTCCTTACGCCAGCAGCTCCTCTCACCAGCAGCAGTAGCTTCACGACAGCAAGACTCAGCAGCAATGGTGGCAGCTCCTTTACTCACAGTCTGACTTCTTTCAGCTTGCATGCACGATCAGATCACTCTCTCTTGCTTGCATGCATTGCTTCTTGGTTCCGATCTGCTCCTGGGTTGCTTTTCTTCAGATCTGCTCTCGGTTCTCTCTTCTTCCACGAGCAGCACGCACAGATCTCACTTCCTCCTCAATCTCTCTCTCGTTCTCGATTTGCTTGATATCAAGGCCGAATGCCTCTTGCCTTGGTTTTGACTTACCTGACTTCACTCTCTCGGTTCTCTATATCTAAAGGTTTCGGTTTTGTCTCTTGATGAATGAATGTTGACCGAATGCATTTGTTTTCTTCACTTTCAATTTTTATTTCAACTTTTCATCACTTTTAATATCTATTTTTTATAAAAGGATGCCACTTGTCAACTTGCTATCACCTTGCATGTATGACACATGTCACTTTCATGCACTTGTTTTATTTGTTTTTAAATTCCATGCATTCTCGGTTTAACTTCCAAGCTCAATTTCATTTCCGTCTATCGGTCCGGGAATCTGCTTTTAATCGTTATCACCTTCGAAATTATGTTAAAATTTCGAATCCGTTTTCACGAACTCGAATTTATTTTTATTATTATAAAATAATTATTCCTAGTATTTTCGGACTCGAGCATTATATTTTTCCAATCGGACGAGATCCATCGAAAAAATATTTCGCTCTCTAACGAACGAGGTTTTGGGTTTTATAAAATGAGCCAAACAAAACTCATGGAGAAAACACTAGTGATCCTTTTATGATAAGGAGTACAGACATTCATACAGGTAAATACACTGTGTGACCTATAAACTATAATATATATAACGTGGCTTGTTTCTTCAAATCTCAATTGTACTACTATACAAGAAATTGTAAATTTGTTCATTATTATGTCTTAGATTTAACAGAATTTTATTTGTTCAAGTATATTTAATTCCTTAATATAATATGCTCGATCATCCAATATTCCATAAAATTACATTAGCAATTCCAAATTGGAGTTCGTCACGCGTAAATATATAAATAAAATAAAATCCATTAAATCTTCCTATTTCACTTGCGTCCTTGGTTCAACAAAATGATTGATAACATAGAAATGCCCTATAGGCCACACTATTATGGCTATAGAAGATACAATAATGATACAAACATCATTTTGTTACTTTGAGATAAAATGAATAGTCACTGAAAACATAGGTAAAAATTTTGTACAAATTTCAATGGAACTTACACAATAAAGAATTACGGATAAATTCTTACTCATTTTCCATATCGATCACAATAAGTACATACGATATGAAACATGTGTTATAGTAAATCTTATCCTTTAATAAGGATGCATATATCTTTTATATGGAGATTATTCACTGTACAGATCTTAGTTTAGGCATTTTCCTAGCACTTAACCTGAGTTCTTAAAAGCTCGCCTTTCAAGCACTTTTAACAAGAAACTCACATCTAGTTTAATTAGGTTCTCATGATGGTAGGATACATAATGAGTGGTTCAATAATTAATTTTATGAAAAACCTCATTTTGATCTCAGTCAAAGCGACATTTCATATATTTCAAGCCCTTAAGAGAATAATCTCATCTTTATCCTTCAAAAATATATATGTTTCATCTTAGCTTGCTATCCTAGCAACCAAGGCGACTGTATATGTTAAAATACCAATCTTAAACCTAATGACATGCTTTCACATATAATTTATATGAAATGAATATGTGCTAGTTTTATATAATCAAAATGACTTACTTATCCATAAAATACATATAGCATAATGTAAAAATTACAATATCACAATCTACGCAAACTTAAAGATCTAGTATATGATATAAATACATCTCTTGTCACAGTTTTTGTAAGTGAATCTACACCATCTCATATGTAGATACATGCTTAATTGTTACATTTTTTTTTTTCATTATTATATCCTTGATGAAACTATACTTAATCTTTATGTACTTTGATTTAGTCTCTATGTACTTTGATTTAGTCTCTATGTACTTTAATTTACTATGATATTTTGTATCTTTAGCATAAAAAATTGCTACCTGACTATCATAGTACACAATAACTGACTTATTCGTATCAATTTCAAATTTAGATCCTCTAAGAATCTTTTTAGCCAGAGTGTTTCCTGGATTGCAGCTGAACATGTTATAAATTCAATTTTCATGATAGACAACACAATGTATGACAGCTTCTTACTACTCCAAGAGATAACACCTTAGTTGAGTAAAAAAACATAACCAAATGTAGATTTTTACTCATCTAAATCACCTCCCCTATCGGCATATATATATATCTAACTAGATGCATGTTATCACCTTGGTAACATAGGGAGTAATCAGTAGTCTAACGACCTAAGATTTAGAAAACGAGAAAAAATTAAGTTTTATAAAAATTATAAACAAAATTATTTATTCGTATTACCTGAATTTTATAGTTTTCATGAGAACCATCAAGTGAAAAGAGCTCCGTCGAATGTGCAGACTGATTGAAATTGCGATGCTACTACACTAGCCTCTATTTTGGAAATATCATGCATATGTGTATCTTTTAAGATTTGATGCATGTTTTGTAAATATTATTTTGGAAGCTTTTCATACACTTAAGACTTGTTTTATATTTTAAAATTATGAGTACATAATTCTTTATGTGAAATTTGATGATTTTGGATCATCTTTTGAATTAGAATCATGTTGTGTTTGATTGTGAAGGGAAAGAGAGCTTGAGGTCTAAAAGTTGAGAAAGTGTGATTTTTAGAAGTGTATAAGTATTTATAATGGCTTTACAAAGTGAAATTTTTAGAAAAATAATTGTTGTACTGCTAGATTTTCGTAAAACCTATTTTGCAAAAGTTAATTTAAAAGAAAAATTCTTGACCTATATCTGTGATTTAAAGAAATCCTAAAAAGTTTAAAAAATTTTCGTTAAAAGAAAAAGGCTTAACTTCACGGGAGCTTTTTAACTGGAGTAGATCTAGGCTGAAAGACCACCATGGGGTTATCAGGTGAGCTACCTAGTTAATTAAGGAAGAGGAGCCCGTCAAACCTTACCATAGGGGAGAAAGTTTCATTATAGTATATACCCTCTTATTAAGTATATCATTTTGCTATTAACCTCGCTTTATAACTCTCTATTATGTTATCTACGTTACACTTGATACAGAGAACCCACTTATTTTTAATGGCTTTTCAATCAAGCAGTAAGTCAACTAAGTCTTAGATATGGTTGCTCTTCATTGACTCAATCTCTTCTTGTATAGCTTTAATATGAAAATCTCTAGCAAATGTGTTGAGAGTCTCGTTTACATTATCGGTTCATTACTCTCATATGAAGTAAGCATAAAAGCTTCCACTACAATCTCAAATCGACGATGAGAAACTGTGGGGTCTGGGATTTGCCTATACTGGGTCCCTCGGGCTACCCCAGGTTTGCCCCTCTCACCCACTCACTAGGTACTGTTCCCTCCCCTAGGGACTTTCTTTCGCCTCCCCCACCTCTCGAACCTGGCACCAGGGGCTTAATACCAAATTCTTAGAGAAGTGGGTACCAATTGAGCTAGTAGCTCAATTGGTACCCACTTCTCTAAGAATTTGGTATTAAGCCCCTGGTGCCAGGTTCGAGAGGTGGGGGAGGCGAAAGAAAGTCCCTAGGGGAGGGAACAGTACCTAGTGAGTGGGTGAGAGGGGCAAACCTGGGGTAGCCCGAGGGACCCAGTATAGGCAAATCCCAGACCCCACAATAAAAAAGGCGCCTTTTTATTGTGGGGTCCGGGATTTGCCTATACTGGGGTCCCCTCGGGCTGGCCCAGGTTTGCCCCTCTCACCCACTCATTTGGATATCTCGGCCCCCCTCACCGATTTCTTTCGCCTCCACAGATGCTCGAACCCATGCCCTAAGGGTCTTAGGCAAATGGGAAGCACACCTGCTACCAATTGAGCTACTAGCTCAATTGGTAGCAGGTGTGCTTCCCATTTGCCTAAGACCCTTAGGGCATGGGTTCGAGCATCTGTGGAGGCGAAAGAAATCGGTGAGGGGGGCCGAGATATCCAAATGAGTGGGTGAGAGGGGCAAACCTGGGCCAGCCCGAGGGGACCCCAGTATAGGCAAATCCCGGACCCCACAATAAACAATAAAAAGGCGCCTTTTTATTGTGGGGTCTGGGATTTGCCTATACTGGGTCCCCTCGGGCTGCCCCAGGTTTGCCCCTCTCACCCACTCATTTGGATATCTCGGCCCCCCTCACCGATTTCTTTCGCCTCCACAAATGCTCGAACCCATGCCCTAAGGGTCTTAGGCAAATGGGAAGCACACCTGTTTGAGCTAGTAGCTCAATTGGTAGCAGGTGTGCTTCCCATTTACCTAAGACCCTTAGGGCATGGGTTCGAGCATCTGTGGAGGCGAAAGAAATCGGTGAGGGGGGCCGAGATATCCAAATGAGTGGGTGAGAGGGGCAAACCTGGGGCAGCCCGAGGGGACCCAGTATAGGCAAATCCCAGACCCCACAATAAAAAATTATTTCCGAGCGTTTCGGTTGGATTTTTCTACGAATGCGAGCGTTATTAGTTTATGATTTTGTTGTCGATTATAAAAAGATTGGGAATGTTATCTCGCTGCCCCGAGATTTTTATTAAGCCGTTAAAGTACTTAAGTTGAAGTTTGGATAATTTTTCAATCGCGCGAAACGCGTAAAATCGATAAATCGCGATAATTAGTGAAATCGCGTAAGCTTTAAGTTCGTCGTTTAATTTCGAATCTTTTGTTTAGTGAATTCATTAAAATCTGAATTTTTATGATGTTACATTAGATTCGAATGACATAGTTGTCGATTCTATAATCGCAAAGTTTCGAATATTTTGTAGTCACGATAACGAATTGGGTTGAAATAGTTTTCGCATGCGAATATGAGGTTTCCGTTTTGTTATCGTGTGAGGATAGTCATTTGGATTATTGTGCTTATAAATCCTCCTATGGTTTAAAGTTTAGTTGCGCACGAGTTATGTTTTAACGACATCTCGATCGAAATCAATTGTAGGTGAATCGAGAATCGAACGAGAGCCGTAACGGGAAGTGGTGATAAGTAATTTGGAAGCAAGTTGTGAGTGTGGATTTTTAAAAGTTTTCATACATTCTGTTATTGAATGCAATCAGTTTTAGCAAGTAAAAGGTTTTGAGATTCTAGTAAAAGTTTATAGTTTTCAGTTTATCATCTATAAATGCATGTATAGCTTTAAAGTTTATGCTATGAATATGTTTATATTCTTCAGTAAGTAATTGAGTAAGTTGAAATTATATACATGCATAGAGATAGTATTTGTGAAAGTTATTTTGCGATATTACAGCATATTGCCGAGATTTCATTTTATATATGCCTATGGTTTACCCTAGCCCCTAAGATTACACCCAGCCGAAAGTATTCCATACGTGTACGGTAGTTGGGGGGAGTTACTAACCTGGGGGAGCCCGAGGGGACCCAGTATAGGCAAATCCCAGACCCCACAATAAAAAGGCGCCTTTTTATTGTGGGGTCCGGGATTTGCCTATACTGGGGTCCCCTCGGGCTGGCCCAGGTTTGCCCCTCTCACCCACTCATTTGGATATCTCGGCCCCCCTCACCGATTTCTTTCGCCTCCACAGATGCTCGAACCCATGCCCTAAGGGTCTTAGGCAAATGGGAAGCACACCTGCTACCAATTGAGCTAGTAGCTCAATTGGTAGCAGGTGTGCTTCCCATTTGCCTAAGACCCTTAGGGCATGGGTTCGAGCATCTGTGGAGGCGAAAGAAATCGGTGAGGGGGGCCGAGATATCCAAATGAGTGGGTGAGAGGGGCAAACCTGGGGCAGCCCGAGGGGACCCAGTATAGGCAAATCCCAGACCCTACACCACAATAAAAAAAGAAAGTCCCTAGGGGAGGGAACAGTACCTAGTGAGTGGGTGAGAGGGGCAAACCTGGGGTAGCCCGAGGGACCCAGTATAGGCAAATCCCAGACCCCACAGAAACTGCCTTACGGTTACTTTTCCAAATGGTTGATAACTTTGAGGGCACTAACTCATTAGTCCCTTCACTCTCATTGGGACCAGATAAAAAAGTTATTCCAATAGCTCTATCACTCCTACTAGGGATGAATGTTCTAGTAACTCTCCATCTTCCTCCAATTGAGTGTTCGAACATGAAATATTATCTAAATCATTCAACTCATAAAATTGAAAATTCCTTTTCAACTGCTCCTTTACTTGGAAATTCATTTTTTAAGAAATTCAAATCACGTGACTCTAATTCAATGATGCTTCCATATAAGTTTTCTCCTATGAGTATCTATCATTTTGAGTGCTCAGAATATCTAATAAAGATACATTTCTTTCCTCTAGCACCCAACTTTTCATATGTATTAAAAGTTTCATATATATATTTATATATATATCCCGTGCACTCTAAAGGTCGCATACAAGTAAGTCACGTTTCTTACCTAGCCATAATTTATAAAGTGTGGAAGATACTAACTTAGTAGGGGCCCTATTAAGAATATAAGCAATTATCAATAATGCATCTCCTCAATAAGATACTAGAAGGTTCATTTTGTGCCATCATAAATCTTACCATCTTTATTAATATTCTATTCCTACTTTTCATTATACCATTTTGTTGCGGAGTCCTAGGAATGGTCAACTGTTTGTTAATACCTTTTTCATGACATAATATATCAAATTGTTTAAAAGGGTATTCTCATCCTTGATCGGTTTACTGGATCTTAACAGTTCTATCTAACCAATTCTCCACCAAATTTAAATACAATCTAAAGTAATTTAATACTTTATATTTATGGGAGATCGGATAGATATAATCATAATGAGTGTAATTATCTACAAATGTTATAAAATACGAGGCACCATTTTTAGCTTTCACAATCATTGGTCCACAAATATCAGATTAAACTAATTGCAATGGATTTTCAGCATTAAATCCTTTTCCAATGGTTTTCTAGTTGTTTTTCCTGCTAGATAACTTCTACATACATGCAAATCTATCTTATTAAGGGAACATAAAAATCCCTTGGCCAATCTATTCATTTGATTCTACCTAATATGTCCTAGTCTAGTATGCCAAATATTAACATCAATATTGGCAATATTGGTGGAAATAATTAATGAAAAAAAAAACCATTCATAAGATATCTAGTATGCTAATCACACTGAATTTAGACAAATCCTCAAACTGTTGCCAAGAAAAGTTAAACTATATCTTAAACTTAAAAGGATAATTACGGAGACAGATTCTGTCTAATTTCTGAAATATATAAAACATCATGGAGATGCAATTCTTGGCCACCTCTTAGAATCACTTTACAAGTATCAATTCCTTTCACTTTAACTTTTGAGTTGTTCTCTATGTAAATCCACTTCGTTCCCCGACTAATCCAACGGTACTCTATGAATGTTCCTGACTGATCCAATGGTACTCAATGAATGTCCCTCTATCTCTGGCAACGTGGTCTATAGCTCATGAGTCTCTTTCTTCTACTTAGTACTTTCACGAGTGAAGTGACTTATCTTACAATAGTTGAAACCCATCAACATACTCTTGTCCTTTCTTACACAACTACACTTACCTCTTTTAGGTTTGTCGGTCTCACTTTTATTGGATTTTAGGATTCCCTTTCCCTCTCTTACAACGTTTATTCTTTCCTCGCATCTTACGCTTAATGCTTGAACCGTTATGTATGCTAAATTCAACTATATAAAGCTAACCCGAAGCCTTGGTCACCTTTAAGCGCTCATCTTTAAACTCAACATGATATCAGATATCATTAAACGTCTTTATGTTAACGTTGTGGGTCATATTAATTTTCATGTTTTTACAGTTATTTAGGAGGGATCGAATTACCATTTGTAATTACTGCTTATTAAGGTATGGCTAGTCAATTCAACTCATGTATCATGTTTGACATCTCTTTCAGATGTTGCCTCACGTTATGATCGTAGCACTACCAATTAGTATCAAATTTGATTATGAGTGTGGGATCTCTCTCTTGGGCCTATTCACAAGGTACTATTCCTGGTCCCCCGTGGGATTTTGCTTCGCCTCCTCTGTCACTTGAACCAAGGGTCAGGGACCTCTTTACCCATTTGGAAGCATGGCGAGTACCAACTGAGCTAGCTTAGTTGGTACTCGCCATGCTGCCAAATGGGTAAAGAGGTCTCTGACCCTTGGTTCGAGCGATGGGGGAGGCGAAGCAAAATCCCGCGGGGGACCAGGAATAGTACCTTATGAGTAGGCCCAAGAAAGGTTCACGACCCCTCGCAGGATTTTACTTCGCCTCCCCGGCCACTCGAACCAAGGGTTAGGGACCTCTTTACCCATTTCGAAGCACAACGAATACCAACTAAGCTAGTTCGAGTGGCGGGAGAGGCAAAATAAAATCCCACGAGAGGTCGTGAATAGTACCTTGTAAGTAGGCCCAAAAGAGGGGTCCCATAATGAGTCTCCTCATTTTGGCGATTGATGTCCCACCACATTTATCTTTCAAAGTCAACCAAATGACTTATATAGTCTCATATTCTTCGTATGCGTACATGAGGTCATCAGCTATAATAGATAACATCGTTATACAAACAATGTTCTTTCTCTTATAGGCCTAGTAAACCTTATCATTTCTTCTGTGTTGAGCAGAAATACCATATTCGGGTTTAACCATGGTGTTGCTTAAGGTTTTGAGGGCATTTACTCCTTTAGGATATATTGAATTTTTTGGTACCAATTAAATATTATAGTTAACACCATTTAAATTGTCACTTTTATTCAATTTAGCATATGTATTATCGAAGTACATGTCATTTCCTTAAATGACATTTATTCTACTTAGAAAGTTATGATCTATATCTTTCTACATCTATACAAACACATCTACTATCATTTCACTAAAAATAGTACAGCAACTGTACACTCATAAATATAATAAAAGAATATTTGGATAGGAATAAAAAAATTAATTAAGCTACCAATCATCATCCATTTTCAAATATTCACTAAATCATATATGTAAGTGTTTTGTGTAAAACATTCTTAATATCATTATCTAAAAGATTTTAAGATGCTCACAATTTGAATAATATCATTTGAGATCTTTATGAACTCAGACATTATCATTTGAGATTTTTACGATCTCAAGATCTTGCTATTCAACTGAGATTTTAATAATCTCAAGGTCCTAGTCGACATTTGAAATTTTAATAACATCCTCGTCATCTCATAGGACAATAATCTCAATCATGTCATCAGCTGACTAATCGTTGGAACAAGCCGACCCAGTTCCACAATTATACATGTTATAATAAAACTATTAATGCATTTTTATTTAGGTCAAACAAATTTAATATAAAACTAAGGCATTTTTAATTCAGTTTCCTATAGAGCGAAATAAATAAAATAGTATAATCCAGCTCACCCATTAGAGTGAACAAATAATTAGGATGAAAAATGGAGAAAAAAAAATTCTCATAAAAAAATGCGACTGGAAACTGTCGTCAGTAGTGATGCATGGCAATCATGAGCCAACAGGTTCAACCACTCACTAGCACAGTTGGCGTCGCACCCCATTGGGTGGCTGGATGTGCCTCCATGTGCTCACAGGCATTAACGACCACATGTTACACGCTGCGCGCAAGCTGCAGGTGCGCACGTCACACTTTTAAGGAACCATATATCAAATTTTGATTGGTTAACATGTCATTCCCTTGGTGAGCCACGTTGTAGAACCTAGAGTTTCTTTTTTTTTTTTTTATGAAAAATAAAATTTTTCGATAAATAGTATTTTCTGGTGAATAGTGATTTTCGGGTGAAGTGTAATTTTACTTGGACATGCTAAAGATGTTATACCTTAAGTTAAGCTAAATCATCAATAATTTATAAATCAATTTGGATATCCTAAATTGATTATAAGTTCATTAAGTTGATATGGTTTGTTGAAATTTGTCCAAATATATAAAATTCCTCAGAAATGGCTTTAATGCTCAAGCTTGTCCCCTTGAGCTACTTTTGATGCTTGATATAACTATACGGAGGTTGAAGTAACATTGACAAGCTGGTAAATTTCGTAATTCTTTGTGCGATCTAAACACTCCAACTGACTCTTCAATAGTTGAAGATGAGATTTAAACTTAGTACCCTAGTTTTACTAAGAGGTGTTGTTATCAATCAAGCTATACTTACAATCATAATTAAAAAAAAATTATTGCGAAAATATTAATAAGTAGAAGAGACAAAAAAAAAAATAGGTGATATTAATTTATTATGAAATTAAGATTCTTCCAAAAAAATTTAGGTGTGGTACATGCCCCACTTGTGTAACACCCTTTACCCCGATTTCCCGTCGGAGCGAGATTCGAGGCGAAGGGCGTTACGGTTCCAAACTAAAAATTCATTTATTTGAAGATTTTTTATTAAAAGAAATGGAATTATTACTAAAAGTTTTACGATATAAAAAAAAATTTAATATTATTTTTTTCTTTTATAATTTTTCCAAAATCCAGCAGAATTTCCCCTGTTTTTCTAAAAACCCAAAACTCTAAAAACCTACAAAAAAAAAAATAATTAACACTTCTAAAATTATGTTCATTTTCTCAACTTTCCTTTCGGACCTCCCGTCCGACTTTCAAACCATTTTACCACACAAATATTTATAATAAAACGTAATAAAACTTATTAATTAAAACAAAACGTATAATAGCATGAAAATTATTATTTTTAACAGACACTTTTAAATTTTATATCAACATTCACTAATAACTAAATTTATTAACAATTATACATACAAAATACTTAACATCATTCCTTCTCATTTGTAACCATACGATTTTCAAAAAAAAAAATTCAAAGTAATTCTGACAAAGACACTTGTTTAAGAATTTCACATATCCATTTTATCAACAATCATTTAATAATACAGTTTCGTTTAATAATTTTTAAAACATGATGACACGATTTGTTTTTAATAATTATTCAAACATAATAACACGATTTCATTTAATAATTTTCAGTGCCCTTCGTAAACTCTGACACGATACCATGGACCAGAATTCGGGTCTCAAACTGAATAAACAGCGTTCCCAGCATTAATCACTCGGGGACCACCTGCCGGGTCGCATATCACATCTCACATATCTCAATCGGTTTCGACTTCAGGACCAGACACCCTGTGCCTCTCATAATCTATTCGTCGAATCTTGTATATCAGTATCAGTGTAACGATGCAGTACTACTATATTACCCTATTGGCATGCCAACTACCAGTCCCCACCTACCAATGTTCAGGTTTACTCGGACTCTTCCTCAATTTCAATTTTTTTTTTTTAATTACATTAGCACAAATTTCATAGTTTTAACAATTTTTATTTCTATATAACGATTTTATTCAAAAAGCAATAAATTCAATTTCAGTCACAAAGTTTCATATATATATATATTTATATATTCAAATTATCAATATAACATCGCAAAACTCTATTTTTCATTCAATGAATGCATTAAATTATTTTCAAAACGTTCGTACCTTTCTTCCGATATATACTCGGTCAAGGCACTGAACTTACAAATTTCTTTCCTACCGTTTCCTTACGAAATTCATCAAAATCACATTTAAACAATTCGTTATAACCATTTATCGAAATAGTTTGACGGATTTTAAAATCAAACATAATTTATTCAACGTCATGTAAGTGTCACATTAATAAATTAAAAATAATCAAACTATCCTTAAATGCGAAATTTACATATATTCGGTCAATGAAGGGGGTTTTGAAAACTTTTATTTTCATGCATTATTTCATCACATAAAATACCAAAAAAAAAAAAAAAAAATTCATTAGTTTAACACATGAATAAGATTTAAATGACAAAAATATCATTAGGTTATTTCCTATTGTGCATACGGTCTAGGGGACTAAATTATTATTATATTTTAATTGGGCTTGAGTTTGAGATATCATCTCAAACGCCTACGTACCCATTCTATCATTGAGATCAAAACCCTCGTAGTTCAAACAAACTTTTATTATAATTATTATTATCAAAATAATTTCACAATACGCTCGATTTCTATTTTCAGTCAAGCATATATATTTCTCAAACTTTTTATTTTTCGTTACATAATGTCACAAAATTATTTGTACTGTGATTTTCATATAAACATGAAATCAAAGCAATTAAAAATAACAATATCACACAATTTACTAAATAATTAATTTATTTTCAATACATAATAAAAACTGAAATATACGTAACCATACTAAAAATCTAATTTTATTTATTTTCAAATTTTAAATCATTTTATATGCAAAATTGTATGACTTGATATCTGAATATAAACATAATTATCAAAACACATATTTTATAAACAAATCATAAAACATAATCTATAAAAACAATTAATTCCAATAATTATTTACTTACAATCAATAATAAAATCTGAAACAAAATGAATATAACTCAAACAATTCAAGTTAAACATAAAACTATCTATTAACATAACTTTTATTACCTATTTTTGGATCCGCTCTAAAATCAAATAAAACCCAATTTATAACTTATAGAGGAATAAATTAATTTTCTGAAATCTAACTCCTATTAAAATAAATTTACTTACATGGATAAATCGAGCATCCAATATATATATATATATTTTTTTTCTCTTTTCTCTTCCCTGCCTGATTTGCTTCTTCCTTTCTGTTTTTCTGGTTTTGCCTCCCGGCTGCCCAGTTCTACCAATGCTTTTCTTCATTTTCTATTGCTTTCTAGTGCCGTCCTCCCCCTCCTCCTGTCTTCTCCGTTTCTCTCTCTATATATATATATATATATATTTTTTTTTTCTCTAATTCGTTCCTTCCTCACTTTCTCTTGCCGAGCAGAACATATATATATATATATATATATATATATTCTGCTTACTCCTTATCATGCATCGCCTCTTGCCTCATTTCTCTGTTTTTCTTTATTTTTTATTTATTTTTATTTTTTTCTTTTCCTCATTCGGTGCCGACATTAGCTTATCAGTATATATACATATATATATATATATTTAATTATTTAATTATTATTATTTAACAAAAATCTTGCCAACAATTTTTGACTTTTATTCATAATATATGCAAAATTTCATTTTCAACCCTTATAAAACTTTCATTTTAATCCAACTTTCTTAATTCCTTTTAAAAATATCCTTCAATGGGATATTTGTCTACATATTTTTGTATTGCTAAAATTGAAATCGGACTAAATTAATGATAATAAATTAGATTTCAATTAATCTCTTGAGTCCAATTAAATTGAGACCTTACAATTCATTCCTCTTTATAAAATTTCATCCCCAAAATTTAGGTACCATCTCATCTCAAAATATCTTATTCTAAAATTCTTGCTTTCATTTAATTATCAATAACCATAATAATTTGATTCTAAATAAATCTTCAATTTTTTTTTTCACATGCATAAGATCATATATTCTACACTATAACAATTCACACCTACAACTATTTTAAAATAATAATAATAATAATTTATAATATTCCAAACCCACTCTTCGAAAATCACTATTTATATAGACGGTTTTCCGTCCAAAAACAATATTTATTCGTAATCACTATTCATCAAAATTTCACTTTCACTAATTTTCGGGATTCGATACTCAAGAATCAGTATTCACTCATCACTATTCCTCCGAAAATCATTATTCTATCCGAAATACTATTTATTCAGATATTCGGGACGTTACAACTTGAGCCTTAGCTATGCCTATCACTCTAAAATTACTACTACTCAATATGACTTGATAAAAGCTCATTTAGTTTGATAATAACTAAGTACAAATTATCTTCATCGTAATTGTAACCAAAAAATTAATTTAAGGTGATTCTAATAATTAAAATATATCTAAATAGATATTTAGATTGTTATTATTATTATTATTATTATTATTATTATTATTATTTAATTTTAAATCATAATAACCTAAAATAATTTAAATATACATAATTATAGGATAGTGCACCTCTAAAAGCCCAACAAAATATTATTTTATGTAGTCTTTACACTATAATATTATGAGGACGGTGTTATGGAGTTTGATCTCAGTCAGATGTGTTTCTATAAAACAATTGGCTGCAAATGGAAGATAATTTTTTAAAACAACCAAATGATATATATATATATATATATGTTGTGGGTATTTCGGTACTATAGAAAAGCCCGAAAACGAAAGCCCATTGTGTCGAGGAGCCCAGGAAGTACTGGTCAAAATGGTCAGAAGTCAAAGGAAGGAGAATAGTCATTCAGTAATAGATATACCCGAGCACACCTAATTATGTGGTTGATTGTCTTAAAACGTTAAGTATGGAGTGATTGTATGAAGGTTTGGCCGGTAGGCAAAAGCATAAAGATAATCTGCTCGTAATCAAAAGGCTGTTCAATAAGTGCCCTTTAGAAACTATCACAGCGATCAGGAAGACTGCTCGTATGCTCGATAGTCTCAGCGATCAGGAAGACTGCTCGTATGCTCGATAGTCTCAGCGATCAGAAAGACTGCTCGTATGCTCGATAGTCTCAGTGATCAGGAAGTCTGCTAGTCTGCTCAATAGTCAGAGGGACGGTTAAGTCTATTCGCTTGTTCGGCAATGAAAACATTTGATTCTTGAAGTAGTCTGCCTGTTCGATGCAACGTCTGATCGCTGAGCAGGCTATTCGCTAGAGTTGACCAGTTGACATTTTGGAAGGTGAATCAATTCAAAACATGAAAGGAGTCGACTTACCTATTTTCATGCAAATTGAATCTCTACACTCTTGGAAATTGCTATATATGCGGAAGAGATAATCTCGAAAGATATTATCTTAATTAATGTATATTATTTTTTACTTTGTCTGTAAGATTCTTAAGCCTATTCTGATTGTAACATCTCCGTTATAAATAGGAGATAGAATTCAGTGTAAAAGAGAGAGTGAAATAAAATACAATTACGCCGAGAGTAAGAAGAGGTAATTGTCGTGGACGTAGGTCATTGTTCTTGTCGAACCACGTAAAAATCTTGTTGCGTCCTATTTGTTTTAGTCCTGGTAGTACTTGTTTCGTGTGTGATTTGTTGTGTCGTAGGTATTGGGCTTGGAGAACCGGGTTGACCAAAATTGAGTGTCAACAATATATTGTTAGGGTAATGTGCCCTAAGAGCTTGTAATTTGTAAATATTTAAATTAAATAATAAATAAAATATATTTATTTTATTCAATTTATGTACATTTGTGAAATGTTTGTTTCATATAAATATCATGTAACATCCATGATTACTTATGTAATCTCAAATTAAATATATAAGTATTATATACAAGAAAATTTAGTTTGAGATCAGTAATCTAAAGAGTCCGTAGAAAGCAAACAAAGTTGGGTACTTTGCTTGTGGTAAATCTATAGTTGCGGTCCATTTTGTATTTAATACGATGATCTTATCCGGGATCGTTCATATAGTGGCATGAAAATGGAGGCACCTTATATAATAGAGATTATATAAAACTGGATCATGATAAAATGAATTTCTTATTAATATCCGTTAAATAAAGAAATTCATTTTTATTGACTAGATGATCATATATGGATTGATATTAATTCTGAGTGTTTTATGGACTCCTATTTGTTGAGTCATATCTTTTAATTTATATGGGTGAGACTGTTATAGATTTACGGTCAATAAGCTTCGTACTTTGAAGCTATGATTTAATAAGTGGTTAGAAACATTCTACATAATAGTAAAATCCACTACTTCTTGTGAGAAGTAGATGAGTAGTTCCCTTAAGTGTTAATTCGGGTCTTGAACAATAAGAGCGCTCGACTTTCTATTTATAAATAGATAGAAAGATAAATTCATAAGTTGCTATGAATATATTGTTTATTAGAGAATCAATGGTACGTAACGGAATAAGATATAACTAGAGAGGTATAATAGACTTTAATGACCTAGCTCTAATTATGAACAACTTGTAGAGGATCGAACCATATGAAATGATTAAATCGATGGATACTGAAAATTCAGATTGTATAAAACATCTACAATTTTGGAGTGTAATATTAAGTTTTTAATGGAGTAACTTTAAAGTTAACAATAGTGAATTATTTAATTATATAGTTTAATTAATAATTTTGATATTATTGGAGCTCAAATTGTAGGTCAATTTAGTCCCCTTACTAGCTCACAACCACATAAAGAAACAAAATGAAGAATATAATTGGATTATCCAATTATAAGTGTACATACAATTTTATGAATACGTTCATGAATAATTTAAATAATTTAATTATTTAAATATAAGTAATTATTTAATTAATTATTAATTATTTAATTATTTGTAGAGGTTAAGAGTTTAATTTTAAATGGTGTAATTAAATTATTTATGATTTAGAATCATTTAATTTAATGAAAAATCTTTTAATTAATGGATATAGCAATTTAATTTAATTGGAATTAGAATCCATATTAAATTAAATTAAAGAAGTTTTAATTTAATAGGAATTAAATTCCGTATTAAATTAAAAATAAAGAGTTTTAAACCAATAAGAAATTTGATTTCATATTGGATTTAAATTAAGTTTTCCAATTTAATTAGGAAATTGTATTTCTTATTAAATTAGAAAACTCTAACTTACCATTATAAAAAGGTGTTTTATATTGGTAACAAAAAAGAGTGAAAAAAAAAATATTTGGCTACATGAATCAAAAACTTCCATTAATTAAAAAGGTTTCGTGATTTAATTCTTCGAAATTGTGCCAGTACACAGTTTTTTTTTTTTAAAGAGTCATAGTAAGGAAGATCGGGTGGTAAAGAATTTACGAATCAAAAGGGATCAATTCAATCTTCATGCAAGGTAAGATTCGATCTTATTAATTTAATTATTGAATTGTTATTACTAATATCAATTGGGCGTGTTTTTATTTTGAAAATTTTTTTAAAATACACGTTTCCGCATTAAATTCAAAAATTAATTTTTCCTTCATATATATATATGTGTGTGTATTTATGTCTATTTTTGTGTTTGTTTCCGAGGGGTGGTTGGGTGGGTTGGGGGGTTGGGGGCAAATTCTAACATATATCTGAATATGCATGCACTTGATTAAAAAAATACGTGATTGTATTCTAAAATATATTATTGTAATTTATTATATATGATTACAATTAAATATATATGATTACAATCAGTAAATATAATCACATTTGTTATTGTGATCATATTTATTGATTCTAATAACATATAATAAATTACAATCATACATTTTAGTATATAATCATGCATTTTTTTTTTTTTATCTAGTGTATACATATTACATGTGTACCTAAGGGGATATATATATATATATATATATATATATATATAGAACTTCTATTATCAATGTTTCCTAATTTTAAGAAGTTATACGAATCAATTAAATTCATCTATTATATTTGAATTAAATAAAATAGAGAATTTATTTTAGAAAAAAGAATATAATGGATAAAATAATTGGTTCGTCATAACTTTTTAAAGTTAGAAGATGCCAACCATAGAAATTCTATATATGTATATGAATTAACACAATCCTAATTTATTTGAAAAATTATTTTAAACTCATATTTTGAATTATTTTGATTTAAAATTGAAAAAATAAATAAAAAGATAAAATTCCAAATTTCAATCTCATCGACACTTCTCTCACTCTTAAAAAGCTAAGATTGTCTTTCCTTTGCTAACTTGGGAACAAAATTTGCAATTCAGATTAACCTGATCTAAGTTGTCAATATTACTTCATAATAGATTTTGCTGGCAACTAACAAGAGAGAAGCAATATTTTGAAATTAAAGAACAAAACTTCAATTTATGTTTATTGAAAATTGTTTGAATATCAGGCTGGTGGGTCGAATTATAAGAATATCAGATTAAGTTGCCAGTACTATTTCATAATAGATATTCTTGCGATTTGACCCACGTAATATGATATTCTTACAATTTTGAATGAACATAAATTGCAGTTTCGTTCTCTAATTTTAAAATATTGCTTCACTCTCCGGTTAGTTGTCAGTGAAATCTGAAATAGTACTGACAACTTAGATCAGGTTAATCTGAAGACATTTAAGGTAGTATATAAATCATCAAATACAGTAAAATAGAATTGAAAACATACCGTTTTTACGCACTGAAAATTATTTTGGATCTTGGATTATTTAAGTGATTGGAATTTGACCACCAATTACAGGACCAAACTCTTAAATCACGGCGCAAAAACCTTATCATTTGTTGTCTCTATATACTCTAAAGAGCACTGTCTGTTATATTGTTGGTATAGGGTGGAAAAATAATTTTCCCCTATCATTTCTACATCACCCCTAAATGTAAAACAATATTTGATATTTATAGGGGTGGAGATTATTTCTGATGACCATCAGTAACCGCCAGCAATTACTTATTCCTATCTAAATTTATTTTATTTTGATCGAGTCATAAATTTGGATTATCTTGGGTGAGTCTCGCTCAATAACCCAATAACTCAATATTTGAATTGCAAATTTTGTTTTCTAGATAAAAAGGAAAGACAAGCTTAGCTTTTTGAGAGTGAGAGAAGTGTTGATGAGATTGAAAGTTGGAATTATATCTTCTTTTATTCAATTCTTAAATCAAAATAATTCAAAAAGGAAAATATGATAATTTTTCTAATAAATTAGGATTGTGTTATTTTACAATAATTGCAAACATGGGGAGAAATTTTAAAGTTTTATTTTATTTTTTTAATATTATTTCCAGTATAATCAATTCAAATGAGAAATTTTAAAAGTTTGACATCATATAATTTATTTGTCAAAACTTTCAAGTTTGTAAAGATGAAATTTTTATCGTTATATTTCTAAAATATAATTATGAAGTAACTTAATATCAAATAATAAGGGTTTATCAAGACTTATCAAGATTTAATTGAGATATCTCTTATAATTAGGGACGGATATTTTTTGTATATTTTAGTAAATATACATAGTAAGACCCAAATGTCTATCACAAATGTGATTGTATATAATTTCTTTTAGTTATTTATATTAAAAATATGTGTAATCTTTCTTGACATATACTTTAAATGACACGTCGCACATGTACATAGGATCCAATGAAGTATGTGGTGTTGGGATTTATGCCTTAAGAGCTTATAATTATATAAACGGTTTTAATAAATATTAATAAAGTATTCATTTTATTCAATTTATATATTTGGAAAAATTATATATATCATGAGAAATATCCTTGATTATTGATATAATTTCAAATTAAATATATAAATGTTATATGAAAACGGATTTAATTTCAGATAAGTAATCTAAAGAGTCCGTAGAAAACAAACGAAGTTTAATATTTTATTTGTGGTAAATCAACAGTTGCGGTCCATTTCGTATTTGGTATGATAATTTTATTCGAAACTATTCATATAGTGACATAGAAATAGAGACATCTTATATAATAAATATTATATAAGACTGTACCACGATAAACATAAGTCTCTTATTAATATCCGTTAAATTTAGAAATTTATATTTATCGACCAGATTATCATACATGAATTAATTTTAATCCTGAGTATATTATGGACTCATGCTTATTGAGTTATATCCTTTGATTTATATAGGTGAGATTGGTGTATATGTCGATCAATAACTTCGTACTTTAGAGATATGATTTAATAAGTAGTTATAAACATTCTACACAATAATGGAATTCACTTCTTACGAAAAGTAGATAAGTAGTTTCCTTAAGGATTGATTCAGATTTTGAATAATAAGAGCACTCAACTTTCCATTCATATGTGGGATAGAAAGATAAATTCATAAGTCGTTATAGATATATTGTTCATTAGAGAATCAATGGTAGTTAAGGATCAAGAAATAGTTAGGGGGTAAAACCGATATTTTGACCTAACTTTAATTATGAATTATTTATGGAGGGCCAAATTATATGTAGTGATTAAATCAATGGATACTAAAAATTTCAGATTATATAAAAACATTTGCAATTTTGAGAGTGCAATTTTAGATTTTTAATGGAGTAACTCTAAGATTAATAATAGTGAATTATTTAATTAAAGAGTTTAATTAATAATTTCGATATTATTGGAGCTCAAAACTATAGATCCATCGGGTTTCCTTGATAGCTCATTTCACTATAAGAAACTTGCATATAAAATATTGTAATCGGATCGTCCAATTACAATTGTTATGTAAGTAGTAAAATTTGTGTTCACTTAGTATTTGAATAATATTGATTATTCAAATTATTTAATAATTAATTAGTTAATTATTAATTATGAATTAATAATTATTTAATTGATTTATTAAGAGGTCTTGAATTCGATTATCAGTATTGACTTTGGTATAAATTAATTATGAATTAATTAATTAAAAGTCAAGAGTTCGATTTCAAAATATAACATAAATTAATTTTGAATTAATTATGTTATATAGGGCAAAATTTAATTTTAATAAACATGAAGTTCAATATTAATTTTGATTAATTAAAACCCTAATTGGTTACCTATAAATAGAAAAGAAATAGTTTGCTTTTTCAATAGAAGTTATTTTGGTTTTTGTTGTACGTTCTTTGAAACCACAAGAATTTTTTTTTTCTACAGTATAATACAAAAAAGAAGAATCTGTATATTTCTTCTCTGTATAATCAAAATTAATACTCATCTCTTACATATATTGTTTATTCTTTTTAGAAAATAAATTACTAGAAAGTGAGCACAATTCTATATAATTGTATTCATTCACTTGTTTCTTAGTATAGAGACATATCAAGAAAAGTTACGTAGTGAGTAATCCACAAAGATCAATATATAAGGTAAAAATTTGATTTTTATTTTTTTATATTATTTGATTTTATTATTTTATAGATCTAGGGTTTTTGAGTTTTAAAAAAGTAATAAATAAATAAATAAAACTCAATATTCCGTAAATTCTTATTTTTAACAAAAATAATAATTTTTTTTTCCCCTTCATATGGCTGGAAGGTGTTGAATACAAAATAGCACATAAGATTTTGATCTATACATGGTGAGAAATTTTCAAATTTAGGTGCTTGAACTTTTTATAAATATCCGAATCTAGACAAAGCTATAAAATGCATTTATCCGATGAATTTTGTGTTGCAATTTGCCAATAATGAATATAAGTACGAACATAACCTTCTTTGAACGTGTAACTTATCCAATATTTTCTTCTTATATAATCATAAAATAATTTGATACTAATAATTAAACATTACCGGAATCTACCAAAATTTAATATTATATGTGCAGCTAGTGATGCACCCAAAAATTGACATAAGTGGGAGTGTAGTAAGAAAAACAATATTTAAACATGATTATACATATATATATATATATATATATATATGTATATTATTTATGAATTTTACCTCCAAAAGAGTCTTATGAAAAAAAAAAAAAAACAATTGATGTCTAATCGAAAATGACACATCTACCAATTTTTTATTTTTTTCATTCACTAATCTCCTATTTGATTATTTATTCATTAAACTTCTATTTGATTATTCTTTCACTAATCTCTTCCTCCTATTTGATTATCTAGTTAAAATTATTTATAACAAAATTAATTACTAAACTAAGACATACAACACTAATTTAAGGAAATCATACATAATATTTTTTGTTAATTAAGAAAATTATGATTTGGTTCTCAAAATTGTACAGTATATAACAACTTAATTTGTAGTAATAAAATATATTCCTTGAGTTTTAATGTAATAAGTTAATATTAAAAATACACAATATTAATACTATCAATTCAATTTGAAATTTTATGATTTTTAACTTGGATAAATGAGAATTTAAAAACTCTGGACTTAGTTATGAATAAAGCTATGTTTATAATCATAATTAAAAATAAGTATTGCAAAACTATTAATAAACAGAAGAGATAATAATAATAATAAAAGTTATTACAGTTAGGAAAGAATGAAGAAAAATACATAATGTTAAATTTAATTATGAAATTAAATCTTTAATATTTAAAAATTTAAGATTTGTTTCAGAACTGACCAATTAATGTTAGTATGGTGTTGGGCATCGAGTAAGGGCCCAACAACCCCAACCAGCAGGAGCTTTAATTGCAGCCTCACTAATAGCCCGATTCAAGGACATTAGTGAACATTCCGCCTCTCGTTTTTTTTAATAAGATTTAAAAAAAAAAAAAAAACATTTTTATATCTCTAGCACCACAAATTTCATTTTCTAAAAAAAAAGAATAATGATTAATGAGTTGGTGCATGATATCTATCCCCTTGGATGTTGCTCTATTTGAGCTTGGTCCAAGATTTAAACTGTATCTATCTACTTTAATTTGTAAGCAACTTTTTTAGGGTTTATAATTTGTCTCTCATTTTTTGATTTATGGATCTAAACTATATCTTAATATTCTAATCAAAAGAGCTTAATAAAAATAAATGTACATGTGATACGTGGTATGTATAAAAGAAAAAAAAAAAAAAGGAACAAACAAACATATAAATTTCTTGCTCTTATTACTATTATATTACTTTTTTTTTAATTTATTTTTAAATCAACAATGACAAAAAGACAAAAGGGAAATCAATGCCTTATATTTATTATATTTATTGTTTTTTTTTTAAATCAATTATTTTATTGTTGTTCTGGTTGTTGTTATTATTTTTGTTTTCTGACAACCAACCATCACAAAAGACGAGCTCAAAAATAAATGAGAAATAAAAAAATAATAATCGTATATTTGCATCATCATAAATTTCATGTTCTTTCATTATTTTCAACGTCTTTTTTTTTTTTCTTTATCATCATCATTATTTTATTATTATTATAATTTTTTTTAAGAAATCAACAAAATCTATATTATTATTATTAAAAAAGATTTTTCTTTGTCTGCGAAAGATAAGCCAAAGATCCCAACATGCCAATTAATAACTAATATCTACCAACAACATAATCTATTAATATCAAGCTTTTCGACTTATGTACTTTATATATATATACATATATATATATATAAAACATTTTTTTGGTCCCTTGAAACATATATATATATATATACATATACACATTATTAATGATGCATTAATTGATAAATTAATTACTAAATTATAATAATTTTAAGGTCTAAGAAAAAAGTGTGATGCCAACTTATAATTTTATTAGTATAAATATAAACGGCTTGTTACTTAATTTATCTCATTTTATTAGTTAATAAATTAATTTTGTAATATCTAATATATAATTTAACTATCTTATTAATTAAATAACTTTATCTAATAATTATAACTATTAGATTGACTTATATAATTATCTTTATAATTAATTTAATTAATATAATTAATAAATAAAATTATCCTATGAAAAAATCATGAAATCCCAAATGTTATTGTATTTATTTTTTCGTTGATATCAGGGGACAAATAAATAAATGTAACTTCCAACCAAAACCAGAAAGAGAGAGCGAAACAGAACCCGAAAACTAAGGTCAAAAAAATGGGGCGAGGAGGGTGCAGGTATTGTACGACGTACAGGTGGTCTGTAGGTCGGACCTGGGCGGTCATTATAAATGATGTTCACGGTTGTTAGGTGCTTCGATTCCATCGCACACAATGTCATTTCTTGATATTCTCCTATATTTATTCACATTTAATTTATTAAAACACAAATGGGTAGATATTCAACATCCACCTACCAATTCCTCCCAATTTTAAAATGAAAAATCATTAATAAAAAATTTTATTAATTAGAAATTTTTATTAATTTTCAATTTTTTATTAATAAATAATTATATATAAAAATATATCGTAACTTTAAAAATATTAAAATGAATAAATCAAATTCATGCATTACGTTATTTTTTTTTAAAATAAATTCTTTCTCTTATATAATTCAAATGCTTTAAAAACCGCTTAATGAAATTATCGAAGATGCATTTTTAAAAAATTAACAAAATGTCCTCTATACCCTTATCAAATTTAAAAGACAAATGTGTATATGTATATAAATAAATTAACATAAATTATTTAAAAAATTAAAAAAAAGGTGGATTCTCGTTATCTATCTCGGAAATAAATGATGGAGATCTTGTAAAATTTTTTAGTTAAAAAAAAAAGAAACATTCACAATTTTTTTTAAAAATGTAATATTAATTTTTTTTTTTTAAAAAAAAAAAGAAAAAAAAAGAAGTGAAAATCCCAATTGAGAAGATGTCCTTTGAAGATGATCTCCATTGTCAACAAGGTAGGTTGGCGAGGAAGTTAGATCCATGGAGATCAATTGGTAGAAAACTCAATCTTTAGATCAGATTTCCACATTTTTTTTTAAGAAAAAAAAGATCCTTTCTTTTTTTCTTTTTTTGTTAATTTAAATTAATCTTTACCATCCATCAATCTTGATAAACAACATTGATCAATCTATTTACTTTTAAATATGTTAAAAAAGTGTTTTTTTTTTTTTTTAAATTTTTTTCATTTTGTTTATAATACAAATTAATCTCCAAGTTTCAATTATTGTTTTTTAATTTTTATAACAAATGACCAAATTACCCTTTCTTCTAGTTAGTTTTGACGGTCTACTAATTTAATAGTGTGAGGATTATTTGTTAGTAAAACATGAAGTTAGTTCCATTTGTCATAAACCAAATTTTCATAACATATTTTTTTTTTTAAAAAAAAGATTTTTCTGGATAATCTATATTTGGATTCAGATTTAGATTTAAATCTTTTTTTTTTTAATTGTTATTGGATTCAGATTTATCCTATTCTTACAGTACACATGCTATTGCAATACCAGAAATCACATATCGAATCAAACAATCAACTAATATTTAGTATGCTTTGTTCAAGGTTGATGAATCTGAAAAGAGAAGAGAGACGTTTTGTGACTGATTAAAAAAAAAAAAAATAGTAATGCTAGATTAACAAAATGTTATGCCATAGAAATAGGACATATAAATTGTTAACGCTATATAATTATGAGACGATTGATAATATATATCAAGTCATTTGGTTATGAACTTTTAACCAATAGCTTAAACATTTTATCATGCTTGTTGAAGAGTACCTTGTTCAATAAGTTACCGATTTAATAGATTTAACTAGGTTTTATAGAGGCACGCTTTGTTTGGAACTGCATGTAGTCCCCACTTGCACTAGACTACTTTTATGTCATTTAAAACCACACTGTTTATAAACGTGTGTGTGACTTTTGCTAGATGAGATTTGTAATTGTGATATTGATGGCTCAAGTACTAAATCATCAATGAACAACCTCAAATTTGCTTACCATAAGTCTAGCCATCCATCACCTCATAGTTATCAATTTTTTCGAACACAAGAAGGCCCGCTTCCAATTAACATTTATTTCAGTTACTATTTGATTGACTTAATTTCAAGTGGATTCATGAAATATGAAACAAAAAAAAAAAAAAATGATGGAAAATGAAAGAACTGGAGATGTATTAATATTATGATTAGTTCATAATTACAAGTAACGCTTGACATTTCAAATTTAAATAAGAAGTAATTGCACAAAAGCCCCTTAGATTTGTCGAAAAACAGATAAAAACACATTTATTCTTTATTTACATCAAACCCTCACACTGTCAGTTGATTTCCGTCAACTTTAACATTTGAATTTTTGGTCAAATGACCACTTTATCTATGAATAAGACAATAAAAATAATTTAAAAATTATTAAATATAGAATAAAAATTAAAAATAAATAATGGAAACAGACATATTTTTTTTGTCTTTTTCCAAAGAACAGACTTTATATATATATATATATATATATATATATATATATATTTTGGGATAAGGTTCAATTCTCTTAGGTAATAGATGAAGGACGACCTCTATCTGTGTGACGAAGGAAGCGTTGCATCATTATCTCTTTTGTTCAACCCTACAACAATATATATATATATATATATATGACTTTTATAATCAAGACGTCATAACTTTAAAAAGTAAGGATTAATCAATCAAATTCATCCATTTAATTTGAATTAAATAGGAAAGAGAATTTATTTTAGGAGAGCCAATATAATGAGTGAATTTAATTGTTTGGTCCTTACTTTTTAAAGTTAAGACGTCTTGATTATAAAAGCCCTATATATATATATATATATGTAACTGGGGAGGCTAGAGCCTTTCCATTACAAAATCAAGGGCACTAACCTCCCCACCATGAAAAAAAGGAGGTATAACAAAAGGATGGTCTTGTGACCCTTCCCATTTTTGTTGGTTTGAGACCAAAATCTGAGAGGTTAAAGGATCTAATGTTAAATTTTTGTTTTTTGCTTTTTTAATTATTCAAACAATATATTTGGTTAGTATTTTTTTTTCGTGATATGTGTTGCGATGTTTATGATGGTGTGTTGTGGTTTGAATGGTGTTTGATGAATTGGATAAGAAAGAAGTGAAGAGATGAAAGAGGAAGAAGAAGATTAGAAGAAGATGATGAATTGTTGGTGTTCTAGGTTTGTGGAAGAAGAAGAATGGATTTCTTTAGCTCATGAAGAAGACTACGGCAAAAGAAGACTTGTTTATTAGATAAATAAAGATAAATGAATAAAAATTGGATTTTAGTTTTTTATTTGATTTAATCCAATAATCTAATCTGGATTATATATATATATATATATAATTTGTTATATTTCTTCTTTTTATAGGATATTTTTCTTGGTTTTTTAATCTCTTAGTTTCTTTTTTACCTAATATTATAAAAATATCTAGATATGTTACAAATAATTTATTTATTTGATATAGAAAATATAATTTAATTTTCATAAATTTTTTTTAATAATTTTTTGTCTTATTCATTGGTAAAATGATAATTTTGACCAAAAATTTTGATAAAAAGCGTTAAAGTTGACGGAAGTCAGTTGATAGTGTGGGGATTTGATGCAATAAAAAGGAATGTGTTTTCATTTGTTTTAATCTCAGAGAGTTTCGTGCAATTCGTTCTTTAAATAATGCATCATTATGTTTATAATTATCCTTAAAATTTGAAGATTATGATCTAATAATTTGATAATGATGTTGCTTATAAATATAAGAAAGATGTGATCACATCATTTGGAACTATAAGTGCTTTTGTTTTTATTTTGCTATAATTGTTTTTAGAAACCTCATGGAGGGGATTTGAGCTTGGGACATTGATAAACGGAATGAGTATTTTCTATCATAAAGTCACATTTGACGTGTTGTAGAAGTGATCAACAATAGCCTAGAAAGCAACAAAAAATTGATAAAAACCAAGGAAGCAAGCCTAATGATCGTTTTTGCATTAATGGTGGTAATGATGAGGGCTAGAGCTAAAAGGATTGAAGAGACTTTAAATGGGCTGGTTTAAGAGATTGAGGCCAAGACTCTTGCATAACATGGATTGGATAGCATGGAGGGGACACCAATGTTTCAAAAATATTATTCAAGTTTAAGATCAAGTCCAAAATTAGCAATATTAAAGGCTTGGATGGCAATTGGAGGCAAATTGAAGTCATTCGGTTATAATTTGCGCTATGAGCTACTTAATTTTAAATGGGCAGCATCTAAAGGGGTTTAATGGGCTTAAGTTAAATTAGTTTATTTAGTTCATTAAAATATTAGACTTTGTTATGTTATTGGGCCTTTGTATATTTTATTTCATGATTAGCTTTAAGTAAAGTTATTGGGCTGAAACATTTAACTAAAATTAAGCCCACATGTGTGTGTGTTTAGTGTTTAGGGCATAAGGTTAAGATAGGGTTTCTTATTTTGGTATATAAAAAGGTTGTGTAAATATTAAACAGGAGCTTGGCCAACTTTTGATATGAAAAATTTTTTTTTTTTTTTTCTCTTTGCTCTTCATGAACTTTGAGATTCATCAAGTTGAATATTTGATTTAACGTTCGTGGCTTATCTCCCTCATTCTTCCTAGTTCTTGGGAGTGACGTTGTTATTATTTTGATTCATGTTTTACTGTCATTGGGTCAAGATATGTTTCTTCTTGATTTAACATGAATTAAACTTTCTTGGGGGTTTTTTTTATTCAATATTGATTGTGGGCGTAAAGCCCAAAATTTTCTCTTTTTATGAGAAATAAAATTTTTTTGATGAATAGTATTTTTAGGTGCATAGTGACCAGGTGAATGGTGGTTTTTGGGAAACGGATCTCGAAAATCATAAATTTCTAGAATAAGTAGTAGAGTCTAAAGAAACTGAAACTGATAAAAATGAGTCCGTTTAAGTAGATTTTAAGAGTTCAGAAGATTTTTGGATGAAAATACATTTTTGGAGAGTAATGGGTATTGATGAATTTAGACCCATTTAATGTTTTTTTTTTTAAGTATGAAATTTAGAGATAAAATACCTAATTAGAATATTAAATGGTCAATTAGATGATTGAATGATCATGAAATATTTTTGAAAATTATCTGGGCATGAATGAGAATTAAATCTCTTAAAGGGTAAAGTAGACATTTTCAAATTCAAGCACATAAGGATTATATGTGAGTATTGCATGAAATAAAACTAGAAGCACAATCCATGTGAAACAAAATGAACCAAAGAAGGAAGGCCACACGGAAGTCATTAAACTAATTAATTAGTGTCATGTAACTAAAATTTGTGGAATTTAGTTAGTTTAATGACTAGTTAGATTATGGACCAATCACATGCTATTATTTATAACTAAGGACTTGTTTGACATTATGAAAATAGTTTAAGAGCATTTTGGTTAATTAATGGGAGACCTATATAAAGTGAATTTTGCATGAAATGAATAGGAAAAATTGAAGAGAAAATTGAGAGAGAAGAAGGTTAGACTTCAGCCAAGAGAAAGAGAAGAAGAACAAGAAACTTTAATCACTTTTGGATGGTAAACTCAATTAATTTTCACTAAATGTGTACGAGGATATTACTGTTATTTTGTGCGGAAAGAAGAAACGTATAAATGTACCATTTGGAAAAATAATAAAAAGGATTTTAAGTATTTAGAAATAAAAATTTAATGTTTGAAAATTTTTGGAAGTATTTGGAATAAGTATAAAATATAAAAAGTTGAACGACCTAAAAGTAAAATGTTAGATATTTTGAGAAAATTCTTTAGAATCTGGTAAAATTATAATTTTAAGGAAGTTTAAGGGTGAACGAGCTTAACCCACGCCTATAAATAGGCGTGTGGGTGGTCTGTCAATGTAAAAGAGAAAGATAGAGAGAAAGAGAATGAGAGATAGTGAAGAGTGAAGAAAAATTTGGAAAGAGAGAGAGAGCTATTAGCCAGTAGAGAAGACAAGCTGTCGCCGATCCAAGTGGAATTCTACTGTGTTTGAAGAGGAGATTGAGCTGCCAGAAGGTAAGGAACTGATTTGAGAACTAGATCTGGTAAGAATTTGTTGTTTATGGCGCTAGTTTGGTTAAGAATCTATTAAGAACAATTTGTGTTTTAGTTGATATTAACGAGAGTTAGTGCGTAGATCTGGATATTAAGCAGCTCGCGAGTTGGTGAGAAAGTGAAGCAAGAAGTTAAGGAGAAATTTGGTATGTAAAATAGCTATGAAATAATGTTGATTTATAGGAATTAGATGAGTATGATGATTGATTTAGTTCAGTCGTGAGACCTGCTGATGTCACGTCTTGGGTGAGATTGAGAGCTGAGTAGAGGAGCTTATTTGAGCTGAGTTGAGTGAAGGAGCTCATTTGAACTACGCTAAGGTAGGAGCTCGCATAGGCTGAGTTGATTGAGGAAAGAGCTCGCGTGGGTGAGCTAAGTGTGAGCTGGAGGTCGTGTTGGTAGAGCTGGTAATGAGCTGGAGCTCACAGCTCGAGCTGATTTAAGGTGCAGTAACCTGTGAGCTAAATGAAGCCTTATTTGTGACTAAGTATAGGTGGGTGCAGCGAGCTAAGGAGGAGGAGGTCACTGGAGCAGAAGCTAAAGTGATTCAAATAGCTGGGTAGCGAGCTGTGAGTGTGTTTAAATATTTTCATTAAATGCTTTCCAGTTCATTATGCAGAAATATTTTATATTATTTATTTTAGATTAGATTATAAACATTTTTTTTATATGTTTACATGAAGATAAATAATTTATTTATAGATGGTACACCTTGATACTTTTTATAGCACGAAAAGAAAAATAGATTTAAATTATAGCCTGAGCATGGACAGTGTGACCTTTTAGTTTTAGACCCGGTCGGTATACTCCGCAGTGTATGACATAGTATTGGGAGGATTAGTCCAGTTAACATCGGGGAGATTGAGTTTGTCGTGTCTGTCGCCCTCTACACTTATGGGGTATTCTCGACGCATGGTGAATGATGATAGTTCCGTCACACGTGTATATGAGATGTCTTTGTAGCTTTATCATAGTAAGCGATGTTAGCCTTTATGCCACGTGACTCCCACACTGAGCGGAGTTGGTCCGACCACTTTTGTGGTTTTAGCTTGCTCGGTGGTTCTATTAGAGCTTTTAAAAAGATAGTATACCATTGAAAGCAAACTTTTAGAAAGAAATTATTTTAGAAATATTAAACATTTTTAAATAAGCTATTGAAACGAAATAGAGATTTTATAAAAACCCAAAGCTTTTAGAAAAGAAAAGTATTTTAAAGAAAAACGTTTTTAAAACATTTTTGGGAGGAAATTTTTAATAAACGCATTACACTCACTGAGCCTTCGTAGCTCATAATGTTTTTATGTTTTTCTATTTCTTTCAAAAACCTCCCCAGGTGCAGGTGCAGGAGACCTAAGTACCAAAGCGCCATGTGTAAACTAGGTGAGTCCCAACCGACAATACATCATAACTCTCTTAAAGCTAGCAATTTAACTTTTATCTTGTAATATATATATTTTCAGATTTATGAATAAATGTTGTAGCACTTTTTTTTTCTTTTTTTTTTTTTTTTTTTTTTTTTTTTTTTTTTTTTTTTTTATAGATAGTTGCATGCTTCAGACACCTATATACATTTATGATTTATGATAATAATTTTAGGAACATGTTTTAGAAATTGGTAGTAGTTACGGGTTTATTCATCAATATCCTTTTGAGCTTTATTAATTGGGCTTTAAAAGAGTCTCGTGGGATGCCCGACAAGACCACTGAATTAATTAGTAAGAATCTGGGTCAGATCCTGTCAAAATGGGTGTTAGGGCAAAACTTGAACAAAGAAAGTAAAGAGATAGTGGTAAGTAAGTTGATTTCTTATGATGTTTTGATGATTTTTTAGATGTATGACAACTTGATGAGTTTATGTAATTTTTGGCATGTTTAGAAGTAGATTAGTTTATATTCAAGTGTGGAATTAAAAAGAAACTTAAAAGAAACAATTAAGCAAGAAAGTGATCAAGGTATGTATTATAGGGTTTTATACAATTTTATAAAGAAACTTAGATTGAGTTGGTATTAGGGCATTAGATGAATATTGGTATGATTTTAATGCCTTTGATGGTCATGAAAATCAAAGAATTAGGATGGATGTTCTTATGAGCAATTTCGATCAAGATGACATTTTGGTGTTCAAAATGGAAATTCAAGCACTTTTATGAGGTTATGCATGTGATTGAACAAGTTTGCACAAAGAAAATGAAAAGAAAAGAATGTCATTGACGGGCCCTTTTCGCTTTATCCTTTATCGACCTGGCGACCCACCCGACAACTCCACAGTGGCCCTTAAGATGATATTTGATCCAGGTGGAAGGTTCTCATAAAGCTAAACCTCTTTCCTGATAACTTGAAACATATCTATACATATATTTTGGTGATCCAAATTTAATATAAAAGCGGAAGTTTAAGTATATTTTCATACATTCAAAACTTTAGAGTAAAATTCAAATCATGTAATTAAAATCAAAAGACATCATGGGGGAATTTAAAACAGCTTATAAAATAATTTACAATTCATATATAAATAGGTTTATGACTATCTCAAAATATAGTTAATATAATTCAAGTGTTAATATTTACATTCCCAAAAGTATTCATAACAAAAAGTTGTAGATAAAAACGCACAGCAAGTATATGTGCAACTTAATCTGACTATTCTTAGGTCTGAGTTCCTAAGGCTAAAGTTGTAGCACCTAGACCTGCACCTTGATATGGGGAGTTGGTTTTATAAACATATCATAGAGTGAGTTAGTAAACTCAGTGAGTGTTATATATTTTTCTAAATAAAATCCAGTTTCAAAATAGTCACCTCCCTAACGTTTAGGAATTTATTCATAAAACATAATTAAATCATTTCACTTAACTTTAAACACATTCATAAAACACAATTCATGAATCTGAAACAAAATTCAGCAGCTTATATCATTTCAGTATATCATAAACTTGTAAATTAAAGTGGTGGTAACAAATTAATAAGAATTTATTTTATAATAATATAGTAAATCAACCATCAATACTTTAATCACCAAATGACATACCCAGGCATATGGCAAAGCGAAATCCTACATTGTATGGCCATATGATCGGTAACTAAGTAGCGGAATCTTACGTCACTATAAGCGGAATCTTACATCGCTCAGGTAGTAAGCTAGCTCAAAATATACCCTAGGGGGAGGCGAAATCCTACATCGTAACTCCCAAGCGGAATCTTACATCGCTTTAGGGTATTCTACCATTATCGACAACATCATAAGATCACCTAAGGAATACCATAGGCTTGATAAAACATTTATAAATAAGCTGCATTTCATATAAAATTCACAATTCATCCTTGAACATAATAATTCGTAAAGGAAGATATTACAATTAATTTAAATTCATATCGTGATATATTTGATCATAGAATTTAAATATCATATAAAACTTCATAACTTAAAATTTAATAACATCATTTAACTTAAATAAGCTTGCATGAAATCATAAAACTTAAAATAAAAATTTATGTCAAAACATTTATAAAAATTTATATGACATAGAATTAAACAGTAGTTTCAAATCAATTCAATAACACTTACCGAACCCCTTATTGTGAAGCTTACAACCTATTCGCTTTTACTTTCGCGTTACCTATACATTTAATGATATGTCTTTAGGTAATATCGCAAACGATTTTCAGTCGCACATTTAATCACATAAAAGCATTCGTTTAATATAATCGTTTTTGCATTTCAACGACTATATAATACACTATATAATGGTTTCGAAGCATCCCTAAATGATACTCTGTGGGACCCCTTCTCAAGGCAGGGCATCACCTACCGCCTTGACTGGCTCCAGTCACTAGGTACTGTCCCTGGACCCCTAGGGTTTTGCTTTGCCTCCCCCACCTCTCGAACTCAAGACCAAGGACCTATAGTCTTAGTTCATTCAAGGTGAATATCAATTGAGCTACTCACCTTGAATGAACTAAGACTATAGATCCCTGGTCTTGAGTTCGAGAGGTAGGGGAGGCGAAGCAAAACCCCAGGAGCCCGGGGACAGTACCCAGTGAGTGGGGCCGGTAGGTAGCACCATGCCTTGAGAAGGGGTCCCATAATAAAAATGTGCCTTTTTATTGTGGGGTTCGGGATTTGCCTATACTGGGCCTCGGTCTAGGTTTGCCCCGGGAGCCCACTCAATCGGTACTGTCCCCAATCTCTAATGAGGTTTTCTTTGCCTCCCCCACCTCTCGAACTTAAGACTAGGGACCTATAGTCTTAGTTCATTCAAGGTAAGTACTAATTGAGCTAAAATAGTAGCTCAATTAGTACACACCTTACTCTAAGAATCCATTTGACTTTAACGGCTCAGGTCATGGGTTCGAGGGGTGTGGGGGGCGAAGCAAAACCCCAAGGGCTGGGGGATAATACTTAGTGAGTGGGGCCAGCCGAGGCCGGTAGGTTAGCACCTTACCCCGTAGAGAGGGGTCCCATAATAAAAATGCATCTTTTTATTGTAGGGTCCCTTCTCTCTGGGCTATCCCACTCATAGGGTACTGTTCCCTAGCCAAAGAGTTTTGCTTCGCCTCCCTCACCCGCGCTTGAACCTATGACCTAGCCCTTTAGTTAAATGGATTCTTCTTGCAAGGCTAGGTCAGGGATTCAAATACGGGTGGAGGAGGTGAAACAAAACCCTTTAGTTCAGGACAGTACCTTATGAGTAGGGTAGCCCAGCGAGAAGGGACCCCACACACTTAAAATTGCCTATAACAACAATATAGCGCGTAACCCTCATTCGAGATAACATTTAATACCAAAACAGTTCACGCTATTAATTCAAAACAGCATCAACACCAAAACAGCACATGCAATTCCTTTGAATAGCTTATAATCATCAAAATAGCTTGTGCGATTAATTCAAGATAGCTTAACTATAAAACAGCCCATGGTACATAATAAAAATAGCTTACAATGCCAAAATAGTTCACAGATTCACCCAAGATAGTATTGACATCAAAACAACTCATGATTTTAAATCAAGATAGCTTTTACAACACCATAACAGCCCATAAGACAGCTTATATACCACATAATCGAATAGACTTTCGGTTTTTCATTTCAACTCTAAAAATTCATCGTTTCAACATAGTACTATGCAAGAAAATCTTTTGCATAACTCAACTCAAAAATGCATCAAAACAATCCCCTCTTGACCGAACATATGTGCAACCCTTAAATACTATTTTGAAACATTCGCGCATTAAAATCACACTAAAAACACATAACACTATAACCGAAATCAATAGGCATTGTCGTATTCACATTCCATCATGGTTTAACACTTCCATCACATCCAAACATCACCAAACATCATGTCAAAAGAATCAAAACTCATCCAATACTAACATTTCATCCATGACCGAACACACATCACCATGCATGCCATTATTTCACTTGATTTTTACACTAAGTCCACATACAATTCAACCTCCACACTAATGAGGTTTTCATTCCTAAAACCCAAGCATAACATCCCAAAATCCATCCATTTCTTCAATAAAATTCATGGGAACTTAGAGCTTACCTTTTGAATCTTGCTTCTAGCTTTGCTCACACCCTTTGCATGTGATGAAATCCACCCAAATCAGCTTCAAACTCTCTTTGACAGTAAGTTGTCCGCTTGGTGCAGTTCACGGTAGAACACCCCTTGTCTTGACCGAAATACCTCCATTCTTCCTTCTTTGAATGAGCTGAAAACCATCAAAATCAGTTTTCAAAATTCACAAAACAATTGCCATCCTCTATAGTATGTCACAGTAGGACAATCCAGCTTTCTTGCATGCACTAAAAATGAATCAAAACAGCTTCAAAACTTACCATGCAACAAGCTGTCTTAGTTTTCTTCTTCAAGGCAAAATAGCTCATTCACTTTGATGACCATGAACATCACTTGCATGCGTGAAGTTTAGTCAAAAACAGCTTCCTAAAATCACCCAAGCTGCTGCATTTTTCATCTCCTTCTTTCCTCGGCCTGCACGTTTCTTTTCTGCTCTCAAAATTGAGAGCTTCCTCTCTCAATCTCTTAGTTTTTCTCTTAGCAATAATCACCACTTTTCCTCTTAACAGAGCTGCACTCACTATCTTTTTTTTTTTATTGTTTTCTTTTACCGAGTGCATCTCTCAATTTTCATTAGTTTGTTGTCTTCACAAAAAATATATATATCTCACGAGAGCCTTACAGTTGTCACTATTTCTACTTACTAGCCAAACACTTGTCACCACCGTATTTGGAATCGTCTTGGGTCCACTTGAAAATTTTATTATAATCCAATTTAACATTTGGAAACTTCATTAGTATTTGATTAATTAATCAGATTCGATCGTTCTGAATTATTTTATGATTTCGAAATTATAAACTATTCCTGGACCCATCCAAAAATTTTATAAAAATTCAATTACACATCCGGATCTGTATACCTAAATAATTCTATTATTCTTTAATTAAGAGCAAAGTTTATTAGATTACCTGAATGACGGGATAGCATGTTACAAATTCTCCCCTTATTAGAAAATTTCATCCTTGAAATTTGCAAGATTTATTTACTCAAAAAGGTGAGGATACTGGCAGCGTATCTGATCCTCGTGCTCCCATATGACCTCCTCTACATCATGATTACTCCATAAGACTTTTACCAAACGAATAACTTTGTTGCGCAAGACCTGATCCTTGCGATCTAGAATCTAAACTGGTTTCTCTCCATAAGATAAGTTTTCCTTTAGTTTCACAGGTTGATCTTCGAGTACATGGGATGGATCAGAAATATACTTTCGGAGCATGGATACATGAACTATGAATCATGTCCAACGGTGGTGGCAACTTCACCTTGTACGCCACTGGTCTAACTCAGTTTGTGATCTTATAAGGTTTAATATAGCACAGACTCAACTTACCCGCTTTCCAAATCTGAGTACACATTTCCAATGAGAGATCCTGAGAAATAATCGATCACCAAATTCGAATTGGAGATCTCTACGGTGCTTATCTGTATAACTTTTTTGCCTGTCTCTTGCAGTCTTAAGCTTGTCTCAGATGATTTGAATTTTTTCTGATATGATCTAGACTAACTCTAGACCCATTAATTTCCTTTCACCTACCTCATCTCAACATACTGGAGTCCTGCACTTCCTTCCATAAAGTGCCTCGTATGGTGCCATACTAATACTAGCCTGATAACTATTATTGTACACGAACTCTATAAGTGATAAGTACGAATCCCAACTCCCCTCAAATTCTATGACACATGCCCTGAGCATATCCTCTAGAGTTTGAACCGTCCTCTCAGATTGGCTATCAGTCTGAGGATGAAAGACTGTGCTAAAATTCAACCTTGTACCTAAAGCTTCTTGCGAGCTGGGCCAAAACTCAGAGGTGAATTTGGGATCACTGTCTGAAACTATAGAAACTGGAGTGCCATGAAGTCTCACAATCTCATCAATGTACAGCTGGGTTAATCTACTTAAGGATAATCATTTTTGATAGATAGAAAGTGTGCGAACTTCGTCAACCTATCTACAATAACCCATATGGCATCATGTCCTCTCTGACTACTAGGTAGTCTTACAACAAAGTCTATAGTAATCTTCTCCCATTTCCATGTTGAAATAGGGAGAGACTGCAATAACCCTGTAGGTCTCTGATGTTCTGCTTTCACCTATTGACATGTTAAACATTTGAAAACAAAATCTACAATCTCTTTCTTCATTCCTTTCCACCAATAGTGCTATTTCAGTGTAAGATACATTTTAGTGCTACCTAGATGCATGGCATGCGCTGAGGAGTGAGCCTCCTTCATAATCTCCTATTTCAAATCCTCCAAATCTGGTACACATAAACACTGGCCCATCGTCACTGTGCCATCTTCTTTGATCATAAAATCCGGTTTCTACCCACTTTCAATTTTCTCTTTCAATTTCACTATTTGAGGATCCTGTAACTGCCTTTCTCTAATATGATCAACCAATACAGGACGAACATGAAAGGTTGCCAATAATGCCCTTGAGTCTGCCACATCTAGTCTCACTTTGAGAGACCTCAGTTTCACCAAAAGCGGAAGGTATACTGTCTTAATATGAGCTAATGAACTAGAAGGTCTCCTACTGAAGGCATCGGCCACCACATTGGCCTTTCGTGGATGATACTCTATTGTGCAATCATAAGCTTTAATAAGCTCTAACCATCTTTGTTGCCTCATATTTAGCTCTTTCTGAGTAAACAGATACTGCAGACTCTTATGATCTATAAAAATCCAACAGGGAACACCATATAAGTAATGCCTCCATATCCTGAGTGCAAACACTACAACTGCAAGCTCTAGATCATGGGTTGGGTAGTTCCGCTCATGTTTTTCAACTGCTTGGAAGCATAAGCTATAACTTTATCATTCTGCATTAATACACAACTCAAAACCTGATAGAAAGCATCACTGAACACGATAAAACCGTCTGACCCTATAGGTAATGTGAGTACCAGAGTCGATGTCAATCTGCTTTTCAACTTATCAAAACTGCGCTGATAGACATCTGACCATTCAAACTTTTCTTCCTTTCTGGTCAATCTAGTCAATGGGGTTGCTATCCTGGAAAACCCCTCAACAAATATCCTATAATAACCTACCAACCCAAGGAAACTCCTAACCTTAGTAACATTCGAGGGTGGCCTCCAGCTTGTGATGGCTTTGATTTTTTGGGGATCCATACTAAGTCCTTCAGCTGAAATAATGTAACTTAAGAAAGCAACCCTGTCCAACCAAAACTGGCACTTAGTGAACTTAGCATATAATTTATGCTCTTGAAGGGTCTGCAATACTAACCTGAGATGCTCCGTATGCTCCTCATGATTGTCTGAATACACTAATATATCATTAATAAACATAATTACGAATTTATCCAAATAAGCTCAAAAAACCCTGTTCATCAGATCCATAAAGGCGGCTGGGGCATTCGTCAACCCAAATAGTATAACTAAGAATTTATAATACCCATACCGAGTTCTGAAAGCAGTCTTCGAAACATCTTCATTGCGGACCTTCAGTTGGTGATACCTTGATCTTAAGTCAATCTTTGAGTACGCTCTAGATCCCTGCAACTGATCAAACAAGTCATCAATTTTGGGGAGGGGATATTGATTTCGGATCGTTGCCCAATTTAGCTGCCTATAATCAATACATAACCTTAAGCTCTTATATTTCTTTTTAACAAATAGAACTTGAGCTCCCCACAGGAAAGTGTTCGGTCTCACAAATCCCTTGTCTAATAATTTTTTCATATGAACTTTTAATTCTCTCAACTCAATCGGAGCCATTCTGTAAGGAGTGATTGAGATTGGTTCAGTTCCTGGAGCTAAATCTATCTAAACTCTATCTTCCTATTTAGAGGTAAACCTAAAAGATCATCCGGAAACACATCTGAGAACTCTCTGACCAATAAGGTAACTTCCAATCGGCTCTTATCCCCTGACTGATCAACCATATATGTTAGATATCCCTGACACCCTCTACGGAGCATCTTACTAGCCGATATAGCAGTCACAATACCGGTGGCAAGCACTTTTCGTATCCTCCGGAGTATCATCTCTGATTCCCCTGACTCGACCAATCTGACCATCTTTTTATAACAGTCAACCATGGCTTAGTGTCGGACAGTCAATCCATCCCTAAAATTACATCAAAGTCTCTAATGTCTAACACAATCAGATCTGCTGGAAACTCTCTGTCCTCTATCATAATCTTACTATTTGGGAACACTTTATCAACTAACAGTGAGTATTCAATAAGGATGGAAACTATCATATTACAGTTTAATACCTGAACCTTCGCATTTGCCTTGGCAGAATAATGCGCAAATATAAAAGAATGCGTAGCTCCAAGGTCTATCAATACATATGCCTCAAGATCGAGGACAGAAATCATACCAGTGATAACTTCTGGGGCAGCGTCCGCCTCTTGCTGAGTAACGATGAACACCATGGCCTAAACATGTGGCCTCCCTGACTGACTTGAAGGAGGTACTCCTCTGGCTCCTGAACCTCTACTTGGAGATAAGCGACTGGATCCTTTAATCTGGGGGCCTTTACCTCCTTGTCCCCGACCATATCCTGACTACGTCTATGGTGTTGGTCCGACCTTTGACCGAGCGGTATCAGGTAACTGTGGACAATCCTTAACATAATGTCCAGTTTGTTCACATCAGTAACATGCATAACTACTAGATCTACACACGTCCATATGTTTCTTTCCACATTTATTACATTCTGGTTATTAACTCATGCCTTTAGAGCCTCCGGGCGTTGCAGGCGGTCTAATTGATCCATGGCTAGACTGAGCACCTTTGCCTGATCTCTTGCTACCTGACCATCCTAATTTGCCATTTTTCTTGGTAATCTTACTGAACCCTTCCTAGAGCATACTGGATCCGTCGCGCTTATTTAATGATTTTCCACCTTAAGCAATGACGGTCGCATTCCGTTCCACCTTCATAGCAACTTCAACTAGCTCCCCATAATTTGTTTGCGAAGCCCAAGATAAGGACTTATACCTGCAATGAACCTCTTACATTTCTGCTTCTCATTATCAGTGATAAAGGGAACAATCTAGACAAGCTCTAGGAACCTCTTTTCATAATCAACAACTGAGGTCGAGCCCTGCTCCAGCTTGAAAAACTCTTATATTCTAGTACCTTTATAGCTTTTAGGATAGAACTTGTGAGTAAACTCTCTCTAAAACTGCTCCCATGAGACCCCATTTGGATTTCTCTTCTCTAGCGCCTTCCACCAATCTTTAGCTCTGTCTTCTAATAGGAAGATGGAGAATATGACTTTCTGATCATATGAGCACCCTATGACTTTATAGATTTTATGGATCCTGTTTAACCATGATAGGGCACACTCGAGATCACCACTCCCGTTGAATGGTTTCGTGCCTAACATACAAACGCGCTCAATAGAACATTTTGAAGTTTCCTGGGTCTCTCGCCGTTACCGCATTGCCGCCATCAAAATCTGAGCCACTTGATCAGTATTAAAATTCCCTTCCGACTGTTTCGCCAGTCTTGGTGGTTCCGAGTGAAGCTGATTCATAAATGCCTCTTCTGACCTAGATTCAATTTCAACCTCTAGGGCGGAGGGTGCTGCAGGAGCTGAAGCTTCCGGTATAGCTCTGCGGAAACCTCTACGACCACGTTGTTGTATTATACTGTGATTTTAAACAAAACAAAATTATATAACACTTGAATATTTTTGAAAACAAATATATGAAAAAAAGTGATGAAAATCAATCTGGGTTACTCTATTATCATACTAATATGAAAACATTTCAAATAGTCATGACTTGAAAACACAACACTTAATTTATAAAATCGGGCTCTGATACCAAAAACTGGCGGGCCTCGTTCGCTTTATCCTGTTATGACCCGGCGACCCGTCCGGTAACCCCACGGTGGCCCTCTAAAGGATATCTAATCCAGTTGGAAGATTCCCATGAAGCTGTCTCTTTCCTGATAACTTGAAACATATCTATACATATATTTTGGTAATCCAGATTTAATATGAAAGCGGAAGTTTAAGTACATTTTCATACATTCAAAACTTTAGAGCAAAATTCAAATCATGTAATTAAAATCAAAATACATTATGGTGGAATTTAAAACAGCTTATAAAATAGTTTACAATTCATATATAAATAGGTTTACGACTATCTCAAAATATAATTAAAATAATTCAAGTGTTAATATTTATATTCCCAAAAGTATTTATAACAAAAGCAGATAAAAACACACAACAAGTATATGTGCAACGTAATCGAACTATTCTTGGGTCAGAGTTCCTGCAGTTGAAGCTGTAGTACCTAGACCTGCACCTTAACTAGGAGAGTTGGTTTTATAAACATATCATAGAGTGAGTTAGTAACTCAGTGAGTGTTATATAGTTTTATAAATAAAATCCAGTTTCAAAATACTCACCTCCCTAGCATTTATGAATTTATTCATAAAATATAATTAAATCATTTCACTTAACTTTAAACATATTCATAAAACATATTTCGTGAATCTGAAACAAAATTCAGCAGCTTATGTCATTTTGATATAACATAAACTTATAAATTAAAGTTGTGGTATACAAATTAATAAGAATTTATTTCATAATAATATAGTAAATCAACCACCAATACTTTAATCACCAAATGGCATACCCAGGTATATGGCAAAGCGGAATGCTACATCGCAAGGCCATGTGATCGATAATTAAGTAGTAGAATCCTACGTCGCTACGAGTGGAATCCTGCATCGCTCAACTAGTAAGCTAGCTCAAAATATACCCTAAGGAGAGGCGAAATTCTACATCGTAACTCCCAACCGGAATCCTACATCGCTTTAGGGTATTCTATCATTACTGATAACATCATAAGATCATCCTAAGGAACACTATAGGCTTGATAAAACATTTATAAATAAGCTGCATTTCATATAAAATTCACAATTCATTATTGAACATAATAATTTATAAGGGAAGATATTACAATTAATTTAAATTCATATCGTGACACATTTGATCATAGAATTTAAATGTCATATAAAACTTCATAACTTAAAATTTAATAACATCATTCAACTTAAAAAAGCTAGCATGAAATCATGAAGCTTAAAATAAATTCATTCATACCAAAACATTTATAAAAGTTCATATGACTTAGAATTAAACAATAGTTTCAGATCAATTTAATAACACTCATCGAACTCCCTATTGCGAAGGTCACAACCTATATACATTTGACGATAATTCTTTAGGTAATGTCGCAAGCAATTTTCAATCGCACATTTAATCACATAAAAGCATACGCTTAATATAATCGCTTTCGTATTTCAACGACTATATAATACACTATATAATGGTTTCAAAGCATCCCTAAATGATACTCAAAACAGCCAGCAATAACAATACAGTGCGTAACACTAATTCGAGACAATATTTAATACCAAAATAGTTCACGCCATTAATTCAAAATAGCATCGACACCAAACCAGCACATGTAATTCCTTCGAAACAGCTTATAATCATCAAAATAGCTTGCGTGATTAATTCAAGACAACTTAACCATGAAACAATCCATGCTATACAATAAAAATAGTTTACAATGCCAAAACAGCTCACACATTCACCCAAGGCAACGTTGACATCAAAACAGTCCATGATTTTAAATCAAGACAACTTTTACAGCACCATAATAGCCCATAAGATAGCTTATATACCATGCAATCGAATCGACTTTCGGTTTTTCTTTTCAACTCTAAAAATTCATCGTTTTGACATACCACCATGCAAGAAAATCTTTCGCATAACTTAACTAAAAAATGCATCAAAACAGTCCTCTCTTGACTGAACATATGTGCAGCCCTTAAATACCATTTTGAAATATTTTGCGCATTAAAATTACACTAAAAACACGTAACAGTATAACTGAAATCAACATGCGTTATCGTATTCACATTCCATCATGGTTTAACACTTGGATCACATTCAAACATCACCAAACATCATGGCAAAAAAAATCAAAACTCATCCAATACTAACATTCCATCCATAACCGAACACACATCACCATGCATGCCATTATTTCACTTGACTTTTACACTAAGTCCACATGCAATTCAATCTCCACACTAATAAGGTTTCCATTCTTAAAACCCAAGCATAACATCCCAAAATCCATCCATTTCTTCAATAAAATTCATGGGAACTTAAAGCTTACCTCTTGGAATCGATGAATCTTGCTTCTAGCTTTACTCACACCCTTTGTATGTGATGAAATCCACCCAAATCAGCTTCAAACTCTTCTTGATAGTAAGCTGTCCCCTTGGTGCAGTTCATGATAGAACACCCCTTGTCTTGACTGAAATACCTCCATTCTTCCTTCTTTGAATGAGCTGAAAACCATCAAAATCAGCTTTCAAAATTCACAAAACAGCTATTGTCCTCCATAGTATGTCACAGCAGAATAGTCCAGCTTTCTTGCATGCACTAAAAATTAATAAAAATAGCTTCTAAACTTACCATGCAACAAGCTGTCTTGGTTTTCTTCTTCAAGGCAAAATAGCTCCTTCACTTTGATGATCAAGAACATCACTTGCATGCGTGAAGTTTGGTCAAAAATAGTTTCCTAAAATCACCCAAGCTGCTCCATTTTCCGTCTCCTTCTTCCCTCGGCCTGAACGTTTCTTTTCTGCTCTCAAAACCGAGAGTTTCCTCTCTTAATCTCTTAGTTTTTCTCTCGGCAACAATCACCCCTTTTCCTCTTAACTGAGCTACATTCACTATCTTTTTTTTTTTTTTTAATTGTTTGTTTTTGATCGAGTGCATCTCTCAGTTTTCATGAGTTTGTTGTCTTCACAAATATATATATATATATATCTCATGAGAGCCTTACACTTGTCATTACTTCTACTTACTAGCCAAACACTTGTCACCATCTCATTTCTCATGTTAACAAGTGTCACCCATTCAAGCGTTCTTCCTCTCTTTTCATGACATGAGTATTTCCTCTTCCATGCATTCATTTGCTTTCATATCTCCATATTTGGAATCGTCTCGGGTTCACCTGAAAATTTTATTATAATCAAATTTCACATTCAAAAACTTCATTAGTATTCGATTAATTAATCAAATCCGATTGTTCTGAATTATTTTATGATTTCAAAATTATAAACTATCCCCGAACCCATCCGAAAATTTCATAAAAATTTAATTACACATCTGAATCCATATACTTAAATAATTCTATTATTCCTTAATCAAGGGTAAAGTTTATTAGATTAACTAAACGATGGGATAGCATGTTACATTCATGATGTTAGTATGAGTTTATGCCAAGTATGTGAATTATGATGTACGTAGTATTTTTAATTCAATTTGGTGAATGACATTGATTTTATATAATTGGGGTGATGGATTCTAAATTAGAATGTGCTTGGTGAGAATGAAGTAAAAGAATCAAGGGAGAATTATTAATGGTCAATCTAGTCAATTTAAGGCAAAGTGAGTGTAAAATTATTTTATAAAACACTAAATACATTTTTAGCATACTTTAAAATGTTTTTACGAATGTTAAGGTATCTTGAAATTGAAATGAGTTTTATTAAAGATGTTAGTTTATAAATATATTTACATATTCATCTAAAAAAAATGTTTATAGCATAAATTATCATAGCAAAATATATTTTTATGTTTTTGGCAACAATTTAAAGTAATATGCCTTTATGTTTGATTATTTTTAGTATAAGAACTAACTTTTTAAAGCATAATTAAAAAAAGTTTTCAATACCAATAATTACCCTAATCCCCACGATAAGACTGAGAATTGGCCAAAGTATCTTATGTGCGCATGGCATGTCAAAGTGGGGGCGTATCACTAATTGTTGGGGAATTGAGTCTGTTGTGTCACTCTCTGTGCATTTTTAAGGTACCATGATTGATATCCTATGCAAGACGAGGTAACATTCTGCGGTGTAGCGGTTTATGATATATATGGATTGTCCCCACCATTGGTGACCTAACACCAGTCGATGAGATATGATTTTCTTAGGTTCCATTAGAGACATGTTATATGAATGATTCTATTTTTTTATGTACCTATGTTCATGTTTTGGATGGATTTTAATGATGTATGCATTTATGTTTTCAAATAGATTTGTATAAATGTGTATGCAAAACTGTGAGATTTATAATTTGGATAAATCATTAAGAATTTTAAATTTCTAAATATTTTTGGGAGGTATATTTGCAAGAAATATGTTTCTAATAACATTCACTGAGCTCCATTAGCTCACTCTTTTATATTTATTTTATGAAAACCTCCCCAGGTACAAAGACGGGCACTCAGAGCTAGCGATCTCCGACGCAAAGTTAGGTGGGCATTTTTGATGACTGCAATTGTAAAAATATTATGCATATTTTGATGTCTAGTAAATATTTTGATTTTATGTAAATACTTGTGATTTTATGCATAATAAAATATTTTTAAAATTTGAAATGGTTTTTGGTTGAAATATTTTAATTGTGGTTATGCTTTGATCGTGAGATTGACCTAAGGTTCAAATTGGAAGTGGAGAGGAAGTTATAAATTTTGAAGTGTTTATAAATTGATTTAAGGTTATTTGAAAATATTGAAAATGTCGAAAAATAGTCATTGGACAGCCGAATTTTTTCCACTCTAATTTCTAAATGATTATGAAATAGAAATGTATCATAGGTTTACTTCATGGAGTTCTTTAGAGTCATCGGTATAAAGACTTCCAAGACTTCATTTGGGGTGTTGGGAACGGCTCCTCTCAAGTCCCTAAAAAGGAAATCTAGGTGGATCCCTTTCAGTGTGGTATCAGAGCTTTGATTTTGAAAAAATATTTGGAAGATCTAAAAGATTATCTTATAAAAAAAAAAAAAAAACCCCACTTCTGAAAATAATTTAATGTTTTATCCAAAATTGCATGATTTCTTTTCAATATTCATTTAGAATCATATGCATTATATGACGTTTTACATGTTTAAATTTCATAGAAAATGCATCGTCGAGGCCATTCTACTACTAGGAGAGCCACCGCTAAGACTCCTGCACCAATAGAGGAACAAACGGATGAGTTCGTAAATGTTCCCCAGAATCTAGTCCCTTTAGAATCGTCCCATCTAGGGCCATCTCAGCCCTCAGAGCCTGAAAGCAAAAATGTATAGTTAGAACAAATGGCTTAGTTATTAGTAGCGAGACTCTGTCAGTCGTGACATTTTCAACTTTCCTATTGAAAGATAGGGTTAATGTAAGCCCCTATTCTTACTATTTGAACTTTTTAGTATTAGAAAATATATTATGGGGCAAAATAGTCATTTTTCTGAATTAAAGTTATATATATATATATATATATATAGAAGTAATTAGAATAAATTAGTAGTGGGAATTATGAAAAATTATAAAAGTTAGTAGGATGCCATGAGCTTTAAGAAAAGTTGAAGGACATTTTGGTTAAAATTCAAGTAGTAGTATGACATGTAATTAAGTGCCTAACTTTAAGGGCAATTATATAAGTGAGGCCTATAAATATATAAGTGTGATAGTCATGACACTCTGCCAAAATTGCAACAAAAATTGAGAAGGAGAGACTAGAGAGGGACAACCAAAGAAGGAGAAGAAGAACCAAGCAAATTCCAAGTTATTTTGAAGTCCCAAAACAAGAATTTGAGTGAATCCAAGCTAGAAGATGAAACCCTAAGCAAGATTGAGGTGAGTTATCATAGTTTTCTTCAAGTTTGATGCTAATTTAGTTATATGTGTTAATAATTTGAGTTAGTTTTAATATGAAATTTATGGGGGTTTTGATTTTAATCAAGAGTAGAACCATAGCCAACAAAAAAGGAAACTTAACCTAAGAGAAATCAAGTAAGAAATGCAAGTTAGGGTTTATGTAGGAAAAACCTTAGAACTTGATGAAGGAAAAATTGATTTTTGAATTTAATACGGAAATATGGATTTTAAAAAAATTTTCAAATAAAAAAACGTCCGATTGATGCTAGTAATAACAATTCAATAATTAAATTAATAAGATCGAATCTTACCTTGCATGAAGATTGAATTGATCTCTTTTGATTTGTAGATTTTTCACCACTCGATCTTTCTTGCTATGACTCTTCACAAAAGAAACTGTGTGTGGGCATAATCTCGAAGAATTATATCATGAAATCTTTTTATAAAAGACTATTATTGTAATGTTCATTTCCGAATTTTTATTGTATATGAGGTTATAAATATTGTAAAGGTAATACACTAAAATGCTCTCATTGATGGAGTAATAAAATCATTAAATTTTTTGGATATATAATCGAAATTGAGTGAAATTTCCGATTTGATCGGAAATAAATTTTAATCCAAAAATTTAAGTGATGATTTATTTAAATTGGAGATGAAATTGGAGTCAAATAAATTTCTATGATATGGCATAATTAAATGAATTAATTAGATATTGCATGAGGACATTTTTAGAATTGAAATCTTGAGTGCAAAATGAAGCAAAATTGAGGGCTAAAATAGACATTAAAATGTATGGCATGAATGGTAATTTATTTACCAACTTAAAGGACAATTGTGTACGTAAATTAAAGCTATAAAAATTGAAGAAGAAATCAAGAAGAAGTGCAGCAAGTGGAACATGACAGAAGACGAAATAATGCAACAGAAAACTAGTGTGATTACATGAAAATTTGAGGGCTATGTTGTTAAACAAATGAGTGACATGAAATGTAATTAATTGACAAAGTTTAGGGGCAATTTTTAAGGCCTTCGGATAGCTATATAAGAGGATAAGCTGCTGGAAAATTCAAGAAGAAAGCAAAGGAAGTCAGTCACGAGAGAAGAAGAAGATTCTGCAGGACAGTTCGATAACTTCTCATCCCAGCCCATTTTCACCCCAATTTCAAGGGATTTTAAGCCCTAAAAAGGTCAAGAACAAGTTTAAGAAGATCACCAAGCAAAATCAAACCAAAAGGAAGAGGTAAGGTTGAGTTTTGAATGAAAAAGTTAGATGAATTTTTGGTTCCAATGCTATTCACGACCAGACTTGATACTGATGAGGTTTTGATGGTTTAATTCAAGGTTTTAAAGCTCAAATCAAGTGGAAAAGCAAGCCAACACACCTAGCAACAATTGGTAAGTGGTTTGAATGAGAAATAATGTGATTTGAATGAGTTTGAGGGTGTTTAAGTGCGATAGAAATCTGATGACGTGATTGAATGTGTGTGTGGACTGTTCTGTGCAAAGATAAATGATGAAAGGGTGATGCATATTATGAGATGTAATTTGGTTATTTTAGGGTGAGATGATGTAAAAGAAATGTGCTTGGTTTTTCTTGAATGGGGGCTGGTTTGTTAGGCAAGGAAGTGGATAGTTGGAGATGATGTGTTTGATTAAATGCCTAGGAGAATTGCCAAATTTAAAATCATGAAAGTTAAAAGAAACAACATGTTAAGGGTGCATGAGGAGATTTGGTTATATGGTGGATGGGGTGTATTCATTGGGTTTTGATGCCTATCAACTTGAACAACATGCATAATTACTACTAGAAAGGTATATAGGAGTGTTAGAAATTAAAAAGGAAAACTAGATGACATTGTTTGTGCATTTTGATTTGATGAAGGCCAGTAGCTTATGCATGAGTTTTGTTGATGTTTATGGCATATTTGGGGTCCCAAAAGCATGCATAAATGATTAGGAATCAACAAAATTGGCATGGATACATATAGGTATAAGAATAGCCTACAATCTAGTAGAGAGTAAAATAGTGCATAGAAACAAGTTGACAATCCGGAGCTCAAAAAGGGGTCTGATAAGACCTGACTTGTTCTAACCCATATGGGGATGTTCTACACCTCAAATGATGCCTAGGAGTCATAGAAAACCATAGGTTTTGGAACGGATCGATTCCGATAAAAATTACGCAAGTTATGCACAAAATAGTGTCGTTAGAGAGTCAATAGGTGAAATAGCTATGCAAATATAATTTTTATTGCATGAAATGAGTTGAGTTGATCATAAATAGGTAAAAGGAGCTTATATATGAAAGAAAAACCATCGTCGCTCGTTCGGTGCGAAAAGTGACAAGCCCCTTTCTACTATACTAGCTAGGCGACCTGCTCGGCACCCCTCAGTAGCTTTCCAGTCGAAATCCGCTCTAGTTGGAAAGTTCCCATGGAGCTAAGCCTCTTTCTTTACTGAAAACGTTGTAAACTCTTTTTGTTCTGAAAATGGGTAGAAATTTTGTTCGTTGTAAACAATTTTACAAAAATAGATTTTTACGAAAATTTGGCAGCACGACGACTGTTTTTCTAATACTTTTACCCTGTAAAAACTTTACAAAACCTATAAATTTCGATCGATATATTTTCTCAACCTAATGAGCCTCAGGCCCTCTTTTAAATACTCAACCGTTTACAACATTCTTAAAAATTCAATGATATGAAAATCAACTTAAGTAAGATTTTAAAACATCGTGCATAAATTCATCACAAAGCTCATTATCCAAAACAATATTTACAATGCTGGATAATTTTGAAAACCAAAAGAAATGCAATACATGATAACTTGACTGAAACTAGTGCAGTGGGCTCGCGTCTCTATCTCGTCTGAGCGTCCGTAGGAGATGCTTCCAATATCTTACTCGTTCCTGTACCTGGGGAGAGTTTTTATAAAACAGAAAAACTAAAAGTGAGTATAACTCAGTGAGATAAACCTTATATAATTGCATAAAGTAAAGTATTTTTCTGAAATGTTCTTAGTGATTTATAAGAAAACTGTTTTTGAAACTCTCTTAGATTTTCTTTCAAAAACTTTCTCATTTCTCGTTTTGATGGCAACCCAGGGAAACCACTCCTGTCGTGGCCGCTTAAATCTCTAGCTAGCCACTAGGAATTAGGGAATCTACCCTGTGTAGTTATCGATGCGCAACTCTGGGCACGCGTTACCCCTACGCAATCGATCTTTACTACACTACCCTATACGTGCAGAGGGTCGCTCAACTGACTCTCTCTCTCTCAATTAGTAACTCTCTAACTCTCTCTCACATCTACCATGCACGCATAGAGTACTCAACTGGGTACTCAACTGGGGTTAGGGTAAACCATCGACGTACTAAAATAATTTCCTCGATATACTCAATTAATCTCGTTTTTGAAGCAAAAGCTTAAAAACATTTAATCATCATACATTCTTGAGATTAACACATAATTAAATCACAACTTATAAGATATAATTTTTAGTATACTTACCATATATAACTCGATTGTGAAATTAAATAAATACAAATGACTATTAAATAAACTTCAAATTGAAATACACTTGAAATGTGAGATTTCTACTCACATTAAGTGTACTTACCTTGAATTTTATCCATGACACAAGGATTTTTATACTCACCTGTCACCTTATGGCGAAGCTCACAACTTATTCGATATTTCCTTCGCGTTACCTATACACTTAACGTTAATCTTTTAGGTAATGCCACAAGTGATTTCGATCGCCTAATCAATTACATCAACATACATAACGACTTCGAAATATTTCTAAATAAACTCATGGTAAACAGCGCATTAAAACAAGGCATAACATTCAATTGAAATCAAAACAACACGCAACAATCAAACCAATATCTTCTATGCAAAAATAGCACTTTAGATCACTTCAAAACAGCCCATATTTATCGAACTAGCACACGCGATTATGCGAGACAGCTTCACATAAAACAGTTCATAATTTATAACTCAAAACAGCATGATACAATATTCTAACAGCCCTTAAAAACAGCACTCAACGGCCCTTAAAAATAGCACTCAATGGCCCTTAAAAACAGCACTTGACAGCCCAAAAAAAAACAGCTTTGGACAACCTATAACAGCACATAAAGACAGTACATAACAGCACTGAAAGACAGCATAGACAGCTTAATAACCAGCACTGAAAAACAGCACATAACAGAACTGAAAGACAGCATAGACAGCTTAATAACAGCACTGAAAAACAGCACATAACAGCACTAAAAAATAGCATAGACAGCTCAATAACCAGCACTAAAAAACAGCACATAACAGAACTGAAAGACAGCATAGACAGCTCAATAACAGTCCCGAAACAGACCATTAAAACAGCACACAAAACAGCTCTTCATTATTCATAAAAACTGCATGTAATGATAGCCCATTACGCGACACTTTGACAGCTCAATACCTGGCGTTTTTACAACTCACTAAACAGCACTTTAACAACTTAAAATACTGCATGATACAGTCTATAACAGCCCTCAAAACACCTAGAAAATTGCCTCCAAAACAGCATGTAAAATCGTCTCGAAAACAGCATCTAACGTCTCGTTTCGACAGTCCGGTATGCGATGTTTCGACAGCTCAACTGAGCGCATTTCAACAGCCCTTAAACAGCATGTTGACAGCTCTTAAACACACTATGTCAGCCCATTACATGTCCTACAAATAGCCGTCTCTTGACCGAAAACAAAAACAGTCCTTATATCAATTTCGCAACAATATCAATAATCGATAATTTTATTCGAAAACGCTTTGAAATACATTCACATGAACCTCCACACTAATGAGGTTTTAAATCATAACCTCAATCATATTATCATCAAATCTTATTCACAACTCATCCTAAATAACTTCCACCGGAAACGAAATCCATAAAACTCTAACGTACAATTTGAAAATCGTTCCGAAAGCTTCAAAACTTTGAAACGGTTGCGTGAAGGTGCTGCCTATATCTTTCCTCTTAACTGAACCTATACAAGCCTCCAAACGTCTAGATTTTCATCAATTCAAGCATTAAAACCACATTAAAACCACATTAAAACCACATTAAAACTCAACTATGGTAGCAACTTACCATTATGAGAACTGATTTTCGCTTCGAAACAGCCTTTACACGTCCACGACGGCAGCAAGCAACATTTCTTTCCACCTACAAGCACGATCAGCAAGCTGTATTCTCTTGGTTCTGCTTCACTTCAGGTCTGAATGATTGTTCTCAGCCGGACAGCAGCTGCTCGACAGCAGCTCACGATGGCGATAGCAACAGCAGCACACGGTAGCAACTCCAGCTCACGGCAGCAGCAGCAACAACAACTCACCCCTCCTTGCTTGTATTGTGAGATCCGGGATTTGCCTTACTGAGCCTTGGCCCAGGTTTGCCCCGCGAGAGCTCACTCACTAGGTACTGTCCCCCCCTCAAAGTGATTTCTTTCGCCTCCCCAGAGTCTCGAACCTGGTGTCTGAGGGCTTAACACCAAATTCTTTGCTACTCTGGTACCAATTGAGCTAGTTAGGACCAAGTCCTTCATGCTTAAGAATATATATAAATATTGATAAATACGTTAAATGTGAATGTATTTTTTAAATATTCCACCGTTGTGAGAAAATTTTTTATGTGATATAAGTGTATAAGGATTAAAAGAGGTCATTAGGAAGTATTAATTTTAGATTACAAATGAGTATGGACATGATTGAAAATGGATAAGTGAAGTTCATAAAAATAGTAATAAAAGAGGGGTTTAAGTACAACATTTAGATTGAAGTTTTAGCTGTCATAATTGAAGAAAAATTGAGGGGTGTTTGGGCAATATGTGAAGCATTATTATTGTGCTTCTTCCAGCTCAGATCGGGAGACAGAACAGACCCGAAGATAGACCTAAAAATAGCCCAGCAGAACCGAAGACCTTTCTCCACTCGGCAATCTCTCTCGGCAACCAAGTGCAGTAAGAAGACCGATCAACTAAGGGGTTTTTTTCACGGTCAGATGGAGGCTTGAAGAAGCAAGATCAGTATCTGATTTCAACCCAGAAAATCAGATCTGGAAGTGAGAAGGACAAACCAGAAATCGGGAAGAGAAGCTGAAGTCGCGCGGGCTGTCGACGAGTTTTAGACCGCGAGTAAAGACGCCAGAGTTCGGGTGTGCTGAGACCAGAAAAAGATGAGCTGAAGGCAGCCACGTGAAGCCAACAGATGGAGGGAAAATGCATGGGTAGGCGTGAAGAAGATGGTCTACAGTAGGTAAGAGGAATAACTTGACTTTTTGAGTGGTTTCTTGAGTTCTTTGCTGTCAATTTCAAGAGTTGTAATTGATTTTGGTTGTGGTTCGAGTTTGACAAGCTGAAATGGAAAGAAATTGATGTCGTGAGAATCTCAGAGCAACTGTGGATCTCAAAGACAAGTGAGTTATGTTGGGTTTTATTTGATTTTATCTCATAAAATGTTGAAATGGAATAGGTGATTGTGTAGAGTTTTTGTGTGATGTGTGTGTGCCGTGAATGAGAGAAAAGAATGGGTATTTGTGTGATGTTCTATCGGCAGTATGTATGTATGTGTGTATGGTTTGTATTTTGTTTAAATAAATGGAGATGAATTGATTTTTAAGTATATAAATGCGTAATGAAATATGAAGACGCGTTGGAACCGAAAGAAAATTGCGTATTGAGTTATTCGTGTGATTTTCGACAAAAGTAAAGGGCAGTTGCGTGTAAGGGGAATTTGTGTGATTTTAAGTTGATTTAAAGTACTACGTATGTTCTCGAATATGTATTTGAGGGTGATTAAGTCATAGATAACAAATTACATTGTATGGAATGCGTGTAACGCTCAAAGATAGTTGTTTGAATAAATAACGTGCAAGCTGTCTTGTTTTTATTTTATGTTATTTTGGTGGTTCCAAGTGTGTGTTTAAATGCATTAGGACATGGAAACATCATGGAAATGAATGGTATAAAATAAGGGCTTGTGATGGAGTGAATTATGGCTTAATTTGTTTTAAAGAATTCCATTAGAGTTTATATTGGAATTAAGTAGTAAATAAGTTGGTGATTTAAACGTTAGGTGAATTGAAAGTTTCTCTAACGGACATTGAGACGTGTAAGAGGTGAAGAGAGTTCCTCGAATTGGAAGTTAGCAATCGGGAAACGCTTTGTGAGTAGAAATATACTTTTCTCCAAGTTTAGTTATTTAAAGCTTATTTTAATGTTATATGCATTTACTTTATTATGTAATTGATTTATAGATTTTAATATAGTTGGATCCTATTATATGAATTGTTAAAGTAAATATATATTTATGTAAAGAAATTATGAGACTTTAAAGTTTTTAGGTTTTTTTGCCTTAAAAACTAGATTATTTGAGAATACCGAGAAAAAGTATTTTCTTACAACGATGGTTTACCCTAGCCCCAGTTGAATACCCAATAGAATGCCCTATGCGTGTATGGTAGATGTGAGAGAGTTACTAACTGAGAGAAAAAGAGTCAGTTGAGCGACCCTCTGCACGTATAGGGTAGTTTAGTTTAAACCGATTGTGTAGGGATAAAGCGTGTCCAGAGTCGCACATCGGTAACTACACAGGGTAGATTCCTTAATTCCTAGTGGCTTAGCTAGAGATTTATGCGGCCACGATAGGAGTAGTTTCCCTGGGTTACCATCAAAACAAGAAATGAGAAAGTTTTAAAACGAAATTCAAAATGAATTTCAGAAATAGTTTTGACTGAAAGGAATAAAAAGTATTTCAGAAAAATACTTTAGTTTATAAAGCAGTTTATTATTTATCTCACTGAGTTATACTCACCGTTTGTTTGCTATGTATTTCTTAAAATTTTCTATTAGGTGCAGAAGCGAGTCGTCCAGCTGACGAGGCTCAGACTGACGCGCGGGTTGACTGACGGACAACTACATTCCATAGTATAGCTCATCTTTTGTCACATGCATGTGTTGTATGGAAATTTTAGTATAAATATTTGTAAATATAAATACCAAATGTTGGATGCACGTTTTACGAAAGTGTTTTTGAAAAGAAAATCCTAGTTCTCCATTAAATTTTGCAAGTATAATTATTATGTGTTGGAGTTGATTTTGAGTAAGGGCCGAAGGCCTTTGGTAGTTGAGATTTATGTGCTATAGGAGTATTATTAAATTACTTTTAAATCTGTAAGGTGGCATAGTCGAATATATAGCTGACATGCTGCCAGATTTTTATCAAAAATTTAATAAATTAGTTTTAAGTAAGTAAGTCACGGTGCTCCGACGGGGTTTTTTCGAGTCAAAATTAGGATTCGTTGGAGTTCTGTCGGAGTGCTACGGGATACTTCGTGGATCCAGAGTAGGGATTTTGGAAGGGTCCCGTCATGTATGCCCGATCATATTTGCTCTTGGGTTGCTTGGATGACACATGCAGCTGCTGGCCTTGAAGAATCACTCAGATCTGATGGAGGACCGAATGAGAAAAGAGAAGTGATGGTGATTCTGGCTCGGTCTGCACTGGTGAGCTCTCGGCAGCAGCTCTCTTGCTTACATGAACGGCTTCTTGGTTCAGATATGAACTTCTCCTTCAACCTTGCTTCATCTTGGTCTGAGACAGCTGCTCGCTCCTCTCTCGGTCTGTACAGCTCCCTCAATTTCTCTCCTTCTCTCGCTCTCCATCTCTCACTCTCGATTCTCTTTCACGAGCAGCATCTCTCTCTCCCTTCCCACTTTCGGTCTCTCTTTCCTTAACTCTCACTCTCAATTTTGATTTGGTGAAAAATGGTGACCGAATGAGGATTAGGAGAGCTTACTTTTCAATTAATTGTTATTTCAACTTTAATATATATAAATGATGGTTGAGAATGAGACACTTGTCATAAAGATGTGGCTTCTCTTGCCACTTGCTTTCATGCTATTCCCAATCCGATTTCGAATTCGAATCTGATTTCGTCCGTCTGGAAACCCGTTTATAGCTTGATTTCACCTCTACAATTATTATTTTTTTTTAAAAAAAAAAATTGAATTTATCTCTATACATTCGGAATTATTTTAATTTTCAAGACTTTTAAATCACAAATTTCGCTTTTCAAAAAATTTTGATTCTCGTAGATTCTTTCCATTCGGAAACGCAATCCATCGAAAAATAACCTGTTCCTGATGAACGAGGTTTCGGGTCTTACAAAAAGTGCATCGAAAAGTGTCCAAAACAAGACGTTTTTTCTAGATTTGACATGACAAACGATAGAATTTTTCGATGAAACTTTACGGGTGACTTAGTTATGTGATAAGGAGATGCTAGAAAAAGAAATGGACACGAAATGAGCGTTGGCTCTAAATCTGTTTTTGTTGGTCAAACGGGTTATTAAAAAGTTGACTTTTTGTTTTAAACCTCCAGAGACCAAACGAACCATATTGGGATGATCCTAGGGGTCTAAAAGTAAGAATTTTACAAAGAAATAGGAAGTAGAGAGTCTCAGTTGAGTTAAAATCAAGTTAGGATAATTGTAGTGTAAATAGTTGTTAATAAAGAAAAGTGTATTGGAAATGTTACTTTAAGTTTTAAATTGTGATTAAGCAAGTAATGATGAGAAATTGACATGTAGGAGACGAGCAGGCGAGCGAGACACGAGAGGCTCATTGAGACGATCGAGTCGCTATTACTCAAATTGAGGTAAGTATACTTCACTTACTTTATTTCAACTTCCATTTATATCGTAATGTATTTTGTCTAAAGATAGTAGAAATGATTTTCCAAATTATAAATTGGATACGTTTGATAATGAGTAAAAAGTTAGGTCTCGAATCAAGAGATGAGATTCAAAGACAAAAGTTATTTTCAAAACGTTTAAAGTAGAGTTTGAGTTAAAAACCATGTGTATACCGTAGCCTTAGAGTTTTGGCACTACGCGACGACGTATAAAATTCCGCTCGTAGTTGTCGAGATTTAGTTACTTGCAATAGGGTACGATGTAGAAAATTTCGTACCTAGTTGTAAGCGATAGTGAGAAGTGGCACTATAATACACGATGTAGAAAATTTCGTGTTATAGATACCCATAGTTGAGATCATTTTACCCTACGTCGTGATGTAGTAAATTCCGCATGAAGTGGTCGAGATACTATAGTAACTTCACGTTGACATTAGTAAAAAAATCGTTACGTGATGCTTAGAGTACCCTAAATATACACATGGTCTTTTTATAAGAAATGATTTTAAATTTGAAACTTTCAATATCTATATAAGTAGAGCACCACTATATAGTATGATTATTATATAACGAACTAACCTTTCATTTTTATTGTGTAGCTCGCTTATCTTATCAGGTGTGGTTATAAATAACTTCGTGGCCTAAAGATCATCATTTCAATTATAGGTGGGCGTCACATAAATATATCGTTGAAATGACTAAATAATTATGTAAATGAATCATGAACATGGAAGCAATTGTATATTTATGTTTTGGGATATGTATATAATAAAAACACTCACACACCATATATATATATCTGTCATATATATGTGAACACCTATGTGTTTTATGGAATTCATTTTGAAAATGCATGTTGTGGAATGTGTATTGTGAAATTGAAAAGAAATAGGTTGTGAAAATTACATGTTTGTGGAATAAAAAAAGTTAGGAGGTGATCAAAGATAGTTGAAGTGTTTTTATGCAGGTCAAATTTTGAAAATGTTCAAATTACAATCGTTATGCTGTCAAAATTTTTATAAAAATCTGTTTTAAAGAAATGCGAAAAATTTTTACCAATCCCAACTATTTTTTTAAAAAAAGTAAATAAGTTTTAAGTTAAAATGAGTAAACCGGCAAAGTATTCTAAGGGTTCGCTTCTCGGATTTCCTTAACCTGACGAGTCAGGTTCGGGAAGTCAGTTGAAGTGCCCGGTGGGATCCTCCAAAACAAGAGCTTAGAAAAGGTCTGGTTCGGGTCTTGTCAATTATGTAGAAATCAAAAACCAATTTTCTTGATTTCTTTTGAGATGAGATAATATGATGTTTTTAATTAATAGAAGTTTTTAATTCAAGTAGCCAAAAATTCTCTCTCTTTTGTTACCAATATAAAACACCATTTTATAATAGTAAGTTAGAGTTTTCTAATTAAACAAGGAATATAATTTCCTATTTAAATTGGAAAACTTAATTTAAATCCAATAAGTAATCAAATTTCTTATTGGTTTAGAACCCTTTATTTTTAATTTAATATTGAATCTAATTTCAATTAAATTAAATTACCATTTTCATTCATTAAAAGATTTTTTATTAAATTAAATGATTCTGAATAATAAATAATTTAATGACACCATTTAAAATTGAACTCTTAACCTCTATAAATAATTAAATAATTAACAATTAATTAAATAATTACTTATACTTAAATAATCAAATTATTTAAATTATTCGTGAACATGTTCATAAAATTGTATGTACACATATAATTAGACAATCCAATTATATTCTTCAATTTGTTTCTTTATGTGGTTGTGAGCTAGCAAAGGGACCAAATGGACCTACAATTTGAACTCCAATAATATTGAAATTATTAATTAAACTCTTTAATTAAATAATTCACTATTATTAACCTTAAAGTTACTTCACTAAGAACTTAAGATTGCACTCTCAAAATTGTAGATGTTTTATACAATCTGAATTTTCAGTGTCAATCGATTTAATTATTTCATATGGTTCGATCCTTCACGAGTAGTTAATAATTAGAACTAGGTCATTAAAGTCCGTTATACCCCTTTAATTATTTCTTATTACATTAAGTACAATTAATTCTCTATTGAATAATATATTCATAACAACTTATGAATTTATCTTTCCATTTATTTACAAATAGTACTCTTATTGTTCAAGACGCGAATCAACACTTAAGGAAACTATTCATCTACTGCTTGCAAGAAGGAGTGGATTCCACTATTGTGTGGAATGTTTCCAGCCACTTATTAAATCACATCTTCAAAATATGAAGCTTATTAACCGTAAATCTATAACAGTCTCACTCATGTAAATCAAAAGATATGACTCAACAAATACGAGTCCATAAAACATTCAGGATTAAGATCAATCCATATATGATCATGTAGTTGACAAATATGAATTTCTTTATTTAATGGATATTAATAAGAAATTCATTTTATCATGGTCCAGTCCTATATAATTTCTATTATATAAGTTACCTCCATTTTCATGTCACCACATGAATGATCCTGGATAAGATCATCATATCAAATACAAAATGGACCATAGCTGTAGATTTACCACAAGCAAAGTATCCAGTTTTGTTTGCTTTATACGGACTCTTTAGATTACTGATATCAAATTAAATAATCTTGTATATAACAATTATATATTTAATTTCAGACTACATAAGTAACCATGAATGTTACATGATATTTGTATGAAACAAAAATTTCATAGATGCATATAATTGAATAAAATAAATATATTTTATTTATTATTTAATTTAATTATGTACAAATCACAAGCTCTTAAGGCACATTACCCTTACACTTGATTCAAGCTTGTATGAATTAAATTGAGTTGTAGATGATGTATTTGATGAAATGTCCAAGAGAATGATAATGTAAAAACCTTGAAAGTTGAAAGAAATAAGTGATGTGTATGCATGAGTGAATTCGGCCTCAAGGAGGGAGTTGTGATGTAAATGAGCATGAAATTATGCATGTTAGATGTTAGATGTTAGAGAATCTCATGAAATTGTTCAAATTGAAAAAGGAAAAGAGATAGTTCAAATGGGTTATTTAGGCTAGATGAAGGGTATTGATGATCACCATGCAATGCCATTTCCTCTTTGCATTTTTATGCCATGTGTGATCTTAATTAAACAAATATGATTCTACTAATAGAAAGAGAATTGAGTTGAGAATGTAAAAAAGATAATTTTTGACATGAAAAAGTGGTGTAAAATAGGAGTTTTTGGCTAGGAACCTCCACTTGGTGGTTGTTTTTTTCGAATTCGCTTTGGGGCTGACCTAAATGAGAGATAGGGAGATGATTGGAGTGAAAATAGAATGAAGAAAAGCTAGGGGTTGATCCTTAGCATGCATTCGGCCAAAGAGGGTCTAAAAAGACTAAATTTTGTTTCGAGCTTCAGAACATGATTCCGAGTGTATGGGGACGTTTCTAGGTGATAATAAATGAGATTCATAGAAACAAATTTAAAATTAAAGCCTCGGTTAAGTTAGAGCCTAGATGGGTAGTAAAAGGGGTTTTCAATTGTAATAGTTGCATTGAAAACTCTATTTGTAGTTTGAGTATCTCATTTTAGCATATTTTTGAATAAGAAGAATATGATGTGTAGATGAAGAGCAAGCAAGTGGAGTAAGGTACGCCCGTTGAAGCTCTTCATCTCATTTTAGATCGAGGTAAGTGCTAAATACTTACTCTACAATATTATTTTTAGAAATCGTAACTTTATTTCTTATTTAAAAACTTATGAATGAATATTTTGATATCATTTCTTTTGTTGCGAAAAGGGATCGTTAGATCCGTTTCAAAGTAAATCGAGAGTAACACTATTTTATGAGAAATGAGTTGAAAGTTTTGAAAGAAAAGTGATTAGTGCTTATTGCACTTAGTGAAAAAGAGTTTTAAGGGCCATGCGTTCACCCTCAGTTTTATCAGTTATCTAGCACTATATAGTGATGTAGAAAATTCAGTTTGTAGTTGCTAAGATTTATAGATCATCTAGCGCTACGTTTACGATGCAGAAATTTTCGTACATAGTCGCCAAGATATACAGATTATATAGCACTACACTTATAATGTATGAAATTCCACACGTAGTTGCTTAGATTCATAGATTATCTCGCACTACGTTTTGCGATGCAGAGAATTTCGTATGTAGTAGCCTAGATATCTCAACAACATCACGATTGGTGTCAGTTGAAAATTGCCACGTGACTTACCACATTGAGCGGCAATAGTTAGTCGTCATGTGGTTAGAGTATGGAGGGGGTACACATGGTGCTTTTAGCAAGAAAAGTTTTATGTGGAAGTGGATTGATTTTTATTTTCACATGAAATTAGTATGTGATGAGTCTAGATTAAACTATGGCTTGTTGGTGTACACTTGTTTTGAAAATTCAATTTTATTAGTAAGGTTTTGTATGGAAATATTTTTGAATTTCTGTAAAATTGACTAAATTGATTTAATAACTCTATTTGAATAATAAATATATGTTATTTGGGTATGTTTTGAAAGATATTTGAAGTGAAAATAAATTGAAAACAAAATTTTTACAAAAGAAAGGGGTTAGGCCGAATGCACCCCAGGGAGAAATATAGAGATATTTTTGTCATTTAAAATTTATTTATGTGTTATTCCAATGATGTTTAAATGATTTATATAATGAATTATTGAGTTGAAAAGAAATTTTGAAAAATGACACCCCTTGGTTGAATGCTCTTTAAAGGAATACCTATGGGTATTTTTGTCATTCCAAGTCCAATTATGTGTTGATTGAGTGATATTTTGATGATATGTGCGATGAATTAAAAATTGGAGAACAAAAATTTGAAAAAAATACCTACCTAGGCCGAATGCAAGCTAGGGAAAATTAGGTGTGGTTTTGGTTAAGTTTTGATACTAAAATTAGGGGCAAAAACGGTCATTTGGAATTACCACAAGTGATACTCCAAAGAATTTCAAAAAACGATTTCAAAAACGTGATTTAATAGCTAGCGATGAAAGTTTTGTTTTAATTGAAACTTTTATAATTATGAAAAGTTTAGGGGGTTTTGTGAAATTATTTTGATACTTTGTGATTTAATATTGTTGGCAAGTGATTTTAATAATTTTTGAACGGAAACAGAAAAGAAACGGACAAGTTTAGTGCCTTGACTGAGCGTATAGCAGAAGAAGCGCACGAATGTTTTGAAAAGATTTGATGAATTAATTAAATGCAAAATAGATTTTTGCGATGTTCATATTGATAATTTAAAATATGAGAAAAATTGTAACTGAAATTGTATTTATTGCTTTTCGAATGAAACTTTTATTTAGAAATAGAAGTTGTCAAAAAAGATGAAATTTTTGGTAATTAATAAAAAAACAAATTGCGAAGGCCTAAGGAAACCTGAACATTGGTAGGTGGGGATTGGTAATTAGCATGCCAACAAAGTGATATTAGCTATACTGCACCGTTACAGCGATACACAATTTTCGATTGATGGATTATGAGAAGCACTAGGTGTCCGATCTTGAAGTTAAAATCGATTGTGATATACGACTCGGTGGGTTGTCACTGAGTGGTCGATGCTAGAGACGCTGTTTATTCTGGCAGGTAGCCATTGAGTGGCCGATGTTAGAAGACCCGATTGCCAGTCCATGGTGTCATGTCACTGTTTATGAAGGGCGCTTAAAAATATAAAAAAAAAACCGTGTTAAAATTGACAATTGTGGTGTTGTATATATGCATTAGTTTAAAATTTGAATTTTTGAAATTTATTTGTAAAATTTTGAAAATTTAAGAAATATTGATTTACGACTTGTATTTTGAAAAATGTTGCAATTATGAAGGGTGCTAAAATGTTGTGGGAAAACTATGTATTTCTATATGTAAAAGTTGCATGGCATAAATGCTTGTATGTATTTGTTAGATATTAAATTTCATTGTGTTATATTGCCAATATTTGAAAATGACGGGACCCTTTCCGAATCCTCCTTTTGGACCCGAGAAAAAACCCCGTAGCACCCCGTCAGAACTCTAACGAACCCTAACTTTGACCCCAAAGAAATCCCTTCAGACCACTGAAACTTACTTTAAACTTCTTTTTAAATTTTTTTACTAGGTGGCAGGGGTACAATTTTTTTTTTTTTTTTTGAAAATCCGACAACATGCTGTCTCTTTTCTAAACTATGCCACCCTGCAAGTTTCAAATACAATTTATAAAAACACTTCTACAAATTTATTTCTTAACTTCTGGAGCCTCCGGCTCATTTTTCACAACATAACCACAACCAAATAATTAAAATTAGAAAACTGATTCATATAAAACTTTAATAAAACATTTTTAACTAATACATCCACGATTTCTTTAAAATACTTGCAACTATATATATAAACATAAACATGATCAAAATAACACCATTTATACATGTAGTAGGTATCGTCCTATACGTCCACCTGCACGTCTGACTAAACCTCGTCGGCTGGATGACTAGCTCCTGCATCTATGAGAGAATTTTTAAGAAAAACATTTAAAGAAAAACGTGAGTATAACTTAGTAAGTGGTAGTAACTTTTAAACTAAAACTCATTTCTACACTTAAATTTCTCCTAAAAACAGTTTAATAAAACTAAAGTATTTTTCTAAAATACTTTCTAAAACTCATTTAAAAATGCTTTTGAATCTCGTTCTAAAACTTTCTGAAATCTTTTCTTCAAAGTTAGAAAGGGGCTTGTCAACGTTGGTATCAGAGCCGAGATTTTTAAATGCATTACATGATTTTCGAGCATTTTCATAGTATTTCTCAAACATCATACATTTTATGACTTATTATCTGGTTCAAGTGCAGTGAGTCATGTGTCGCGTCGGTCGTCCGTGTAAACGGAGAGCCGCAGATGATGCTCCACCTCCTGCTCCAGAAATAGGGAAGCAAGTAAATGAGTTAGTAAATGATCCTCAGCCAGGGGTTCCAGTTGAGCCACCGGCAGTAGAGCCCGAGCCGGATTCAATTGAGAGATTAGCCCAGGTTATTCAAAGACTGAGGCCATGCATACCAGGCATCACCATAGAGAGGGCAAGGAAATTAGGTGCCGATGCATTTGACGGAATAGGTGGCCCAGAGGTTGCAATGGAATGGTTAGACAATACTGAGAGGGTGTTGGATCAAATGGAGTGCACCGTTCCCCAAAAGGTATCTATTGCTTCATTTTTGCTGCGAGCATCAGCTAGAGATTAGTGGGATTCTGTCGAGCGGAGAATAACCGATCAAGTTACATGGGAAAAATTCAAAGAAGAGTTTAATAAGAAATTCTACCCAAGGGCATACAAGGACACGAAGATTGAGGAGTTTTACAGTCTAATTCAAGGCAGCATGTCAGTGGAAGAATATGAAAGGAAGTTTATTGAGCTGTCTCGACTGGCACCGTTTATAGTGAATGACGAGGTGAACAAGTGCCATAAGTTCGTGCAGGGCCTGAATCCGAAGATCAAGGCATATGTGGTAGTTGTAGAGCATAGAGAGTATGAGCGACTAGTTGAGGCAGCCTTGAGAGTAGAAAGGACTACATTAGGTGACAGAGAGCAAGTACAGAAATCGAAGCGCAGTCAGGGGTCAGGTTGGTATTCAGGACGCTCCAGCAAGGCTCCCAAATCTGGAAGCAAATCTAGATGGTCAGGTAGCAAGCAGTGGAGTAAGGGAGCCGCGTCTAGTCAGAGTTCCGTCAGACCTTTATCAGGGCCCCAGAGTAGGGGTGATACTCAAAGTAGACTAGAACCATGTAGGAAATGCAGCAAGATGTATCGAGGAGAGTGTCATATGGGTATTACTGGATGCTATCATTGTGGTAAAGAGGGATATTTTATGGAGGATTGTCCGCATAGAGGAGCAGGAGCTAGTGGGTCGAGACCATTTACTCAGGGACAGTCTAGCGAAAGTCAGATATAGGATGAGAGAGGTCCTCAAATGAGAGGATCAGGGACTACAGTTCAGTTTGGAAGAGGTGCTGGTAGAGGTTTTCCACCTAGAGGTCAGTCAGGGAGGCCCCGTACTCAGGCCAGGGTGTTTGCGGTAACGCAGCAAGAAGCTGAGGCTACACCAGAGGTGGTGACAAGTACTGTAACAGTTTTCAATTCTGATGCTCATGTTTTAATAGACCCTGGTGCTACGCACTCTTTTATTTCTAAAGACTTTGCCAGACATGTTAATATGAAGTTAGAACCCTTAGAGTGTGATATGGTAGTAGCTACTCCCACTGGAGATTCCTTAGTAGCAAAGAGTGTTTGCAGAGATTGTGACATTGTGTTTGGGGGTAGATCATTTCTAGTTAGTTTGATGTTGTTGGACATATGTGACAGGCCCCTTTCTAACTACTAGCTAGGCGACTTGCTCGGTAACCCCACGGTGGCTCCCCAGTCGAGATCTGCTCTGGCTGGAAAGTTCCCATGAAGCTAAGCCTCTTTTCTTTTCTAAAATACTTGAAATCCTTTTGTTTCTGAAAAAGGGTGGGAATTTTGTTCGTTGGAAATAACTTTATAAAAATAGTATTTTCACAAAAAATCGGCAGCACAACGGCTGTTGTTCTAAAATTCCACCCTGTAAAATATCTCATAAAACCAGTATAATTGTATTCACAAATAATTTCTAAAATCAATAGGCCTCCGGCCATTTTCAAACTCATAATCATGCAATTAAGCGGAAGTAACTTGAATAAATCTTAAAAACGATATGCATGATATTTACACAAAATCCTTAACTCAAAATAATATTTACAAAACTAGAGAATCTGGAAAATGATATTAAATGCAATTCATGATGCTATGCTAGAAAATAGTGCAGTCTGGTCGCGCGTGTCTAGCTGGCCTGTCCGTCCAAAGGAGATACCTCTGCCGCGCTACTCACACCTGCACCTGAGGGAGGATTTTAAAGAAAACAGGAAAACAGTGGTGAGAATAACTCAGTGAGTGGGTAAGTTTATCATAAACTATACTTTTGCTTAAAATACTATTCCTCCCAAAAATAGATTGGAAAACTATTACTTACTTACTTACTTTTCCTGAAAACGGTAAACTCGTTTAAAAGCTGCGAAAGTTATTTATCAAACTTTTCTTAAAACTTTTCTTATTTTTCTTACTAGCCTTATCTGGCAACCCAGGGAAATCTTGTCCTTCGTGACGATGCGAAGACACGCCACTAGGATAGGGGAACTCTCACCATGTGTAGTCGCAGATATGGATACAACTCTGGGATCGCGAATCCCTCCAACATCAGGCAGATCTACACTATCCCATACGTGCAGAGGGTGACTGACAGACTCGATCCCCCCAAAGTTAGTAACTCCCCCCAACTACCGTACACGTATGGAATACTTTCGGTCGGGTGTAATCTTAGGGGCTAGGGTAAACCATAGGCATATATAAAATGAAATCTCGACAATATACTATAATATTGCAAAATAACTTTCACAAATACTATCTCTATGCATGTATATAATTTCAACTTGCTCAATTACTTTACTGAAGAATATAAACATATTCATAGCATAAACTTTAAAGCTATACATGCATTTATAGATGATAAACTGAAAACTATAAACTTTTACTAGAATCTCAAAACCTTTTACTTGCTAAAACTGATTGCATTCAATAACAGAATGTATGAAAACTTTTAAAAATCCACACTCACTACTTGCTTCCAAAATACTTATCACCGCTTCCCGTTACGGCTCTCGTTCGATTCCCGATTCACCTATAATTGATTTCGATCGAGATGTCGTTAAAACATAACTCTTGCCATACGAGGATTTATAAACACAATAATTCAAGTGACTATCCCTGCACGATAACATAACGGAAAACTCATATTCGCACGCAAAGACTATTTGAAACCGAATCGTTATCGCGACTTAAACTAGTCAGAACTCTACGGTTACAAAACTGACAACTATGCCCTTCGAATCTAATGTAACATCATCAAAAATCAGATTTCAAATGAATTCACTAAACAAAAGATTTGAAACCAAACGACAAACTTAAAGCTTACGCGATTTCAATTAATTATCGCGTTTTATCGTTTTAAGCGTTTCGCGCGATTTCTTTGTTTCCGCTTAAACTTATCGTTAATAACAGCTCGTGACTTTACTTAAACACGGCAAACGAATATTTAATCATGATTAAGCACAAGAAGAAAAACATGGCAGCAAGCTTAATGCATATTCATTTTTGTTTCCAACTCCGAAATTTCGATAATTAACGATTTCGCGCGAAACCAACAATTATGCGATTAACTCTATTGAAACTCAAACTATCTTAACTTCAACTTAAACACTTTAACGGGCTTAATAATAAACTCGGGGCAACGAGCTAACATCATATTTACTTTGATATTCAACAATGAAAATCACAAACTAACAACGCTCGCATTCGCGGAATATTCAACCGAATCTCTCGGAAACGATTTCTAAATATCCGAACGATTATCCGATACTTTAAAACACTCTAATACAATCCATTTTCCACGACCACAAACGCGAAACCAAAAACATATTTCAACAGCCCCTACACATCTCATAATAGCCCATAAACAAAACACAACGAGCATGATCGATGAAGAAAACACAATCGAAACATCAACAAGCGAACCTCCGCACTAACGAGGTTCCCAATCCTAAACCCAAACATAATATCATCAATTATCTCTACTCTATTCTCAAAATTACATTACTAATTACTAAACATCTCAATAACGAAAATGGGGCAGCACTTACGCAAGAAGCGAGCTGTTCACCGCTTCGAAACGACTTCCGAACGGCGATGAAATTCTCGTGACAGCAAGCTGTCTCTTCCACCAGCCAGCTATCCTCCCTTGCTGCTCTAAAATAATCACTTGAATAAACTTGACAGCAGCAACTTACGAAGACAGCCCACACACACACGCAATCGGCAGCAAGACAACAGAGCAGCAATGTGATAGCAACTGATCAGCTCGGGCAGCACAACATAAGAAGACAGCACGGCGACAACACTTGGAATGGTGACAGCAGCAGCGATGGCAGCTCGAGCACAGCCTTCTCACGCCAGCAGCGAGGACGACAGCACCGACAGCAAGGTGGAACTCACGCTGACAACAACTATCCCCTTAGATGATGGTTCGCTTCAGATCTGAAATGGATTCTTGGCCTGACCACTGATCGGCAGCAGCTTACAATGGCAGCACCTCACTCCAGCAGCTGTCTTCCTTGCTCACGGTGATGACAGCAACCTCACGGCAGCAAGCTTGCCACGGTGACAGCACCCTCACGATGGCAGCAACTCAGCTCGGCAGCAAGCTCCTCAGGCCTGACAGCAGCTCACCTTCACGCCCAACAGCAGTAGTTCGACAGTATCGGCGACACTGGCAGCAGCTAGTGCACGACCTCCTCACGCCAGCAACTGTCTTCCTTACTCACAGTGATGACAGCAAGCTCACGGCAGTGGACAAGGCAGCAACAGCTCGACCTCAAGCCAGCAGCTCTTCACCGGCGACAGCAACGGCAGCAACTCCAGCTCAGTTCTTCTTGCTTCCAGATCTGCTCTCAGCCAGCTCTTGCATCAACTCGATCTAAAAAACAGCAGCTGGTCAGCTTGTGCAGCACCAGACAGCAAGCTCAGCTCGGCAGCAAGCTCCTCAGGCCTGATAGCAGCTCACGGCAGCAAGCTTGCCATGGTGACAGCAAAGGCAGCACGGCAGCAAGCTCAGCCTGACTTCCTCCAGCTTGCATGCACGGGCAGCACACTCCTTCTCTATCTCTCACTATCTCTCTATCTCTCTTTTCATTTCTCACACTCGGATCTCTCTAACTCACGATCACTCCCTCACTCACTATATCACATTCTCGGTCTCTCTCTTCACTCGGCTTGGGCTTTCGGTTTTGAATGAAATGGAGAAGAGAAGGTGACCGAGTGTTTGCTTTTCTCTTGCTCTCCCTTTGGATTCGATTTTTGCTATAATATGTTGTTGACTGAATGATAGTTTTGGTTTTGTCTTTGAATGCACAATTGATTACCGTTTTTTTTTTTTTGATAATTTTGCTATCTTCTTTTTCAACATCAACTTCATATAATAATAATATAATTGCTCCTCTCTTGCATGTGTGACATGTGTCACAACATGTAATAACTTAAGTTGATTTCATGCATTCTTGCTTTTTAATTCCAAGCTCGGATTCCGTTTCCGTCCGTCCATCCTGGAATCCGCTTTTTAATCGCTTTCGCATTTGAAAAAATTTTAAAATTCCGAATTCGTCTTCGCGAACTCGAATTTATTTCTCCAAATCGAAAATAATTATTCCAAATATTTTCGGACTCGATAGTTATATTTTTCCAATCGGACGCGATCCATCGGAAAAATATTTCGCTCTCCGACGAACGCGGTTTTGGGTTTTACAATTCACCCCTCCTTATAAAAATTTCGTCCTCGAAATTTACACAACTTTCATACAATGCATTTCAACACTAGAATCTATCAAACATCCTTGATACTTTCTTAAGTTAGAAAATTCAAAACTTGACTATCTAAATATACTTACTTGTCTCAAAAAGATGCGGGTACTGACTGCACATCTGCTCCTCGTGCTCCCACGTGGCCTCTTCCAATGCATGATTCCTCCACAACACTTTAACCAACGGAATAACTTTACTGCGAAGAACCTAATCTCTCCTATCAAGAATCTGAACTGGGGTCTCCTCATAAGATAGGTTCTCCTTGAGTTCCATTGGCTGCTCTGACAATACGTGCGAAGGATCTGCTATGTACTTACGGAGCATCGAGACATGGAATACATTATGGATCCTGGAAAGTTCTACTGGCAGTTCAAGTCGATATGCTACCTCACCTACTCTGCCAATCACTTTATAGGGACCGATATACCGAGGGCTTAACTTATCTTGCTTCTCAAAACGAATTATTCCTTTCCATGGAGATATCCGTAGGAACACCTTATCCCCAATCTGGAACTCCAAATCCTTCCTACGCTTATCTGCGTAATTTTTCTGACGATCCTGGGCTATCTTCAGATTGTCCCGAATAACCTTGATCTTATCTGTAGTCATCTGAACAAGCTCGGGCCCAATCAACTTTCTCTCGCCCATCTCATCCCAACATATCGGTGTCCTACACCGTCTTCCATAAAGTGCTTCATACGGTGCCATACCGATACTAGCCTGATAGCTGTTATTATAGGCAAACTCGATTAAGGACAGATAAGTATCCCAACTTCCTCCAAATTCTATCACACAAGATCTGAGCATATCCTCTAAAGTCTGAATGGTATGCTCAGACTGACCATCTGTCTGCGGATGAAATGCTGTACTGAAATGTAATCGAGTACCCAATGCTTTCTGGAGACTAGGCCAAAATCGGGATGTAAATCTCGGATCTCTATCTGATACGATCGACACTGGAGCCCCATGTAATCTCACGATCTCATCAACATACAACTTAGCCATCGATACAGGGAATAAGTACTTTTGATAGGTAGGAAATGAGCTGACTTCGTAAGTCGATCTACTATCACCCAAATACTGTCATAACCATTTCGACTCCGAGGAAATCCTATCACAAAATCCATAGTAATACGCTCCCATTTCCACTCCGGAATGGAAAGTGGCTGACGAAGTCCTGATGGCCTCTGGTGCTCGACTTTCACCTGCTGACAAATCAAACATCTTGACACAAATTCAGCTATCTCTCTCTTCATACCTTTCCACCAGTAATGCTCTTTCAAGGTATGATACATTTTCGTACTTCCCGGATGCATAGCGTATGCTGAGGAGTGAGCTTCATCTAAAATTTCTTTCTTGAGTTCTGCCATATTTGGAACACATAGTCTCTGTCTCATCCTCAATGTACCATCATCCCTGACTGAGAAGTCTCCCTGCTGGCCTGACTCTACTTCCTGTCTAATCTTGACTAACTGAGGATCCTGAATCTGCAACTCTCGGATTCTATCCACGAGTACCGGTCGAACTTGGAAAGTAGCTAACAATGCACCTGAATTCCCTACTTCCAAATTAACTCCTAAAGATCTCATTTCTACTAATAATGGAAGATACCCAGCTCTTAAATGAGCTACCGAGCTGGAAGGTCTCATACTCAATTCATCGGCTACTACATTTGCTTTTCCGGGATGGTACTCTATGGTGCAATCGTAATCCTTGAGCAGCTCTAACCATCTCCTCTGTCTCATATTCAACTATTTCTGGGAGAACAAATACTGAAGGCTCTTATGATCTGTAAATATCTGACATCGAACTCTATACAAGTAATGCCTCCAGATCCTGAGTGCAAAAACTACTACGGCCAACTCTAGATCATGGGTTGGGTAATTCTGCTCGTGCTTCTTTAACTTCCTGGAAGCATAAGCTATCACCTTTCCATTTTGCATTAGAACACAACTCAAACCTTGCCTCGAAGCATCACTGTACACCACAAAGCCTTCATTTCCGGAAGGAAGAGTAAGCACTGGAGCTATAGTCAATTTTGTCTTCAAGTCGTCGAAATTCTTCTGACAGGCTTCTGACCACTCAAACCTCACTTCCTTTCTGGTGAGCTTCGTCAAAGGAATGACAATCTTAGAAAATCCTTCTACAAATTTCCTATAATAACCTGCCAAACCTAAGAAACTCCGAACCTCAGTTACGGTTGTAGGCGGTTTCCAGTTAACAATCGCTTCAATCTTCTGAGGATCAACACTAATCCCAATAGCTGAAACCATATGGCCTAAAAATGAAACTTCATTCAACCAGAACTGACACTTGCTGAACTTGGCATACAATTGCTGCTCTCTTAACGTCTGTAAAACTAATCTAAGATGTTCAGCATGTTCTTCCCTACTGCCCGAATACACCAATATATCGTCAATGAACACTATGACGAACTTATCTAAAAATTCATGGAACACCCGATTCATCATTGCCATGAATGCTGCTGGGGCATTGGTTAGCCCAAAAGGCATAACCAAGAATTCATAATGTCCATAACGCGTCCTGAAGGCAGTCTTAGGAATATCATCTCCCTTGATCTTTAACTGATGGTACCCTGATCTCAGATCTATCTTAGAAAACAACCTTGCACCTTGCAAAGGATTTCGAAAATATTTTGAAAAAGCCGAATCCATACGTCCTAGAAAATTAAAAAAAAAGAGATAAGTATGTGGGGCATAACCAATGGATGTGCGACACGTGGCACTATAGAGAAGAATGAGGACACTTGGCATGATTTTGGTGGATGGTATTTTTTTTTTTTAATTTTAGTGAGCTTTAAGGGTGAAAGTGTCTTTTGGAGGGTAATATATATATATATTGAAAGGCATGAATGATGAGTGAAGAGGTGTATGTCGGCAAAACAGAGAGGCGAAGATGAGAGAAGAGAGAGCATCCCATGAGGGAGAGGTGAGGCAGAGAGAAAGAAAAAGAAGAGATGGTCGTAAGGAGGAGAAGGAAGAAAGAGGAACAAGGAGAAGAGGAAGGAGAGGTGATCTAGCATCCCTAGCTTCTCAAACCTATCAAGATTCCACAAGAAAAGTAAAGGTATGTTGAGTTAAAATTGTGAATTAGTTTAATGAGTTTTTGGGAATTGTTAATTAAATGAAATTTTGATGAAATTTTTGGGTTGATCAGAGTTAGATCATCTCCAAATTAAGCTTAGAAGATAAAGGAAGCATCAAGGAGCCATGGGTCAGGGGAACTAGAAGGTATGAGTTAAGGTTTGAAAACTAAAGTTGATGGAAATTTAGTTTATTTTGAGTATAATGTTTCATTTGATGTTTGGATGATTAATGGACGCATTTGGATGTAGTTTTGAGTTAGAAATGAAGAGGATAAATTGATTTGGTCATTATTAGTATGTGTGTAAATTGGAAAAAAAAAATTGTGTATTTGAATGGATTTTAGTATTTGAATTGATTTTGGAGTGTTTTGAGTATGATTGATGTTGTGGGAAATGAAAAATGATGAATGATGGGTGTATATTAGTGTTCGACCAAGGGGGTTTGTGTTGGTGATTTTGTAGCTTTTTTATGTTTGATGAATTTATGTGAAAATTTATATGAATTTGAGTTGGTTTGTGTGAAGAAATCAAAAAATAAATGGTTGGAAAGTTTATTGATGAATTTGGTTAGTGTAGGAATTTTTATGTGTTGAATTGAATTTGGAAGATTTAGATTGTTTTGGTGACATTTTATGTGGTTTTGACTTACATATAATTGAGTTTATGAAAGAAAAATAAAGTTGGAATTAATTAGATGTGATATATTAGTATGTGGGCAATATGGGGTATTTGGTGTAACTAAATTTCTTTTGATGCATTGGTGTGTTTATATGAGGTTTTATATGAATTTGAGTTGAATTATGGAAAGAAAATCAAGTGAATGAAGTGATGAGAATTTATATTAGTATATGGGCAATTTGTGTTTTTGCATGTATTGGAGTTTATTTGAATATTTGGATGAGTTGTATGAAGTTTTAGGATGGATTTGGATTAATTGGCATTAAAGGAATGAAAGCAAATTTTGAAATGGAAAGTTTGGGTATAAAGTTAGGTTAAAATCAAGAATTGGTGTAATTGTGTTATTTCAACCATTTTGATATGTTTTAGTGATATTTAGGATGTGTTGAGTAAATTGACGGATAAAGAATTAAAAAAATTGATGAATTTTGCATTCTTGAATCCAAGCATGGATTTAGCTCAAAAAGACTTCGAGAAGGAGTAAGGAGAAGTTAGGAGCTCGAATTAAAGGTGTGGGGGAGTTGTAGAATCTTTCCCAGAAAGGTTGGTGTACACTTTCTTTAAAAATTTAATTTTATTTGTAAAGTTTAGCATTTACAAGTTTTTACGAGATTTTAAAATAATATGAATTCGATTAAATTAATGTAGTAATTATATTTGAATATTGATTTTATGTAAATTGGATATGTTTTGAATGAGGTTGAAGTAGAATTTAAGTTGGAAACAAATTTTTAAAAGAAAAATGGGTGTTTGGCACCTAGAGTTATATCTAGAGGTATTTTTGTCATTTCAATCTCAATTACGTTTTAATTAACTGGTATTTGAATAATTTATATGATGATTTATTGATTTGAAAAGATATTTTTAAAAATGGCCGAATATGGATATAAAGGGTTTTGTGAAATTATTTCGATAATTTGTGATTTAACATTGTCTGCATGTAAGTTTAATGAATTTTGAATGGAAGCGGAAAAGAAATGGAAAGAAATGGATAAGTTCAGTTCTTTGACCGAGTGTATATCGGAAGAAATGTACGAATATTCTGGAAAAAATTTAATGAGTTAATTGAATAAAAAATATAATTTTATGAAGCTTATATTAATAATTTGAATACATGGGAAAAATTATTATTAAAATTGTGTTTATTGTTTTCTGAACGAAATTTTTACTTAGGAATAAAAGTTATCAAAAATATGAAATTTTTTATAAATAATAAAATTTAGAAGGGCTTAAGTAAACCTAAATATTGTAGGTGGAGACTGGTAGTTGGCTAGCCAATAGGGTGATATTAGCAGTAATACGCTATTACACCGATACACAGTTTTCGATGGATAGATTATGAGAGACACTGGGTGTCCGGTCCTGAAGTCGAAATCAAATGTGACATACGATTGTGTTATGCGACCCGAGTAGCCACTGAGTGGTCGATATCGAGGATGCCATTGATTTTGGTGGATAGCCACCGAATGGACGATGTCAGGAAACTCAAATCCGATCCATGGTATCGTATCAAATTTTACGAAGGGCACTAAAAAAGATATAAAAGAAAATAGTGTTAAAATGATTTAAAAATAAAATTTTTTGTGTTTTATGTACGCATCAATTTGTATATTGAATCTTTTGTAATTTATTTATAAAATTTTAAAAATTTGTGAAATCTTGATTTCTTATTTGAGTTTTGAGAAATGTTAAAATATGGTGAAAATTTGGGATTTATAATTGGAAAGAAATGATGTTACATATTTTATATGTGCAATTATTAGCAAATTGATTAATTAGTGAATTTAATATAAAGTTTAAGAATGACCGTTAAAAGTGATTTTTATGCTTGTATGTATTTATCGGTTAATAAATTTTGGTATGTTTTATAATGCATATTTGAAAATGGGAAAATTGAATTTTGTAAAATTGTACTTGACAAATGATTTATTTTAAAAATTTGAGAACTATAAAAAATTTTCTTTACAATCTTGTATTTTAGAAAATGGTGAATTTAAAATTAAATGCACATATACTAAGTAAAAATACTGAGCGCGTTGGATTTTTTACGAGCAAGTTAAATTGAACAATGTAGATAAGGATAAACAAAAAGATAGCTGCCGCGCTTCCTGAGAGTCACAATCCCTCCACATTTGATAGTTTTATTTTTGTATATTCATGGACTCATGTACGTTTTTGCATATTTTGTACACTTGTATAAAGAAATTGTAATCCGTAACGCCCACTACGGTGCATGTGATGAAGTTCTGTATTTTAAACTAATTTTTGTGATTGAAATTCTTTGAGAACTTTTAATATACTGTTTTTGATTAATTAATAAAGTTTAGTGATAATATTATTTTGAAAAATATTTGTGTGTTAAAATGATTTTGGAGTTGGACAGAGGGTCCGAAATGGAATTTAAGAAAATGAAATGCAAATTTTTAGAAGTTTTATCTTTTTTTGTTTTCAGGTTTTAAATTTTGAATTTTCAGAAAAACAAGGGAAACTCTGTCAAATTTTCTATAAAATAAAACAATTGAATAAAAGTTTAAATGAAATTTTAAATAAAGTTTTCCAACAAAAGATTAGTACAGTGGCATTCTCCGTTTGGATTTCCTATTCAGACGGGAGTCGGGTGAAGGGTGTTACAGACCGATAACCTACCGACTAGCTTTACCATTGGAATTGGATATGATACATAATGTGTTTCATGTATCTATACTAAAGAGATACAGATCGGATCCTTCTCATGTCGTATCAGCTGAATCTATTAAGGTACAGCCTGATTTGTCATATGAAGAGGAACCTGTGAAAATTCTGGATCATGAAATCAAAGAGCTAAGGAATAAAAAGATCCCGTTAGTCAAGATACTCTAGAGGAATCACAAGATTAAAGAAGCTACTTGGGAAAGTGAGGAAATCATGCGAAAGCAATATCCGTAACTATTCGAATAAATTAAATTTTGAGGACGAAATTTCTTAAGAAGGGAAGAGTTATAACGCCTCGAAATATATTTCCATATGATTAGTATTCGTTAATTAATGAATTAAATGCAATAAGTTGAATTAAATTAGAATTTCATATAATTAGTATGATATTAATTTATTTCTTCATTATTTAGTGAATTTAATATTTTCGACAACATTTTCTCTAGTAAATAATTAAATTAGAAATTAAATGAGATAAGTTGAAGAATGGAAATGTAAAACCCAAAACCGCGTTCGTCGGAGAGCGAAATATTTTTCCGATGGATCGCGTCCGATCGGAAAAATATAATTATCGAGTCCGGAAATATTTGGAATAATTATTTTATATTTGGAGAAATAAATTCGAGTTCGCGAAGACGGATTCGGAATTTTAAAATTTTTTCAAATGCGAAAGCGATTAAAAAGCGGATTCCAGGACGGACGGACGGAAACGGAATCCGAGCTTGGAATTAAAAAGCAAAAATGCATGAAATCAACTTAAGTTATTACATGTTGTGACACATGTCACACATGCAAGAGAGGAGCAATTATATTATTATTATATGAAGTTGATGTTGAAAAAGAAGATAGCAAAATTATCAAAAAAAAAAAAAAACGGTCATCAATTGTGCATTCAAAGACAAAACCAAAACTATCATTCGGTCAACAACATATTATAGCAAAAATCGAATCCAAAGGGAGAGCAAGAGAAAAGCAAACACTCGGTCACCTTCTCTTCTCCATTTCATTCAAAACCGAAAGCCCAAGCCGAGTGAAGAGAGAGACCGAGAATGTGATATAGTGAGTGAGGGAGTGATCGTGAGTTAGAGAGATCCGAGTGTGAGAAATGAGAAGAGAGATAGAGAGATAGTGAGAGATAGAGAAGGAGTGTGCTGCTCGTGCATGCAAGCTGGAGGAAGTCAGGCTGAGCTTGCTGCCGTGCTGCCTTTGCTGTCACCATGGCAAGCTTACTGCCGTGAGCTGCTATCAGGCCTGAGGAGCTTGCTGCCGAGCTGAGCTTGCTGCCTGGTGCTGCACAAGCTGACCAGCTGCTGTTTTTCAGGCCGAGTTGATGCAAGAGCTGGCTGAGAGCAGATCTGGAAGCAAGAAGAATTGAGCTGGAGTTGCTGCCGTTGCTGTCGCCGGTGAAGAGCTGCTGGCGTGAGGTCGAGCTGTTGCTGCCTTGTCCACTACCGTGAGCTTGCTGTCATCACTGTGAGTAAGGAAGACAGTTGCTGGCGTGAGGAGGTCGTGCACCAGCTGCTGCCAGTGTCGCCGGTACTGTCGAACTACTGTTGTTGGGCGTAAAGGTGAGCTGCTGTCAGGCCTGAGGAGCTTGCTGCCGAGCTGAGTTGCTGCCATCGTGAGGGTGCTGTCACCCTGGCAAGCTTGCTGCCGTGAGGTTGCTGTCATCACCGTGAGCAAGGAAGACAGCTGCTGGAGTGAGGTGCTGCCATTGTAAGCTGCTGCCGATCAGTGGTCAGGCCAAGAATCCATTTCAGATCTGAAGCGAACCATCATCTAAGGGGACAGTTGCTGTCAGCGTGAGTTCCACCTTGCTGTCGGTGCTGTCGTCCTCGCTGCTGGCGTGAGAAGGCTGTGCTCGAGCTGCCATCGCCGCTGCTGTCACCATTCCAAGTGTTGTCGCCGTGCTGTCTTCTTATGTTGTGCTGCCCGAGCTGATCAGTTGCTATCACATTGCTGCTCTGTTGTCTTGCTGCCGATTGCGTGTGTGTGTGGGCTGTCTTCGTAAGTTGCTGCTGTCAAGTTTATTCAAGTGATTATTTTAGAGCAGCAAGGGAGGATAGTTGGCTGGTGGAAGAGACAGCTTGCTGTCACGAGAGTTTCATCGCCGTTCGGAAGTCGTTTCGAAGCGGTGAATAGCTCGCTTCTTGGGTAAGTGCTGCCCCATTTCCGTTATTGAGATGTTTAGTAATTAGTAATGTGATTTTGAGAATAGATTAGAGATAATTGATGATATTATGTTTGGGTTTAGGATTGGGAACCTCGTTAGTGCGGAGGTTCGCTTGTTGATGTTTCGATTGTGTTTTCTTCATCGATCATGCTCGTTGTGTTTTGTTTATGGGCTGTTATGAGATGTGTAGGGGCTGTTGAAATATGTTTTTGGTTTCGCGTTTGTGGTCGTGGAAAATGGATTGTATTAGAGTGTTTTAAAGTATCGGATAATCGTTCGGATATTTAGAAATCGTTTCCGAGAGATTCGGTTGAATATTCCGCGAATGCGAGCGTTGTTAGTTTGTGATTTTCATTGTTGAATATCAAAGTAAATATGATGTTAGCTCGTTGCCCCGAGTTTATTATTAAGCCCGTTAAAGTGTTTAAGTTGAAGTTAAGATAGTTTGAGTTTCAATAGAGTTAATCGCATAATTGTTGGTTTCGCGCGAAATCGTTAAATATCGAAATTTCGGAGTTGGAAACGGAAATGAATATGCATTAAGCTTGCTGCCATGTTTTTCTTCTCGTGCGTAATCATGATTAAATATTCGTTTGCCGTGTTTAAGTAAAGTCACGAGCTGTTATTAACGATAAGTTTAAGCGGAAACAAAGAAATCGCGCGAAACGCTTAAAACGATAAAACGCGATAATTAGTTGAAATCGCGTAAGCTTTAAGTTTGTCGTTTGGTTTCAAATCTTTTGTTTAGTGAATTCATTTGAAATCTGATTTTTGATGATGTTACATTAGATTCGAAAGGCATAGTTGTCAGTTTTGTAACCGTAGAGTTCCGACTAGTTTAAGTCGCGATAACGATTCGGTTTGAAATAGTCTTCGCGTGCGAATATGAGTTTTTCGTTATGTTATCGTGCAAGGATAGTCACTTGAATTATTGTGTTTATAAATCCTCGTATGGCACGAGTTATGTTTTAACGACATCTCGATCGAAATCAATTGTAGGTGAATCGGGAATCGAACGAGAGCCGTAACGGGAAGCGGTGATAAGTATTTTGGAAGCAAGTAGTGAGTGTGGATTTTTAAAAGTTTTCATACATTCTGTTATTGAATGCAATCAGTTTTAGCAAGTAAAAGGTTTTGAGATTCTAGTAAAAGTTTATAGTTTTCAGTTTATCAGCTATAAATGCATGTATAGCTTTAAAGTTTATGCTATGAATATGACAGGCCCCTTTCTAACTACTAGCTAGGCGACCTGCCCGGCAACCCCACAGTGGCTCCCCAGTCCAGATCTGCTCTGGCTGGAAAGTTCCCGTGAAGCTAAGCCTCTTTTCTTTTCTAAAATACTTGAAATCCTTTTGTTTCTGAAAAAGGGTGGGAATTTTGTTCGTTGAAAATAACTTTATGAAAATAGTATTTTCACAGAAAATCGGCAGCACAACGGCTGTTGTTCTAAAATTCCACCCTGTAAAATATCTCATAAAACCAGTATAATTGTATTCACAACAATTTCTATAATCAATAGGCCTCCGGCCATTTTCAAACTCATAATCATGCAATTAAGCGGAAGTAACTTGAATAAATCTTAAAAACGACATGCATGATCTTTACATAAAATCCTTAACTCAAGTAATATTTATAAAACTAGAGAATCTAGAAAATGATATTAAACACAATACATGATGCTATGCTAGAAAATAGTGCAGTCTGGTCACGCGTGTCTAGCTGGCCTGTCCGTCCGAAGGAGATACGTCAACCGCGCTACTAGCACCTGCACCTGAGGGAGGTTTTTAAGAAAACAGGAAAACAGTGGTGAGAATAACTCAGTGAGTGGGTAAGTTTACATAAACTGTACTTTTGCTTAAAAATACTATTCCTCCCAAAAATAGATTGGAAAACTATTACTTACTTACTTTTCCTGAAAACTGTAAACTCGTTTAAAAGCTGCGAAAGTTATTTATCAAACTTTTCTTAAAACTTTTCTTATTTTCTTACTAGCCTTATCTGGCAACCCAGGGAAATCTTGTCCTTCGTGACGGTGCGAAAACACGCCACTAGGATAGGGGAACTCTCACCATGTGTAGTCGCAGATGTGGATACAACTCTGGGATCGCGAATCCCTCCAACATCAGGCAGATCTACACTATCCCATACGTGTAGAGGGTGACTGACAAACTCGATCCCCCCAAAGTTAGTAACTCCCCCCAACTACCGTACACGTATGGAATACTTTCGGCCGGATGTAATCTTAGAGGCTAGGGTAAACCATAGGCATATATATAAAAATGAAATCTCGGCAATATACTATAATATCGCAAAATAACTTTCATAAATACTATCTCTATGCATGTATATAATTTCAACTTGCTCAATTACTTACTGAAGAATATAAACATATTCATAGCATAAACTTTAAAGCTATACATGCATTTATAGATGATAACTGAAAACTATAAACTTTTACTAGAATCTCAAAACCTTTTTCTTGCTAAAACTGATTGCATTCAATAACAGAATGTATGAAAACTTTTAAAATCCACACTCACAACTTGCTTCCAAAATACTTATCACCGCTTCCCGTTACGGCTCTCGTTGGATTCCCGATTCACCTACAATTGATTTCGATCGAGATGTCGTTAAAACATAATTCGTGCGCAACTAAACTTTAAGCCATACGAGGATTTATAAACACAATAATTCAAGTGACTATCCTCGCACGATAACATAACGGAAAACTTATATTCGCACGCGGAAACGATTTCAAACCGATTCGTTATCGTGACTTGAAATACTTGCGGTTATAAAACCAACAACTAAGCCAATCGAATCTAATATAACATCATCAAAATCAGATTCTAATGAATTCATTAAACAGAAGATTCGAAATTAAACGACGAACTTAAAGCTTACGCGATTTCACTAATCATCGCGATTTATCGATTTTTACGCGTTTTGCGCGATTTAAAAACTATCCAATTAACTCGTTTAAAACTCGAACTATCCAAACTTCAACTTAAGCACTTTAACAGCTTAATAAAAATCTCGGGGCAGCGAGATGACATTCCCAATCTTTTTATAATCGACAACAAAAAAATCATAAACGCTCGGAAACGATTTCTAAATAACCGAACGAATATCCGATACTTTAAAACACTCTAATACTATCTATTTTCCGCGATAACGAATGTGAAACTAAAAACATAACTCAACAAGGAAAGGGGGCAGCACTTACTTAATAGTTTCGCTTCGAAACGGCTTCCGAACGGCGACGAAACTCTCGCACGTTCTCGGCAGCAAGCTGTCCCGTTAGAGGATGTTTCGTTTCAGCTTTGAAATGGATTCTTGGCCTGACCACTGTTCGGCAGCAGCTTGGACAACGGCTTCCGATGACGATACGGCAACAACGTGAGCACGGCAGCAACTGGACAGCCCACGGCAGCAAGGTGACAGCAGCTGGTCAGCTCGTGCAGCACCAGGCAGCAAGACAGCACTTGGCGACAGCACTTGGTGTTGACAGCAGCTGACTTCGACACCTCACGCCAGCACAAGACAGCGACGGCAGTAGCTCTACCTCACGGTGACAGCAAAGGCAGCATGGCAGCTCTTGGTCACGGCGACAGCAGCTACAACCACTCACTCCAATAACTCTTCAAAACAGACAGCTCACGGCAGTGGATTGCCAGCGACAACAACAGCTTCTCACAGTCGGACAGCTCTCCTTCAGCTTGCATGCACGATCAGCCCGCTCCTGGATTGCTCTGATGCTACATGCAGCTGCTGGATTGAAGATGTTGTCGCTCCTCTCGTCCTTTGCAGCTCACGGCTTCAACTTTTAGTTCACGATCCTTCTCTTGGTTCCGATCTGCTCCCAACCAGCTCTTACATCAACTCAGCCCGATGACAGCAGCTCACCTTGCTTGCTCCAGCTTGCTCAAATCTGCTCTTGTCTTCTCCTTGCATCAACTGGTTCTGAAAAACAGCAGCTGGTCAGCTTGTGCAACACCAGACAGCAAGACAGCATCTTTCTCAGCTCACGGTCAGCCCTTGAAGACGATGGCCACAGCTTCTTCGCTCATGACAGCAGCGATTACAGCTCTCCATAGTGGCAGCTCGACAGCTCTCTTTGCTTGTAGCAACGTGACAGCACCCTCAAGATGGCAGCAACTCAGCTTGGCAGCACTACATCCACGTTGACAGCTTCAGCTTGTACAAGACAGAGATGGCAGCATTACCAGCATCTTCCCTTTGCTGGCAGCAGTTTACGCTTAGACAACAGCAATGGCAGCAAGCTCAGCTCTTCACGCCAGCAGCTGTCTTCCTTGTTCACAGCAGACAGCACCTCTCGGCAGCAAGCTCAACTCTTCACGCCAGCAGCTCTCTTCTTCTCTCGGGCAGCACCTTTCTTGTCTTCAGTTTCTGTTTTGAAATGAAGAAGAAGAAGTTGGCAGATGGCTTGGATTCGATTTTGGAAATGAATAAAATAATAAAATGGTGACCGAATGATGGCTTGGTTTGATGGTGTCTTTGAATGCCTAGGTGACCGTTTATGCCATAATTTGCTTTCTTCTTTTTTTTTTTTTCATCCAATGCATGTGTGACATGTGTCACCAACATGCATTCTTGTTTTATTTTTATTTTTTTAAAAAAAAACCAAGCTCGGATTCCGTTTCCGTCCGTCCATCCTGGAATCCGCTTTTTAATCGCTTTCGCCTTTGGAATAATTTATAAATTCCAAACCCGTCTTCGCGAACTCGAATTTATTTCTCTAAATCGAAAATAATTATTCCAATTATTTTCGGACTCGATATTTATATTTTTTCGATCGGACGCGATCCATCGGAAAAATATTTCACTCTCCGACGAACGCGGTTTTGGGTTTTACATAATATGTTTATATTCTTCAGTAAAGTAATTGAGCAAGTTGAAATTATATACATGCATAGAGATAGTATTTGTGAAAGTTATTTTGCAATATTATAGCATATTGCCGAGATTTCATTTTATATATGCCTATGGTTTACCCTAGCCCCTAAGATTACACCCGGCCGAAAGTATTCCATACGTGTACGGTAGTTGGGGGGAGTTACTAACTTTGGGGGGATCGAGTCTGTCAGTCACCCTCTGCACGTATGGGATAGTGTAGATCTGCCTGATGTTGGAGGGATTCGCGATCCCAGAGTTGTATCCACATCTGCGACTACACATGGTGAGAGTTCCCCTATCCTAGTGGCGTGTCTTCGCACCGTCATGAAGGACAAGATTTCCCTGGGTTGCCAGATAAGGCTTGTAAGAAAAATAAGAAAAGTTTTAAGAAAAGTTTGATAAATAACTTTCGTAGCTTTTAAACGAATTTACAGTTTTCAGGAAAAGTAAGTAAGTAAGTAATAGTTTTCCAATCTATTTTTGGGAGGAATAGTATTTTAAGCAAAAGTATAGTTTATGATAAACTTACCCACTCACTGAGTTATTCTCACCACTGTTTTCCTGTTTTCCTTAAAATCCTCCCTCAGGTGCAGGTGTGAGTAGCACGGCAGAGGTATCTCCTTCGGACGGACAGGCCAGCTAGACACGCGCGACCAGACTGCACTATTTTCTAGCATAGCATCATGAATTGCGTTTAATATCATTTTCCAGATTCTCTAGTTTTGTAAATATTATTTTGAGTTAAGGATTTTATGTAAATATCATGCATGTCGTTTTTAAGATTTATTCAAGTTACTTCCGCTTAATTGCATGATTATGAGTTTGAAAATGGCCGGAGGCCTATTGATTTTAGAAATTGTTTGTGAATACAATTATACTGGTTTTATGAGATATTTTACAGGGTGGAATTTTAGAACAACAGCCGTTGTGCTGCCGGTTTTCTGTGAAAATACTATTTTCATAAAGTTATTTCCAACGAACAAAATTCCCACCCTTTTTCAGAAACAAAAGGATTTCAAGTATTTTAGAAAAGAAAAGAGGCTTAGCTTCACGGGAACTTTTCAGCCAGAGCAGATCTCGACTGGGGAGCCACCGTGGGGTTGCCGGGCAGGTCGCCTAGCTAGTAGTTAGAAAGGGGCCTGTCAGGAAACATATGATTGGACTAAGAAGGAAAGCAAGTAGAATACATCACATGGAAAATTATTTCGAACCAATGGGAATTTGACAAATTTCAAGTAAAAAATGAGGTAATCTAGTTAAAATATGACAAGTGCATGGTGAATGGAATTAGTGGAAAAGTGAGATGACATGATTAACTAATGAAATACTGGCATGTGTGATAAGGAACATGATGGGAATTTGTGATATTACTAGGGGTAAAAATTGAAAAGCCAAAAATTGGATAGTATATAAAGTGGATGATAGACTTGAAAAACCATTTCATCTTTTTACCTCTTCTTGGCTGATCACTCCATCTCTGTTTTCTCTCTATTTTCTTTCAATTTCAAGCCTCTAAATCACTCATAAATCTTGTTCCATCCATCATCTACACATCCAAGTCTTTAATTTCATTAAAATCCATCTAAAATTCAAAGTGGTTTTCTTTAGAAAGTGTGCAAAGTTAAGGTATGTGATATGATTTTTAGTTTGAGAGTTAAATGGAGGTTAGTAAGCATGTAGATGAATCTTTAAGCATGTATAGCTAGTTAAGTTTGCATTTAATTTAGTTGATTTGCTTTTAATGCCATTAAATGCAATCTTGAAAACCCTAGGTGTAGGTTTGCCTCAAGGAACCCAATGTGGGGTCCGGGATTTGCCTATACTGGGGTTCCCTTGGGTTGTTCCAGGTTTGCCCCGCGAGCCCACTCACTAGGTACTGTCCCTGGTCAGGGGATTTGCTTCGCCTCCCCCAGCTGCCACTCGAACCTCTGACCCTCAAGGATATGAGTGTTTAACTTGCAAGCTGGGTACCAATTGAGCTAGATAAAAAGGCGCCTTTTTTTATTGTGGGGTCTGGGATTTGCCTATACTGGGGTCCCCTTGGGCTGGCCCAGGTTTGCCTCGCGAGCCTGGCGAAGCAAATCCCCTGACCAGGGACAGTACCTAGTGAGTGGGCTCGCGGGGCAAACCTGGGCCAGCCCAAGGGGACCCCAGTATAGGCAAATCCCGGACCCCACACCTAAGAGAAGGATAAGAAGAAGTTATAAGCTCTCCTCGGAGGTGTGAAGAAACTAAAGATCAAGCCCAAAAGATTGGTGTACATTTATGTTGAAATTTCATTTTTATTAGTAAGGGAAATCCTTTTGAAACTTAATGATTTTTGTTTCTTTAGTGTGTTAACTATGCATGTGTTATTTGCATGCCTTTTGAATAAAATATGGGATGAAATATGAATTCGAAAACAAAATTGAAAATTTAAACCCCTTGACTGAATGCTTTCCATAGAAATACCTAGGGGTATTTTTGTCATTTTAAGCTATTTATGTGTTAAAGCAATGATATTTGAATGATTTATATGATGAACTAGTGCATGAAAAAGAAAGATTTGTAAATCCCCTTCATGGGCCGAATGTATGCTAGATGTGGGTCTAGGGGTATTTTTATCATTTTACCCTCATTTATGTATTGATTAAATGATATTTGAATGGTTTCTATGATGAAATATCAAGTTGAAATGAAAATTGAGAAATGTGCCCCTTTGGCCGAATGCAATACATAAAATGACGGGAATGGTTTTTGATAACTTTTGATACTAAAATTAGAGGGGCAAAATGGTCATTTAAAATGGCCACAAATGATGCTCCAAATAATTTCGAAAAACGTGATTAACACTTACGTGATAAAAGCTTTGTTTAATTGAATATTTTGTAATTTTGGAAAGTTTAGAAGGCCCAAGTAAAACTAGACACCGATAGATGGAGATTGATAATTATCATGTCAATAGGGTAATTATTAATAGTACTGTACTGTTATAAATGCATATTGATTTTTATGTACAGACCTTAAAAGACACCGATTGTTCGGTCCCGAAATTGTAAAGTTCATGAAATGTAATCCGGCGGGTAGACATCGAGTGTCCGATGCTAGGGAAACTCATTTCTAATTCAAGGTATCGTATCAGAATTTACAAAAAACTCCGGGAATTGTTAAGAGTAATAATATAAATATGCTTGATAATTGGTTTTTAACGGTTAAATTGTATAAATTCTAACTTGTTTGATTTATTATATGTTTAGTATGAAAAGTTGATGATTGTGTACTTCATTCAATTTAAATGTTTTATTTTTGTAAATAATTATCATTTCGATGTTATATGTATACGCCCACTAAGTAAAAATACTCAACACGTTAGATTTACCACGTGTAGGTAACTGAGTCAGGTTTGTAGCTAAAGACGAACGAAGACGACCTATCTGTAGTTGTCCTCACGAGTCACATCCGATATCATTTTGAGTAATGATCAGTTTTGTACCATATGTGTATATATTCATGTACATAATCATGAACGTGTGTAATTTCCTAAAGTGTAAACTTTTGTAAAGGATGATTTGTATAAAGGTTGTAAAGTTTAGTATTCAAGTGAGGTTTTGTAAATTAAGTATTAGTTGTGAATTGAGTTGTGTTAATTTTTATGAATGTGAAATTTTTATGTAAAGAAAGGATGGTTATAAATATTTGTGTGGTGAAGTGAAATTGGAAACGGACGGGAGGTCCGAACAAAAGTAGGGAATGAAATGATTTTAGAAGTGTTTTTTTTCCTTACAGGTTTTTAATCTTTAGGTTTTCCAAAAAATAGAGGAAACTCTACCGAATTTTTTAAAAAATAATAATAATAAAATAAAATAAAGAAATAAATACATTTTTAATAAGAAATTTAATATCCTTTGCCTCGATTCTTATTCCATGAGGGATTGAAGGAAGGGTGTTACACAAACAAAATTAGAGAGAATGAGAGAGTATTCACCGAGAGAAGAAGAAAAGACCGAGACAGTTGCTGTTTTAAGTGACTTGGAAGCTATTTCTTTTAGCAATCTCAACTCAAGAGATCAACACACTTGGTCAAAACTGAAAACACAAAGAAAAGGAAGAGAGGACAATTCGGTCAACATAAGAAAGAACAAGAAGCATTCGATTTTGAAGATAACAAAGGTGTGAGAGCTATTCTACCATGAAGTAGAGATCGAGACAGCTTGTTGCATGGTAAGTTAGAAGCTGTTTTTGAAGGCTTTTCACGCATGTAAGAAGCAAAGCACAAAAAGCACAAGGTCAAGCATTCAAGAGAGAAGTGATTTCAGTTTTTAGAGGAGAAAAGGAAGAGCTTGACCTAGAGATGAAGGAGGAAAAATCAGTGGCTATTTTGGTGGTTCAAGAAGCTATTTTTGAAAATTTTTCACACATGCATGAGGTCCACACCAACCTATAATGGAAATCCATCCATTTAGAATCAATTTGAAGAAGTAAGATTTTAATTTCCATTAATTAGTTTGTGTAATCCTTAGATTTATGGACTTGATTGATTTTGTGATGATATAATGTTTGGGTTTGATGTGTTGTAATTTTAAAGGAATGAAAATGGATTTGCTTGTAGCTTTAGTATGAAAACTTGGAAGAAAAATTTGGTGTTGGAAGTATGTTATGTCATGGCCAAAAGGTGGTAGATGGTTTAAATGAATTTTGAGTGTGTTGTTATGAATTTTGGTGTGGCATTGGTGTTTAAAACCTTGATGGAAAAGTTGAAAAATGTGTTGGAATGCATTCGGTCAAGAATAGATAATATAGACTAAATTTGAGTTGAATTATTTTGAGTAATTTTTCATGTTAGTTATGTGTTAAAAAGTTGGATTTTGGTGTTGAAATTAGAAGTAAAACTTTGGTATATAAGCTACCATATTGATGTTTAGGTGATGGAAAATTGTTTTGGGATACATTGGATGATTTTGTAGTTGGTTTTGATGATGAAAATGGCTTGGATATTCAAAGGAATGCATTAGATTGTAAATGGAAACTTTGCGATAAAATTTTGCGTAATTACAAAAGTAAGATGAATTATGAATTGAGCTTGCGATTACACCCCTAACCATATGTTTAAATGTGATTTCGATGAGTAAGAAATTGAATGACAATTTTGGTATAGGTTCAGCCATTATGGGCCAAAATAATCTAAAAATGTATTCTGTGCGTGGATATAGAATTTAAACATAAAATGCGGTGTTTCAAAATTCATAAATAGCGAAGCGTATGTGAATTGATATTTGATATGTGATAATAGAATGTGAAATATATAGGTAACAAGGAGGCGAAAGACTTCGAAGCCGCAAATTCTCCTGAACTAGGAAATCACAAATATTCCGTGAGCTAGGAAACGGTGAGTGTAAAATTATTTTATGAAATGATTAATGCATTTTTTTAGTATGCTGAATGTGAGCATAAATTAATTTATGAAATGTTAAATGCATGTTTTAAATTATTTTATGAATATTAAGCATCCTGAAATGTAAATGGGTTTATAGAAATTGCTAGTTACGAAAAATCTTTATGGATCTATTTAAGAAATATATTTATGAATGATGAAGTGACATGAAATTTAAATGAGATTTTATGAAAGGAATATTTATAGCATGAGACTATTGAAGAGATATATTTTTATGCTTTTAGCTACAAATTGAAAGCAATATGTTTTTGTGAATGATTATTAAGTATCTGAACTATATTTTTAAAGCAAAATGGAATGAAAGTTTTCAAAGTCAATGGTTATCCTTCCCATGAAATGAATGGTATGACTTAGAAATGACTGTAATGAGGCCGAAATATCTTATTGCGCGTATCGAAGGTTAGTTGGGGTGTAGGTCCACTAACTATAGGGGGTTCAAGTCTATCATGTCACCCTCTGTGCGTATTTAAGGTACTATTATGACTGATACCTTATACAAGGCGAGGTAACATTCCGTAACATAGTGGCTTATGATTGAGATTGACCACCCGCACCACCAGTATCCTAGGATTAGGCGATGATTATGATTTCCTTAGGTTCTATTGGGTACATGTTTTTGATTGATGATATGATTTACGAACTCATGTTTATGTTACGAACAAATTTCAAATGAGGTATGTTATGGAATGAATTTTACTATGCATGTATTCAAAATTTCAAGTAGTTTTATATATATGTTTATGCAAAATCATGAAATTTATATTTTGAATAAATTATCAGGGAACATAGATTTTCCAAATTATTTTTAGGAAGGTTATGTTTAGAAAGAAAATTTTAATTAAAAATGCGTAGCACTAACTAAGTATTTTAGCTCACTGTTTTCTTGTTTATGTTTTCATAAAAAACCTCCCTATGTGTAGGAACGAGTGCTCAGGGTGACAAATCTCTGGTGCCAAATTAAGCAAGCGCATCTGACGACTACCTGTGAGAAATTAAAGTAAATGTCTTGATGTATAACGAATTTTGCATATGCAAATACTCTTGATTTTTTACTAATGATTACAACTTTGTGCACGATAAAAATGTTTGTAATTTCGAAATGGTTTTGATTGAGATACTTTGTTTTGTGGTTGAATGTGCATTTTAAGATGGACCTGAGGTCCAAAATTGAAAGTGGAGAAGAATGTATGTTTTAAGAAATATTTAAAATTGATTTACAAGTACTTTCAAAAAGTTGGAAAGGTCGAAAAAACAGTCGTTGTGCTATCGAAATTTTTCCACTCCGATTTTTAAATGATTAAAAAACGAAAATGTATTACGACTTTGCTCCTCGGAGTCCTTTAGAGTCAGTCACCGATATGAAAATTGCAAGGATTTCTGTTGGGGTGTCAGGAGGGCTTCGCTCGAATCCCAATAAGAGAAATCCGGATCAGGTCCTTTCAGTTGGTATCATAGCCAATGTTTTGAAAAGATCTTTGAAAGATTCGAAAAGTCATTCCACTTCCAAAAATGATTTAATGTTTTTTTTTTTTTTTTGTGAAAAATAAAAAATTGCATGATTTCTTTTCAACATATTTTAAAAATCATATATTTGTTTAAATTTTATAGAAAATGTGTCATCGATGCCGCTTTAAAACCATTGCTTTGATCAAAACCCTCATGCATCCTATAACAATTTTCTTTAAAGTTTAACCATTAAAATTAATTCTAATCTCAACATATTTCATGATAAAATCATTAAACAATATTTCAACCACAAACATCTCACTTTGGCCAAATTAATTCAAGCATATATCACCAAAATCTTCATCAATTATCACAAATTCACATATATCACAACCTCCATACTAATGAGGTTTCAAATCCTAAACCCTAACATAAAGTCACAAGAAAGCTATAAATTCAAACTTTTCCATAAACCACTCCAAGAAAACTAGTTTCTTACCTTATAAAATCAACTACAAATGAATGAGTTTTGCTCCAAGACTTTTATGCAAGCTTAATGACCTTGAAATTCACTTGAAAAGACTCTCAAAAGTTCAAGAAAGCTTGCTGCCTTCTTGGTTGATTCACAGCAGCACACACACATCTCTCACACTCTCTTGTTTGCTCTCTCGGTCTAAATACACCCCTTAACCGAATGCCTTTTGCTTTTGTTTGTTTGCTACCCTTTTCGTTCTTGTTTGATTGAGAAATACTCTTGTTTATCTCTTCATTTTCTTATTTAATTTTTTTCTTGTTTGTTTGTTATCTCACTTTTCGGTTTTGTGTGTTAACCGAATGACACTTCTCTTTCGAAGTCATTTGAGGGACCAAAATTTCTTCTACTTCACCAACAACTTCAAAAGAAGAAGCAAGCTCAAGTTCCCCTCGAATTCTAATATCTTTATTGCTATCAAGTAGCTCGCTGCTCATAAGAGGAGCTGGATGATGGGTCTAGAGAAGCTCGTCGATGAACGCGTAATTGATTCTCCCTTCTTACAAGTCCGCGAGCGTTCTAAGAATTTCAATCTCCTCTCCAATAAGGACTACTCTGTTTCCTATTAAGTCTGCAAGATGAAATAAAAGGCATTTAAAAAAAATAATAAAGTGTTTATGTTGTAGGTCGTGGAAAATTAGTCCTATCTGTCTACCTGAATTAAAGACAAAGGCAACATTTTCAAGCTGCCTAAAGGAAGGGTAAGAAATATAAAACAAGCTTGATTTGTAGTCATCCATATTGAACTTGCCCTTGACCTCACCTTGAGGAAGAAGGTCCCTGAAATCCGTCTTCCATCTTGCAAGATAATAAATCACATCTCGCATTCCTCCCTTCAAGTTGCTGACGCTTGTAAAACTAAAGAGGTAGCTGTAGATTTTTAGGATTGGAGGTGGAAGGTCGTTCTTCTTAAAGACCAAAGCCAGGGATGTCAGCTAGGAGTACGAGTTAGGGGTTAATTGGAAAGGGCTAAGCTTTAGCTCGTTGAGGAGATTGATGATATAGGCAGGGACTAGAAATCTAAACCCGTGCCTAAGATAACAGATGTTGATGGCAACAAACCCGTAGGGAGGATAGGTTGCGTGGTCATCATGAGAGAGTTGCATGATGCAAGAACCTTTAGGGAGATGATATTCAAAAGTTATTCCCCCCAACTTTTCGTATTTTATCTTCGAGGCGTAGTGGGTAAACGCCTCGCGAGCTCTTTTTTCTATAATGGTTTCGCAAGTTTGCTACTATTCAGCTGAGAAGACCCTTCCAAGACTTCCCTTTTCGGAATCTAAGAGAGACCCTCTCGGCACCCTAATGGAATTCGTTGCAGTCATCTTACAGGCAACTCTAAAGGAATTTTGAGGAGTAAAGCCATAGAACTTAATAATTTTTTTTTTTTTCGTTTGCTTTAGAAATCATGGTTATAATTTTTATTTATTTATTTTTTTTTTAATTTCGATGGCCCAAACATATATGTTTCCAAACGCAAATCAACAACATAAAACACTTTGAACATTTCAAAGCATATTCATAAATAAAATCAAGAATATTTAAAGTATATAACATACAGTGTGAATTTACACTTATAAAAAATATATATACATATGTTTTCATAAATCGCATCCGTTGGGTATGCCATCTATTGTTGTAGAGGAGATCCAATGCCTTGAACATTTGATCCTGCCCCTCGGGAGTTTCCTTATAAAACATAAAATAAAGAGTTGTGAGCTAAAGAAGCTCAATGAATGGTAAGAATTTTCTATTAAAACTCGTTCTTTTCAAAATACCTTCCAAAAACATTTTAAAAGAAATTATTTTATTTCTTAATATTTTCTTAATCATAATCATAAACTTTAACAAATTTATGGGAAATCTTAAAACATGGTTTCAAGCATAAAAATATAATAATATTTCAATTATTGCATAACTTAAAATATTCCTTTTCATGCTAAAATTATACCAATGGAACTTAAAGAATCATCATAATGTAGTCACGTAGCGATTCGATTAGCGACGCTTATCGTGATGATATACATGAGACATCACATAACCCGCAACTGAATTTTCTGGATCGAATACGAGAGTGAGATAATACCCCACATATGTAGAGGGCGACATGACTTGACCGACCGACTCAATCCCCACGATGTTAGTGATACGTTCTCCCAACATTTGTCATACACAGTGAGGTATACCAGTCGAGTCTAAATCATAATCCATAATATATAACATATAACATGAGGTAGACCATTAGCGCTTAAAAATATTTTCCTTCATTTTATAAACATGAAAAATATGAATCATATCACAAAAAAATCATTAAAATATAAGTATCATTGTTTCCAACCTTTCATGCATAAAAACATTTCATTTTCAAGTAAATATATAAAATATCCATAAACTAATATTTTCAAAAGAACATCACTTTCAATCTCAAAATGCATTATCAATTTTATATATGTTTAAAATATCCATAACTAATATCTTTAATGTAATTTTAGTATTAATTTCTAACATACTTTAAAACATGTGAATATTGAATTTAAAAATTTCATAAGAACATATTAATAATAAACTTGAAAAAAATCAGTAATATTAAATAATAATTTTTTTTAGAATATAAGAAATTATTATTTCTCGTAACATAATTATAAATCTGTAATAATTTATAATTTATAAAATAAATTTGCTAAATAAATAATTTATTTCCAATACATAATAAAAACTGAAATACACGTAAACATATTGCAAATCTCATTTTATTCATTTTTAAATCTTAAATCATTTTATATACAAAATTGTATAACTTGATTTCTAAATATAAATATAATTATCAAAATACATATTTTATAATCAAATCATAAATCATAATACAAAATCATTAAATCAATAAACTAATTAAATAATTTTCTTCTAATAATATTTAAATAAATAAAATTTGAAATATATATACAATTTTCTTTTAATCGTAAAACATAACTTATAACCTATAAAATCAATTAACTCAACTAGTTATTTACTTGAAATATATAATAAAATCTGAAATGCAAATAAACATAACTCAATAAATTTAATTAAAAATAAAACTATTCACTCACATAACTCACCTATTTCTGGATCTAAAACGCGTTCTTCTCTAATTTCTTCATCATCTTGGATCAACTCTAAAATCATATAAAACCCAATTTATAACTTATAAAAAAATAAACTATCTTTCTAAAATCCAAATCCTATTAAAATAAATTTACTTATCTGAATAAACCGAACACCCAAAATATATGTTTTTTTCTTCTTCCCATTCTTCATCCCGGCTTCTCCCTTTCTTTTTTTTTTTTAACTTTTGGCCGAATGGCCTATGTGTTTTCTTTGTTTCTCACGATATACATACATATATATATATATATATATATATCCACCCACTCATCCTTATCTTCTCCTTAATTCCACTGCCTCATGCCTTTTTTTTTTTTTTTTTCTGTCTTACTTTTTTTTCTATTATTTTATCATTATCTTTTCTCCATCACAATCCACTAACATATATATATATATATATTACCAATGGACCCTATAACTATATTATTATTATTATTATTATTATTATTATTATTATTATATTTATTATTATTTACAAAAAAGATCTCACCAACCAGATTATATTTTTGCCATCATATGTAAATTTTCATTTTAATCCCTATGACATTTTTTCTCTTAGCTCAACTTTCTTAATTTCTTTTTAAAACTATCATCCAATTGGATATTTATCCAAAAACTTCTATATTTTTAAAACTTGAACTAGATTAAATTAATAACAATAAATTGAATTTCAATTAATCTCTTAGGTCCAATTAGATTGAGACCTTACAATTCATTCCCCCTTATGAAATTTCATCTTCGAAGTTTATGAACCATCTCAGTTTAAAATATCTTACTCTAAAGTTATTGTTTTCTAAATAATCATCAATGATCAAAATAATTCTATTCTAAATAAATCTTCAATTTTTCCACATACATAAGATAGGATATTTATATTACAACCATTCACACCTATACAAACCACCATTAACCAAAACTCTTCATTAATCATAATTGTACCATGATACAATATTTCATAAATTTCTTTATGTATAATATCCAAAACCATAACAATTAACACCTAAATAGACTAACATTAAACAAAATTGTTCAATTAGAATCCTTAACAACAATCATATTCGTATAATTCTGAACAATCATACCTATAATTATTATGAATAATAAATATTTATACTATTATAAATAATAATTAATTTCTTTTTACCACTTCCAATAATATACAAAACTTAACAAATCATTTCCTATAACTCTTATACTTCTTGTAGCTTCCAAATAATAAATTAATATATACCAATGAATAATTAATCATACATTTTTCACTTTTAGGTGTCATGCTTTCATTGACTAATTTTACATGACATTTATCACCATTTTAAACCTCCTATTGTTGTAGAGGAGATCTAGCACCTTGAACACTTGATCCTGCCATAAAACATAAAATAAAGAATGGTGAGCTAAAGGAGCTCAGTGAATGGTAAGATTTTTATATTAAAACTCTTTCTTTTCAAAATATCTCCCAAAATACTTTAAAAGAAATTATTTTATTTCCTAATATTTTCTTAATAAAAATCATAAACATTAATAAATTTATGGGAAATCTTATAACATGGTTTCTAGCATAAAAACATAATAATATTTCAGTCATTGTATAACTTAAAATATTCATTTCTATGCTAAAACTACACCAATAAAACCCAAAGAATCATTATAATGTAGTCATGTGGCGATTCGATTAGCGACGCTCATTGTGACGATATACATAAGATATCTCACAACCTACAGTGGAATTTTCTGCATCGCATACGAGAATAAGATAATATCCTACATATGTAGAGGGCGACACGACTCGACTGACTGACTCAATCACCCCGATGTTAGTGATATGTCTTCCCAACACTTACCATACATAGTGAGGTATACCGGCTGGGTTTAAATCATAATCCATAATATATAACATATAATATGGGGTGGGCCATTAGCATTTGAAAATTTTTTTCCTTCATTTCATAAGCTTGAAAAATATAATTCTTGTCACATAAAAATCATTAAAACATAAGCATCATTGTTTCCAACCTTTCATGTATAAAACATTTCATTTTCAAATAAATACATAAAATATCCATGAACTAATATTTTCAAAAGAACAATACTTTCAATCTCAAAATCAATTATCGATGTCATAGATATTTAAAATATCCATAACTAATATCTTTAATGAAATCATAGTATTCATTTTGAACATACTTTAAAACATGAGATTATTGAATTTAAAAATTTTATAAGAACATACTGATAATAAACTTTAAAAAAAATCAATAATATTAAATAATACTTTTATCAAAACATAAGCAATTATTATTTTTCGCTACATAACTTAATTATAAATATGCAATAATTTATGATTTATAAAATCAATTTTCTAAATAAATAATTTATTTTCAATATATAATAAAAACTAAAATATATGTAAACATACTGAGAATCTCATTTTATTTATTTTCAAATCTTAAATAATTTTATATGCAAAGTCGTATAACTTGATTCTAAATATAAATATAATTATCAAAATACATATTTTATAATCAAATAATAAATCATAATACAAAATCATTATATCAATAAATTAATTAAATAATTTTCTTCTAATAATACTTAAATAAATAAAATTTGAAACATATATATACTTTTCTTTCAATCGTAAAACATAATTTATAACCTATAAAATCAATTAACTCAACTAATTATTTACTTAAAATAAATAATAAAATTTGAAATATAAATAAACATAACTCAATACATTTAATTAAGAATAAAACTATCTACTCATATAACACATTTGCCTATTTCTGGATCTAAATTGCATTCATCTCTGATTTCCTCATTATCTTGGATTCACCCTAAAATCATATAAAATCTAATTTATAACTTATAGAAAAATAAACTATTTTTTGAGAATCCAAATCCTATTAAAATAAACTTACTTATCTAGATAAATCGGACACCCAAAATATTTTTCTTTTCTTTTCTTCTTCCCATTCTTCATCTCGGCTTCTCCTTTTTTTTTTTTTTTCTTCTGGTCGAATGGCCTATGTGTTTTCTTTGTTTCTCACGACATACATATTGACAGGCCCCTTTCTAACTACTAGCTAGGCGACCTGCCCGGCAACCCCACAGTGGCTCCCCAGTCGAGATCTGCTCTGACTGGAAAGTTCCCGTGAAGCTAAGCCTCTTTTTTTTTCTAAAATACTTGAAATCCTTTTTATTTTGAAAAAGGTGGGAATTTTGTTCGTTGAAAATAACTTTATGAAAATAGGATTTTCACAGAAAACCGGCAGCACAACGGCTGTTTTTATAAAATTTCATCCTGTAAAATATCTCATAAAACCTGTATAATTGTGTTCACAAACAATTTCTATAATCAATAGGCCTCCGGCCATTTTCAAACTCATAATCATGCAATTAAGCGGAAGTAACTTGAATAAATCTTAAAAACGACATGCATGATCTTTACATAAAATCCTTAACTCAAAAGAATATTTACAAAACTAGAGAATCTGGAAAATGATATTAAATACAATACATGATGCTATGCTAGAAAATAGTGCAGTCTAGTCACGCGTGTCTAGCTGGCCTGTCCGTGGCCTGTCCGTCCGAAGGAGATACGTCAACCGCGTTACTCGCACCTGCACCTGAGGGAGGGTTTTGAAGAAAACAGGAAAACAGTGGTGAGAATAACTCAGTGAGTGGGTGAGTTTATCATAAACTATACTTTTGCTTAAAATAATATTCATCCCAAAAATAGATTGGAAAACTATTACTCACTTACTTTTTCTGAAAACTGGATTCTCGTTTAAAAAACATGTGAAAGTTACTTATCAAACTTTTCTTATTTTCTTACTAGCCTATCTGGCAACCCAATGAAATCTTGTCCTTCGTGACGGTGCGAAGACATGCCACTAGGATAGGGGAACTCTCACCATGTGTAGTCGCAGATGTGGATACAACTCTGGGATCGCGAATCCCTCCAACATCAGGCAGATCTACACTATCCCATACGTGCAGAGGGTGACTGACAGACTCGATCCCCCCAAAGTTAGTAACTCCCTCCAACTACCATACAAGTATGGAATATTTTCGGCCGGGTGTAATCTTAGGGGCTAGGGTAAACCAAATGCATATATATAAAAATGAAATCTCGGCAATATACTATAATATTGCGAAATAACTTTCATAAATACTATCTCTATGCATGTATATAATTTCAACTTGCTCAATTACTTTACTGAAGAATATAAACATATTCATAGCATAAACTTTAAAGCTATACATGCATTTATAGATGATAAACTGAAAACTATAAACTTTTACTAGAATCTCAAAACCTTTTACTTGCTAAAACTGATTGCATTCAATAACAGAATGTATGAAAACTTTTAAAAATCCACACTCACAACTTGCTTCCAAAATACTTATCATCGCTTCCCGTTACGGCTCTCGTTCGATTCCCGATTCACCTATAATTGATTTCGATCGAGATGTCGTTAAAACATAACTCGTGCGCAACTAAACTTTAAGCCATACGAGGATTTATAAACACAATAATCCAAGTGACTATCCTCGCACAATAACAAAACGGAAAACTCATATTTGCACGCGAAAACTATTTCAAACCGATTCGATATCGCGACTTAAAAACTATCCAATTAACTTATTTAAAACTCGAACTATCCTCACTTCAACTGAAACACTTTAAGGGGCTTAATAACAATCTCGGGGCAGCGAGATAACATTCACAATCCTTTTATATTCGACAACGAAAATCATAAACTAACAACGCTCGCATTCGTGGAAAAATTCAACCGAAACGCTCGGAAACGATTTCTAAATAACCGAACGAATATCCGATACTTTAAAACACTCTAATATTATCCATTTTCCGCGATAACGAATGCGAAACTAAAAACATAACTCAACAGCCCCTACACATCTCATAACAGCCCATAACAACATTCAACTAATACGATCGATGATAAAAACAAAATCGCAACATCAACGAGCGAACCTCCGCACTAACGAGGTTCCCAATCCTAAACCCAAACATAATATCATCAAATCGCTCTACTCTATTCACATATTATCACATTACTAATTACTAAACATCTCAATAATGGAAATGGGGCAGCACTTACCCAAGAAGCGAGCTGTTCACTGCTTCGAAACGGCTTCCGAACGGCGATGAAACTCTCGTGACAGCAAGATGTCTCTTCCACCAGTCAGCTATCCTTTCTTGTTGCTGTTCTACTTCCTGTCTGAAAGATGTTTGGCCTGACTTAACAACTCGACAGCAGCTTAGACAGCTCACGGCAGTAACTCGAGCACAGCTTGACTTCCAACATCTCGGCAGCAAGCTTCCTCTCACCGGCGACAGCAAAGGCAGCACGACAACAGCACAACCTCAAGCCAGCAGCTCCCTCCACCGGCGAAAGCACCTGCTTCAACTCACGGTCAGCATTAGGCAGCGATGGCAGCAAGCTCAGCTTTTTTCACTCCAGCAGCTGTCTTCTTGTTCACGGTCAGACAGCAAGCTCACGGTAGCAACTCCTCCTAGCTTGCATGCAAGGTCTGAAGTGCTCCGATCTACCCTTGCATGTCCTCTTTGCTTTCAGATCTGCTCTCGGTCAGCTCCTTGCATCAACTCGGCCTGAAGACTTCTTCCACGAGCAGCACCTCTTGTCTTCAGTTTCTATTTTGAAATGAAGAAGAAGAAGTTGACAGATTGCTTTGCTTGGATTCGCTTTTTGAAATGAAGAAAAGTGGTTGACCGAATGATAGCTTCTCTTACTCTCCCTTTGGATTCGGTTTTGTTATAATTAAGGAGAATGGTGACCGAGCTTGATATTTACCTTTTCAAATCCTTGTTTGACCGAGCTGATTGCTTTGGTTTCGATTTTGTCTTTGCATGCAATAGTGGTGACCGAGCTTAATGAATATATATTGCTTTCTTCTTCACTTTTAACTTCATTCTTGTTTTTTTTTTCTTTCTATTGGACACTTGTCCAATTCTTTTATTGCATGAGGGCCACTTGTCTTTGCTCATCCAATGCATGTGTGACACGTGTCACCAACATGCATTCCCTTTATTTTTCTTAAAGCCTTCCATGCATTCTCGGTTTAACTTCCAAGCTCGGATTTTCGTTTCCGTCCGTCCGTCCTGGAATTTGCTTTTTAATCGCTTTCGCATTTGAAAACAATTTACAAATTCTGAATCCGTCTTCGCGAACTCGAATTTATTTCTCTAAATCGAAATAATTATTCCAAATATTTCCGGACTCGATAATTATATTTTTCTGATCGGACGTGATCCATCGAAAAAATATTTCGCTCTCCGACGAACGCGGTTTTGGGTTTTACACATATATCTATCCACTCACTCATCCTTATCTTCTCTTTCATTTCACCGCCTCATGTCTTTCTTTCTTTTTTTTTTTTTCTATTATTTTATCATTACCTTTTCTTCGTCACAATCCACTAACATATATATATTTTATCAATGGGCCCCACAAATATATTATTATTATTATTATTATTATTATTTAGAAAAAAAAAATCTCACCAACCGGATTATATTTTTACTACCATATATAAATTTTCATTTTAACCTCTATTACCATTCTCCTTTTAGTCCAACTTTCTTAATTTATTTTTAAAAATATCTCCCAATTGGATATTTATCCAAAAACTTTTATATTTTTAAAACTTAAACCATACTAAATTAATAATAATAAATTAAATCTCAATTAATCTCTTGGGTCCAGTTAGATTGAGGCCTTACAATTCATCTTCCCTTATGAAATTTTATCTTTGAAGTTTAGGAACCATCTCAACTCCAAATACTTTACTCTAAAGTCATTGCTTTCATTTAATCATCAATGACCATAATAAATCTATTCTAAATAAATGTCCGATTTTTTCACATACATAAGATCGTATATTCATATTACAACCATTCACACCTATACAGACTACTATTAACCAAAACTCTTTAATAATTATAATTGTATCCTAATAGAATATTTCATAAATTTCTTTATATATAATATCTAAAACTATAACAATTAACACCTAAATAGATTAATATTAAACAAAATTCTTCAATTAGAATCCTCAACAATAATCATACTCATATAATTCTGAACAATTACACCTACAACTATTATGAATAATACATATTTATACTACTCTAAATAATAATTATTTTCCTTTTTTATCACTTCTAATGATATACAAAACTTAATAAATCATTCCCTATAACTCTTATACTTTCTATAGCTTCCAAATAATAAATAAATATATATCAATAAATAATTAATCACACATTTTTCACTTTTAGGTGGCATGCTCTCATTGGCTAATTTTACATGACATTGCATTTTGGACTTCCTTGTGTCACTCTTTTATTGGTTTATTTTGCATGACATGGATTTGTGTTTCTTGATGACAATTTCTTAGTGAAATGTCTACTTTGCTTTTTAATATATTTAATTCACATTCATGACTAGATAAATTTCAAAAATATTCCATAGTCATCTAATCATTAAATTGTCCATGTAATACTCTAATTATCTATAAGACCTCTCAATCGCATACTTAATACTTTGCCACTTGTCAACTTGCATGTTTATCGCCTTGCCACTTGTCTCACATGCATTGCTTCATCATCCCATTTCACGCCATGTGTCTTATGCACTTATTCACACTTTATGATTTCTTATTTTCATATTCGAAATCATTTTCGGTTCATCTGAAAATTATACCAGAATTTAATTTACAAACATGAAAATTTTACTAAAGTTCGATTACACATCTGAACTATCCGAAAATTCTATCGAAGCTCAATTTACATATTCGTACTATTTGAGAATTCTATTATAACCTAATTTATCATTTCCGAACTTCTCGAAAATTTTATTAATTACTTCCAAACCGTCAGGGAATCATATTGGAAATTCAATTTTCACACCTGAATACTTTTAAATTATTTCATTACTCCATAAATACTAAATAGAGTATATATACGATAGTAAGATTGTAAGAGATATTTTCATCCAATAAACTTCGAATACATTTATTTTTATCTGTTTCAGTTTCATTTACCATTAGTACTAATTCTGAAACTTTTGATTTGCGAGGTCTACTTTTCAAAAATTACTATTCACACGACACTTTATGTCCAAAAATACTATTCATACGGAATTACTATTCATAAAAAAATCACTTTTAATGATTTTCGTGATTTGTTTCCCAAAAATCATTATTCACCAAAAAACACTATTCATCTAAAAATACTATTCACATGAAAACAATATTCATTGAAAATACTATTCATTGAAAAGTTTTATTCCTCATAAAAGCAGAAAATTCTGAGCTTTACATCAGCGGTCTGTCGGGTTACTACAAAGTCAGCTCGAGTTACGAACTCTCCGACGACCTCGCCACTCAGGGAGGTCGCCTTTTCGATAGTGCGAACTTCCCTCGTATTGAGCCCCTTCGAATTTGAAGAGTCGTCATCTCCTATTCTGTGTGACTGATGTCTGCGATCTAAAGATATCTACATATGAAATGAAGTAGTTAGGTTGTTACACGCAGACTATACCTAAAATATAAGTTTTTTATTCTTTAAGGAGGAGCTTCCTAATCTACAGGTCACAAACACCACAGAGATCACTAAGGCCATAGGGAGCTTAACCTACAGTCTAACAACCTATGAGCTAATGACCTACAAATATCTCATCCTACAACTCAGACATAAAGGGTTACAAACAACAAATAGCCTACAAAAGGCCAACCAACAAGATCAAATCAAAAGGAAGTGAAAAGTCGTAACTACCAATAAAAATGAGACATGTAAAGTGGTGCGGTTACCTGAAGAGTCACCATAAGTCACATAATAGGATAGAATTTGAAAAGGAGGTATGACAGGTCGTTGCACTTCATCTTTTACCAACGACCTTGAGCTTTCAGTCCGCAGATCGTACTGAAAACTGAGGGGTTGATGTTGTGGGTTTATTTAGGGCTATGTAAATGAACTGGTAAAAGCCCAAGGAGCTGATCCAATAGATCAACCTAATAGATAAAAACTCAGTTCGTCAAATGTCCAGCACGTAGAAATAAAGCTCTTAGTTTGTAGTTGCAACTCTCAGATCGCTGGTCGGCCATGGTTGAAGCTGCTTTACGCTCAGCTCTAGATCACCCAGAATGAGGTCTAGCTCGCAGCTCGAGGTGCTCATTAAAAAGAATCTTTGCAGAAAGGAAGCAGTTTAATTTGAGGAAGAATTTACTCCCAGAATTGAAAGAAAACTCAAATTCCTATTTCGTCAGATTTGATCCCTAAATTGATAGACACCGATTTTGGAAGTGTAATTAATATAGAATTTTTTCCTGTTTTCATTGTATTCAAATTGTAATACCCCACACTATAAATAGGGGTAGAAAATTCATTGTAAATGGACATAAGCAAGCAATTAATTAATAGAACCCGATCCGGATTCTTCCTAATGAATCTAGTGATCTTGTCGAGCACCTCAGGAAACCCTTTTGAAGCCCAACTAATAGGCCCCAAGAGGACATCGTAGAGCAAACCCGTAATTATTTAACTATTTCTATATAACTCATACTTATTAAAATCACATTTCACTTTGCATCAGAAATTACACATAACACAGTAAAAATATTATTATAAAATGTAAATATCTGAAACATGCATGCATTCATAAAAATACTACAATATTTGTTCATAAATTTGAAAACGTGCGAATATAGGATTAAATTTAAATCTCAAACTTTACAAAATATTAAGCTGAATCGTCATTTGGGATCTACCTAATCTGCACGTGGCGTTTTGGTACCTGGATCACCTATACCTGCACCTGAGGAGGGTTTTAAAATGAAAACATTGTGAGTTATGAAACCTAGTGAGTAAGAAAGCGTTTATTCTAAAAATTACCCCCCAAAAATGTTTATTTTTCTTTGAAATAATTTTATTTCTAAAAAGTTTTGAGTTTAATAAAATTTGTATTTCATTTCAAACGTTTGTTTAAAATGTTTAATTTTTCTAAAAATATTTTCTTTCTAAAATTTGTTTTAATGGTATGCTAGCTGTTCTAAAAGCTTTAATGACAACCCAAGAAAGCTAAAACCACAAAGACGGTCGGATTAGCTCCTCTCAGTGTGGGAGGGTCATGTGGTGTATAGGTTAACATCGCTCACTGTGACAAATCTACAAACACATCTTGTATATACGTGTGACGGAACTATCATCGCTCACCATGTGTTGAGAAGTACTCCACGGGTGTAGAAGGCGACAGACACGATAGACTTAATCCCCCTGATGTTAGCTGGACTGATCCTCCCAATACTATACCATACACCATGAACTATACTGACTGGATCTAAAGCTAGAAGATCACACTATAAATACTCGAGCCGTTCACTAGGTTTGAAAACATTTTCTTTTTCTATAACTGAAAGCTATTACCTTATCAGGCTATAAAAATAAATACTATATAATGTATACCATATAAATAAAGAAGTTATTTATTTTTATGCTAGAATATAAAACAATTTAAATGAAAAGAATATTTTTGCTAAATAAATTAAAGGTATTTAAATTGATTTCACACTCACAGCTTGCTACCTAGCTCACTTAACGTCTACCTTTAATGACGTCTTCCTTTAGCTTGTTGCTCCACCTACACTTAGTCACACAGAAATTCTAATTTAGCTCGCAGGTCACTTAAATCAGCTTTATCTCACCTATTTTACTTGAGCTTCACTAACCTACTTAGCTCCATCTCGCTTACCAGCTATACAATGTGAGCTCTAGCTCAAATTCAGCTTACCCATGCGAGCTCCTACTTCAATTAGTTCAGCTCAGATCGAGGGCACTTCCTCTTTCCGCGAGCTTACTTAGGTCACTATTATAACGAACTATTGTTTTCTTAGAGCTCAGCTCGATTCATGGCCTTACTCAGCTCGCTCCCACGCTTTAGGTTAGCTTAACCAGCGCTCAAGGGGTCATGAGTATTTACTCAGCTCGCATCTCATGAGCTCCCCTTAGCTCGCATCCTCAATCATTAATACCACTCTAACCTCAATAATTCCTCAACATAAATTTAGTAATACATTACCAGCATTTGTACACCTCGACCTCAAACACAACAACAAACACATATTCAACAACTCAACACCAGCTCGTAACTCCACCCAGGTTGAGACCTCACAGGTCTCACAACTAAACTCAACTATTCTAAACCACAAACATCACAAATTAACTTAATTCTTTAACTACTTCACTTACCTAGCTCGTTTTAGTTTTCCACATTGCTCTTCAGCTAGCTTGTTGCTTCACTTTTCCAAATCTATACACAAGTTCTTGCCAGTTTCAACTGAAACTCAAAAACTGATCTTCAACAGATCCTTCACCCAATTCGCACCATAAACAACTTATTCTTACCAGATATAGTTCTCAAATCAACTTTTCATCTTCCAACAGTTAGGTCGTCTCTCACGACAGCGAAAATCTAGTCTGCACAGCAACGGTAGTTTCCTCTCTTCTATTTTGCCCACAATACTCTCTCCTTCTCTCTCTCTCTCTTCACTTGGTCTTCTTCTCTTTCACCGACATACCACCCACACGCCTATTTATAGACGTGGGTCAAGCTCTTTTTTCACCCTTAAACTTCCTTAAAATTACAATTTTACCATGTTTTAGAGAATTCTCCCAAAATATCTAACATTTTTCTCTTAAGTCTCTCAATTTTTTGAAATTTTAAATTTAATTCAAATATTTTCAAAATTTTACAAATACTAAATTTTTACTATTAAACACTCAAAAATCCTTTTATTTATTTCTCCAAAGGGTATATGTGTAAATTTCTTCACTATATATATATGTATAGTACTATCCTCGAGAGAGGGTATTACATTAATTATATAATATGACTCTGCCAAAATAACTAGAGAGAAGCAATCGTGGACGTAAGTATCTTTTTGGGTTGAATCACGTAAAAAATCTCTGTGCTTCCATTGTTCTTCCTCTCATTTTTCTCATTTGTTTTACATTATTTGCAGGTATTGAGTCAAGAACTTGGGTCGACTGAATTCAAACATCAACACTTAATTTCAAAACAATATAGTAATACATTGAATATTTTGGGTTAAGGGTCTTCGAGTGCATATTATTAATACAAACATTACTTTATTAAATTTCTTATTAATACTATCAGCACTTAAATGTTAATCAAATGTATTGGATGGAAAACATAAGTTGATTATAAGTTATAATAATCTACCAATTATTCAATTTGCATGTAATGTAATGTTCCAAGTATTTAATTTGATTGTATTGTAATGTTCCAAACATTCAAATTGGTAAATTATGACATCGTATAATTTACCAAGTAAATTGAAAAATTATGGATCGAGAGTGTGTAAATAAATCATTGTAACGCTATATAACTTGACATTATAGTTATTGAAAATAATGTGATACCTAAAAATTTGCTTGATAAATCAATTTATCAAGATTTATGGGTAGAGTCTTTCGAAGAGTAATATTACTACAATTAAATTCCAACATTTCTTGACATTACATTATGGTCAAATAATATGCACATTTTTAATTTCAGTATGATGATTATATTATCATATAATGCATTACTATTTGGCAAGATAATTGAAAAATTATGGGTTCGGATTGTTGAATTGAATAGTCTTGACATACATTATGTTCAAATAACATACACGTTTTCAATTTCAATATGATTAGGTTATATTATAATATAGTATGATACTATGTACCAAGGCATGACGGCAAAAATGAGTTGAGACTGCTTAATTGAATAGTCACGCCACTACATTATGTTAGAATAATGTATATAAAATTTTAAATGCATATCATTATGCTATTCATTTATTTAGTACTAGTAATCCAATAGAATACTTAATTTATATTAGTAAAGAATAGCAATAAGTTCACTTTTTGGGTTAAGGGTCTTTGCATATTCGTAATACAGACATTGCATTATTAAAATTTTTATTAAAACTATCAATACTTAAATTTGAATAAAGTGTATTGGATGATGTTGACGTACAAGCTGTGCGAGTGTCAACACTCGAACAATTTGTGTGGGGCCGATCCGGAATCATTAAACCCCTTTTGGTTCCGGAGGGTCGCATCCGGAGTCGAACCCTCAACCTTATATTTATTTTGGGTGTATAACTCCTACCTATATACAGGTTACATGTTCTACTTCGAACGCGACCCTTCAGGGCCAAAAAGGGGGGTTGACATGACCACAAGCTTACACATCTAATCGCAACTAGTTGACAGACCGTCCTCACACAAATCGTCGAGTGTTAACGGGTTCCACACCTAACTAGTTCTACAAATCAACACTAGATTTATTTTTTATGAGGTGGGCTATTAGGGATGCGCTCATGTAACTTCTAGAGTTATGGTACTTCAGAAAGATTGAGGAACAATGCTCATTTTTTAAACTATTTGTGAGATTAAAATGGATGCTCTTTTCGATTATGTCATTGTGGATTAGGCGTATGATAAGCAGATTGCTAGTTTTTTGTTTACATGGTTTTTGTTGGATACAATTGTGGTGTTTTATGTTTGTGGTTGATGCTTGGTTTCCAATTGCTGTATAAGGAGGATTGGAAGGGATATTGTTAAGGAAGGGCATTATTTGATGTTGATGATGGTGAATCAGGCGCTAGATGGGTATTGGCTCCCTCAACGGTGAGGGGGAGGCTCATGCCTCCGACAATGGGGACTTTTTTTTGTGCTTTTAATTATTTTTTTTTAAAATTAAAATTATCAAAATAATTAAAATACCCTTATAAAAAATAGTCAATGGTCAAATGTAATTGTCAAATTTAATGGGAGGGGGAGTTAGTGTTAATATTTTGAAAAGTTGATTTTGAGTGTAAAGGAGCAAACGTCAGGTCGGTGGAGTAAAATTTGCTCATTGAACAAATTTCTCTTCACGGCTTTCATCATATTTTTTTTCTTATTTTCTCATCAATATTTCGGAATCCATCAATCTTAACTTACTAAACACACTTTGTACATATACATAAGCTTGACTTACTAATCTTGCTTTGAATTTGATTCTGTCGTGTTCATAGTGTTAAACTTTCATAAATAATAATCATTATTTACGTGCTTTTGAGATGTGATACGATGAGTAGCTTTACCACTCAAACTACTAGTCTACTAAGTTGTGACATCCATTGGTTGTGTAAAACCTTAAAATTTATAAAGGGTGAAATTGAAATATTATGAAAAATTTGTGTAAAAGTGTAAGGGTAAAAAAGTTACAATTCTAAAGTTTTAAATTAAAATTATGATTTTTAAATAGTTGAGGGGCTCAAATTATAATTTGACCGGATTGCATCTCCTTCTTCAACCTCCAGTCGACTAGTTTTCTCTCTCTCCTCATTTTCTCTCCAGCAGCTCCATTTTCGCGAGCCCGACTTTGGCTCGTCGTTTCGACCTCGTCCGACCTCCGTTTTGCCCAAATTTGGTACCGTTGGAAAGCTCGTGCGACGTAGATTCCATAGATCCCGAGGAAACTAGGTGGTTTCGACTCCGACAAACCTCATTTTTTTGATGAGCATGTCAAGGACAACAAAACCCGCCACCATGGTCGCCGAAATCCGCCCCCGAAAAGTCGTAGTTGACCGCCACTTCCTACGAAGGTGAGTTTCCGACCTCCCGAACTTGAAATTTAGTTCCGGACGCGTCTACGAACTCGTTTTTAAGTGTAGGATCCATTTTTATAGGTATTTTCCCTATAGGGCAGCCGTGTTAAAAAATTATTTATCTTGCGTTACCGTGTAGATTCGATCCGGAACGATGATAATTACTTTAGGAATTGAGGTTTTTGGAGTGACCAATAGCTTACATTGAGGTAGGAGTTCTATCCTAATCTTTTAGTAATTTTTATGTTAAAGTGGAATTTATTTAATATATATGTACAATTTTGAAAGTATTGTTGATTATATGCGAATATATATTGTGAATTGCTTTTGGAAGTATTTGTGGTTTGTTTGGTAAAAATTTGTGGCTTTATGACAGGTTTATAAATTTTGACTTATTGAATTAGCAGTCGTTATGCTGCCGAAATTATATAAATAAAAAGGAAAGTTTTCAAGATATTGGATTATAAACCTATATTGCATTGATTGCATGGTAACTCATTGGAATCGTTTTGTTAACTTAAATAAGGTTGAAATCCACCGTCCTAGTCATTGTGTGATGCTATTAATAGTTATTCTAATGATACGACTTTATGTCGGGGTTACTGTGCGGGTTACTGCGCAGGGTATTTTTTGCTATTCATCTGATACGACTTTATGTCGGGATCACTGCGCGGGTTATTACGCAGGGTATTTTCTGGCATTGCTACCAGGGTCACAGTGTGCCAAATGTTGTTTTCTTATTCAAAATAATTTACTGAAAACTATAGGCCACCGGGTATATGACTAGGGGACGGAATTTACCTTGATGTGAAAATGACATGATTTTATATAAACTCTTAAATGTTGTATGACGATTCTAGTACCCTATATATTTTATGAAATGGTTTATTGTATTTATTAAATAATTGAGTATGTAGAGTTTTAAATAATGATTTTAGAAAGCAGTTTCCAAAACCTTATCGGGAATGAAATCCTACTGAGCACTAGCTCACCCCTCCTTTATTTTTCTCCCTTTCCAGGAAATGTGCAAGGTGACTTAGGTGGTCATCAGGCGGATTAGGTAGAGGGCCAAGGAAATCAGGGATTATGCTCATGGCATAAATGTTTAGTTTATTTCATTTCAAGTTCTGTATTTGGAATTGAATGTCCTTGCAACTCATTTAAAGGGTTTGCATTCGATGTATTTAAGACATTGTGTTAAGAACACCAGAGTGTTGGAATTTTATTTGAGATTCTAAATGAATTTGAATGCTTAATTATGATAAGTTGATCGCGCGACTAAGTGTTTATGATTTTATTATTTATTCTGAATCTATGATTTGTAGCAGGTGTTCACATATCTGTGGGAATGGTCCCCACCGAGATTAATTTAGAATGTTTTTTGTTTTTGAATATTTATAATTCTGCCGTGGCCTAGGGTCTGTTCACATATCTGTGGGAATGGTCTCCACCGGGATTAATTTAGAGTGTTTTTTGTTTTTGAATATTTATAATTCTGCCACGGCCCAGGGTCTGGGTCGTGACAGAAAAGTTAGTATCAGAGCATTTGGTTTTTCATACCTCGGAATGTGACACCTACTAACGTAGATGGAGGATATTTTACTTAGTCAGCATCGTTATTTTGTTAATACTCTGGTGTCTAAATTTTAGGTTGAGGAAATACCTTCGAGAAGGAGAACCCGAGGACAAGAGTCAAGGACTGACAGTCCACCCCCGCCGCAACCTACGAGTGAACAGATGGCTAATTTCTTTGAAGCTTTTATGGCGATGTTTGCCTCTCATGCTCCACGGGTCAAGGACAAAAATGGAAGGTTGAGGGATTTTTGTAGAATCTTTGATACTCAGTTTGATGGTCGATAGGACCCTATAGCCGCTGATAGATGGTTGAAAGCAATTAAGAGATCTTTTTCCCAGGTCGATACCCCTAGAGAGTTATGGGTGGATTTTGCTGTTTACAGGCTAACTGCTGACACAATTATATGGTGGGAAAATTTGAGAGCACATCGTGATCTTATGGGTATTGATTGGGACGCTTTCGAAGAGTTGTTCCGTGATAATTGTTTCAACGTAGGTCACAGACGGGCACTAGCTGACATGTTTGAGACTATTGAGCGAGGAGGGATGACTGTGAACGAATATTATACAAGGTTTATGGAGTTATCCTAGTATGCAGGTAGAGCTGATGAGTCATTGTTACTATCAAAGTTTTTGATGCATTTGAGGCCCGCGATAAGGAGCAAAATCTATACCCAAGAATTTAAAAGGATCACAGATTGTTTAGCTGCAGTCGCCTTAGCTGAAACAATTGTTGGAGATGGTTCATCCCACCAAAATCGAAATCGTGGCAGTGGAGATAGGAAAATGACCAAGAAACATCAAGGGGGATGGCGTGGCAATAATAATACTCCTAGTGAGAGTGGCACCAGTAGTGGATCTTCTGGGCGAAGTGCGCCATATGGGAATTGCTTTAATTGTGGACAACAGGGTCACTTAAAGAGAGCTTGCCCCTATCCGAAGAGGTCATCATCATCTCGTAGGGGAGTTTCAGGGAGTCGTTCAGATTCCGTTTCCTTCCAGGGTCAGCCCGTGCCAAATCAGTCTCATACATCATCTCCAGCTTTCACCTCTCCTCCTCAATACCATCATCAATACCGCACGCCTACCATGGGGTTTAATCAGAATGTTCCTCAGAGTTTTCAGACCCCACAAGCATCTGGGAGTCAGGGTAATCGTGACTACAACATGGGTTCAAGTGCTAGTGGAAGTCGTTCAGGGAGTGGGAGAGAAAAAGGAAAGGGAAGGGCCGGACAAGCTTATGCTGCCACTGCTGAAGAGACATATGATCAATCTGGCAGAGGGGTAATTGATGGTATGATTCTTATCTCCCGTTCTTGGGCTCATGCTTTATTTGATACTGGTTCAACCCATTCTTTTATATCCATATTGTTCGCAAATACTTTAGGATTGGGTGTTGAGAACCTTAGTATACCTTTGAGTATAAGAACCCCTTTGGGTAGAGTTCATGACTTGACAACTTTTTGTAAAGTAGTGAGCACTGGGATAAGTGGTAGGAGGTTTTCTGATGATTTGATTGTGATGCCTATGGAGCAGTTTGATGTGATTTTTGGTATGGATTGGTTAGCTAAGTATCGGGCTATAATTGATTGTTATAATAAGAGAGTGATACTTCACACAAAGAATGGTAAGGTCGTTTATCAAGCGACTCACGGGGTGTGGCAACCAAGTCCAATTTTGAAACCATTGTTAGGGGGGAGAAGAATGCTAGAGACTTATGGGAGTTTGTTTGCTATTAATGGAGAAATGGGGATGGTTAACCAGCATTCTCCATTGTATGTAGTTGAGAAGTACCCAGATGTGTTTCCTGATGAGTTACCAGGGTTACCGCCGAATAGGGAGATTGAGTTTTGTATTGATTTAATCTCTAGAGCTCAACCAATTTCCATAACTCCTTATCGTATGGCACCGGCAGAGTTGGGGGAATTGAGGAAACAATTAGGAGAGCTTCTAGAGAAGGGTTTTATTCAGGAAAGTACTTCCCCTTGGGGAGCCCCCATTTTGTTTGCAAAGAAAGCAGATGGTTCATTGAGACTTTGTGTGAATTATCGAAATTGAATCAGCTAACAGTGAAGAACAAGTATCCATTACCCAGGATAGATGAGTTGTTTGATCAACTAGGAGGATCAAAATTCTTCTCAAAAGTTGATTTGAGGTCCGGTTATCACCAGCTGAAAATTCGAGAAGAGGATGTTCCTAAAACAGCTTTTCGAACTCGTTATGGTCATTTTGAGTTTCTTGTTATGCCGTTTGGGTTGACTAATACCCCTGCAGCTTATATGGACCTTATGAATCGGATTTTTAGACAGTTCCTGGATAAGTTCGTGGTGGTGTTTATTGATGACATTTTGATTTATTCCAAGACTCAAGAGGAACATGCAGAACATTTAAGGATAGTTCTACAAACGCTTAGGGAGAACCAGCTGTATGCAAGGAAAGACAAGTGTGACTTCTGGTTGACCGAGGTCAAATTCTTGGGTCATGTGATCTCTCAAGAAGGAATATTCGTGGATCCAGCAAAGGTAAAAGTTGTTCTCGAATGGGAACGACCAAAGAATGTAACGGAAGTTCGTAGTTTTCTTGGTCTAGCGGGTTATTATCGTCGTTTCGTTGAGAACTTCTCAAGAACTGCTATGTCGTTGACCAAGTTGACGAGAAAGGATGTGAAGTTTTTATGGGATGAAGAATGTGAAGCTTCTTTTCTGAAGTTAAAACAAAGGTTGACCACAGCGCCTGTTCTTACTGTACCAAATAGTAATGAACCCTATGTGGTGTATACAGATGCCTCAGGCACCAGTTTAGGTGTTGTTCTGATGCAAGGGGGAAAAGTGGTGGCTTATGCTTCTCGTCAATTGAAACCACATGAAAAGAATTATCCTACTCATGATCTAGAACTTGCTGCTGTGATTTTTGCCTTAAAAATCTGGAGGTGTTAACTTTATGGGGCAAAGTTTGATATCTACTCTGATCATAAGAGTTTGAAGTATCTCTTCACCCAACGGGACTTAAATTTGAGACAAAGGAGATGGGTTGAGTATATGGAGGATTATGACTTCAATCTTCAGTATCATCCGGGAAAAGCAAATGTGATTGCAGATGCCTTGAGTAGAAGACTGCATGGGACATTGGCAAGCTTGTCATTGGATGACTGAAAGAGGACAATGGTCATTGGGGATTATAATTTGTGTTTATATGAGGACTGTACTGCAAGTTATATTTGCAACATGGTGGCCATTCCTAGTACCCTACAACTTGTTAAACAAAGCCAGTGGCAAGACGAGGAATTGAGAACTACTTGGAATCGTCTACAAAATGGAAAACAATTGGAGAATTGGGAGATTAAGACAGATGGATTTTTATATTACCATGGGAAAGTGGTAGTTGCCAACAATCCGAAACTTAAGGAAGCTGTTTTGGTCGAGGCTCACAAGTCAAAATTTGCGGTGCATCCTGGAAGCACAAAGATGTATCATGATTTGAAGAGACAATACTGGTGGTCCGGAATGAAGCGAGATGTAGCTGAGTTTGTTGCCAAGTGCATGATATGTCAACAGGTAAAAGTCGAGCATCAGCGACCGTCGGGGTTACTTCAGCCATTACCGATTCCAGAATGGAAGTAGGACAGAATCACTATGGACTTTGTGACAGAATTACCTTTGACCTCACAAAGGCATGATGCAGTATGGGTCATTGTGGATCGATTGACTAAGACAGCCCACTTTATACCCATAAGAAAGGACTACAAGCTCGTTAAGCTAGCTAAACTTTATGTTGAGAACATTGTCCGATTGCATGGTGTACCCTCTAGTATTGTTTCAGATAGAGATCCGCGATTCACTTCTAGATTTTGGAAAGCCTTACAAACTGCCTTAGGGACAGAACTCAATCTTAGCACCGCTCATCACCCTCAAACTGATGGGCAGTCTGAGAGGACTATCCAAATATTAGAAGATATGCTCCGTTCTTGCATTTTGGACTTCAGAGGAAATTGGGGTGAACACCTACCATTGGTGGAGTTTGTTTATAATAATAGTTACCAGGCCAGTATTGGTATGGCCCCATATGAGGCCTTGTAGATCACCTTTATGTTGGGCTGAACCAGATGAGCGAGTTACCATAGGACCAGAGATTATTGAGGAGACTACAGGAAAGATAAAGAGCATTCAGGAAAGACTTAGGGTAGTCCAAAGTCGCCAAAAGAGTTATGCTGATCTTCACCGATGTGAGGTGGAATATAAGGTTGGTGACCATGTTTTCTTGAAGGTAACTCCTATGCGTGGTGTAACTAGATTCGGGGTTAAGGGAAAACTAGCCCCCAGATACATTGGGCCATTTGAGGTCATGGAAAGAATTGGAGAGGTTGCTTACCGGTTGAATTTGCCACCTCAGTTAGAACATGTTCACAATGTTTTTCACGTGTCCATGTTGAGGAAGTGCGCTGCAGACCCGTCTCACATTGTTCCCTATACTGGGATTCCTATACAAGAGAATATGACATACGAAGAACAGCCGGTACGGATCCTGACAAGAGAAATTAAGGTGTTACGAAATAAAGAAATACCTATGGTTAAGGTATTATGGCAGAATCATACTGGAAATGAGACTACTTGGGAGCTTGAGTCAGAGATGTGTCATAAGTACCCTTATCTGTGTGAAATTCAACTTGAGGTTGTACTTTGAATTTCAGGACGAAATTCCTTTAAGGAGGGTAGAATGTAAAACCTTAAAATTTATAAAGGGTGAAATTGAAATATTATGAAAAATTTGTGTAAAAGTGTAAAGGTAAAAAAGTTAGAATTCTAAAGTTTTAAATTAAAATTGTGATTTTTAAACAGTTGAGGGGGTCAAATTATAATTTGACCGGATTGCATCTCCTTCTTCAACCTCCAGCCGACCAGTTTTCTCTCTCTCCTCATTTTCTCTCCAGCAGCTCCATTTTCGCGAGCCCGACTTTGGCTCGTCATTTCGACCTCCGTTTTGCCCAAATTTGGTACCGTTGGAAAGCTCGTGCGACGTAGATTCCATAGATCCCGACAAAACTAAGCGGTTTCAACTCCGACCAACCCCATTTTCTTGATGAGCATGTCAAGAACAACAAAACCCGCCTAGCCGCACGTCTCGGCATCGTGGTCGCCGGAATTAGCCGCCGAAAAGTCGCCGTCGACTGCCACTTCCGGCGAAGGTGAGTTTCCAACCTCCCGAACTTTAAATTTAGTTCTGGACGCGTCTACGAACTCGTTTTTAAGTGTAGGATCCATTTTTATAGGTTTTTTTCCCTATAGGACAGCCGTGTTAAAAAATTATTTATCTTGCATTACCGTGTAGATTTGATTCGGAATGACGATAATTACTTTAGGAATCGACGTTTTTGGAGTGACCAATAGCTTACATTGAGTTAGGAGTTCTATCCTAATCTTTTAGTAATTTTTATGTTAAAGTGGAATTTATTTAATATATATGTACAATTTTGAAAGTATTGTTGATTATATGCGAATATATATTGTGAATTGCTTTTGGAAGTATTTGTGGTTTGTTTGGTAAAAATTTGTAGCTTTATGACAGGTTTATAAATTTTGGCTTATTGAATTAGCAGCCGTTCTGCTGCCGAAATTATATAAATAAAAAGGAAAGTTTTCAAGATATTGGATTATAAACCTATATTGCATTGATTGCATGGTAACTCATTGGAATCGTTTTGTTAACTTAAATAAGGTTGAAATCCACCGTCCTAGTCATTGTGTGATGCTATTAATAGTTATTCTAATGATACGACTTTATGTCGGGATTACTGTACGGGTTACTGTGCAGGATATTTTCTGCTATTCATATGATACGACTTTATGTCGGGGTCACTGCGCGGGTTATTGCGCAGGGTATTTTCTGGTATTGCTACCAGGGTCACGGTGTGCCAAATGTTGTTTTCTTATTCAAAATAATTTACTGAAAACTATAGGCCACCGGGTATATGACTAGGGGACGGAATTTACCTTGATGTGAAAATGACATGATTTTATATAAACTCTTAAATGTTGTATGACGATTCTAGTACCCTATATATTTTATGAAATGGTTTATTGTATTTATTAAATAATTGAGTATGTAGAGTTTTAAATAATGATTTTAGAAAGCAGTTTCCAAAACCTTATCGGGAATGAAATCCTACTGAGCACTAGCTCACCCCTCCTTTATTTTTCTCCCTTTCTAGGAAATGTGCAAGGTGACTTAGGTGGTCATCAAGCGGATTAGGTAGAGGGCTAAGGAAATCAGGGATTATGCCCATGGCATAAATGTTTAGTTTATTTCATTTCAAGTTCTGTATTTGGAATTGAATGTCCTTGCAACTCATTTAAAGGGTTTGCATTCGATGTATTTAAGACAATGTGTTAAGAACACCAGAGTGTTGAAATTTTATTTGAGATTCTAAATGAATTTGAATGCTTAATTATGATAAGTTGATCGCGCGACTAAGTGTTTATGATTTTATTATTTATTCTGAATCTATGATTTCTAGCAGGTGTTCACATATCTGTGGGAATAGTCCCCACCGGGATTAATTTAGAGTGTTTTTTGTTTTTGAATATTTATAATTCTGCCGCGGCCTAGGGTTCGGGTCATGACAGGTTGATTGATATATATATATATATACACACACACTCTCCTCATAGTTTTTGTGTTTTTATTGTCAAATTCATCCCATCTTCTTGATCACATGTGGGACTTTTTAACATATAGGTCATGTTAAAAATTGCCACCCATGCTTTTCAATGATCTTGGTTCGAGTAAGATTTGCCCTCATACAAATGCACAAATTACTTATTCACTAAGATGATGCAAATAAAAACATATGCAGTATCAAATCATCACGACTATCTCATCACTGCCAAGTTAGACCACATGCTTCTAGCTTCCTAATCATTTGTTGTACAGTTAAGTTCACGTTGTGTCTGATGAATTATTGAAATTTATGCGGTGAAGTTTTTTCTGGGTGACCAGGCACACAACTGTTATTGTGTTCAAGATTCGGAACAAGCTTATGTTTGCACCACGTGAAAGGTAGAGTCAATTTTCCTTTGGTTTGTTTTGCAGTACTATTAGCTATAATTTGGATTATTGTGGTTTGGTGAGATTACAAGATGATTTATTATGATAATGAAAACTAATACTTGTGTGGGAGTCAAACACAAACGTCAATAAAATAAATCAATCATAAGGTTGAATAAAACAAAATTTGTGAAATTATTAGCACATTGGCTCGATTCTAATTTGTATGATTGAAAGAAGTTCGATCTTGGGCTTCTTAATTATTGAGAACAAAAGAAATTATCATCAGAATAATGATTTTCAATATAACTAAGTACATCCAATGACTTGAATGAAAAGTAATTAAAGCACCGAAAATTATGATAATGAATGAGTTTGAATCTAAAACCTTTTCTTTAACTAGTTTTGATTTTTTTTTTTTTTTAGTATAAAGTTGTTGGTTAAAACCAACATAGGTAATAAGAAAATTACAAGAAAAGGCAAGACAAAATGTAAAAGAAGCAAAGATCAATCTTTAAAGGAAAAGAATCAGACCATGGCAAGGAAAAAAGAGTATCCACTCTCTATAGCCAGGACTAATGAAATCGATAATGATACTTATCAAGTAAATCATCAAAAAGAAAAGAATTCAGAAAAGTAGGAGCCGTCGATAAAAGGAGAGTGAGAAACTATAACATCCGCAGCTGAATTTCTCTGGCGATAAATATAGGTAATCCTGAAATCCATATCTTGCATATAGGAAAAACACCTTTCCCAAGCTAGTCACGCTAAGAAACCTTAGAAGAATGAGAAAAAAAGAAGTGAAACCATATAATCTGGATCACTCTCTAACCAAAACTTCATTCAATAATGAGTCCGAACATACTGAATGGGATGGATGACAGCTGTCAACTCTACTTCAAAAACATAACCAATCCCTAAAGGATAGTAAAAGCACCTTTGCAAAATTCATGGTAGGTCCGGAAAACTCTAGCACAACCAACCAAACTAGGGGTTCCAGAAATAGAACCTTAAACCAACCTTTGAAGAAGTTGTACCAACTATTTTCTCTTTTTTATTAGTGAGAGGGTCACGCACTTTCACTTGCGAAACTAGAATCAAAGTGTCAAACGAGGTGGGCCTAGATTATATGAGATTTTAGCAATTATGGGGTACATATTGGTTGGTGATATCAAGATGGGTTAGAATAATTTATTTTAAATAAATTTCAATGATATGAAAAAATTTTATGAATAAAAAAAATATGGATATATCTAATTAAAAGAGATCTAATAAATTTTACTCCTTAAAATTTTATTATAAATAATACATTAACAAAAATAAATAAAAATATTAAAAAATTATTTAAATAATAAAATTTATCAAATATGAATTATAATTAATGTTGTGACATGCATCAATATATATATTTTTTAAAATATAGATAATTTATATTTTGACAATTATAATTTATAATTAATATTACACTTCAAATTAAAAAGTATATTAAGAAAAACATCGAAGATAATAAATTTAAATAATATATTATGTAACTTAAAATAAAAAGAGTAAAATATCGGAAACTTAAATAAAATTTCATATCTAATGCATGAATAAAGTTATTATAAATTTAATATTGTTTTGACTATATTAAAAATATAATATTTAAATAGAAATATAAATATAAATAAGAAAATAGATTTAATATGTTTTTAAACAATATATATTTTTAGAGCATAAAAATTAATAAAGGAAATATATATAATATAAAATAAAGATGAAGACAACGTGACTTTTTTTGTTTTTGGAAGACTGATGTGCCAAATGACGTAGATTTTTTAGTCAACAATTGAGTCTATAGTTGCTTGGCTTTACACTGGTTGGCAGAGAACACAGATCAAGGGATCCAGCCGTTCCATCCTATCTTCTAGTTTCATTTTTTATATCTATTTTGCTCTGGAGGTGACAGATGAGAGGTAGCTAATTTAAGGAGCTGACAGCGCGGCAGATTTCTTCATCATTTTCTGGGTTGATAAGTGCGACTTTAAATTTGCAAAATCAAAGATTAAAACAATTAAACAATATTATAATTTATATATTGCCCAGCAAATTGCAATGACAATAAATAAATAAATACAACATAAATTTTTTTTTTTTTTTGAGTTACATACACAACACTCTCTTGAGATTAAGTGAAGCGAACCACGTATATAATGATACGATACCTACCACCAAATTTATTTAAAACCCAAATAACTCCAATTTGCCTCCAATTGTCTTCAATTACTCTAAAGCCTCCAAGATTAAGCCCAATAACCTTCAAAATCAATGATTTTAAACTTGAATAATGTTTTGAAGCCTTGATGACTCCTCCAAATCGTCCAAATTTGCTTGCTTGCTTGGATCCCATCATTAAGTTTAATACATACACATAAACAGTTTATTTTTTGTTACATCATGAACATCAGATAACATCTAACAGCTATTAAATGAGATGTTTGACTCATTTTTTATAAATGATCGAAATGATCAAAATGCCTTTAGCTTTTCACTTAGAATGTGTCATATATTAAAAAATTAAAAAATTAAATAAAAAATTTCATAAAAATTTAAAAACTAAATTAAAAAAATTTCCATCAGTACAACCAGTGTCTATCTCTCTTTTCATCATCATCATCATCATTTTCTTCTTCTTCTTCTTCGAACGCGTCACTCTCTCTCTCTTCTTTGTCTTCCTCTTCTTCTTCTCTTCGTCACTCCAATCAAATCGTTCCAAACACCACCAAATCTCTCTGCCATCAAAGCCGCCTTTAATCGTCTCCCCATCCCCCTCTCTACGGCATCTTCATCCATTCCTTCTCCCATACTTTTGCCAAGATCTCTAGCCTGATTGGCTTTAATTTCGCCATTGTTGATGAAAAGCACGACCTTGGTAGGATCTCCAAAGCCCTTGCCAGTCTCTCCGCCCTCGTCATTGCATGGACGCTGACCATCTCGCGTCTCCGAGGTTCAGTTGATTGTGGATTTTTTTTTTGTTGATTGGATTTTGATGTTTTTATGATTCATGATGGGCTTTTGATTTTTTGGATTGATTGTTTTGGTGTTTTTGATGTTGGTTGTATGAAGATTTATGAATTTTAAGGTGGATAAGATTTTTATTTGTTATTGTTGAAGCAGAGACGGTGAAGATGAACTTGAACAATAAAGATTTCTAGGTTGTTAAACACAATAGAGACAGTGCAAATAGTGGAGAATTTGTTTGATGCTTTGTGTTTCTTGGTTCTACCATTGGAGAATAAGAAGAGGTTTCTGGGTTTGGATGATTGATTTTGCTAATGATTCTGGGTTTGGTGCTGCCATTTGATGTTTTTGTTAAGCATCCTTTTCAATCAAATGGTTATGCCATTTCATGTTTTTGTTTTTTCATTTTGATTTTTGTGATTTTGGGCTGATGATTTTGAGTTGCTGCTAATGATTGGTTGATGTTGGGTTGCGGAATGAGAAAGAACAAGAAGATCTTCATTTTGTTTGAAGATGAAGATAAATATTTTGTATTTAATTTTTATTTTTGTTTTTGTTTTTTTTGCTTTTATAAAAAAGATTACTTTAATTGTTTTTGTTTGTATATATATTTTTTAATTTTTAATATTTCATATTAATAAAAATAATTGTAATAAAAACAAATTTAGATTTATTTTTTAAATTTATTTTTGTTAAATTAATATTTATTATTTTAAATTTTAAAAGAAAATTAATTTTAAAAACCAAGAGCATTTTCATATTTGTACTTTAAATCACAGTCGACTATCAAATTTAACACCTTTTGATCGTTAAATTGAATCTAATCTGTTTTAAAAACTAAACTTTATTTTCACCTATATTAAACTTAACCTCAAGAGAATGTTGTGTATTTAACTCTTTTTTTTTTTTTAACGTCCCAATGTGCATATATTTTATATGCCTAGAATGGAAAATTCTTGGTACGTCTGAGCCTAGATTCCCTTCTTATATATTAAAATTATATCATATAATATGAAAAATAAAATAAATAAAATTTATATTATATATATACTATAGAACTATTGGATCAGTGCATAAAATTTATTAAATCATTTTCACTTTAGAATGCAGAAGATTGGTGAATTGAGAGAATTATATTTTGGGTTGAGTTATCAAATTATTATTTTGTTAAGAGATTTAACCATGATAAGCTAATAGGCACAGCACTTGATCATCAGTTATCACTGTTCATATACTGCAAAAATTCATCACTGACGACAGAGCTGGATCCTTCTAAGATTGCTCTTTGTATATATATAATTTGCATCCAAATCTGTAAGTTCTAGGAACATCCTCGTCAGCAGTGACACTTTTTGTCTATTAAATTGATTTGTATTCTTCTAACTCTCTCTCTCTCTCTCTCTCTCTTTCTGACAAGCCACATGCATAGTATTGGCCACATGATAAATATCCTGGATGGATATACATTTCTGTGGCAAATTATTTAGTTTCAAAATGTCGATTCTGAGTGACCTGGGTCATGAGCTGAGAGATATGAAGCCTACAATGGCGATGTTAGGGTTACAATTATCTTTTTCAGTTGTATCTCTCTCCACAAGAGCTGCTCTTTTGCAGGGCATGAGCCCTAGGGTTTTTGTAGTCTACAGGCAAGCATTGCAACTTTGTTCATTGCACCTGTTGCTTATTTCTCTAAAAGAAAATCAAGTGGGTTTTCTATAGGATTGAGGAGCTTTTCTTTGATATTTTTTACCTCTCTTATTGGGTAAGTTTTATATTCTTTATTGTTTACAGGTATTTTCTTGTTTTAATTTGCGAGATGAAAGAATGATAATTTAATTTATTTTTTTTTCTTTTCAATGTGATGCAGTGTGACTATAAATCAGAACATCTATTTTGAGGGGTTGTACTTAACGTCATCTTCAATTGCGAGTGCAATGGTCAATTTAATCCCTGCAATTACATTTCTACTCGCCTCTGTTGTGGGGTAAATGTTCTAAACTTCGTTAACAATCGATCATATAATATGGAAATTAACTTTGTCATTCCATTTATTACTCTCTTAAAGTGTTTATTCATCACAAGCTTTTATATATATATATATATATATATTTATATATGTATAAATATATTTGAAAAAGCTTGCTTATATTTTTGGTGGACCAAAAAAAAATATGTAACATGAAAACTAGGTTCGATGTAATCAATTAACTAGTTTAATTTTAGAAAAACTAGTCAGAGTATAAAGTATGTCTATTTAAAAATTTACAGCAAACAAAGGTCCAAGCTTTGCGAACTCGAAATAAACTTAATTTTATATAGTAACTAAAGAGTGATCCTGAGTTAATATGTTTTTTGTCATCTTAATGTGTAGGTTGGAGAAGATAGACATTCAAAGATTGAGAAGCATAGCGAAAATAGTAGGAACATTGTTCTGTGTGAGTGGTGCCATTTCCATGGCATTGCTGAGAGGCCCCAAGTTACTCAACTCAGAATTAATGCTACCCAAAAAGTCTTTGTTTGGCTCCACCGGTGGTGAGAAATGGTTGCTGGGTTGCCTCTTTCTCTTTGCAAGTGCTTGTTGCTGGTCATTTTGGCTGATTTTGCAGGTATTTGGATCTAATATTTAAAATGTCTTTGTAATGCCCCAACAATTCTGTTGTGGGTTGTAACTTCCTAAGAAAGTTAATATCCCTTAGAATTCATTCAAATGTCTCAATGAATCAATAATTTTTATAGTAATGATTTTGGTTATCTTACTGGTTAAGTAAGGTTACTTATTAATAATAACCCTTGAATTGATTGTAAGAGTACATGGTTATTAAACAATATTCAATGATTGTTATTAACGTATAACATTATCCAACTTATAAAGTTGTGAAATTCAATTTTACAAATAGAAACAGGTCTGCTCAAAGTGCAAACATATATAAAAACAATCTCCAGTAATGAGATGTTAAAATGATCCATTTACACAAATGAGAGTCCTATGATTTATGTACCTCCTATTTACTCATTAATTGACAGCAAAGCTTTCTTTCGAGAGTGCAATACTCTGATTCACATCTAAATTCTTCTTTGATTTACACAACGACAATATAAAAAAAAAAAACATTCACATTTCCTTCTATGCTAAAGAATACAATTTAACTGAGATGTTATACCTTTCTATCAAAAGGCCACGTTGTTCAAGTATATACAAAAGTGGTCTGAATGGATCACTTTTGAACTCGTCCATTAACTTTGCGATGTGGCTACGATGAAATTCATGCATCAGAAACGGAATTCCATAAGCTAGATTAGAGCTTACTAACAAGTTACAAGCAATCAGTAGTTGGTGCTTCTAAAGTTCTTAAAACTAGCACCTCAAATCCTCTTTCTGAAGCAGTGATTCCATCAATTGGCATATCAAGTATCTTTCTTGTTAAATCCATCCAGCATTCCAGCTGCATTAAGAAAACCATCACCATTAGGAGACATAGAAACAAAATAGGCATGATAGAAAATGAAAGATTTACTGGGGCAGAAACTGAGGCTACTTATATATATTGTTTCTCTAGACAAGTATAGGCTTATAGCAAGAAGAAAGAAAAGGGAAACCAATGCTTCCTATTGAAGTGTATATAAGTAACTACACGAGATCCTCACTAAAATTTTGCAACATTTATATCTCAGCAGCCACACACCTCAAGTTTAACAAAGCTAATCAACTACGTTGCAAACTTTCTCATCTAATTAGGTTTCAGATAATTAAAGTTTTCGATACTCCTTTTCAAGATTGTTACCTAATAATATAACTTCCCATAAATGAAAACGCTGGCAAATAGTTGAATATTGCTTGTGGACTGTTAGCATCCACTCCATGAAACATGAAATATAATCTGCACTGTTTATTAGACAAAGTTCATTGCTAAAATTAGTAAATCCCAATCCCAAAATACTAATATATTTGATCCAACCCATAACATTGTTTGGCATCATCTAAAGCACTTCAAAAAAGTCAAAACTAACATGACTTTAAGATAAAATTGAAAAAAAAAAAAGTACAATTAAAAATGCTTTCAGAAAAGCATTTGAACCTGTTTGGCATAACTTTTAAAAGTTGGTTTTTGGCTTTTGGAAAATAAAAAGCAACTTGTGGGAGTATTTATAAGATCCGAATTCTAATGGATCCAAGAAATTAATTGAAATCCAATTTATCATTATTAATTTGGTCCAATCCAAGTTTTAAAAGTAAATAAATTTATAGATATATAGTGTATAGTAACATACCTCATTACATTTAAATAACAAAGGACGTGAATCTCTTTCCATAGTTGTTACCTTGCATACTGCCGTATCAGTATTCTGAGAACCTTTACTACTTAATTTCCTAAATCTGATTTACAAAGAATGAAGATTTTAGAGGATGTAAAAGGAGTGAACTGCAAATATTATAATATCAATTTGCTTGGCATGTTAACCCTCCATAGATCATTTGCAACCTTAAAATCAATAAGACTTTTTTTATCAAGTGCTCAATATAAGGTCTAAAGTATCCCAGTAGAATCATGAGGGAACATAATCTTTGCTCCAATTTTAGAGGCAAGTATTTAGTTACAACTCAACCCAAAAACATAAGCTATATATAAAATCTCAAACTATAGCATTAAATTTTAAGATACTGTCTCATATACAAAATTAATGAATTTATTATATGGACCATGATCAAATAAAAGATAAATTATAAATGTGAACAAATCCAGATAAAATTTGGTGAGAATGGAACCAAACCTTCTAGTAAAAAGGGCTCCAATACAATGCTAATTTACCAACCCAAAAGCATAAACCAAAATAATAGTATCAAGCTCTAAATATAAGTATTGGGATCACAAGGAATGACCAATAGTCCAATTCATACTCAGAATCACTGATGTATTCAAATTCCTTTATTTACTAAGTGCAAACCTTCAACAACACTAGTAGATGCATCATATTTCATTATCTCATCAATCGAAATGGAGAAATGGAAAATGATAGAACATAGATATCCATCTTGATTTTGATGAGAGACATTAAGCTTTTTGAAGCAACATATTTCACGTTTGGAGATCACCTGTAATAATAAATATGAGCATAAATGTTAGCTTCAACCACCTTGTAAATAGCTGAAAGAAGCAGTTCCTTTGGGCTTTTACAATAAAGGCATAGACTAGGGGACAATGTTATCTCAAGGCATGAATTGATTGCAATTCTGTATTTCTATTAATTAACAAAAGATTTGTAATAGAAAAATGAAAAAGTAGATAAAACATATGCAATGCGTGCAAGAAAATATCGGTCAAAGAAATTGGAAGAACCATTGGAAGTCTTCTTATCTCCAGAAAAATTTAATTTTATACTGGCTGAGGCACTTCCACTAGAATCCAAGTTTGGTAATGTTGTATGGGCACTATGATTATATTTTCGTGGATTAAATACGTTCTTTGGATCTCCTATCACATCAACAGCACATGCAATTGCATTACTGATTTTTGTAGACCTTGCTCTTCCACTTTTCTCCCTCATTACATCCTATTCTTCTTATCTGTCCATCTGTCAAATGCAAAGATTTTCCACTACTTCCTTGCATAATTTTGTGCTTTTCTACCTGAAATATAGAATTAATTGAGGTAAAACCTTCGTTATGAGTAATTTAGCGATCAGACTAATCGGACCCAGAAAGATCTACAGTACAGGCCCAATGGCCCAAGGGCTCAATAATCCGCCATTCTTCCAGTCCACCTTCATGGCAAGGGGCCCATTCGTGATCGCCCATCCTGAGCGCTGATCGTGATCACTCAATCTATCCGCCGGTCGCGGTCGCTCAGACTGTTTGCTGGTCGTTGTCCGTTGGTTCTGCTTGTTGGCTCTCATCGCTCAGCGTGTCCGCTGACCGCTTATTTTGTCCGCCTGCTTGTTCGTCGATTCTATCTGTTTAAGCTATTCATCAAGGGGGGCCGTCCGTCAGACCTGTTTCGTCCGAACTTATTCACCTAAGATCATTCCGGCTGGCTGTTCACTGGTTTCTGGGCATGCTCGTCTACCCACTTGTTCATCTATAAGAGTACCTGCCTACTGTCATAACTAGTCGCAGAGGTTTGGATTCACAAATCTGTCTTCATAACTCCCCAGATGTCTGGCTCATTAGAAGCTTATCTGTTCGCCAAGCTGACTGGGTATCCCGATTGCTGAAGAGTCCATCTCCGCCATATTCCTCAGAATCACGAGTCAATAGAAGTCAAAGGTGCCATGCAGAATACAGCTCCAAAATGTGCCATGCACGCCATCTCTGCCAGAGACTACAGCTAAGATCTCAGTAGCCACTCATGACCCGTACAGATCAGTCACCTGAAATCTAGCTTGAGAAGAGCCCGAAAGTGACGGATTCGACCGCATTAAATGTATATTCGGCCGTATTTAATGCACTGTCAGCCGCATTAATTGAGATACCGGCGCATTAAATGCGGTCCATCATTGTGTTTTCAGTTTACTGTACGCTTTTGTCTTATTTTGTTTAATTGTAGCATGTCCCATTTCTCTATAAATAGGGGACGAATTTCCTTGTAAGGGGGATCCCGATTTTGAGTACTGTTACTCTGTCGAAATAGTGAGAGAGTGAATAGTAGATGTAGGCATCTTTTTAGGTCGAACCACTCTAAAATCCTCTTTGTCTTTCTACTCCTTGCCTCTGACTTCATCTTCCTGCTATTTTCACTTTGCATGCACCATACAAATCACGCGAAACTACAGCTAAAGCTCGAAAATAACCTCATTGACTAAGGATCCATTTTTCGACGTTAACATTTTTGGCGCTAGAAGGAGGGCTTGAACCTCCCTCTTTTACTCCTTAGCTTTCAGAGCTCATGCTTTGTTCGCCATGATCAGAGGGAGGATTCCTAAGGATTTCAGCGTGACAGTCAACCGCCAAGAAGCTTCAGACCAACAGCAGGCTATGTCTACTCGAGGGATACCCGATGCTGGTGCGGGGACATCTAGCGTGCCCGCAGCGAGGGACGCCCAAGGTATACATCCCATTCCTACTTGCTAACCTGTGTCCAATGCTGTAGGGGGAGATGTTATGCAGGTGTTATAGGGGCGACAGGAGATGCTAGAGAATACAGTCACACAGTTTATTGGTTAAGTCAGAACTCTGATCCGGAGTCAAGCCCAACCTCCTCAGGGCCCCCTCAGGCCATCCCAAGAAGAGATATCCCCCGAAGGAGGCATGCAGAAGACCCCGACGCGAATAAGAGGGACGTTAGAGAGTTTGAACGAGAGGGGTCCGTCCATTCCTCAAGCATCCATTCCAGCGCTCGACTTCCTAGGGCCCGTAATGAATGTCAATCGAAGCAAACTGGCCAAGACCATGATCGATTCCCAGCCCACGTAGACAGTACGGGGCCAAGGCCTAATGTTGGAGGACTGGGGGCTAAAGACAACCTATCCCCAAGCAGGAGGGACAAGCAGTCCGTTGTTAGGGGAACCGAGACACGAGGTACGTTAGTTGCAGAGCTTCTCCAGAGGGTCCGGCAGCTTGAAGCGCTACCCGGAGTGCAAGAACAAAGGGGCCAGACCGGGGAGAGGACCCCGTTCACTTCGAAAATTGAGCTAGAACCGCTCCCTCCTAGATTCAAAGTTCCCAACATTCCTTAATATAAAGGGAACTCTGACCCCTACGACCATCTAGACGCCTTTAATATTCAGATGGATCTCCAGACGGCAAGTCCACTTGTAAAATGTTGTGTATTCCTTGCTACACTTGGAGATATCTAGCGAACATGGTTCAAGAACCTTCCCCCCCGTAGCATCAACAATTGGGAAGAATGCCAGTAAAAATTCCTGAACTAGTACAAGGCATTAAAGAGGCAACTCGCGCCACCCTGCCACCTTGCCACCATTTGTCAGCGCCTAGGTGAGTCGCTAAAAGATTATATTAACAGGTTCAGGCATGAAGTAACAAATATGGAGAACCCTACGGATGAGGGGGTACTATCAACTATCTCATCGGGTTTGAGGAAGGACGGGAAGCTGTACGAGAGTATTTACAAGTCGCTTGTGAAGGATCTGGGAGAATTCTACGAGTGAGCGGAGAAAGAGATCCGGTGGGAGAAAGTAACTAATCCTAGGAGAGCCAGCTCCCGGGGGGATGAAGCTAGCAACTCTGGCCATGGAAGGAAGAGGAGCAATGGAGGAAATAATCCTGGGGGGCAGAGAGAAAGCCATCAGGTTACCAAGAAGGCCAGGGATTAGCGAAGGCCAGGAGGAAACCAGGGACGAGAGTGGCCACGATATCAAGGTCGGTACAATACATATAATGCCTTGTCTGATACCCAGGACATGATTTATGCAATCAAGAAGAGTAGGGAAAACTTCGGGTGACCAGCCCCTATTCAGGCTCCTGAAGGGCGAAGAGATAGAAGCAAATTCTGTGCCTACCATAACGAAGTAGGGCACAACACTTCAGGCTGCTGGGCGCTCAAAGACGCCATTGAAGAGATGATCAGAAATGGTCATCTGAGGGATTAATACTGATCAAGTGGCTCAGATTTTGATGGTAGCAATACGGCAGTCGTAAGAGACCCATGAATCTTTGAAATGTTTTATGGAGTACGTCTGTAAGTTGGGTGGGAAACCATTCAAGGAGTGGTGATCCTGAGAGTGCCCTATTATGGTTAGACAAGATCGATAAAATCTATAAAGTCATAGGGTGCTCAGATGATCAGAAAGTCATATTCTCTAACTTCCTATTAAGATACAGGGCTAAAGATTGGTGAGAGGTGTTGGAGAGGAGAAATCCAAATAGGGTCTCATGGGAACAATTTCAGAAAGAGTTTTCTGACAAGTTCTATCCTAAAAGCTATAAAGATGCCAGAATATAAGAGTTCTTCAAGCTGGAGCAGGGCTCGACCTTAGTCGCTGATTACGAAAAGAGGTTCACAGACCTTGTCCGGATTGTTTCCTTCATCACTGATAATTCGGAGTAGAAATGTAAGAGGTTTATTGCAGGTATAAGTTCTCATCTCCGAATCCATTTATCCTAGGCTTCGCAGACAAATTATAGAGAACTAGTTGAAATTGCTATGAAAGTGGAACGGAATACGACATCATTGCTCAGGACGAAAAATAAAAAAACAAGTGCGGCGGATCTAATATACCCCAGGAAGGGTCCAATAAGACTGCTAAGAAAAAAGATAGATTCGAATGGTCAGGTAGGAAGAGACTAGGTAGAGGTGTTTAGTCTAGCTAGGGATTAGTTAGACTGCCTGCAGTGTCCGGAGACTCCAAAGGCATGAATCAGTGGCTAGAATGTAGCAAGTGTGAGAAGAAACATGTGAGCGTGTGTAGATCTAGTAGCAATGCATGTCATAGATGTGGACAGACTGGTCATTTTGTTAAGGATTGCCCTCAGTTACCTGACACCACTCAGTCAAAGGTCGGACTCGCATCGTAGACCCAGTCAGGGTATGGTCAATGACAAGGAGGTAGAGGCTCTCAGACTAGAGGATCAAGTCGCACATCTTCGAGTAGAGGTTTAAAAGCCAGAGGAGTACCTCCTTCAGGTCAGTTAGGGAGGCCTCATGCTCAGGCCAAAGTGTTCGCCGTTACTCAGTAGGAGGCAGGTGTTGCCTCAGAGGTTATCACGGGTATGATTTCTATCATCGATCTATATGCATATGTATTGATAGACCTTGGAGCTACGCATTCTTTTATATATGTGCATTATTTTGCTAAAGTAAACGTGAAGGTTCAGACATTAAACTGTAATATGATAGTTTCCATCCCTGCTGGAGACTCATTGTTAACTAATAAGGTGTTTCCCGATAGTAAGATTATGATAGAGGATAGGGAGTTTTTAGCAGATTTGATTATGTTAGACATTAGAGACTTTGATGTAATTTTAGTGATAGATTGGCTATCTAAACATCGAGCCACGGTTGACTGTTATAAAAAGGAGGTCAGATTGGTCGGATAAAAGGAATTAGAGGTGGTGTTTTGGGGGATATGAAAAGTGCTTGCCACCAGTATTGTGATCCCTATATCGGCTAGTAGGATGCTCCGTAGAGGGTTTCAAGGATATCTAGCATATATAGTTGATTAGTTAAGGGATGAAAGCCGATTGGAAGTTACCTTAGTGGTCAGAGAGTTCCTAGATGTGTTTACGGAGGATCTTTCATGTTTACCCCCAGATCGGGAGATAGAGTTTGAGATAGATTTGGCTCTGGGAACTAAACTAATCTCAATCACTCCTTACATGATGACTTCGGTTGAGTTAAGAGAATTAAAAGTTCGTATGGAAGAGTTATTAGACAAGGGCTTTGTGAGACCGAGCACTTCCCCATGGGTAGCTCTAGTTCTGTTTGTCAAAAAGAAAGATGGGAGCTGAAGGTTATATATTGATTACAGGTAGCTAAATCGAGGAATGATCCAAAATCAATATCCCCTCCCCAAAATTGATGACTTGTTTGATCAGTTGTAGGGATCTAGAATGTAATCAAAGATTGACCTAAGATCAAGGTATCACCAGCTAAAGGTCCGCAATGAAGATGTTCCAAAGATTACTTTTAAAACTCGGTATGGGCATTATGAATTCTTAGTCATGTCATTCAGGTTTACGAATGCCCCAGCTTCCTTTATGGATCTGATGAACAGGGTCTTTCGAGCTTACCTGGATAAATTCATAATTATGTTTATTGATGACATATTAGTATATTCAAGCAGTCACGAGGAGCATGCGGAGCATCTCAAGTTAGTGTTGCAGACCCTCCGAGAGCACAAGTTATACGCTAAATTCAGTAAATGCTAATTTTGGTTGGATAGGGTTGCTTTCTTAGGTCACGTTATTTCAACTGAAGGACTTAGTATGGATCCCCAGAAAATTAAAGCCATCACGAACTGGAGGCCGCCCTTGAATGTTACCGAGGTTAGGAGTTTCCTCGGTTTGGTAGGTTATTATAGGAAATTTATTGAGAGGTTTTCCAGCATAGTGATCCCATTGACCAGATTGACTAGAAAGGAAGAAAAGTTTGAATGATCAAATGCTTATCAGCGCAGTTTTGATGAGTCGAAAAATAGATTGACATCGGCTCCGATGCTCATATTGCTTATAGGGTCAGACTGTTTTGCAATGTACAGTGATGCCTCACGTTAGGGTTTGTTGTGTAGTAGTGCAAAATGATAAATTTATAGCTAATGCTTCCAAACAATTGAAAAGGCATGAGTGGAACTACCCAACCCATGATCTGGAGCTTCCTGCGATAGTGTTCGCACTCAGGATATGGAGACATTACTTATATAATGTTCTCTGTTAGATTTTTACAGATCATATAAGTCTGCAGTACCTATTTACTCAGCAAGAGGTAAATATGAGGCGGCGGAGATGGTTAGAGCTGATTAAAGATTATGATTGCATGATAGAGTATCATCCAGGAAAGGTCAATGTGATGGCCAACGCCTTGAGTAAGAGACCTACCGGTTCATTAGCTTAGATTAAAACAGTATACCTCTTCATTCTGGTGGAATTGAGGTCTCTCGGAATGGGACTGGATGCGGCAGACTCAAATGTATTATTAGCAAGTTTTCATGTTTGCTATGTATTGGTTGATCAGATCAGAGAAAGGCAGTTGCAGGATCCTCAATTGGTGAAATTGAAAGAGAAAGTTAATAGTGAGCAGAAGCCAGATTTTATGATGAAGGAGTATGGTACAGTGATGATGGGCCAGTGTTTATATGTACCGAATTTGGAGGATCTAAAACATTAGATTATGAAGGAGGCTCACTCCTCAGCGTATCTTAGGCATTCGGGTAGCACTAAAATGTATCATACGCTGAAAGAGTACTATTGGTGGAAATGAATAAAGAAAGTGATTGCGGATTTTGTATCCAGGTGTTTAACCTGTCAGCAAGTGAAAGTAGAGCATCAGAGACCTGTAGGGTAATTACAGCCCCTCTCTATTCCGACATGGAAATGGGAGAAGATTACTATGAACTTTGTTATAGGATTACCTAGTAGTCAGTGAAGACATGTTGCTGTATGGGTTATTATAGATAGATTGACGAAGTTCGCACACCTTCTACAGATTAGAAATGATTATCTCTTATGTAGATTGACCCAGCTATACATTGATGAGATTGTAAGACTTCATGGCATGTTAGTTTCTATAGTTTCAGACCGTGATCTCATATTCACCTCTAAGTTTTAGCTCAACTTACAAGAAGCTTTAGGTACGAGGTTTAATTTCAGCACAACATTTCATCCTCAAACGCCGGAGGATATGCTCAGAGCATGTGTCATTGAATTTAAAGGGAGTTAGGATACACACCTACCACTTATAGAGACCGATTACAACAATAGTTATCAAGCTAGTATTGGTATGACACCATACGAGGCATATTATAGAAGGAAGTATAAGACTCCAGTATGTTGGGATGAGGTGGGTGAGAGAAAATTAGTGGGTACAGAGTTAGTTTAGATCACATTAGAAAAAATTCAGATTATTTGAGACAGGCTTACGACAGCAAGAGACAAGCAAAAGAGTTATACAGACAAGCGTCGTAGAGATCTCCAATTTGAAATTGGTGATTGAGTATTTCTCAAGATCTCTCCTTGGAAGGGTGTATTCAAATTCGAGAAGCGAGGTAAGTTGAGTCCGCGCTATATTGGACCTTATGAGATCTCGGATCGAGTTGGACCAATGGCGTACAAGGTGAAGCTGCCACCACCGCTGAACAGGATTCATAATGTATTTCATGTATCCATGCTCTGGAAGTATGTTCCTGATCCCTCCCATATACTCGAAGATCAACATGTGGAACTAAGGGAAAACTTATCTGTGAAGAGAAACCAATTCAGATTCTAGATTGTAGGGATCAGGTCTTGCGCAGTAAAGTTATTCCCTTAGTGAAGCTCTACTGGAGGAATCATAATGTGGAGGAGGCCATATGAGAGCGTGAGGATCAAATGCGCCGCTAGTATTCTTACCTTTTTGAGTAAATAGATCTTGTGAATTTCGAGGATGAAATTTTTTAAGGTGAGGAGAATTTGTAACATGCTATCCCAACATTCAGGCAATTTAATAAATTATGCTCTTGATTAAGGGATAATAGAATTATTTAAGTATTCAGATCCGGACATGTAATTGAATTTTTATGAAATTTCTGAATGGGTCCGGGGATAGTTTTTAATTTCAAAATTATAAAATAATTTAGAACGATCGGATCCAAATAATTAATCAAATTCTAATGAAATTTTCGAGTGAGAATTTGGATTTTAATAAAATTTTCAGGTGGATCTAAAGTGATTTCGAGCGCGGAAAGTTGGAGACAAAAATGTGTGAAATGAAAATGTGAGATGATTTGCATGTGTGACAGGTATGACACATTGAAATTAAAAGAGAGGCAAATGGTGTCCAAGCATGGAAATCATGATGACAAGTGTATGAGTTTTAAACGACATGTGTACGGCTTGTGTGAATTATATATATATGACTTAAAGCAAGCAAATGAAGTTAAAACAAACAAGAAGCACGGTCAAAAGCAATCGAAAGCAGACAAAGTAAATTCAAGAGAGAGAGAGACATAAAATCGAGAGCCAAATTCAAAGAGAAGTTTTATTGCACTCGGTCAAAGCAAGCAAGAGAGAGTGAAAACCATGAGAGAGCAAGAGAAGCAAAAAAGTGGTGGTGTTCGGCTAGGAGGAGGAGAGAAGACCGAATGCCATTCAAGGTGAGTTGAAGCCTTTCTTGAAGGAATTTATCACATGCAAGTGTTCTAAGCGAAGCTTGAAGTCATTTTCATCCATTTCAGGAGGTAAGTTTTGATTTTCATATGTTTTTATTAATAAATGAATTAATTTTGTGAAATCTATGCTTGGGTTTTAGGAATGGAAACCTCATTAGTGTGGAGGTTAAAATGCATGTGGATTTATTATAAAAATCAAATGAGATAATGACATCCATGTTGATGTTGTATTTGGTCAAGAATGAAATGTTAATGTGGGATTTAGACTTAAATTGTAGTGTTTTACATGTTTAGATATTAAGAATTTCAAATTAAAATTATATATGAATAATTAAGGTTGATACAGCTTGGAAAAAGGTGTTTCGAAATCCTTATATAATCAGGCATTTATGTGTATTAATGCACGACAATGAAAGTGTACGTGCAAATAAATTTAGTTGCGACGTTGCATAAAACTAGAATGTGAAAATACGTAGGTAGTTAGAGGCGAGGAAATCAAAATTGTGAAATTATTGTGAGCTTAGAAAAGGTGAGTGTTCTTTCAAAATGTTTTGATACAATTATTTTTCTATTCACTATGGAATTATATGTTATATTTAAATTTATGCATTGAAATGTTAAAATTTGATTTGAAAATAAATATATTCAACATGAAACCTCTTGCATGAATTTTAGAAATTTATATGAAATATGAATTATATGATGAAAAGCAACATGTATGGAAATGTTTTGTAAGCCTATGGTATGACCTACAGGTATTTCAAATATTTTCGGTCATAGCACCCCAATGCTTGCATAGCAATGTCAGGGGTGTCTGTCACTAACATCAGGAGAAAAACCAGCAGGAGGGACTATATCAGTTAATCCGATTCAGTGTGTCACACATGCATGTATAGAGGTATATAATGGCTAGTGCCTAGTAGCGATACAAAATTTCACTACATAGAATCAAAGGGTCTAGAATTCTTTGAGGGTCGAGGCCTAAGAAAAGGGCCCAAAGCTGACAGTTTGGATGAGTTGTGATGCCATCCTATAATTCTTTGAGGGCTTGGGTAGGCCACATTCTGTCCTGCAATATACCTAGGGTGCCATATGGTATTTAGATACCAGTGGTTGGCTTATTTCACAAGAGAAATTTTTCAGAAAATTGTATTGCCACCACCATTTATTATTTTACAGTAAAGATGTTGACAGGACCCGAACCAAATATTTTCTAAGCTCTTGTCTGGAGGATCCTGCCGGGCACTTCAACGGACTTTCCGAACTTGACTCGTCGGATTAAGAAAATCCGAGAAGCGAACCACCCTTAGAATACTTTGCCGGTTTACTCGTTTTAATTTAAAACTTCTTTACTTTTTAAATATAGTTGGGATTGGTGGAAATTTTTCGTATTTCTTAAAAACAGATTTTATAAAAATTTCGACAGCATAACGACTGTAATTTGAATATTTCCAAAATTTGACCTGCATAAAAATACACTTCGAACTATCCTTGATCACCTCCTAACTACCTTAATTCCACAAACATGTAATTTTTCATATATACATATTTACAAACATACAACTCACATAACGTTTCACAATCATGCATTGACATTGCCGATATAATCTCCATATGCATTTCATATGCATCATAATATATATATATCATGTGAATCATGTGATATGTGTATCTCAAGTGTGAATGTACAATGATATATACATATCAAAATATGGGTTTACAATCCGTTAAGTGTTCATATATAACACACGATTATCTTGTTAAACTATATACAATCATGTTAACATATATTGAGCATTCCTACAGTTCGTTTATTCGTGCCCCACCTATAAGTAAGATGTCGTCCTCTCGGCCACAAAATCACCTATGATAACACCTGAAAGAGCAAGCAAACTATACAATAAAATAATTCGTTAGTTCTTTACATGATAATACAACAATTGTAAGTCCATAATAATACGTAGCTTCCAAAGACATCAAATTGCTGAGTTTGAAATCTCTTTTCTTTTAAAAAGGACCATGTGTGTACCTTAATATACTTAATTATCACGTGACGATTTTTCTACTAACGTCAACGTGAAGTTACTATAGTTTCTCGACCACTACGTGCGAAATTTACTACATCGCGATGTAGGATAAAATGATCTCAACTATGGGCATCTACAACACGGAATTTTCTACATCGTGTATTATAGTGCAACTTCTCACTATCACTCACAACTAGGTACGAAATTTTCTACATCATAGCCCATTGCAACTAACTATAAATCTCGACAACTATGAGCAGAATTTTCTACGTCACCGCATAGTACCAAAACTCTAATGCTACAGTATACACATGGTTTTTGACTCAAACTTTACTTTAAACGTTTGAAAATAACAAAATACATTACGACATCATTGGAAGTTAAAATAAAGTAAGTAAAGTATACGTACCTCAATCCGAGTAATAGCGACTTGATCGTCTCAATGAGCCTCTCGTGTCTCGTTCGCCTGCTCGTCTCTTATATGTCAATTTCTTATCATTACTCGTTTAACCACATAATTCAAAACTTAAAATAACATTTCCAATACACTATTATCTATTAACAACTCTTTACACTATAACTTTCCTAACTCGATTTTAACTCAACCGAGACTCTCTACTTCCTATTTCTTTTTAAAAGTCTTACTTTTAGACCCTTAGGATCATCCTCATATGGTTCGTTTGGTCTCTGGAGGATTAAAACAAAAGGTCAACTTTTTAATAAGTCGTTTGACCAACAAAAACAGATTTAGAACTGGCACTCGTTTCGTGTCCCTTTTTTTTTTCTAGCATCTCCTTATCACATAACTAAGTCACCCGTAAAGTTTTCTCAAAAAATTCTATCGTTTACTATGTCAAATCTAGGAAAAACGCCCTATTTTGGGCACTTTTCGATGCACTTTTCACACCGAACGAGCGACGATGGTTTTTCTTTCGTATCTAAACTCCTTTTACCTATTTATGATCAACTCAACTCATTCCATGCAATAAAAATTGCATTTGCATAGCCATTTCACCTATCGACTCTCTAACGACACTATTTTGCGCATAACTTGCGCAATTTTTATCGGAATCGATTCATTCCAAAACCTATAGTTTTCTATGACTCCTAGGCATCATTTGAGGTGTAGAATATCCTCATATAAGTAAGTTTTGCCCAGGTTGTCTCCAGCCCATAGTTTGTGCTCGGGATTTTTCAAATTACTTCTATGTCTTCCTTTTTCAACTCTATGCTTTCTCTTTTCTAATTTTAACTTTTCTAGAGACTTTCATGGCGCCAAATATGCATAATTTAAAGCTTAAAATGATGGAAAGGCAATAAGATCATACACCCCTTCGTTGGTCATGACATACATCAAGCATTCATATGTCATTCTTTTCAATTTTTCATGCTATATTTCTTGCAATCATTTCATCAAACAAGTTTTCTATAATTCATTTTGTTTAAATCATACTTAAATCTCTACTTAGGGTTTCTCCCATAAACCCTAACACATCACTCATGCCTCCTCTCATACCACTTAAGCTTCCTAGTCACTAACTTAGAGTTCTACACTTGTTTTAGGTGTAAAACTCCTATCACAACTTATCCAAACAAACCAACCATTTACACATCCCTAGAATTTCAATTGACATCAAAACTTGTAGAAATGATGATATCTTACCTTAGTTCTTGCATAGGATTGATGGCTTAGCTTGAAAACATCCTAAGATTACGATTTGAGGCTTGAAAATTTGATGTGCAAAGCACCTTCTTCCTCCCTTCAATTGGCGTCCAACACACCCTCTCCCTTTCTAACTCTCACGGCAATCACTTCTTGTTTTTTATAAGAATTTTGCTAAGCGTCTATTATATATATATGTGACTTTTGCAAAAATGACCATGATGTCCCTTTTTTCTTGTAACTGCCGTGAACTTTTGATTGCTTTTAGTGATCATCTCATCATCTCCCATTATATATATTGTTAACATTAGTGAGACTAAAATGTCCTTCATTCTATTACATAATAACCAAAATAATTCATCTCATGGAATTTATCAAAAAGGGCACTTTGGTAACTTATGGAAGAACACTAATCATTTAATCATTATTGTATGACAACTAATTTATGATAATTCATATTTAATTTCTAATTTGTCATCCATTCATTGGTGCAATTCTAGTGACATGGAGTTTGACTTTTATTCAAGCTCATTCCATGTAATATTCACACCACTCACACCAAATCCATAAGTTAATTTGGTTTGAATTTCCTAATCACTTTGTATTCGTACCGGGGTCAGCCAAACGATATCCGATTTGCGATACAAAAATATAATCAACCTAAAATAATACTACATGAGGCCTATGATTCGACCGTAACTCAATTCAAAGGTTTCTAATACTGTAAAATAATAAATCTGGATGAGGGTTTACAGATATAATAATGCATGTTGCTATGTTTTTAAATTTGAAAAGCGTTTCAGAATAGTTTTCCGAAAGAGCAAATTACAAATTAGCTACCCGGTTGAAACGCTTTCACGGGCGGAACAATTGTTTTGATGTTATTACAATTTACTCCCCTACCGTTAGTAAGATCAGTTAAATGTAACGATACACAGTATCAAAACAGTAAAAGGACGAAAATACCCTTTGACTGAAATTGACTAGTTGACCAAATATAAAGCTGGTCAACTGATTACTCTCCCTCTGGTCAGTCTTCTACCAGTCTCCCTCTTCCTCTCATTCTTCTTTTTCTATTCTTCCGCTTCTTCTTCTCATTCTTCTGCTTCTTCTTCTCTTCTTCCACTTCTTCTTCTTCTTCCTTTCTTCTGCTTCTTCTTCTGCAAATCGGGTTCACTCCGATCTGAAGGAACCCCGGTCTGAAAGATCTGGGTTCGTCGATCTTGACGAACCCAAAAATCTGGGTTCATCATGAACCCAGAAATTTTGGGTTCCTGATCTGGGTTCATCGATCTTGACGAACCCAGAAATCTGGGTTCGTCAGGAACCCAGATCTGGGTTCCTGACTGGGTTCGTCAGGAACCCAGATCTCTGGGTTCCTGATGAACCCAAACTCTGGGTTCTCAAGAACCTAGAGGTCTGGGTCAGGAACCCAGATCTCTGGGTTCCTGAGAACCCAGATCTCTGGGTTCCTGAGAACCCAGATCTCTGGGTTCCTGAGAACCCAGAGTCTGGGTTTTGACGAACCCAGATTTCTGGGTTCCGACGAACCCAGAAATCTAGGTTCATGAACTCAGACTTATCAATTTTTTTTTTATTTGTTTAACCAGTGATTTAGGTGATTTTTTGATGTTGAAATGGTGAAGTGGGTTGATTATGTTTAACTGGTGAAGATTATGTTGAAATGTACTTTGGGTTGATTATGTTTAACAGGTGATGGTGAAGTTTATGCTGAAATATTTAATTTTGATAAACTGTATTTTGGATTGATTATGTTTAACCGATGAAGTTTTTGGGTTGATTATGTTTAATTGGTGATGGTGAAGTTTATGCTGAAATGTTTAAATTTGATTAACTGTACTTTGGGATGATTTATTTTTGGGATGATTATGTTTAACTGATGAAATTTTTGGTCAATTTCAGTCAAATGATATTTTCGTCATTTTACTGTTTTGATACTGTTTATCGTTACATTTAACTGATCTGACTAACGGTAGGGGGATAAATTTTAATAATATTAAAACAATTGCTCCGCCCGTAAAAGCGTTTCAACTGGATAGCTAAATTGTAATTTGCTCTTTCCGAAATTAGGAAATTCGCTTTTCAGTATGTTAATAAATTTCAGTTTTATTACGCATGAATTATATTTATACTGAAATGTTTATACATGCATTTGATTCAGATGAGATTCTCAGAAATTGCATTTCAATTTTATAACATTAAAACAGTTACAAAATGATTTAAAGTTTTAAGAAGGCTATTTTCAAAAGTATAGTTTGAATAAAAAAATATGACACTCACTGAGCTTGTTTAGCTCACTTTATTTTCATGTTTTATAAAAAAAACCTCCACAAGTGCAAGTGCAGGTGGTTCAACTTTAGTTGTAAGGACTCTGATCTAAGAGTAGACGAATTTAGTCGTGTGCCACTGTGTTGAATTTGTTTATGTATGTTTGCTGTAGATGCTTTGGAAAACCTGTAAAGTGACTTGCAATTGTATGCAGTTTTTAGAAAACGTATATGTGCATGACATGTAAATATTTTGAATGACATATTATATTTAAGTTTTATAAATAATTCAACGGAAAAACTTTTTGTTTGATTGTAAAAAAGGAATAGAGGGCTTGAGCCCAGAAATTGAAAAATTTGATTGCTCTGGAAGTGTACAGGTTTTATAAAGATTTTTGCAAGATGAAATTTTTAGAAAAACAGTAATTGTGCTATCAAAATTGTTATAAATCTTGTTTTACGAATATAAACTAAAAAGAAAAATTTTTACCAAATTTTGCTAAAAATTAAATTTCTAAGGAGTTTTAAAAAGATTTTCAGTAAAAAGACTTAGTTTCACGTGAACCTTTCAATCGGAGCAGATATCGATTGAAAGATCAGCGTGGGGTTGTCGAGTGTAGGCTGTCTCATCGTAGAAGGAAAAGGGGTCGCATCAAGAATGGTGTTATAAAGAGGAGAAATTGAACCTCACAGAACATGATGAGATCTATTATTAGTTTCTCATTATTACCTAGTTTCTTCTCTTAGGAAATACATTGCAAACTACGGTGTATATCCTACATGTAGTATCTTCCAAGTTTGTTCCTAAGATGCCTTTAGAGTTGTGAATGGTTACAAAACTAGTTTGAGACATTTTCACATATGGAAGTGTCTAACACATGTGCTAAGGAACAAGATTAGGAAGTTTTGGAACCACATTCAAAGGTGTGCCCATTTATAGGTTATCCTAGAAACTAGAGAAAGATTCTTTTATAATCCTCAATAAGACAAACTGTTTGTGTTGAAAAATGCTATATTTCTTGAAGATAATTATGTAAAAGATCACAAAACTTAAAGTGAAGTTATATTTGAGGAGTTATTGCCTGGTCTGACGAGTACCCAATCAACAACAATTGTTGATAACAACATAATTAAGATCACGTCTGAATGTTAGATAAATTCCTGTCAGAGTAATCTACAACCTTGTTATAGTAGGAGGGTTGTAAGACAACATATTTACTATTGAATAGAAAATCCATTGACATATAGGTATGCCTTGGATAACTCTGATAAGTAGGAATGAAATAAAACCATGAATCTTGAAATGGAGTCCATGAACTCAAACTTAGTATAGGAACATATGGATCAATCAGATGAGGTAAAACCCATAAGTTGTAAATGGATTTACAAAAAGAAAAGAGAAATAGATGAAAAGGTAAAAACCTTTGAAGCTAAGCTACTGGCAAAGGGTTAGACCCAAGAGAATAGAGTTTACTGTGAAAAGACTTTCTTTCTAGTAGCTTTGCTTAAGTCCATTCGTATCCTTCTATCCAGTTATGCACGTCTCAATTACGAGATATGGCAGATGGATATCAAGATTGCGTTCTTGAATGGCAATCTTGATGAAAGCGATATATGGTGCAACTAGAGGGAATTGTGACCCAAGGTTAAAAGCAAAAGGTTTACAAGTTGCAAAAGTCTATTCATAAACTTATGCAAGCTTCCAAATGAAAGATTTGTGACCCAAGTTGGTGATATCTTACTTATTGGGAATGATGTAGGAGCATTATCTAATGTAAAAAACTGACTTGCTAATCAATTCTGCATGAAATATTTGGGAGAGGTTAGTTATGTTTTTGGAATCTAAATCATACGAGATCGCAAGAACAAACTGTAAGTATTGTCTCAAGCATCATATATTGATAAGATTCTTGTACGTTTTGCAATGTAGAATTCTAAGAAAGGTTATTTATCTTTTCGGCAAGAAGTTCACTTATTTAAGAAACAATGTCCTAAGACACCTCAAGAGGTTGAGGATATGAGACGAATTTCCTATGCCTTTGTGATAGGCAGTCTCATGTATGTTATGCTATGGACGAGACCAAATATATGATATTCAGTAGGAGTAGTCAAGCATCATCAGTCTAACCCATTATTAGATCATTAAGTGGTAGTAAAGCATACTCTTAAGTACCTTCAGAGAATATGAGACAATATTCTTATATATTTTGGTAGGAATTTGATTCCAATAGGACACATATATTCTGATTTTTAGTTGGATAAGGACTTAAGTAAATCCACATCTAAATCAAAATTCATCCTTAATGGTGGAGTTATAATATGGAGGAGTGTTAATCAATCTTGCATTATTGAATCCACCATAGAAGCTAAATATATAGTAGCTTGTGAAGCGGCTAAGGAAGCAGTTTGGCTTTATAAGTTCTTCATAGATTTGGAAGTTGTTCCAAATATGGATAAGTCATTCACACTTTATTGTAATAATAGTGGTATAGTGGCTAATTCTAAATAACAAAGAAGCCACAAGCGTGAGAATCATATAATAGAGAGAAAGTACTATCTCATTAGGGAGATAATACACAAAGAGGATGTGTCAGTGATGAAGATCATTTCAATAGGATAGCAATGTTGATAAGTTTATAATGACCTTAACAGCTATTTTTTTTTTTTTTTTGGTTTTATTTTAAGGTTTCTTAAAAGGTTTAGGATTACAAGAAATGTCTCATTTGCTCTAGGGCAAGTGGAGATTATTAGGGTTTTATGTCCTAAGAGCTTGTAATTTATAAACGTTTAAAATAAATAATAACTAAATAATGCTTATTTTATTCAATTTATATGGTTTTATAAAATATTTACTTCATACGAATATCATATAATATCCATAATTACTTATGTAATCTCAAATTAAGTTTATAAGTATTATAGTTTGAGATCAATAATCTAAAATGTCTATAGAAAGCAAATAAATCTGTGTACTTTATGTGTGGTAAATCTATAGTTGCGGCCCATTTCGTATATACTAGAGATTAATGATCTTATTCGAGATTGTTCATGTAGCGATATGAAAATGTAGACACTTTATATAATAGAGATTATATAGGACTGGACCACAATAAAAATAAATTTCTTATTAATATCCGTTAAATAAAAAAATTCATATTTATCAACTAAATGATCATATATGAATTGATATTAATCGTAAGTGTTTTATGAGTCCCTATTTGTTGAGTTATATTTTTTTTATTTATATGGGTGAGACTGTTATAGATTTACAGTCAATAAGTTTCAAATTTTGGAGATGTGATTTAATAAGTGGCTAGGAACATTCTATACAATAGTGGAATCCACTTTTGCTTGCAATAATTAGATAAGTAGTTCTTTTAGGTGTTGATTCAGATCTGGAACAATCATAGCTCGACTTTCTATATATAAGCAAACAGAAAGAATTCTATACAATAAGTTTCAAATTTTGGAGATGTGATTTAATAAGTGGCTAGGAACATTCTATATAACAGTGGAATCCACTTCTGCTTGCAATAAATAGATAAATAGTTCCTTTAGGTGTTGATTCGGATCTTGAACAATAAGAACTCGACTTTCTGTTTATAAGTAAACGGAAAGAATTCATAAGTTGTTATGGATATATTGCTCATTAGAGAATTAATGGTACTTAATGGAACATGATATAATTAGAGAGTTATAACGAACTTTAATGACCTAACTTTAATTATGAACTATTCACAAAGGATCGAACAATATGAAATGATTAAATCGATGGATACTAAAAGTTTAGATTATATAAAACATCTACAATTTTGGGAGTATAACATTAATTTTTAATGGAATAGCTCTAAGATCAATAATAGTGACTGATTAATTAAAGAGTTCAATTAATAATTTCGATATTATTGGAGCTCAAATTGTAAGTTCATTTGGTTCATTTGCTAGCTTATAATTACATAAAGAAACAAATAGAAGAGTATGATTTAATTGTCTAATTGTTAGTATGTATATAAATTTTATGGACACTTTCACGAATTATTTAAATATATATAATTATTTAATTATTTGTGAAGGTTATGAGTTCAATTCTAAATGATGTCAATAAATTATTTATAATTTAAAATCATTTAATTTAATGACAAAAATCATTTAAATAATTAATAAAAATAATAATTTAATTTAATTAGAATTAGATTTCGTATTAAATTAAATTAAAGGAGTTTTAATTTAATAGGAATTTGATTTCATATTAAATTAAAATTAAAGAGTTTCAAACTAATAAGGAATTTGATTTCATATTGAATAGAAACTAGGATTCCTTGTTAAATTAAAAAACCCTAGCTTACCATTATAAAATACTGTTTTATATTGGTAACAATAGATAGAAAAGTTTTGGCTACTTGACCCAAAAATTTCTATTAATTAAAAACACTATATTGCCCCATCTCAAAAGAAATCAAGAAAATTGTTTTTCTATTTCTACATAATTTTCTTTTGTAAAGAGATTTCATGATTTAATTCTTTGAGATTGTGTCCACACATAATTTTTTTTGTAAAGAGTCATAATAAGAAAGATTGGGTGGTGAAAAATCTGCGAATCAAAAGGGATTAATTAAATTTTCATGTAAGGTAAGATTCGATCTTATTAATTTAATTATTGAATTGTAATTATTAATATCGATTGATCACGTTTTTGTTTGGAAAAATTTTTAAAATCTAAGTTTCCACAATTCTATTAAGATTGATTTTTCCCTTTAGTTGTATGGTACATAGAGTTAATCAGCGGCTTTAGAAGCAATTAAGCTGATGCTAGCTTACGGATGCTTGAATTTTTCTTAGCCTTTTCTGTGTTTCATTAAATGCTTCTTATAATAAATTATAAAATTACACCTTGAAAATGCGAGATAGATGGATTATGAGCCTTTGGTATTGATACCTTGTATTTGTTGTGTAGGATTTTATGATGTTTTGAAACTTGTCTGAGATATTTAGTAAACGATTCAAATGGAAGAGGGTGCCTCTGATGTGGGGAGATAGGAGGCCCTAGACAATAATCTTTTGGTGAAGATATTCCAGTCATTGAATGTCTTGGAGTTAACTTCAGGGGTTGGCCATGTTTGCCGTTCTTGGCACTTCGTTTGCTGTGATCCAATTCTCTGGAAAACACTTGACTTGTCTGTTATGAAATCCACATTCATCAGAATCCTGATTGAGCCATATGTTTATGTGGACGGCCCTTCTCAAAAGAAATTGACTCATGTATTGAAGCGTCTGAGTTATAGCCAGGGAAACACAAGGACTTTGATATTTCATATCAGTTTGTATGTAAACGATGATCATTTACATATGCTGCTGAAAGGTAACTTTTTATGTTTTCATGTATAAGGTCTCATTAAGGTTTCTTATATTGAAACTGTCCCCCTTTGATTACAATACGTCTTTGACCATATTTTAACTTTGTTGAGAATCGTAGAATTAGATCATAAGGCATGAAAGAATGAATGGAAGCAAAATTCGGTTCGAACCTATTTTGCAACCCATTCATCATATCTCGTAGTTTATGTTTGGTAGAACAATAGCTGTTTATTTATTAGTTTGTGTTAACGTCGAAAAATGGTTTCCTTAGTTAACGAGGTTGTTTTCGGGCCCAAACTATAGTTTCGAATGGACAATAGAAAGCATGCGAAGTAATGAGATATATGAAAAGAGGTTAGAGGCGAGGAAGAGAAGACAGAAGATTTTTAGAGTAGTTCGGCCCAAAAAAATGCCTACGTCCACTGTTCACTCTCTCACTATTTTAGCAGAGTAATGACACTCAGAGATTGGGATACCTTTTACAGTGAAAATCGTCCCCTTTTTATAGAGGAAGGGGACATGCTACAGTAAAACAGAATAAGACAAAAGCAAACAGTTAACTACAGTTACAATGATAGGCAGCATTGAATGCGCCGTAATCTCAATTAATACGGCTGACAGTATATTAAATGCGGCCGAAAATACGTTAAATGCGATCGAACCCGTTGCATCCGAGGTTTGCCCAAGGGAGATTTCTGATGACTGGGTCGAATATGCCATGATGGGCCGTCGGGGTCACGATCATAGTTTCTGGTGGATGTAGCGTGCATGGCACGTCTTGGAACTATACTCTGCATGGCGTTGTTGACTTCTACTGACTCGAGACTTTCAAAAGCAAGGCGGAGACGGATCTTCCAGCAGATTGAGTACCGAGTCAGGTGGGAGAACGAGAGGATCTTTGAACAGTCTGTCTTCCTGGAGAGTCGAGGAGGCGGATTATGAATTGGCATGTCCGCAGCTGGTCATGGCAGTGAGGCGGGCGATATCATGAGTGAAGGAGTCGGTACGTGGCTATGCTCAGAGATTAGCGATCAGCTTAGCCAGATCATCTTGGGCGAGAAGGACTTGTCGAACATTTCTAATGGATGACTCCTCTTGGCGGATATCCCAATCGGACAGGACTGGCGGACAGGTAGGAAGTCAATCATGGCGGATAATCTGGCGAGCAGGATTAATAGTAACGGATGGCGGCCAGCGAAAAGTCTGAGAGATGAAAGCCAAGGGTCAGCGATCAAGATCAGCGGTCAAACTGAACAAAAAAAAAAAACTGACGGAGAGATCGACGGTCTGAATGACGGAGAAGATAGCGGTCAGAGCCAGCTTTCAGAATAGGCGCTTGCGGTCAGAATTAACAGTCAGGCTGAACGACAGCGATCAGCGGTCACGATAAGCGATCACTAACGGGCCCCTTTGCCAGGAGAATGGACTGGAGGGGTGACGGATAATTGGGCTTCTAGGCCATTGGGCCTGCACTGTAGATCTGTCTGAGCTAGATTATTCTGATCGCTATTTTATCCATAACATAAAGCCCCTGGCTCTTGGTGCTTTTAAGAGGACCAGGAGACACATATCCCAGGGCGAGCAGAATAGGCGGGAACGATTACAGGGTGAAGGCGGTTACAGTACCTTTTGAATTCTACTTTATTGCCAGGCCACGTGGAGCTTCCCCAGACAACGGTTACAGGTCACACCACGCGCCGTACGTATTTAATGCACGTCCCTCAACTGACATGCTGCATGATGACAAAATCTCGGGAATCACGCCACGTCGCCAGATCAGGGGTGGTTACACAGCTGTCTTGATCCAACGGCTGGGGCTGAATTATTTTATTTTAAAAAGAAAAAGCGACCCCTCATTCCCTTATTCTTCTAGCATTTTCAAGGTTCTCAGGCACCTTCATCGTCTTCTTCCTCTGCTTCAATTTTTCATCTCCGTTCAATGATTCTTATCTACAACTTTCGGTCACCACCGCATTCAAAGGTAGGACATTTTTCACCTGCTTACATTGCTGTCGTTACTGCTATTTTTCATTTCTTAGGGTAGTATTTGCTTTCCTGAGGGTCTGATCCAGCTGGTGTGGATGGCCTCTGTATCGCCTCTGGTCCGGTAATGGTACATGGTATTTTTGCTCACTTCTTCTCATTTCTTTCTTCAAGCCTGGGGGAAACTTTACTGAATGAGACTCTTATCCCCCCCTTTCATGGATTCTTAGGCGCACGACTTGACGTTTAGGCTTAGCAGATTTAGGCTTCTTTTGTTCTTTGAGTCTGGTTGGCTGTCAGCGACCTAACTGGCTATTTCTTTTGTAGTTGTCAAGCCGTGGACTCCGATACCGCAGAGTCATGTCTAGTGAAGAAAGCTCCAGGGGGAGGTCTCCTCAACACGATGGGGGCTCTTTAGGTGCGACCGCTCAGGGCAGTGGGGATACGTTGAGTTCCTCTGGGTGAGGGGAGACCTTTGCCTATCAGAACTTTTACCAACATGGCTCCCAAATGACCCTTGAAGAACTTAAAATCGTGGCCGATGCATACCATTTCCCTTCCAGTTGTCGCGTCATGGTTCCTGCTCATCGAGACCATGCAGCTGACCCTCCTGACGGATTCATAGCGATCAACCGTCAACACGTGAAGTCGAGGTTTAGGTTCCCGATTCCCCCATATTTAATAAACCTTCTGAATGACTTGGAAATAGCTCCTTTCCAGTTGACGCCAAACTCCTATGCACAGATTACCACCCTGGCCTACATCTTTCTCAAAAACGGCCTTCCGTCACCAACTTCTAATATAATTCAGAGCCTTTTCTTCTTTAAGTCCACTACTAACCCTCACGATACTAAACGAGATGACATTTACTATATAACCGCTCGTAATTCCCCCTATAAGGCATTTCTGCCACTGAAGGCTGGCAAATCAAACGTGGGGGATTATAAGTCTCGGTGGTTCTACGCTTCTTGTTTTTCCCTACAGAGACTTGTCCATTTCGATTTCAACAATGGTCCTGGTAGGCGTATTTCAGCTCGCTACTGGAGCGTGCACACATTTGTCTTCATGCCCCATTATCACTAACATTTTTCATTCTTGTATACAGCTTTCATTAAAGGAGCGGTCAGTCTCACAGATGAGGAGACAAAGGTGCTAAAGAGATTCACCGAGGTGAAGGATCCCGAGGACGATTATCTTCCAAACAATTTCTTCCTGAAGAAATACGGGCTCGCACCTGGGACAGAAACCGCACCTTTGAAGTTGGCCTTCGACGTTGGAGTGCGAAAGGGTTGGGAAGTCAAATCTGTCTTTGTAAAACCTGGTAAAGAAACTTCCGCTCCCACCCCGAAGAAGCCCAAAACGATGGTGGATCTCGAAATGGTCTCTCCCTCTTCCTCGCCAACAGTTGAGACAAGGGTGCCTGAGGTGGAAATAATAGGGTCGAGAGAGCCCCCAGCTTCATCAGCAGATCCGTCAGTCACCACTGTTGCTCCGTCCGCCAAACAGCCTGTGGTCAGGTTCAAGAGCGTGGCAAAGAAAACTGTGAAACAGGTACCTTCATCAAGGGGTGCCGTTGGGAATGGAATTTCAACTTCAGAGGTCGAAGGGGAGGATGAGGAGGCCTTGGAGCCCCCTACTAAGCGCTTGAGATCTAAGGGCAAGGGCAAAGAGAAGGTGGCCATGACAGGAGGGACTAACGAGGGGCCAACCCCTGAGGCCAATGCGGGAGAGTACTTTGATGACTTGCTGGATCGGCTGCCAGCGTTACTGGGTCCCAGCAAGCCGGATGTCTACCAGAAGCACATTCGCGGCGACCAGTTGGTTGATTATGCTGCACGCTGCAATGTGCTTATAAGTTTTGTTCCTTGCCTCGTAACTATACCTCACGCCCATTCATATTGCTAATATTTCCCTTTTCTAGGCTTCGCTGGCCATGATGAAGATACGTCGGGACTTCCCCGACTTGATAGAAGAAAAGGCTGCTCTTGAGGAGGCGAACAGGGAGCTGGAGGAGGAGGTTCGGAGCCTCAAAGAGGGGTTCCGCAACTGCTGAGAAAACTATCTCTGAGCTAGAGCGAAAACTTAAGGACGCGGAGAAGACCGCGAAGAAGGAGAAGAAGCTTCGGCTTACTGCCTCTTCCTCACTCGCGAAGGCCATCGAGGATGTAGACCAGATCACCGAGGAGGCTGTCCTTCAGAAGAAACGAGCTGACGACGTCGAGAAAGATCTGACCGTGGTAAAGGATAAGCTCACTCAGGTACAGGAAGCGTATCGTAAGGCGAACCTCCAGGCCAAACAAGCTTGGAAGGAGGCCACTAAAAAGACGAGCAGCAAGTTCTTGTATACTTCGTGGCTACATCATCCTGAGCTGGACTATTCGTATCTTGGGAAGGAAGCAGTGGATGAGGTGAAGAAATACGAGGCTCGTGCTGCCAGAGATGCCCAGATGAAGGCCGCACAAGCTACCTAGAATGAGACAATCCCTCCAGCTCCGCAGAAGGCTTCTGATCCGCCACTTGCCCAGATTGATGCCCCAGCTGTCCAGGGTAGCTCCTTCTCAGCTCCTCAGGGGTTGGCAAAGGATGGGGGACAAAGCTCATCTTCTCAGGGAGCCTCGGTAAGAAAGATCCAAAGGACATCCCCTCCAACTCTTCAAAGGTTCCTGCGGACACTCCTGCCAGCTCTTCCAAAGCCCCTTCAAACAATTGATTTTAATATTTCCCCTTGCTGTTGATGAGACTTATCTTTAAACATCGATGTGATTGTAATTATTATTTTTGTCTTGTTTTTGGAACAATTTGTAGTTGTCGTTTGATCATTATCTCAATAGATTTCTTTCAATTTGCTCTATCGCTTTCTTATTTCCATACGCGTGCAGTCATAGTAGATTATGAGTAGGTATACCCTACAAGATAAACAACAAATGAGAATAATAAAGGGGCTGACCGCCCCTATATGTACCTTTGGAGAGGTATAATAAGGAAAGTAATCATTTGGGTTGTGGACGATGTCCAGCGGATGACCCGCAATCATACATAATAATTTGAGGGGCAGAAAAGAATCCTCGAAGATGGATGAATAATTTTGATCCCACAGTACGTGGTTGTAACACCTCCAATATATATACATGCACGATAGAAGACACGGTAAATAATTATGAGTGTGTTGAGGAAGAGAAGAAACCAGATGGAGACTAGGTGGGCTATTGACGTGTCTTCCTGATCGCTGTCGGAGTTGATGACGGGTTGCGTTTAGACAGCAGGAGCTTAAGTTATACGGTACGACAATCCTCTCCAGTTACGCTCACAAGGTTAAACCTGAGCATCTATAGCGAGAGTTATGGAGGTTGGGACCTCGGTTGTGCTCACAAGGCCGTAGCCTGAGCATCTACAGCATAATGGAGTGAACCTCTCCAGCTGCGCTCAGAAGGTTATACCTGAGCATCTACAGTGAGAGTTGTAGAGGTTGGGACCTCAGCTGCGCTCACAAGGCCATAGCCTGAGCATCTACAGCATAATGGAGTGAACGGGCCAAGTGTCACTACGATCGAGCCCTTTATTTTTTGTTCTTGCGCGAAGGTGGAGGGGGAGGCCAGTCAACGAGCAGCGATTAGGTGCGCAGGCTCATGGCCGTTTTAACCCCTCCTACCCCTTAGGGCCATCAGATGTTGGAGCTTTAAGCTGATGCTTTGCCATTTTTGTGGGGGCGTACCTTAAATAAGAACACACATGAGCGTTTGATGTTAGCAATAAATCATCATAATTGATAGATAATTCTCATTACATCTATACATGGTTTCTTTTACATATATAACAGGATTGCAATAATAAACAAAAATACAATGATAAGGTGTAATATGTTCTCAGGTGGATGGCGTTCCAAGCCCTTGGTAAAATTGCCCCGTCCATGTCTGTTAGGTGGTAGGCTTCGTTCTTCAGGCTTTTGTAGATCACGTAAGTTCCTTCCCAGTTCGGTCCTAACACTCCTTCACTTGCTTTGCGAGCATCGAGTAGGACTTCTCGTAGGACAAGGTCACCTGGTTTGAATTGACGTACCCGGACTTTTTTGTCGTAATGCATGGCCATCCTCTGCTGGTAGACAGCCATCCTGAGGCGAGCGGCTTCCCTCGACTCTTCAAGCAAGTCTGATGTAACATTCCGTTATTATGCCTCATAATTTATTTAATAGTGATTTTATATTATAGGACGATGTGAATAATTTCCCGTTCGGATTCGAAGGAGTGACGGAATTTTTATAAAATTTTTCAGACGGATCCGAGGATTATTATTTAATCGAATCTCGTAAAATAAATTAGCGTATTCGGATTTAAATATTTATTTGGGACCTAATGAAGTTCCGTTTGTGAAATTGAATTTCTATTAAATTTTCAGGATGGATCCGAAGCGAATCCGAGCGGAAAGCGGAATCCTAAAGCGGATATTGGTGGCATGGAAGAATTAAATAAAGAGTGGGGCCAGGTGAGACACATGGCATGCATGCAAGGGAAAACAATGCCATATGTCAAGAGAGGAATTAAATAATGAAATGATTAATAAAAGAAAAGAGATAAAATAAGCAAATGAAACAAAAAGAGATGATAAAGTGAAGGAAGCATTGGTCGGCCATATTCACTCATCAAAATCCAAAACCCGAAAGTGTGATAGTGAGCAAGAGAAAGAGAGATTCCCTCATAGAGAACAGTGAGTGTAGCTCGTGGAAGAAGAAACCAGCAAGAAAGAGCTGCTCGTGAAGCCGTGAAGTGTGAGCTGACCGTGAAGGAGAACCAGATTTGGTCGTGGAAGAGGAGAGAGCCGAGAAGAGCAGCAGCTGTTCGTGCATGCAAGGGCTGAGCCGTGAAGAAAGTTGCTGTTCGGTGATGCTAGAAGCAACCAGACCTGGAAGCGAAGTAAGGGCAGCATCTGGTAAGGTTAGACCCAAAAACCGAGAGCTACTCTTGTTGCATTTGCATGTGAAATGGACGACTTAGATCTGTAAGTTTCTGGATATGTACAGCTCGTGAAACCGTGAGAAAAGGAGGAAGTGTAGCTCGTGAAGAGAGAGCTGTCCAGACTTGGTGCAGACCGTGAGTGGAAGAAAAGCGAAGGAGAACTCAAGGTGATTGCAAGCTGACCGTAAGCTTGCTGGCAGTTTTGAGGTTGGTGTGTTGTTGTTATTGCTGAAATTTTCGTTGATGTTGTGCTGTCATTGCTGTTGTGCTGTTGAGCTGTACGCTGCCGTTGCTGTCATTGCTGTGTTCGCTGCCTCACTGCTAGCGTGAGCTGCTGGTGGCTGAAATCGACGACGCTGCTGCGAGTTGTCAAGCTGAAGCCGTGCCGCTGCTGTGTCGTGTGCTGTCATCGAAGACAAGTTGCTGTCATTGTGCGAATTGCTGTCATTGTCATTGAAATTGTTCGCGAGCTGTTTTGAAGTGAAAAAAAGCTCAAACGAAGGTAAGTCGCTGCCCCGTTAGTATTGTAATCATGATTGAAATAATATTTGGACGTTAATGATGTCCGTTTGGATTGAAGGAAGCTCGTTAATAAAAGGAGTTAATTGGGACAGCTTTTTCGCGCTAGTTTCGAAACTTTCAAAGTAAGCCTCGAAAGGTACGTTATGAGTTATTTGATTCCGTCTCGATTAAATAATGATTGAGCTTGAGTTGAGGATAAATTGTGATGATAATATGTTTGGGAAATAGGATTTTAGAACCTCGTTAGTGCGGAGGTTCGTTTGATTAAGCTTTGACGTGTTTTCGAATGATTCTTTGATGTTGAAATTTAAATTGCGAAGCCGTATAGGGGCTGTTATGTTAGGAAGGATAAGTTGTGATGTTTTGCTTTTCATTTTGAAACGGTTGGCAAAAAAAAATGGTTCGAAATGATATGCATTAGAATATTGGAAAGTTATTGGAATATCGTTACAATGTTTTCAAGTGTTTCGATCTAGTTTTCTATGTTTTTAAAAGGCGTTAGATTGCGAGTTAATGTCGAATGACTTATGATTACGATGCCATGTTGTCAAACGATATTTAAAGGAGATTCAAATAAATAATTATGACGGAAACAATTGAGAAATTTCATGAAAATTGGTTAGAGATTAATCGCGTAAAGGAAAGGCGATGTGACTAAGTTTATAAGCTATTAAAGTGTGATTATATTCACCGTAAACGTGCTGTTTCGAGATGATAACCATTGGAAGTTTTTAGGTTGCATAATAGAAAAGCATATAGTTATAGCACTTTTTTTGTAACGCTAGAAACTTGCTAAATAGATTTTGCTATGTTTGTTTAATGAAAGGTCAAGGAGAACCCGGCGAACCGGATTCTCGACCCGAAAATAAGAGTAAGGCTTAGGAGGAGCATTTGATTCAAGGATTGAATCATTTTGAGGTCGGTATACACATTATCTTTAAAGTTTATTTGAAATTGTTTTTGTTATGAAATGAATTTCTTAAATGAGATTGTTATGCGAATATTTTTAAATGATATTGTTATATCTTTTCAACATGATACATTTACAAACGTATTTTACTATACTTGAAATGAGATACGAAATTGATTCGTTAAGAAAATCTTGTTACTAAAATCAAAGTGAAAAATATGTGATACAAACGTTGTGATATAAATAGCCCTTGTAAACATAGATATCGATAAATGGAAATTGATAATTGACATGTCAATAGGGAACTTAGCAGCTGCACCGTTTATTTACATTGATTCGTTATGGATTATGAGAGGCACTACGTGTCCGATCCTGAACGATTATATGTGTTATGATATACGACCCGGTGGATAATCACCGAGCGACCATTGCCGGGGTCGACCGTTATTTCGGCGGATACTACCACGTGTCCGATGCCGGAAACCCATATGCCAATACATGAGTATCGAATATATGTTTGCTAAGGGGCACTGAGAAAAATGTGATAAGCGATGAAATGAACTTGTTACATGATATGAAATGTTAAATGTTTTGAAATATGTTGAACTCGAAAAAGTGTGAATCATATGTTTAAATATTTTATGCAGTATATATATATCTACGTTTATGAATAGTAAAGTTATAATGCTTTTAGTTACGAATGAAATAATATTTGAAATTTGAGAAATTAGATTATGTGTATACCACTAAGCAAATATGCTTAGCGCGTTAATTTACCGCGCGCAGGTTGAACATTTTGATTCCTTTTCCCAGACAGGGAAGTAGCTGATACGCGAAAGTTCAGTCAGTCACCATCCATCCTACACTTTTGGTAGTTATATATATATATATATTGCGTAGGATCATACATTTTGAAACACATGTATAAATATGTAAATTATTGTATTTCATTTATGTAAAAAGCTTATGTATATTTTTTTAAGCTTACTTTTGAATATATATGCATATAAATGTTTATGATATAATTGAATAATATAATGTTTGCAAAACGGACCAGAGGTCCGAAATGAAAATTCTGAAATTTATGTTTTAGAAATGTTAGAGTTTTATTTACAGGGAATGAATTTTGGATTTAAAAAAAAAAAACAGAGGAAACTCTGCTGAAATTATTTATAAAAAAAAAAAAAAAAAAATTCCGCTATCTTGGTAATGAGTTTTATAATTTTGATAATAAGCTTTTAAAAAGGTAACAGAAACGGATTTATAAAGGAAAGTAACATTCTCCGTTCTGGATTTCCGACCGTAACGGAAGTCGGGCGAAGGGCGTTACATCTGAGCTGACGGCCAAGAGCTAGTTGTTATCGTCAAGGTTGAAGCTTGCCCTGCGGTGACTGTAGACTTCGAATTCTGCTGGAATCATGGCCTCAGATCCGTAGACCATTGAGAAGGGGGTCTCTCCGGTAGTACTACGAGCGGTAGTGCGGTACGCCCACAACACTTTCTGTAGCTCATCAACCCACGCTCCCTTTCTAGCCTCAAGCTTAGTCTTCGGGATCTGCTTGATGATTTTGTTGACCGCTTCCACCTGACCATTAGCTTGCGGGTGGTCGATTGCGGAGAAGCTTTAGACGATGCCAAGACTGCTGCAGAACTCCTAAAATTGTTCACTCGTGAACTGGGTCCTGTTGTCTGTCACTAGCTGCTGGGGAATGTTGAACCTACAGACTATATTATCCCACACGAACTTCTCAATCTTCGTTGTGGAGATCTCGGCTAGCTCCTTCGCCTCTGCCCATTTGGTGAAGTAATCGACGGCCACAACAGCGTATTTGCACCTCGTACGACCTACTGGAAGAGGTCCAATTAGGTCCATACCCTAGATGGCGAAGGGCCATGGACTGATCATCTGTCGAAGATAAGCTGGAGGTGCCCGAGGAATCTTGGAAAATCTCTGGCACTTATCACACTTCCTCACCAGATCGATGGCATCCTGCTTCATTGTCGGCCAGTAGAAGCCCTGTTTGAGCACTTTCTGGGCTAAGGAGAATCCTCCAGCATGGTTGCCGCAATGTCCTTCATGTATGTCCCTCATCAAGGCGGTGCACTCCGGCTCATCAATACACCTGAGCATGGGGGTGGAGAGGCCCGTCTTGTAAAGAACGTCACCGTATATACAGTACCTGGCTGCCCTTATACACAGACGGTGCGCCTCCATCTTATCTTCTGGGAGTCTCCCTTCTTGCAGGTGATGGACCAGCGGGCACATCCATGATCCATCCGCCACTGTCAAGGCCATCACTTCCATGCCAGATTTGGTACTTGATTCAGGTAGGAACTCCACATGTATGTTTTCAGTGCAGTTTGTATCTTGAGCGGTTGCCAGATGAGCCAGAGCGTCTGCATGGGAGTTCTGGGCGTGCGGGATCTGGTTCAACTCGAATGCCTCGAAAGCCCCCAGTAACCTCTGAACTTCTTGCAGATAGGCTGCCATTTTTGATCCCTTGGCCTGACATTCATTTTATCTGGCAGACCACCAATTGCGAATCGCTGAAAATCCTAAGTCGCTCAACTTGCATCCTTCTGGCTAGACGGAGCCCTGCCAGCAGCGCTTCGTACTCCGCCTCATTGTTAGTCGCCTTAAAGCCAAATTTAAGGGCATAGAGAAAGTTACCCCCATCAGGATTGATCAACGGAATTTCGGCTCCTACGCTCCTTTCACAGAAGGATCTGTCCACAAAGAGTTCCCAATATGGCCCTTCAGAACTTTCAGCCTGATTGTCCACTAGTCCGGTGAACTTAGCTATAAAATCCGTCAGTGCTTGCCCTTTGATCGCCAGTCTTGGCTTGAATTTGATGTCGTACTGGGCGAGCTCGATGGCCCACTTGATGAGTCGGCTGGAGGTATCTGGCTTCTGAAGGATTTGCTTCAACGGGTACCTGGTTAAGCTTCAATTCTGTGCGCTTGGAAGTATGGATGCAATTTTCTGGACGCCATCACCAGACAGTAGGCTAGCAGCTCCATTGGGGTGTATCTGGTTTCCGCCTCAATCAGCTTCTTACTCACATAGAATACAGGGACCTGAGCTCTGTTTCCTTCTTGCCTTATCAGGGCTGCGCTTAGGGCATGCTGGGATACCCCTAGGTAGACGGTCAGAATTTCTCCTTGTTTTGGTTTGGTCAGCAGCGGGGCGCGCCCTATGTACTCTTTAAGTTGTATGAAGGCAGCTTCACACTCGTCAGTCCACTTGAAGTCCTTGGCTTTCTTCATCACTTCAAAGAACGGAGCACACCTATCGGAGGCCTTCGACACAAACCTGCTTAAGGCCGCTATCTGACCGTTCAGACTCTGAATCTACTTCACATTGCGCAGCGACCTCATGTCCAGCAGAGCTTGGATTTTCTCCGGGTTGGCTTCTATCCTCCTGTTGTTCACAATGAAACCCAGAAATTTACCTGAGGAAACCCCGAAAGCACACTTGAGGGAATTGAGCTTCATCTGATACTTCCTCAGGATCCGGAACATTCTTTCAAGGTCATGGATGTGAGCGGCTGCCCTCTCGGACTTGACGAGCATGTCATCCACGTAGACTTCCATACTCTTCCCAATTAGCTTTTCAAACATTCTGTTCACCAGCCTTTGATAGGTAGCTCCTGCATTTTTCAGACCGAAAGGCATTACCTTGTAGCAGTGCAGCCCTTGGTCAGTTGTGAACGATGTACACTCCTCGTCCTTGGGGTCCATGGGGATCTAGTTGTAGTCGGAATAAGCCTCCATAAAGCTAAGGAGTTCATGCCCCGCTTTCGCGTCCAGCAGCTGATCGATCCTGGGCAGGGGGAAACTGTCTTTCGGGCAAGCCTTGTTCAGGTCCGTGAAGTCTATGCATGTTCTCCACTTTCCGTTCTTCTTCTTCACCAGCATGGGGTTAGCAACCCATTCTGGATACTGGACTTCATGGATGAATTTGTTGGCTAGGAGTTTGTCCACTTCCTCCTTCAGAGCTTCACTGCGTTCTCGGTTCATTTGTCTCCTCTTCTGGCAGACTGGCCGATGGTGGGGGTCGACGTTCAGCTTATGAGTCATCACATTCGGGTCAATCCCCACCACATCTCTATAGTTCCAGGTGAATATGTCTGCATTCCCCATGTGGCAGTTAATTAGTTGGGACCTTACCTCCGGGATCAGGCTTCTACCCAGCTTGAGACATCTTGACGTATCCGCTTCAGTGACTGGGAAATCCTCAACCTCTTCTACCGGACCAGTATTTTGATGTGCGTCAAACTCCCTAGGGTCTAAGTTGTGGCTGATCCCTGATGAAGTGATCACCTGCAACTCCCGTTTCGGAATCACCTCTGCCTTCTTCCCCTGGGCCCCCTTTCTGATCGCGTCCACGTAACAGCGACGAGCCATGGATTGTTCGCCCGGTACACATCCTATCCCGTTGGGAGTTGGGAACTTCACTGTGAGGGCCTTGGTGGAGACAACCATATCAAGATCATTCATTGCTGGCCTCTTCATTACCCCATTATACGTCGAGGGAGAGTTGATGATGAGGAAGTCTTCCAGCACTGTGGACTAGTGCGTGGCGTCACCGAGGGTCAACGGTAATTTAATTTGTCCAACATGGATGACTGAATCTCCAGTGAAACCGTAGAGGGGTTCAGGGGATGGTTTTAGCTGGTCGTCACCAATCCCCATCTGATCAAAGCAGTCCTTATACATAACATTCATGGAACTGCTAGTGTCAATCATGATCATCTTTACCATTGAGTTGGCGATACGCGCCTTGATTACCAAGGCATCATTGTGAGGGAGGCGGACATCTCGCGCGTCCTCATCTGTAAATACAATGTCCTCCGATACATTCCTAGCTTTCTTGGCGGGTCCTTCCGACTCTCTCTGCCCCACAGGTTGGACGCATCTAGCTTCACGCACAAATCGCTCCTGTGCTCTATTAGATTCTCCGGCTCTCGAGGGTCCCCCATGGATGGTATGGATGGTTCTGACGGAGGGCCCTTGAGTAGAATTCAGCTATGGCTGATTTTGAGCTGGAGGATCTTCTGAACTCTGACGGGGCCGTTGCTACTGGGATGGTCACCTCGGGGGCCTCATAACATAATCCCTCAGACGGCCATTCCTGATCAATTCCTTAATAGCATCCTTGAGCGCCCAGCAGTCCAAGGTATTATGCCCTATATCATTGTGGTAAGCACAGAATTTGTTCTTGTCTCTCCGCCCTTCAGGACCTTGAAGGGGAGCTGGCAGCCCAAAATTCTCCCTATTCTTCTCAGTGGCATATATTCGGTCTTGAGTATCCGACAGGGAGTTGTATGTATTATAACGTCCCTGATACCGTGGCCGCTCCGGTCCCCGACTACTTCCCGGTCTTCGCTAGTCCCTGGCCTTCTTGGCAACCTGCTAGTTTTCTCTTCGTCCTCCAGGGTTGCTGCCTCCACTACTCCTTTTCCTTCCATGGCTGGAACTACCAGCTTCGTCCCTCTGAGAATTGCTCTTCCAAGGGTTGGTTACCTCCTCCCATCAGATTTTCTTCTCAGCCCGCTCGTAAAATTCTCCCAGGTCCTTCACGGGGGATCTGTATATGCTCTCGTACAATTTGCCATATTTCCTTAGACCAGACGAGATGGCTGATAATACCCCTTCATCAGTGGGGTCTTCCACATTCGTCACCTCGCGCCTGAAACTGTTAATGTATTCTTTCAGAGGTTCACCTGGGCGTTGGCAGATAGTAGAAAGGTGGCAGGGTGGCACAAGACGCCTCTTCAACGCTTTGTACTGGTTTAGAAACTTCTGCTGGCATTCCTCCCAGTTGTTGATGCTGCGCGGGGGGAGGCTTCTTAACCACATCTGCGGGATGTCCCAGAGAGTAGTTGGGAACACTCGACACTTCACAAGCGGACTCATTGTCTGGAGATCCATCTGGATGTTGAAAGCGTCCAGATGATCATAGGGATCGGAGTTTCCTCTGTACTGGGGGATGTTGGGAACTTTAAATCTTTGAGGGAGCGGCTCCAACTCAATCTCCGAAGCGAAAGGGGTTCTTTCTCCGGTCTGGCCCCTATGTTCCTGTACTGTAGGTCGCGCTTCCAACTGACAAACCCTCTGGAGGAGTTTTGCGACCAATGTACCCAGCGTCTCAGTTCCTCCAACAGTAGAATGTCTGTGCCTCCTAGTCGGGGATCGGTTGTCTTGACCACCTTGCCCTTCAGCATTAGGTCTTGGCCCCGTTCTGTCCATGTGGGTCGGGATTTGATCATGATTGCGGCCAGCTTGCTCCGGTCGATGTCCATCACGGGCTCGTGGAAGTCGAGCACTAGAATGCACGCTGGAGGAATGGACAGACCCTTCTCGTTCAAACTCTCCAACACCCCTCATGTCCTGATCTTCTGCGTGCCTCCCACGGGGAATGTTTCTTTCTGGAACAGCCTGGAGAGGAACTTGGGGAGGTTGGGCTTGATTCCGGAATAGAGTCCTAACCTCACCGATAAACTCCGCGATGGTATTTTCTAGCCTCTCCTGTCGTCGCTGTAACACCTATATGGCATCTCCCCCTGCAGTATTAAATGTAGGTTGACGGGTTGGGAGAGGGGGTATACCTTGAGCATCCCCTGTCATGGGCACGTTAGATGTCCCCGCACCAGTATTGGATACTTCTCCAGTAGACATTGCCCGCTGTTGGTCTGAAGCCTCTTGGCGATTTTTTGTTGCGTTGAGATCTCTAGGAATCCTCCCTCTAACCATGGCAAACGAAGATAGAGCTGTGAAAGCTAACGAGTAGAAAGGCGTCGAAACTAAAAATGAGCCCCACCTTCTAGCGCCAAAAATGTTAACGTCGAAAAATGGTTTTCTTAGTCAACGAGGTTGTTTTCAGGCCCAAGCTACAGTTTCGAACGGATAATGGAAAACATGCGAAGTAATGAGATTGATGAAGAGGGGTTAGAGGCGAGAAAGAGAAGACACTGAAGATTTTTAGAGTGGTTCGGCCCAAAAAGATGCCTACGTTCACTGTTTACTCTCTCACTATTTTGGCAGAGTAACGACACTCAGAGATTGGGATCCCTTTTATAGTGAAAATCGTCCCTTTTTTATAGAGGAAGGGGACATGCTACAGTAACAACATAATAAGACAAAAGCAAACAGTTAGCTATAGTTACAATGACAGGCAGCATTGAATGCGCCGGAATCTCAATTAATGTGGCTGACAGTGCATTAAATGCAGTAAAAAATACATTAAATGCCGCTAAACCCGTCGCATCCGAAGTCTGCCCAAGGGAGATTTCTGATGACTGGGTCGGATACGCCATGATGGGCTGTCGGGGTCACGATCACAGTTTCTGGTGGATGTAGCGTGCATGGCACGTCTTGGAACTGTACTCTGCATGGCGCTGTTGACTTATGCTGACTCGAGACTTTCAGAAGCAAGGCGGAGACGGATCTTCCAGCAGATTGAGTACCGAGTCAGATGGGAGAACAAGAGGATCTCTGAACAGTCTGTCTTCCTGGAGAGTCGAGGAGGCGGATTATGAGTTGGCATGTCCGCAGCTAGTCATGGCAGCGAGGCGGGCGATATCATGAGTGAAGGAGTCGGTATGCGACTACGCTCAAAGATTAGCGATTAGCTTAGCCAGACCATCTTGGGCGAGAAAGACTTGTCGAACATTTCTAACGGATGACTCCTCTTGGCGGATATCCCAATCGGACAGGACTGGCGGACAGGTAGGAAGTCAATCATGGCGGATAATCTAGCGAGCATGATTAATAGTAACGGATAGCGGCCAGCGGAAAGTCTGAGAGATGAAAGCCAAGGGTCAGCGATCAAGACCAGCGGTCAAACTGAGCAAAAAATCCTGACGGAGAGATCGGCGGTCTGAATGACGGAGAAGATAGCGATCAGAGCCAGCTTTCAGAATAGGCACTTGCGATCAGAATTAACGGTCAAGTTGAACGATAGCGATCAGCGGTCACGATAAGCGCTCACTAACGAGCCCCTTTGCCAGAAGAATGGACTGGAGGGATGACAGATAATTAGGCTTCTAGGCCACTGGGCCTGCACTGTAAATCTGTCTGGGCTAGATTATTCTGATCGCTATTTTATCCAGAATAGTTTGTCTTTGAGTTTATATGGTAATGTACTAATGTTTTAACTTTCTCGGCCTTTCTCGAGATGATCATGCTTTCTATTTTATGCTTTTATCATGTTTTTGCTTGAGTGTGACTGCATTTGTGTTTGATATGTTAATGTAAGGGAACATGGCATCGAATAACCATTGCATTCAATTCACATTCCTAGGAAATATGGTTAGTTTACCTCTGGTCAAGTACGATATTTGTTGTTATTTAAAATGAAAATGATATAAGAATGGCATGAATTGAGTCATTGACAAAAATATTTGCACAGACATTGATATCACTTTTTTTTTGCTAAGCTTTTGATAATTCAGTAGACATCAATATAAAATATAGCCGATGACCAAGATGATTGCAGTTTTTCTATTTCATGTATCACTTAGACTTAAACTCCTTTCATAAAAGAATTAGTAAAACAAGAACTTAGAGAATCCTTACTTTTAGCGAAACATGTAGGCCATCTTTTAATGTTTTGAAATGGAATATTTTTATTGGGCTAAAAATAGCTAGGTACAACCTATTTTTAGTGCAAACTGTCCGGTTGTTCATCTTCCGAGCATCATTTATTACTTTCTTTTTAGTTGGGTTCAGGGGAGGGGATGTCGGAAGGAAGGGGATGCTATCATGTGCATTAACCATATGCTAATTTTGGCAATGTTTTGGTAATGTTGTTTGCATGCAGGTGTCCAAGAATCAGATGGCTTGTGATGCCCGCTTGGAACAAAATTAAAGAGACTCGAATTTACAAGGCCATTCACTCTTGGAAAGATCTCGAATCTATGACAATGCCTTCCATAGAAAATCCCCATTTAATCAAGAGGGTGATCTCCGAAAATTGCAAAAACTTCAGGGAACTCAAGGCCATGGGTCCCTTCAACATGGACTTTATTGGGTTTTATGCCCTAAGAGCTTGTAATAATGTAAACGGTTTTATAAATAATAAAGTATTCATTTTATTCAATTTATATATTTTGCAAAAATTGTATATATCATGAGAAACATCCTTGATTACTGATGTAATTTCAAACTAAGCATATAAGTGTTATATGTAGGCGGATTTAGTTTGAAATAACTAATCTAAAAAGTCTGTAGAAAGCAAATAAAGCTGGGTACTTTATTTGTGATAAATCTATAGTTATGGTCCATTTTGTATTCGATACGATAGTCTTATCCGAGACTATTCATATAGTGACATAGAAATAGAGGCACCTTATATAATATAGATTACATAGAACTGGACCACGATAAATATAAGTCTCTTATCAATATCCGTTAAACTTAAAGATTTGTATTTATCAACCTGATGATCATATATAAATTGATCTTAATCCTGAGTGTATTATGGGCTCCTACTTGTTGAGTTATATCCTTTAATTTACATGGGTGAGATCGGTTTAGATGTTCGATCAATAACTTCGTACTTTGGGGATATGATTTAGTAAGTAGCTGGAAACATTCTATACGATAGTGGAATCCACTCCTTCTTACAAGAAGTATAGAAGTAGTTCCCTTAAAGGTTGATTAAAGTCTTGAACAATATGAGCGCTCAACTTTCCATTCATATGAAAATGGAAAGATAAATTTATAAATTGTTATGGATATATTGTTCATTAGAGAATCAATGATACTTAAAGATTAAGAAATAATTAGAGGGGTAAAACGGACATTTTGACCTAGCTTTAATTATGAACTATTTATGGAGGGTCAAATCATATGTAGTGATTAAATCAATGGACATTGAAAATTTCAGATTGTACAAAAACATCTACAGCTTTGAGAGTGCAATATTAGGTTTTTAGTGAAGTAAATCTAAGATTAATAATAGTGAATTATTAATTAAAAAGTTTAATTAATAATTTCGATATTATTGGAGCTCAAAACTGTAGGTCCATCGAGTCCCCTTGATAGTTCATTTCACTATAAGAAACTTATATATAGAATATTATAATTAGATCGTCCAATTACAATTGTTACGTAAGTAGCAAAATTTTTGTTCACTTAATATTTGAATAATATTGATTATTCAAATTATTTAATAATTAATTAGTTAATTATCAATTATGAATTAATAATTATTTAATTAATTTTATAAGAGGTCTTGAATTCGATTCTTAGCAGTGACCTGATATAAATTAATTATGAATTAATTACAGGTCACAAGTTTAATTTTACAATATAATAGGAATTAATTTTGAATTAATTATGTTATAAGGGGCAAAAGTTTAATTTTAATTAACATTGAGTTTAATATTAATTATGATTAATTAAAACTCTAAGTAGTTGCCTATAAATAGAAAAGAAATAGTTTTCTTTTTGATATATAAGTTATTTTGGTTTTTGCTATACGTTATTTGAAACAGAAAGAAAAAAACGTTTTTTTTTTACAGCATAATACAGAGAAGAAGAATCTGTATCTTTCTTCTCTGTATAACCAAAAATATAAATTCACCTCTTAAGTATATTGTTGATTCTTTTTAGAAAAGAAATCAATAGAAAGTGAGCACAATTCTATATGATTGTGTCCACTCACTAGTTTCTTGGTGTATAGACATATCGAGGAAAGCTAGGTGGTGAGCAATCCACAGAGATCAATACATAAGGTAAAAATCTGATTTTTATTTTTCTTATATTATTTTATTTCATTATTTTATGGATCTAGAGTTTTTTAAGTTTTCTAAAAATTTTTAAAACTTAATGTTTCGTAAAATTAATATTTTTCATAAAAATAATTGTGTTTTTCCCTTCAGACTTTGCTTCTGCATTATCCACATATCTCCCCAAATTGAAGGTTCTGAGCCTCAGATGCTCAATGATGAATAAGGTGACCCTGATTCATGTCTTGGATAGGTTAACAAACCTGGAAGTCCTCAACATATCCCATTCTGTTCTGATCGAACCTGATATAATCATGATAAAGCTAGATGAAACTATCCTTGAAAAAGGCTTCTAGGTTACGTGAATTTATATAACATGCATGGATGATTCATGCATCATGTGCCAACGTACCAAGGATGACGAAGAGCTTATGAGGTGGTATAGGTACGAGGAAGGCTTGTGGAAGGCAGATGAGGCGTGCTTTCTTGGACTTTGAAAGCAGCATTAAAAGATCTCATTGTAGTGGGCCGACTCTATTGCTCTTCAACCAGGGCACTCATGAGATTATATTTTAGTGGACTTAGAAGTGATAGACTATTTAATTCTCTTCCGGCCGTTACCATTTTCGCTCGTGTGAATTGAACAGAAATAACTATTTATGAGAAAATATATATTGAATCAATTTTTCATTAATTGTTAATTCTGGCAATGATCATTTTTGCTTGTGTTAACTAATTATTTATGAGAAAACATATATAGAAGCAATTTTTCATTGTGCTATGTGATGAATTGAATATCACTGCAGTTTTTTTCCTACGAGTACATATTTTTTTGAGTGCTCGGAGCATCTAATAAAGATACATTACTTTTCTCTAACACCTAGCTCTCCATATTTTACTAGAAAATCATGTATATATCTTACGCACCCAAGGTCGTATATAAATAAGGTTATGTTTTCTACTTATTCATAATTCATAAGGTATAAAAGATACTGATTTTGTAAGGACCTTATTCAAAATATAAGTGGCTATTAAGAGCGTATCTCTCCAATAAGATATTAGGAGGTTTGTGTGCCATCATAGATCTTACATATCTAGTAATTTTCTATTCCTAATTTCTGTTACTATATATTTGTTGCGAAATCCTAAGAATGGTCCAACTGTTTGTCAATGCCTTTCTCATGACACAATATCTCAAATTGTTCAGATAGCTATTTTTGTCCTTGGTTAATCCGCAAGACCATAACATTTCTATCTAACCGATTCTCCATCAAGTTTAGATATAATCTAAAATAATCTAATGCTTTAGATTTATAGGAGATCAGATAGATATGACCAAAACAAGTTTAATGATCTATTAATGTTATAAAATATGCGGCACCATTTGTAACTCTCATAATCATTGATCCATAAATATAAGAATGAATTAATTGTAATGGATTCTTAACCCTAATTCTTTTTCCAAATGGTTTCCTAGTTGGTTTTCTTACTAGACAACTTTTACATATAGAAAAATCTATCTTATTAAGAGAACCTAAAAAATTCCTCTTTGGCAAATGCATTCATTAGATTTTGCCCGATATGTCCTAATTTAGCATGCCAAATATAAACATTAATATTGGCAACGTCAATGAAAGTAATTAATGAAAAACAACCATCTCATTAATAGTACTGTTAAATTTAGTATTTAATACGATGAAACAATTCATCAGATATCTAGTACTTAATCACATTGAATTTGGACAAATCCTTAAACAATTACCTTGAAATGTTAAACTATAACTTAAGCCTAGAAAGATAATTACAAATCCAAAATTCCATCGAATCTCTAGAGCATTAACTGGAGACACTTAGCCACCTTGCAGAATCACTTTATAGATGGTAATTCCTCTTACATTGTTCCCCATGTAGATATTTTGTTCCTTAGTTGATCTAACGGTACTTTAAAAGTGCTCATTTGTCTCTTACTATATGGTATGTGATTATTGAGTCTTTTTCTTTTGCTCAGTGCATTCATGAGTAAAATGACCCATCTTACCACAATTAAAACATTTCAACTTCTTTTTGTCATTTTTGCACCACTACATTTACCCTTCATGGGTTTTCCAATCTCATTCTTATTGGATTTGGGATTCCTTTTCCTTCTATTTCAATTTTTTTTCTTTCCTCTTCTCTTACTCTTAGAGTTTAAACCCTTGCGCATGCTGGACTCAGCCAAATAAAGTTGACTCAAAGCATTGGCTACCTTTAGGAGTACATCTTCAAGTTCAACATGACGTGAGAAATCATTAAATGTTTTGATGTTATTGTTATAGGTCATGTTTATTTTTATATTTTACCAACTGTTTAGGAGGGACAGGATCATCATTTATACTTGCTACTTATCAACTACAACTTGGTTAACTGATTTCAACTCATGTATTATGTTTGACAATTCTCTTAGATATTGCCTCATGTTGTGATTTTAACGCTTCTTATAAGTATCAAACTTGATTGTGAGGCTCCTCAATTTAACTATTGATGTCCCACTGCATTTGTCTTTCAAATCTAGCAAAATGTCTTATGCTATCTTATATTCTTCGTACGTGTATACAGTCATCAACCATGGTAAATAACATTGTTATACGAGCAATACTATTCTTTATTTTACAGGCTTGATAAGCCTCAAGATCTTTTTTGTGTTGAGTATAAGTACTATGTTTGGGTTCAACCATAGTGTTCAGTAAGGTTTTCAAGGGCCTTTTGCTCCTTTAACATATACTAAAACTTACGATGCCAATGATAGATATCACCATTCAATTTGTCACCCTTATTCAGTTTAACAACGACGTTTTTGAAGCACATATCGTTTCTCTAAATGACATTTATTCTACTTAGAGACTTATAGTCTATAACTTTCGATGGCTATACTAGCACATCCACTACCATTTCATTGAAATATTGAAGCAACTATACACTAATAAATATGATAAAATAATCTTTGATAGGAACCAAAAAAAACTTGTCAAGCACCATCATCATCCAATTTCCAAATATTTACTAAACTATATATGTAATTATTTTATGCTAAACAATCATAATATCATTCTCTAAAAGATTTTAGACATCCATAATTTCGAATAATCTTTATGACCTTGGACATTTCATCATCGTAGATCTCTATGACCTTTGACAATTTATCATCCGAGATTTCAATTATCTCAAGATCCTGCTAATCATCTGAGATTTCAATAATTTCAAGGTTCTAGTCGACATTTGAGATCTCAATAATCTTTTTGTCATCTGATAGGACAATTATTTCAATCATATTATTAGATGACTTACCATTATAACGAGTCAACCCAGTCCCATAGAAATACAAATTATAACAAAAATTTAAATATCTATTCATGCATGTTAATTTTAGGCTAAATTAAATTTAATATAAAAGTTAAGTATTTTAATTCAACTTCTTGTAGAGCGAAATAAATAAAATAACACAATTCAGTTCATAATTAAAGTGAATAAACAATTGAGATAAAAAGAGGAGATAAAATAAACAAAAACAAATCGTCGAACAAATAGTCGAAAGCTATTACAGACGGTCGAGCTTGGATTCATGCGTCGGAGGAGCTAGCCAAGTGCCGATGGCGCCATTCATATGCCGCTGCATAGAGGAATACATCTCTAGGTGCAAGCTGATGTCAACAATACATGTCCAGCTCTGCGTGCAACACGTATTTCGTTCAATACACGCATCCCATTTCAAAACTACCACATGTCGTTGTTCAATTAGGTCACGTGTGGCTGCGTCATGCAATCGAGTGAGCATATGGCTTGTTCTGAATGTTGCACATGTCACAACAGTAGTATCCATGTGTTGCGCTCTCAGCAGTCCATGATTTGCCACGTGTTAGCCTGAGTGTAGGCTGCGTGTCTCCCATGTGTCACCCTGATGGCAAGACGTGGCACTTGTGTGGCAGGGCTAGATTACCTCCCATATCATGCGTCTAGACAGCTCGTGGTATACACATGCCGACTTTCTTATAGGAAACGGCTATGATACGTACGCAAAAAGCGTTCGTATCATACGAACTAGAGAAAAGAAGAGAGATGAACCGTTGGATGATGAAAAAAATTATCCAACGGTGAGAAAGGAAGGAACAATAAAAAAAGATGAGAAAAGGGGAACCGAGTAAAAAGGTTACTCTCTCTCATTTTCCTCTCCTCTCTCACCAGAAGATGAAAAGAAACCCTAGATCTAACCAGCTGCTCTATCTGATTCACAACCACATTAGCTAGTGTAACAAAAACAAAGAGAAAATGGAGGTGTCTTCTCTTCTCTTCTCTTCCATGGAGGTTCTTTTGCGACCTCACTCTTCTCTTCTCTTCGATTTGACTTTTGTAACAAACCTAAAACTGTACAACAACAACATTTGTTTAGTTTTGATCCCAGAAAACTCTCTCCAATACTAATTCTTTGTGCCTCTTCGTCATGTTCTTTCTCCTGGTACGTGTGGTTCTCTAACTATTTTTTCGATTTAACTTTCTGGGTGTGGGATTTTGTTTTTTAGTGTTTTGTTTTATAAGTCTTTTTGGGTGTTGTTGGTTCTAGTTTTGCTTGAGCAAAATGGGTTCTTTTTGTTCTATTTTGATATTCAATATATGGTGTTCTCTTTTACTTAGATTTGAACGGCTTCTATTTAGTTGTGTGTGTCTAGCTATTTGATGTCACCATGTCCAACATATACACAATATTAGGGAAGTAGTGGGAGAAGATGCACATGAGGAAGAACTTGAAGGGCTTAGAAGTGAAAAAGGATAGTTATGATTTTTTACTATTTTGATTTTTTTTTTATCTGCTTTTCCTTTCCTATAATGTAATCTGAAATGCTTTTGATTTTTTATTGTTTTATTTTTTGGGTTTGGTTTAGATCTGCAAATGAGCTTGTTAGATAACTTGTCTTATAGTAAATCTCTTGTTTGTCTATTAAATCTTTGTGAACTAGATCTGGGATTGTTTCAAATAAGTTGGTAAGTTGTTCAGTTCAGTTTCTTTGTCTTGTGTTTTTGTTTGTTTGGTTGGTTGATGTGATAATGCAGAAGCAACTATCATGAGAATGTTGATGATTAAGTGTTAAAGTTTTGAACTTGAGATGGTATTTTTGTGATTTGAGTTTCTGGGAAGCTAGAAGTTCAACTAAACTTGGCTTAGATGTTTTGTTTTTCTGATTTGGGGTTTTTTGGTTGGATGTTGCTGGCAGTTCATGGAGTTGAGTATGCATTTGGAGGTCATGAGAATCCAACAACAAGGATATTTGAAGGAGAGCCAAAGTAGTGTGATGGGTTTATGTTTTGGAACACAATTTTGATTGGAAAACCTGATATGAGGGCCTGCAGAGGTCATGTTGCTTTTCTGTTGCTTTGAATGGACTTGTAGATATTGAAGATACAAAAATTTGGTTTTGCAAACTTGACCTGACTATTTTTTTTTTTTCATTTCTTCTTTCTGTTTTGCGAGTATATGAATAATATGTTTCTCTTCTGCTGTTTCAAATATTTAGAGGATTTAAGTGTCTTCGTATGAAAATTTACGACACTTATAATTGCTACTGTATTAGCTGTTCTTGGATTGAAGCTTTTACCTTAATTAATTCTATATTTCAGGTAGAAAAGCACAAAATTATGCAAGGAAGCAGTGGAAAATCTTTGCATTTGACAGATGGACAGATAAGAAGAATAGGATGTAATGAGGGAGAAAAGTGGAAGAGCAGGGTCTACAAAAATCAGTAATGCAACTGCATGTGCTGTTGATGTGATAGGAGATCCAAAGAACATATTTAATCCACGAAAATATAATCATAGTGCCCATACAACATTACCAAACTTGGATTCTAGTGGAAGTGCCTCAGCTAGTATTGTTAACGTCAAAAAATGGATCCTTAGTCAACGAGGTTATTTTCGGGCCCAAGCTGCAGTTTTGCGTGATTAGAATAGGAAGATGAAGTCAGAGGCGAGGAACAGAAAGACAAAGAGGATTTTAGAGTGGTTCGGCCCAAAAAGATGCCTACGTCCATTGTTCACTCTCTCACTATTTCGACGAAGTAACAGCACTCAAAATCAGGATCCCCCTTACAAGGAAATTCGTCCCCTATTTATAGAGAAATGGGACATGCTACAGTTAAACAGAATAAGACAAAAGCGTGCAGTAAACTGAAAATACAATGATGGGCCGTATTTAATACGCCGATATCTCAATTAATGCGGCTGACAGTGCATTAAATGAGACGGAATATACATTTAATGCGACCTAATCCGTCATTTCCAGGCTCTTCCCAAACGAGATTTCAAGTGGCTGATCTGTACGGGTTATGAGTGGCTACCAAGATCTTAGCTGTAGTCTCTGGTAGAGATGGCGTGCATGACACGTTTTGAAGCTGTATTCTGCATAGCACCTTTAACGGGCATGCCTAGAAACCAGCGAACAGCCAGCCAGAATGATCTTAGGTGAATAAGTTCGGATGAAGCATGTCTAACGGACGGCCCCCCTTGGCGGATAGCTTAAACGGACAGAATCGACGAACAAGCAGGCGGACGATCATGGCGGACAAAATAAGCAGTCAGCGGTCAACGGTCAGCGGACACGCTGAGCGATGAGAGCCAACAAGCAGAACCAACGGATAACGACCAGAGAACAGCCTGAGCAACCGCGATCGGCGGACAGATTGAGCGATCACGATCAGCGCTCAGGATGGGCGATCACTAATGGGCCCTTTGCCATGAAGGTGGGCTAGAAGAATGGTGGATTATTGAGCCCTTGGGCCATTGGGCTTGCACTGTAGATCTTTCTGGGTCCGATTAGTCTGATCGCTAAATTACCCATAACATTAAGCCCCTTAGCTTTTTGTGCTTCAGAGAGAACCAGGAGCTACAAATTCCTGGGCGAGCAGATCAGGCGAGAACAGTTACAATACCTTTTAAATTTCGCTTTATTGCTAGGCCACATGGAGCATCCTTAGGCAACGGTTACAAGTCACACCACGCGCCGTTCGCATTTAATGCATGTCTCTCAATTGACATGCCATATGATGACAAAATCTTGAGAATCGCGCCATATCGTCAGATTAGGAGCGGTTACACAGCTGTCACGATCTAACGGTTGGGGCCTAATTGCTTTAGAAATGGAGGCGACACTTCATTTACTTCTTCTTTCGGCATTTTCAAAAATCACAGACTTCTTCACTGCTCTCTTTGCTCACATTGCTCTCGTTATCATTGTCTTTCATTTTCTGCATGGTACTTGTTTCTTTGAGAACCTGGACTAGTGGGGGCAGAGTGTTTTCGTACTGCCTCTGGTCCGATCGGGCCTGGAATGCATGTGAAATAATTTTATCGGCCTCTCTTCCCCTTTTTCTTCTTCATCTTGGGGAGAACTTTATCAGATGAGGCTCTTATCTCCCCCTTTATGGCTTCCTAGGCGCACGACTTGACGCTTAGGCATAGTAGACTTAGGCTTTCTTTGTCCTTGGGTCTGGTTGGCTGTCAGCGGCCTAACTGGTTGTTTCTTTTGTAGATGTCAAGTCGTGGACACCGATATCGTCGGATCATGTCTAGTGACGAAGGCTCTAAGGAGGGTTCTTCTCATAAAGACAGAGATTCTTCGAGCGCAACCACCCAAGGCGGTTGGGATGCGCCGAGTTCCTTCGAGCAAGAGGAAACTTTTGCCAATCAGACTTTTTACCAACACGACTCTCAGATCACTCTTAAGGAGCTCAAAACCGTAGCCGAGGCATTCCATTTTCCTTTCGAGTGCCATGTCATGGTCCCCGCTCATCGTGATCATGCGGCTGACCCTCCTGCGGGGTTCATAGCGATTAGCCGACAACATGTGAACTCAGGGTTTAGGTTCCCAGTCCCCCCATATTTGATCAACCTACTGAATGACCTAGAGATAGCTCCCTTTCAGCTTACACCGAATTCTTATGCCCAAGTGACTACTCTGGCCTATATCTTTCTCAAAAACGGCCTTCCGTCACCGACTTCGAACATAATCCAAAGCCTTTTCTTTTTCAAATCCACCACCAGCCCTCAAGCTACAAAACGGGACGGTATTTATTATATGACGGGCTCGCAATTCTCCCTACAAAGCACTTCTGCCTCAGAAAGTTGGCAAATCAAATGTAGGGGATTACAAATCCCGTTGGTTTTATGTGTCCTGTCTGTCTTTGCTGAAACTTGCCAACTTTGACTTTAACAATGATCCCGGTGAGCATGTCTCTGCTCGCTGTTCACGCATGCATGTACACATCATCATGCTCCATTATTACTAACACTTCCTTTTCTTGTGTGCAGCTTTCGTCAAAGGCTCGATCAATCTTTAAAACGAGGAGACAAGGACACTTAAGAGGTTTTCAAAGGCGAAGGATCCTGAGGACGACTATTTCCCTGCAGGCTCTTTCCTAGCGAAGTACGGGCTTGCACCTAGAGCTGAGACCAAACCCTTGAAATTGGCCTTGGACGTTGGCGTACGAAAAGGTCGGGAGGTTCAATTTGTTTTTGTCGAACCTGGTGAAGGTACTTCTGCCCTAGCCCCAAAGAGACCCAAAATCATGGTGAACCTTGAAATGCTCTCTCCTCCGTCTTCGCCAGCAGCCGAGATAGAGGAACCCGAGGTGGAGATAACGGGTTTAAATGAGCCCCCAGCGTAGGCGGCAGATCCGTCAGATACAGTGGTCGCTCCGTCTGCCAAGAAACCGACAAGGAAGTATAAATCTGTGGGGAAGAAGATCGTGAAGCAAATACCCCCATCGAAGGGTGCGGCTAGCAAGGAAATCTCAATCCTCGGGGAAGGATCAGCCAGACCCTCAGGAACCGGAGACAAAGGGAAGGAGACCATGGAGCCCCCTGCTAAGCACATGAGGTCCAAAGACAAAACGCCCATGGCAGGAGGGGCTGATGAGGGGCAAGGCAGGAGGCTGACGTAGGGGAATATTTCAATGACTTGTTGGATCAGCTGCCTGAATTGCTGAGACCGGACAAACCAGATGTCTATCAGGAGCATACTCGCGGAGACCAGCTGGTCGCTTACGTCGCGCGCTATAATGTGTTGGTAAACCCTGCTCTTAACTCCACAACTTCGTATTATATTCATATTTGATACTGACACATTATTATTTCAGACCTCTTTGGCTTTAATGAAGATGCATCGGGACTTTCCCGACCTGGCAGGAGAGAAAGCCTCACTCGAGAAGGCGAACAGGAAGCTAGAGGCGGAGAACCGGAAGCTTAAAGAGGAGTTCGCTGCTACCAAGAAGACTATCCGCGAGCTTAAGCAGAAACTTAAGAGTGCGGAGAAGTCTTCGGAGAACGAGAAAAAGCTTCGATTAATCACTTCCTCCTCGCTCAAAGAGGCCATTGACAATGTAGACAAGGTCACCCATGAGGTCATCCTTCAGAAGAGACGGGCTGATGATGCCGAGAAGAAGAATGAGTCAGTGTTGCAGGATTTAACCACGGTGAGGGATAAGCTTGCTCAGGTAAGGGAGATGTTCCATCAGTAAGAGGTCCGAGCCTTGCAGGCTCATAAAGAAGCAACCGAGAAGACTAGCAACAAGTTCCTGTACACTTTGTGGTTATATCATCCTGAGCTGGATTTCTCATTCTTCAGGGAGGAAGCGGTGGAGGAGGTAAAGAAGTACGTAGCTCGCGCTGCCAGAGAGGCCCAGATAAAGGCCGTTTAACCTGCCCAGAAGGGAATAGTTCATGCGGCTCAGACGAAGAGTTTCGAGACTTCGTCTGCTCAAACTGGCACCCCACCAACCCAGGGCGGCTCCTCCTCAGTTCCTCAAGGATCGGCACTAGATGGGGGGCAAGGTTCATCTTCGCAAGGAGCCCCCAGTAAGAAAGATCCGAATGATGCTCCTGCCAGCTCCTCCAAGACTTCTTAGAGCGAATAGATATAGAATTTGTCTTCCTCGTCAATGAGGATTATTTGTTGGACATTGGCATCGTGGATATTTTTTTTTGTTTAATTTCATAATGCTTTGCTATTACTTTTTCCAATGCAAGATTCCTGGTGATTTGTTGTGCTGCTTTCTGAGTTTCGTATATATATAATCGGAATAGATTGTGAACGGGTACGTCCTGTAAAGTAGACAATAAATAAAAATAATAAAGGACTGATCACCCATGTAGACATCTTAGGAGAGGCGAAGCGAAGACAAGAACTCTCTAGGCTGCGAATGCGCCATGAGATTTTCCACTGAATAGCCTTTAACATGAAGCGTAATCTAGGGAGTGGGAAAGGATCCCAACAGATGGATAAATAATCCCATCCTTTTGTCGGACGAAAATGGCCTCATTAAGAGCAATGGGCCAATTGGTTTGCTTGCAAAGCTAACTAACTGAAAAATAAGCAGAACTATCTCGCACCATCGCGTGGCCGTAACATATTCGATGTATTCAATATAAGGCTTTGTAGATAGTGAGGGGAGAGTCGAGGAAGGGAAAAATCAGATGAGGAGCATGTAAGGCTATTCGTATATATTCTCTGGCCGCTATTGAGATTGATGAAGGGTTGTGCTCGAAAGGCAAGGACCCGAGCATATACAGCCGACTGCGCTCACAAGGTTAAACCTGAGCATTTATAGTGGACTGCGCTCACAGGGTCGATCCTTGAGCTATATAACCTGTTGACTTTTAAAGTTGCGCTCACAAGGCCGAAGCCTGAGCATTTACAGCATAATGAACCTCTCCAACTGCGCTTACAAGGTCGGAACCTGAGCATTTACAACGAGAGTTGTGGAGGTTGGGACCTCGGCTATGCTCACAAGGCCAAAGCCTGAGCATTTACAACATAATGAATCTCTCCAGCTACGCTCACAAGATCGAAACCTGAGCATCTACAGCGAGAGTTGTGGAGGTTGGGACCTCGGCTGCGCTCACAAGGCCAAAGACTGAGCATTTACAGCATAATGAACCTCTCTAACTGCGCTCACAAGGTCGGAACTTGAGCATCTACAGCGAGAGTTGTGGAGGTTGGGACCTCGGCTGCGCTCACAAGGCCAAAGACTGAGCATTTACAGCATAATGAACCTCTCTAGCTGCGCTCACAAGGTCGGAACTTGAGCATCTACAGCGAGAGTTGTGGAGGTTGGGACCTCGGCTGCGCTCACAAGGCCAAAGACTGAGCATTTATAGCATAATGAACCTCTCCAGCTGCGCTCACAAGGTCGGAACCTGAGCATCACAAGGCCAAAGCTTGAGCATTTACAGCATAATGAACCTCTCCAGCAGCGCTCACAAGGTCGGAACCTGAGCATCTACAGCGAGAGTTGTGCTAAGCGTTTTGATGATCGAGCTTTCTGCTCTTGTTCGCGCGCGATCGTGCGGAGAGGGAGGCCAATCAATCGAGTGGCGATTAGGTGCGCAGGCCTGTGGCCGTTTTAGCCCCTCTTGCCTTGTAAGGCAAATGAATGTTTTGAGCTTTATGCTGGCGCTTTGCCTTTCATGGTTGTATACCTTACACACAAGAACACACATGAGCATTTCACGTCAGCGATAGTTCATAATAATAGATGAATAATTTCCATTACGCCTGTACATCGTTTGCTTTACATGGACAATAGTACAGTAATAAAAATACAATGATTAGGTATAATAAGGCCTTAGATGAATAGCGTTCCACGCCCTTAGAAGCATTGCCCCACTCATGTCTTCCAGATGGTAGGCCCCATTCTTCAAGTCTTCATGGATCATGTATGGCCCTTCCCAATTTGGTCCTAACACCCCTTCACTGGTTTTACGAGCGACAGGTAGGACTTCTCGTAACACAAGATCACCTGGTTTGAATCAGCGCACTCGGACCTTCTTATTGTAGTGTTTTGCCATTCTCTGCTGGTAGACGGCTACCCTGAGACAATCAGCTTGTCTAGATTCTTCAAGCAAGTCTGAGTTGGTGGCCAAGAGGAGATCGTTGTCTCCGGAGTTGAAATTAGCCCTTCGGTGACTGAGAACCTCAAATTCTGTAGGAATCATAGCTTCGGACCCATAGACCATTGAGAAATGAGTCTCTCCTATGGTGCTGCGAGCAGTAGTGCGGTAGGCCCATAATACCTTCTGCAATTCATCTATCCATGCTCCCTTTTTAGCTTCAAGCTTGGTCTTCAGGATTTGTTTAATGATTTTGTTGATCGCCTCCACCTAACCATTATCCTGAGGGTGGTCTACCGTTGAGAAGCTCTTGACGATGCCAAGGCTGTTACAGAACTCCAGAAACTGCTCACTTGTGAACTGGGTCCCATTGTCTGTTACAAGTTGTTGGGGGATCCCGAACCTGTAGATTATGTGGTCCCACACAAACTTTTCAATCTTCGTCGTAGAGATCTCAGCCAGTTCCTTTGCTTCCGCCCATTTAGTGAAATAATCAACGGCCACGACGACGTACTTGCATCTTGCTCGACCTACTGGGAGAGGCTCGATCAGATCCATGCCCCAGATGGCGAAGGGTCATGGGCTGATCATCTGTCGGAGGTAGGCTAGCGGTGCCTGGGGAACTTCGAAAAACCACTGGTATTTATCGCATTTCCTTACCAGGTCAATGGCGTCCTGCTTCATGGTCGGCCAGTAAAATCCCTGTCTGAGTGCTTTTTAGGCCAAGGAGAGTCCCCCAGCATGGTTGCCACAGTGCCCTTCATGAATATCCTTCATCAATGTGATGCAATCCGGTTCATCGATACACTTGAGCAAGGGGGCTGAGAAGCCCCTTTTGTAAAGAACGTCTCCATAGATACAGTATCTTGCTGCCCTTATGTGCAGGCGGCAAGCCTCCATCTTGTTTTCCAACAGCTTTCCTTCTTGCAGATAATTGACTAGCTGGCTCATCCATGAATCAGCCACCACTGTCAAGGTCATTACCTCTACTTCGAGTTCGGTGCTTGGCTTTGGTGGGAACTCCATAGGTATATTTTCGGTGCCATCTGTATCCTGAGCGATAGCTAGGCGAGCCAATGTGTCTGCATGGGAGTTCTGAGCCCGTGGAATCTGGTTCAACTCAAATTTTTCGAAAGCCTCCAGCAACTCCTAGACCTTCTGCAAATAGATTTTCATTTTTGTTCCCTTGGCTTGGTACTCTCCCTTTATTTGACAAACCACCAGCTGTGAGACACTAAATATCCTGAGCCGTTCAACTTGCATTTTCCTGGCCAGGCGGAGCCCTGCTAACAGTGCTTCGTATTCTGCCTCATTGTTAGTCTCTCTGAAACCAAGCTTAAGGGCACAGAGGAACTTACCATTATCTGGGTTGATTAAAAAAATTCTAGCCTCTGCGCTTCTCTCATAGGAGGATCCGTCCACGAACAGCTCCCAATGCGGACCTTCAGAGGTTTCAGCCTTGTCGTCCACAGGCTCGGTAAACTCAGCAATAAAATCTGCCAACGATTGCCATTTAATTGTCGGTCTTGGCTTGAATTCAATGTCTAACTGAGCGATTTCAATGGCCCATTTGATGAGTCGACCTGAGGCTGATTCATAGATGCCTCTTCTGACCTAGATTCATTTTCAACCTCTCAGACGGAGGGTGCTACATGAGCTGAAGCTTCAAGTATAGCTCTGCAGAAATCTCTATGACCACGTCGTTGCATTATGCTGTGATTTTAAACAAAACAAAATTATATAACACTTGAATCTCTCTGATAACCAATGTATGAAAAACAGTGATGAAAATCAATCTGGGTTACTCTATTATCATATTAATATGAAAACGTTTCAAATAGTCATGACTTGAAAAACACATAACCCGATTTATCAAACCGGGCTTTGACACCAAAGGTGACAGGCCCCATTCGCCTTATTCTATTACGACCCGATGATCCGTCCGACGACCCCACGGTGGCCCTCCAGAGGATATATAATCCAGCTGGAAGGTTTCCATGAAACTAAGTCTCTTTCCTGATAACTTGAAACATATCTATACATATATTCTTAGGTAATCCAAATTTAATATAAAAGTGAAAGTTTAAGTATATTTTCATACATTCAAAACTTTCGAGCAAAATTTAAATCATGTAATTAAAATCAAAAGATATCATAGTGGAATTTAAAACAGCTTATAAAATAGTTTATAATTCATACATAGATAGGTTTACGACTATCTTAAAATATAGTTAACATAATTTACATATTAATATTTACATTCCAAAAGTATTTATATCAAAAAGTCGTAGATTTTTACGCACAGAAAATATATGTGCAACTTAATCTGGCTATTCTTGGGTCGGAGTTCCTACAGCTGAAGCTGTAGCACCTAGACCTACATCTTGACCTGAGGAGTTTGGTTTTATGAACATATAATAGAGTGAGTTAACGAACTCAGTGAGTGTTATAATTTTTCTAAATAAAATCCTATTTCAAAATCGTCACCTCCCTAACATTTATGAATTGATTCATAAAACATAATTGAATCATTTCACTTAAACTTAAACATAATCATAAAACATAATTTATAAATATGAAACAAAAATTTAACAGTTTATATCATTTCAATATAATATAAACTTGTAATTTAAAATGGTGGTATACAAATTAATTAGTATTCATTTTGTACTAATAAAGTAAATCAACCACCAATACTTTAATCACCAAATGACATACCAAGGCATATGGCAAAAGGGAATCCTACATCGCAAGGTCATATAAGCGGTAACTAAGTAGCGGAATCCTATATCACTCAGGTAGTAAACTAGCTCATAATATACTCTAGGGAGAGACGAAATCCTACATCGCAACTTCCAAGCAGAATCCTATATCGCTTTAGGGTACTCAACCATTACCGATAAAATCATGAAATCACCTTAAGGAATACCATAGGCTTGAAAAAACATTTATAAATAAGCTACATTTCATATAAAATTCACATTTCATATAAAATTCACATTTCATTCTTGAACTTAATAATTCGTAAGGGAAGATATTACAATTAATTTAAATTCATATCGTGACATATTGGATCATAGAATTTAAATGTTATATAAAACTTCATAACTTAAAATTTAATAACATCATTTAACTTATATAAGTTTGCATGAAATTATAAAGCTTAAAATAAATTTATTTATGCCAAATACTTATAAAAATTCATGACTTAGAATTAAATAATAGTTCAAATTAATTTAATAACACTCACCGAATCCCCTATTGTAAAGCTCACAACCTATTTGCTTTTGCCTTCGCGTTACCATACATTTAACGATAATTCTTTAGATAACGTTGTAAGCGATTTTCAATCGCACATTTAATCACATAAAAGCATTCGCTTAATATAATCACTTTCGCATTTCAACAACTATATAATATACTGGGCTCGTTTGGGATAACTTTTATTTTTGGCTTTTGACAGTAGAAGAAGAAAAGCAAAAACCCAAGCTTTTTAGATACTGTTTGGATTGTACATTTCAGAAGAGCTTTTAGACTTAGAATAGCTTCCGAGACTGTTTGGTTGAAATATTATTAAAATTTTTTTAATTATGATATGACTTTTATGTCCTTGTAGAAGAGCTTTTAAATATGTTTGATAAAAACATATCACTTAAATATTATATATATGTTCTTTATAAACAATTTATTACATAAATATGTATATGAATCTTATTTTTTTCAATTATATTTATCTAAACTTTGTTATTAAAATAAATTAAGTAATATAATTTAAAAAAATAAACCAAGTAATAAAAATTAAATTAAAATTACACATACATTTATGCATAATAATTCATATAAATGATGTCAATAATTTTACATAAAATTACAATGATAAAGGTTAAAAAATAATTTATTTACAATTGATCAACAATTTATAGGAATCCAATATGGAAAACAAAAATAAATAACATCCTTGTTACATCCAACAAAGAACCCACTTGTGTACAACCCTTATTGTCAGAATATAAACATAAAGATTGCTTAAGGTATCAAATCTTGGTACCTGAAGTTGTTTGATAGGGAAAGGACCATGTTGAATTTATACATAACAAATACATCACATATCAAAATACTTTGCGACAATAATTACCTTGCCTTCAACCTCTCAAGCACTTTAATTGTCACGAGTTGCGAGGCCATGCAAGCATCAAGGTTCACAAACACAACCCTATTCCCCTGTGGCTCCCCTACAATGAATGCACGAGCTCGCAGCCTGAAGTGAACCCCGGATGCAATCTGCTCCATGTTAGTATAACCCATCATATTAACATCAGCAGCAAGTCCAGTAATGTCATAGCTTCCCAATCCGATCAAATAATTGGTGGCCGACAACCCTCCTCTACTATTCCCTAACAAGATCACCACAAACACCCACAAACAAACAGCTCCACACCGCTTTTGAAGACTCAAAAAAGCAAACAACCCCATTATAGCCTCACCCAAGCAAACAAAATTAAAATTCAACCGATTCTTTCCATTCACCTTAATCAAAAACAAAACCAAGAACTACATCAGCACGTACATAATCCTAATACAAGCAAAATAGAAAAACATGGTCTCAAAGAACCCTTTTAAATGGAAGAAAACAATATTTAAAAACAACACAAAAAAGGAAAATATAAAGTGATAAAAAGTAGACTTTCCCAGCTCAGTTATTTCACTTAACATGCAATAAATGAAACAAAAGTTACAATAACCAATAAAATTACAGAATTCAGCTCAAAATTTCACTTAATATAAACAAAATCTAATTCGAACAAGGAGAACCCACATCAAACTCAAATAAAAAATGATCTTTTCCTTCACCAAATCATCATAACATATAATATACCGCTATAAAAGCTACTTCACTGGACATAAAATTAACTAACGAAAATTAAAAGCTAACAGTTTTACTAAAATATGTTAGAAAATGGTCATAAATAATCATTTTCATGGTTGATTAAATGAATGAGAAATTGAATCTCAAATTGCACTCTTTGATGCAAGGAATGGTCATTAATCCCATATTGGAAGATGAAAAGGGATTTGGGTTGTTTTCCATTCAAATTCTTTGTTTCAATTTAAATTAAATTGTCATTAATTGATTTTAATAATTTTCAGTTGACAAATCAAATTTTAATTATTTTGTAACTGAATTATGAGTTAATGGATGTGTTTAAATTTTGATTTTAAATTAAAATTGTAACAACCATGTTTTAATGATTTTCAGTTAACAAATCAATTTTAATGGCAAATTAATTTAAATAAATTTTGTAACCATTAATAAAATGATGGATGGAATTGAATGGAGGCATTTAAATTCTGATTTTAAATCAGAATTGTAACAGCCATGAGTAATGACCATAATTGTTAGAATATAATTCTAATTTAAGGTGATTAAATTCTGATTTTAAATCAGAATTGTAACAGTCAAAATAATTACCATAATTGAGAGTTTTAATTCCCCAAAGTTGAATGATTTATATTGGCATCCAAGTTGAAGAAAGATAGTGATTTTTTTTTTTAGAAATAATCTTCTTTGTTTTCTTACACTTTCAACTCTAGTTTAGGCTTCCAGTGTGATAGAGATCAGATTCAACTCGGTTCACCGGACGGTTTCAGCCGCTGTATCCTGGGAGACGAACGCAAGTAATACACCGCGAATTCGTTTTAAGGACACTGTAATTCTTACAGGTCTCGACTGCTTCAATTTATATTTAGAAATTTATTGTATCTTTCATGTAATTTGTTGTTTAGTTTTTGCTTTTGTATTGTTTATTTCTTTTTCCTTTACTCTGCATATGTGCAGAAATATAATCATGTAATCTGTAACTGGAATCCAACAACTTAAAACGAATTCGAACTACTAACGATTACTGGATTGTACTAACTTGTTTTTAACACCTTGGCTTAAGTTCTTGTTGGCCATTGGAAAAAGGAAAAAAAAAAAAAAGTTTCCCCTGCTGAAATATTCATCTACAAATTTTTTTGAAAAAAAAATTTATTTCTCATACAATATTTTAAAAACTTTGTTGATTTAAATTTTTCCAACAAAATTGTTCAAACACTGAAATTTCAGATTTTGGGTTTGATAAATATTATTTTTTTCAAGAAATTTGTTTTCGTTTATTCAAACACTGAAATTTTAGATTTTGGGTTTGATAAATATCATTGTTTCTCAATAAATTTGTTTTCACTCAATCAAATACTGAGATTTTAGATTTCGGGTTTGATAAATATCATTGTTTCTCAAGAAATTTGTTTTCACTCAATCAAATACTGAGATTTCAGATTTCGGGTTTGATAAATATCATTGATTTCTTAGTTTTCGGGCTTGTATTTAACACTGGAATTATGGTTTCCGGGTTTCATACACACACTGAAATTATGGTTTGGGTTTATTACAAACATCGAACAATTGATTTTGGGAAGATTGTGTTTATATACTAAATACTAAAATTCGATCCTAATTAATTGGATTAGAATTTAAGACAAGAATTTTGAGATTCTTGGTTGGTTTTAAAATTAACTCAAAGAAATTGGGTTTGAATTTGGGTGTGTTTTAAACATTGAAATATTTGTTTTCGAGTTTGATACACACTCTGAAAATAATCTTTTGGATTATTGTTGAGATTTTAGGTTTGTGTCAAACACTAAAATTCTGTTTCGAGTTTGATACAATCACTGAAATATTGAGTTTGAGATTTTAGATTTATTTCAAATACTAAAATCAAATTGCAATTTGTTAATTATTAATAAGCAATTGTGATAATTGACTTATAAAATGTTTGTTTAAGTCAATAATTGGGAAATTGAGACATTAAAGTCCAATTTTATGAACAATTTTGATTGAGGTTTGATCTTAGTTTTGGAAGATCAAGGTAATCGTGTTCTTATTTACGAGAACATCGAATTGATGAAATTATAAGTCCAAAATGGTTATTGAGTGAATAATAAATTGAAGCTCGAAGATCATTCGTTGGAATTGAAATTCATCTGAATTTGAATAAATTGCCATTAAGTATTGAAATAGTGATAGAATGATTGCAATTAACTTCATTTGAACTATTTCATTTATGGTTTTGAATTAAACAAATAATTGCAATTGATTTCATGAAATAATGAATTAGATTAATAACTTATTTATTTCATTTAAATTATGAATGAAATAAATAATTTTATTTAAATTTTGAATGACAATTGTAACTGAATATTACAATTGATTTCATTGCAATTATGTTTGTTTAATTAGTTAATTATTTCATGAAGTTATAAGTTTTGGATTGCAATTGTAACAATTATTTACAATTAAATGCTTTTGAATGAAATAATTGCAAGGTTGAGTGGCAATTATAGTTGTAACGGAAAGATTTATGGATGAAATAAATTTGAATTAGTGCAATTTGCATTGGTAATTATGTTGTGTAACTGCTGAAGTATTAAATTTGAATTTTGTGACTGTAGTCATGTTTAATTCTGAATTGAATTCGCAGTATTAAGTATTGGATTAATACATTGTAATTGCAAAATCAACATAATTAATAATGGATTAAAAAACCATTAATTTTTGGTTTTATAAGTGCATGTGTGACAATAACTTTGTCCGTTGCACAATTGGATAATCCAGTGATACAAGTTTCGGTTTCTATGAGCCAATTGAAAGGAATACTGAACCTCTTGATTTAATTGACAATGATGTGTGTATTTTAAAATTTGTTCAATCAAGAGGTGGTAATAAATATTTTATTACCTTTGTTGATGATAGCACAAAATACTTCATAAATTCAATAAAGATGATTCTGGTTTGTCTAAGACTCCTATAGACATGAGTTTACATCTCTCTAAGAATAAAGGTGAGAGTGTCTCTCAACTAGAATATTCTAGAGTTATAGGGAGCCTAATGTACTTAACAAGTTGTACAAGACCAGATATAGCTTACACAGTTAGCAAGCTGAGTAGATATACGAGTAATCCAGGTGCTAATCATTGGAAAGCAATAGTTAAAGTACTAAGGTACTTACGGTTTACTCGTAATTACAGGTTGCACTATGGTAGATATCTGGCTATTGTAGAAGGATACAGTGATGCGAACTGGATATCTGATATGAAGGATTATAAATCTACTAGTGGATATGTTTTCACACTAGCAGGTGTAGCCGTATCATGGAAATCCTCTAAACAAACGTATATAGCCAGATCCACAATAGAATCTGAATTCATTGCATTAGATAAATGTGGAGAAGAGGCTGAATAGTTACGTCAATTTTTAGAGGATATTCCAATGTGGCCAAAGCCAGTTCCTGTAATTTGCATTCACTATGATAGTTAGTCTGCAATAGGAAGGGCACAAAGCAATATGTATAACGGTAAGTCTAGACATATACACCGTAGACATAATACCGTGAGACAACTACTCTCAACTGGAGTTATCTCTGTTGACTATGTAAGGTCAAAGGATAACATTGCGAACCCGCTAACCAAAGGGTTAAATAGAGAGTTGGTTGAAAAATCATCTAAGGGAATGGGACTGAAGCCCATGAAAGAATAAGTCAGTACAAAGGAAAACCCAACCTATGTAACTGGAGATCCCAAGATCTAGGTTCAATGGGATAACCTAATTGTAAAGACTTGGTTGTATCACTATATAGAGGTTATCCTCTGGTCCATTCCTATGATGAGATAGTCATACCCGTAAAGTTAGGATAAGCTATGCTTTTAATGATCCTTATGCATCGGGAATCCGAGCGGAGTAATGCGGGTTACTCTAAATTAAGAGATCACCTATGTGAAAGAGAAGTGGGGCCGCTTCTAAAGAGAATTGTGGGGGCTTAATTCTTTAGAAACTTTCACAGAACCAGGCATATGTTCATAGCCAAAACGAACATAACAATGAGAACCGATTTGTGTCAGGAAGACATCTGTGTGGAGTATATAATCATTTATGCAAACGACAGAACAGTTCAAGGACATCACGTCTACTGATCAGCTAGTAAATTAAATATATTCTCACAAGGGAAGGTTCAAAGGTAAACACCTACCTATCCTATGCAGATCTTGACCGTTGAGCTCTATCACCAAGTCATACGTGTCCTTGTGTTATAGTTTCCTCTGTCAATTTCATTCATGTGGGGGATTGTTAGAAAATGGTCATAAATAATCATTTTCATGGTTGATTAAATGAATGAGAAATTGAATCTCAAATTGCACTCTTTGATGCAAGGAATGATCATTAATCCCATATTGGAAGATGAAAAGGGATTTGGGTTGTTTTCCATTCAAATTCTTTGTTTCAATTTAAATTAAATTGTCATTAATTGATTTTAATAATTTTCAGTTGACAAATCAAATTTTAATTATTTTGTAACTGAATTATGAGTTAATGGATGTGTTTAAATTTTGATTTTAAATTAAAATTGTAACAACCATGTTTTAATGATTTTCAGTTAACAAATCAATTTTAATGGCAAATTAATTTAAATAAATTTTGTAACCATTAATAAAATGATGGATGGAATTGAATGGAGGCATTTAAATTCTGATTTTAAATCAGAATTGTAATAGCCATGAGTAATGACCATAATTGTTAGAATATAATTCTAATTTAAGGTGATTAAATTCTGATTTTAAATCAGAATTGTAACAGTCAAAATAATGACCATAATTGAGAGTTTTAATTCCCCAAAGTTGAATGATTTATATTGGCATCCAAGTTGAAAAAAGATAGTGATTTTTTTTTGAGAAATAATCTTCTTTGTTTTCTTACACTTTCAACTCTAGTTTAGGCTTCCAGTGTGATAGAGATCAGATTCAACTCGGTTCACTGGACGGTTTCAGCCGCTGTATCCTGGGAGACGAACGCAAGTAATACACCGCGAATTCGTTTTAAGGACACTGTAATTCTTATAGGCTTCGGCTGCTTCAAGTTATATTTAGAAATTTATTGTATCTTTCATGTAATTTGTTGTTTAGTTTTTGCTTTTGTATTGTTATTTCTTTTTCCTTTACTCTGCGTATGTGCAGAAACATAATCATGTAATCTGTAACTGGAATCCAACAAAATAAACAAAAGCTAATCAAAACAAAGGGAACCCACCTCAAAATAAAACCAAATCAGATCGTTTCTTTCACCAAATCAACCTAACATACAATCTACAGCTCTCACTAGAGCCATTTGACTAAACTTGTAAAAAACCAACAAAAAATACCACCACTAACAAAACTACATAATTCAGCTAACAGTTTCACTAAAATTAAACAAAACCTAATTAAAACAAAGACAACCCACATCAAACTAAAACAGAACATGATCATTGACTTCACCAAATCAACAAAAACATACATAACACACAGCTATGACCAGAGCAATTTCACTAAACATACTATAAACCAACAAAACAACAAAATTCAGTTTAACATTTTACTTAAAACAAACAAAAAACAAACCAAAACAAAGAGAACCCACATCAAACTAAAATCAAACATGATCATTCACTTCACCAAATCAACATACTATACACTATATAACTTTGACTAGAGCTATTCAAGCTAGCAGTTTGATTCAAAACAAACAAAAACTAACTAAAACAAACAGAATCCACATCAAACCAAAACCAAACAAGATCATACACTTCATCAAATCATCAAAAACATACGATATAGAACAATGAACATAGCTATTTCAGCTGAAAAGTCAACAAACTTCAAATGCAATAAGCAGCCACAACAAGGACAATCACACTTGTTCTTCAAATGTGTGAAAATACATATGGAGCACGAAAAATATGGCCTCACAGTTCAAAACAACATATAAAAGTACAAGCTTCAAATTTCAAAATGTTAATCAATGAGAAGGGTTGATTAAAAGTGAAAAACTTACCACGGCGACGGTTGATGAGAAACGCCGAGCGACCGGCGACAACGAGAGTGAGACCCACGACTACGACAGATGAAAAGAGAAGAAGGTGCGAGGCAACGAAGCTGGGTCGGCGACAGCGATGCAACTGGATTCACATTGAGGGATTCACGGCGTCAAACGGAGATACAGAGCTAGGACGAGATCGATTGAAGCAAATCTGTGATTTCTCCGGCGAAATCTGGTGAGAAATGGGAAGAACAACATCAGACAAGAAAGGGAAAAAGGAAGGATATGAGTGGGACTTTCATTTTGGTATTTATAGTTTGAAGGGTAAAATTGGTATTACGAAATATTCATTAAAAGTTTTTGGCTTCCTGGTTTTTGCTTTGGAAGCTCTTTTTCGAGAAGCACCTAACATCAGCTTCACTTGGAAGCCCTTTCCAAACTCAAAAGCTATTTTGAAAAAACATCCAGACAGTATAAATAATGGCTTCTAATTTCAAGAAGCCAAAATAAGCTCTTTTAGGTGGATCCCAAACAGGTCAACTATATAATGGTTTCGAAACATCCCTAAATGTTACTCAAAAATAGCCCGCAATGAAAATACAGTGCGTAACACTCATTCGAGACGATATTCAATACTAAAATAGCTCATGCCACCCATACAAAACAGCATCGACACCAAAACAGCACATGCAATCCTTTCGAAACAGCTTTTTAATAATCAAAACAGCTCGCGTGATTAATTCAGGACGGCTTAACCATAAAATAGCCCATGCTACATAATAAAAAAAGCTTTTAAACTACCAAAACAACTCACACATTCATCCAAGATAGCATTGACATCAAAACAGCTCATGATATAAAATCAAGACAGTTTTTACAGCACCATAACAGCCCATAAAACAGCTTATATACCTCGCAATCGAATCGACTTTCGGTTTTTCATTTCAACCCTAAAAATTCATCGTTTCGACAAATTACGATGCAAAAAAATCTTTCGCATGACTCAACTCAAAAATGCATCAAAACAATCCCCTCTTAACTGAATACAAAAGTAGTCCTTACATCCCATTTCGAAACATTTCACGCATTAAAATCACACTAAAAACACATAACCATATAACCGAAATTCATTCAACTCACAACTTCCTTTCCTAACCAAAATCAACATGCATTATCATATTCATATTCCATCATGTTTTAACACTTGAACTACATTCAAACATGACCAAACATCAAGGCAAAACAATCAAAACTCATCCACTCGTAACATTTCATGCTTGACCGAATACAACATCAACATGCATGTCATTATCTCATTTGATTTTTACACTATATCCACATGCATTTCAACCTCCACACTAATGAGGTTTCCATTCCTAAAACCCAAGCATAGATTTCACAAAATTCATCCTTTTGTTAACAAAAACTTATGAAAATCAAAACTTGCCTCTTGAAATGGATGAAAATGACTTCAAGCTTTGCTTAGAACTCTTAACAGGTGATGAATTCATTCAAGAAAGGCTTCAACTCACCTTGAATGGTATTTAGTCTTCTCTCCTCCTCCTAGCTGAACACCACCACTTTCTTGCTTCTCTTGCTCTCTCACGATTTTCACTCTCTCTTGCTTGCTTTGACCGAGTGCACTTAAGGTTCTCTTTGAATTTGGCTCTTGGTTTTTAGTCTCTCTCTATCTTGAATTTACTTTGTTTGCTTTCAATTGCTTTTGACCGTGCTTCTTGTTTGTTTTAACTTCATTTGCTTGCCTTAAGTCATATATATATAATTCACACTAGCCGTACACATGTCATTCAAAACCCATACACTTGTCATCGTGATTTCCATGTTTGGACGCCACTTGCCTCTCTTTTAATTTCAATGTCGTCTCACATTTTCATTTCACAAATTTCTGTCTCCAACTTTTCACGCTCGAAATCGCTTCTGATCCACCCGAAAATTTTATTGAAATCCAAATTCACATTCGAAAACTTCATTAGAATTCAATTAATTATTCGGATCCGATCGTTCTAAATTATTTTATGATTTTAAAATTAAAAACTATCCCCAGACTCATCCGAAAATTTCATAACAATTCAATTACACGTCCATATCCAAATACTTAAATAATTCTACTATCCCTTAATCAAGAACATAATTTATTAAATTACCTATAACACCGGTATAGCATGTTACAACCCCTCTCCAAACTCTCTAGTTTCTTCTTTCTTTTTCTATTTTATTTCAACTTTATATAGTCTTCGATTGTTCTAACAATTGCCCTCAAGCTAAGTTCATATTTACAAGTTTGCCATTTGTTTGGTTTGGAGACTTTTGATTGGTTGAAACCTAAAAACCATTTCAATTCTAACCAATTTCATTCTAATACAACCAAATGCTACTATTTAGTTACTTTGTCTCTAAAATTACCCATATGCCATCATTATCTCTACACTCACATGCCACACACATGCACTCTCTCATATTTTTAAATTTTTTAAAATGTCTTTGTACATATTTTAAACTAATATATTTAATCATGTCTCTTTTTAGTAATTCCTTTGACATCAATTTCCTGTTAAATCTTAATCAATTACCATACCACTTCTCGTATTCGAATTTATCTCCGGTCTATCTGAAAATTCTATTAGAATTTAGTTACACATCTTGGCACTTTGAATTACTTTATTATTCCATAAATAGGGGTATACTTTATACAGTACATATACAATACTAGAATCGGAAAAGTATATTACAATTTTTCTTAGATGTTTTAAGAGACGTGAGTTGATATAGAATCTCATTCTAAATCTAGTAGTTCTTGATCTCCATATTGAGGTACTCATCTCCATGACCCGATCATAGAGCTTTCAATGAACTACCTAATTGGGTTTCAGCTTTAGATCGCAACTCTTTGAACCATTCAAAAGTTTCAGGCTTCTGTTGCATTAGGTAAGCATACCCATATTAAGAATAATCATCAATAAAAGTGACAAAGTATCTATAACCACTTTCAACTTTAACATTAATTAGACCACAAAAATTCAAATGTATAAGTTCTAACGGTTCTTCAGTTCCATTACCTTTTCTTTTAAAAGGTCTCTGGTCATTTCTCCTTCTAAACAGGGTTGTAAATAGGTAAAATGTTGATCTTTAACTCACTTAAAGTTTCGCTCTTTACTAGTTCATCTATTCTGTTAAGATTAATATGTCCAAGTCTTAGATGTCAAAAGTAGGTATCATCGTTGGGAGAAATCTTTTGTCATTTTGTTTAGGTTTTTCAACCTTAAACATTTCTGCTTTAAGCAACTATGAGTCAATGATCCTAACTCGTATAAGTTATTTTCTAATATTCATGAACAACTATCTAAACTATTTCTAGAAATAATAATTGATTTATTATTAAAAGAAATTAAATGTTGTTGTTCCATGAGTTTAGAAACAAAAGTCACATTTCTGCTAAAACATTGTTCAAAACAATAAAACAATTATTAGAAAATAAAAGTTGAACTTCTCTTATTGCTTTAGCTGACTTGAAATTCATAGTGCCAACTTGCATGGTGAACTTGTTCATAACATAGTTCATTTGACACTTCTTCTTCAAGACAAACTTTAGGTCCTCACAGACATAATGGCATTCAAGTTATTTTAACATAGTTATCATCATTAATTAATCATTAGAGAGTAAAGTAATAAGAGGTGATGATATTGTTGAATTATATAATGATAAAACATTTTATTCAGATTGCATTCATACAATATCACAAGTTTTGGTATAAAATTAAACGTGATGCATAATACATGAATAATGAATCACAAATACCCTAAAAAGAATTACTATACTACGATAATCTAATATGCCACATATAAATACCACCTTAAGATAGGTCAAATATTTATATGTTAGATTTTGACAATCTCAGTCAAATAATATATAACTCTTATTCCTATATAATCTGGCAACCACTTATTTCGGTCAAGTAATTAAATTATCAATTAATTAATTCCTTTATGAGTGTAACCCATAATTTCAGATCTCTCGGACTGAACTTGAGAATTGCCAACCTTAGGGTAAGTCAATCCTAAAATACATCTAAAAATCTTGTCTCTTAGAAAGTCAATCTTGATATTAGCCCAAATGGACACCACCCTTAGGGGAACGAAAATAAAGTCATCTCGAGACGCTATTCAAATCTCAAGGTCTTGAACTAATGATAGAGACCGTGAGATATATTGTCATATATCCCACTCTCACTCATTATTTTTGTATTAGGATTATCTACTTATTATTCATCGTCATCATCTTAGATTATTGAAGCTAAGAGGTGTAATCTAAGTTACTAAGAATTAGTGTGTTACTAGAATCATCATCCTATTAACACCTGATAAATTACTGGATTTTTAACTCTTAAAAATCTAATTTATTATAAGAGATCTAATCTAGATAATCTAAACTCATTAATTATGAAGATTAGATTTAATGTGAGATTACCTAATTTTAACTCTTAAAATCTAATCCACATTATAAGCCAATTATGAAGTATATTATTTTTAATCATATTTAAAATAAAAAAAAAAAAATTACTTCAAAATGGCTTCACTAATCTGAATATATTAAACTCTGCAAGTAAACTAGACTAGTAATAATATGAATTACCCAATTTTAACTCTTAAAATCTTATCACATTATGAATACTAATTATTGAAATATACTTATTTTAATCACATTAAAATAATCATATATTTTTAATTTGTGAACCTAGGATTTTCAGTTAAAATCCTAATAAGTTATGAAATTGGTAGTCTATGTATTATTATCTTTATTTTAGCTAATAAACTATTTAATAGGAAAAATAAATAATAATACATGTATATATGTCATATTATAATACAACGAGTAGGCACTATATATTCTATATGACATATTTTATGCATGATTATATTATCAACAAATTATTTAATCATCACATTAGAAACAATTTAAATAAACATGTGATTGGCCAGTTTTTTTGACTTTAACGACTTAAAGCTAATTTTTTGATATTACAAAAAAAAACTTAGGCATTCTTTAGCATTCACTTGTAGTCTTCAAGGTCTTGATGGGTTCTTTTGGGTTCAAAATTAAATCCAATTTAACAATCAAGAATATTCATCCAATGGATCAAGTCATAAAGCCCGTTTCTTAATTTTTGAACCTAACAAAAATTATCTAAAGGGCTGGACAATTTTTAATAATTTTACGGTTGAAATGGAAACCCAAAATTTAAGAAAAATAAAAAATGGACCGCATTTAGACCGCCTGAAGCAGCAGCGTTCGGGCTGCCAAGTGGCAGCAGCTTTGTGCAGCCAGTGCGCTCAGCTGCTGCCTGGTGTGCAGCCTACAAGCACAACAGTTTTGTGTTTGCACACTGCTCACCAGCTCGTCCTGCATGTGTCCAGCCGTTGTTCAAAACAATAGCCAAGTTGATGCAGAAGACAGCCAGTTGTTCTTCAAACAACACTCAGTCTTTGACGCTCAACTACACCTGCCTGCTGTTTCCGCGCAACACACTTGCTGTCAGCCTAATGGAACATACCAGCCCTAGGCACAGCCGCTCAAGCGCAACTGTCCAGCCGTTCCACACAGCAACCAGCGCACCAACCTGTTTGCACAACCCTGTGGCATCGCAAGAGACCAAACAGCCTTCCAAAAAATTGTTTCATAAATAGTTTTTCTGTGTACAGCAAACTGGTTTAAAAACCAGTCCTTCATGCGCTGCTGTCCTCCCATTCAAGTGCAGCTGAACTGGATCGTAACTGCCCAGCGGTTAATATTGAAAAACGTGAGGGCATTACATTTGATTTGAACCATTTTTTTCTTAGTGGAAGAAGATAAAAAGGAAATCTCTATGTCACTTAACCATGTACTCTCTGACTCTTAGTAGAAGAAGATAAAAAAACTCCCAACTCTTCAAACCTCTCAGCTTCGTGTTTGGTCATGGCTTTGCAACTATGAGAGACACTAAAGGAGGGGATTATGGCCTATATGGGGCTCCCTCGGGCACTTTTTTCACTATTCTTGCTCTGCTCTGGGCCCTCTACTACGTCGCCTCTGGTCTCTTCTATTCCACCAACACCAACCACGTGCAGAGCTCTGGTGAACAGAGGATGTAGCCTCTACCGCTGTGGGTCTGACTCGACATCATCAAGGAGAAGGAGCTGAAGCAGTACAACGGTTCCGACCCCAAAATGCCGCTTCAGATGGCCATCAAAGGACACATTTACGACGTCGCTCAAAGCATGTGTCGTTTCTTTTTCTCGAGACATTTCTTAGGTCAGCTTGTTTTTGGTTTTAGTCTAATTATAGTCAAGTTGATAACTATAACCAAAGGAGGCGATTATGGCCTACACAGTGCTCTCTCCGGCCACTTAATTTCTTCACTATTCTTGCTTCGATCTGGGCCCTCCACTATGTCGTCTATAGTCTCTTCGGGTCCACTAACACCTACCACGCGTAGAGCTCCATTGAGCAGAGGATGCAACCTCTCCCGCCACCTATCCAACTGGACGTCATCATGGAGGAGATGCTGAAGCAGTACGATCGTTCTGACCTCAAAACACCGCTTATCATGTCCATCACAAGACACATTTACGACATCTCTCTAAACAGGTCTCGTTTCTTTTTCTCGAAATGTTTCTGTGGTCATGGCTTGTTTTCAGTTCTATTGTCTAACAATAGATAAGTTGATATTTTAAGTTTTTTTTTTATTTTTTTTATTTTTTATATGGAAACCAAAAAATTAATTTTTTTATTGCAATTTTTTTTTTTTGGGGGGATGGGTTTAGCTATTATTTTATGAAAATCTATGTTGAATTTGAACTTCTAGCAATTATTTGATCAAAAAATTGGGTCAATCTACATGAATAATTTTAGGTTTCATATATGTAGGTTTTAAATGCAGCAAAAACGAGAAAGGAAAGCAATGCCAACCCAATCACTTTTGTCAGCCTCTATATTTGTTAGACTAACGCTAGTCTTTCTGAAATTTTTGTTCAACTTTACAATCAAATGGCGTGGAATGTGAGTTGTCAAGATTATATTAATTATTATATCATCTTATTTTTTAATTATAAAATATTGTCAACTCATATGTCATTATATTTAAGCATGAATTTAAATAAAAAATTTAGAAAGTCTAACATTATTGTATTTGTTATAACTTGTTATTGCAACTAAATAAATCTTTTACTCTATAACTTTAACTATCCATGTTGTCAGAATAATTAGCAGCGTAAATGCAACAATCACTTGCCAAAAACTGACTTTTATTTTTATCTTTTTAATGCTAGAATTCTAGGCTATTTTAGTCCTTTCATTTATATTTTGCCCGGAATCTACATATATTGCTTTCAAAATATTGAGACTCAGAAAGTTTTTGTGTTATCAAGCACCCCAAATGATTAACACTTAGAAGAAAGGTCTTTCTCTCTACCTGTATTTTTTTTTTGCTTAATTATATATATATATATGTATGTGTATGAGTGTGTGATTTTGTGTAGTTTCCATTTCAACAAAAAAAAGTGAAAAATCAAAGCGGGATGGATTTGCGATTTTGTGCCTGGGGCCAAGTGTCCTGAAGAACCTAATGAAACTTGGGAAAAATGAAAAATATTTGAACCTCGGTTTTTGGTTTTGACTCTTTTATTTTGTTTTGTTTTGGTTATTTATTTATTTATTTATTTTTGTTTATATTTCATAAAAAGGTTATTTTCTTCTCTTTCTCCCACCAACAACCGACTCTCTCTCTCCCTCTCTCTCTCTCTTCTTCTTCTTCTTCAACCTAGATGAGAACAAACCCAAATTTTTATTTTTTCTAGTTCAATTGATGATTTCATCTTAGTTCGAATCAATGAACCTAGCTGAACCTTCATTTAGGTTTCATCGATTTGAACCCAGATCTCATCTAAGTTCGTCAATTTGAATCCGGTTATGGATAAATTAGCGATTAGAATAATCGAGCCCAGACAGATCTACAGTGCAGGCCCAGTGGCCCAGAAGCCCAATTATCCGTCATTACTCCAGTCCATTCTCCTGGCGAAAGGGCCCGTTAGTGAATGCTAGTCGTGACCGTTGATCGCTGCCGCTCAGCCTGACCGTTGATTCTGACCGCAGGCGCCTATTCTGAAAGCTGGCTCTGACCGTTATCTTCTATGCCATTCAGACCGTCGATTTCTCTGCCAGCTTCATTTGTTCAGTTTGATCGCTACCCCTGATCGCTGACCGTTGGCTCTCATCGCTCAGACTGACCGCTGGCCGCCAGCCAGGACAGTTAAGCTTGCTCGCCAAATTATCCGTCATGATTGACTGCCTGCCTGTCCGCCAGTCCTGTCCGATTGAGATATCCGTCAAGAGAAGCCATCCGTCAGAAATGTTCGACAAGTCCTTCTCGTCCAAGATGGTCTGGTGAGCTGATCGCTAATCTCTGAGTGTGGCCGCGTACCAACTCCTTCACTCGTGATATCGCCCGCCTCACCGCCACGACCAGTTGCGGACATGCCGACTCATAATTCACCTCATCGACTCTCTAGGTAGACAGATTGTTCAGAGATCCTCTCATTCTCCCATCTGACTCGGTACTTAATCTGTTGGAAGATCCGTCTCCGTTTTGCCTCTGAAAGTCTCGAGTTAGCAGAAGTCAACGGCACTATGCAGAGTACAGTTCCAAGACTTGCCATGCACGCTATATCCGCCAGAAGTTGTGATCGTGACCTCAACAACCCATCATGGCGTATCCGATCCAGTCATCAGAAATCTCCCTTGGGCAGACCTCAGATGCGACGGATTCGGCCGCATTTAATGTGTTTTCGACCGCATTTAATGCACTGACAGCTGCATTAATTGAGATTTCGGCGCATTAAATGCTGTCTGTCATTGTAACTGTAGCTAACTGTTTACTTTTGTCTTATTCTGTTTCACTGTAGCATGTCCCCTTCCTCTATAAATAGGGGACGATTTTCACTGTAAAAGGGATCCAATTTCTGAGTATCGTTACTCTGCCAAAATAGTGAGAGAGTGAACAGTGGACGTAGGCATCTTTTTGGGCCGAACCACTCTAAAAATCTTTTGTGTCTTCTCCTCCTCGCCTCTAACCTCTCTCCCTCATCCTTATTGCTTTACATGCATACCATTAATCGTTCGAAATTGTAGCTTGAGCCCAATAACAACCTCGTTGACTAAGGAAACCATTTTTCGACGTTAACATTTTTGGCGCTAGAAAGAGGGGCTCATCTTCAGTTTCTTCACCTTTCTACCCGATAGCTTTCACAGCTCTGTCTTCGTTTGCCATGGTTAGAGGGAGGATTCCTAAAGATCTCAATGCAACAGAAAACCGCCAGGAAGTTTCAGACCATCAGCAAGCTATGTCCGCTGGAGGAGTATCCAATACTGGTGCGGGGACATCTAATGTGCTTGTGACAGGGGACGCTCATGGTATACCTCATCTTCCAACCCGCCAACCTACATTTAATACTGCAGAGGGAGACGCAATGTATGCGTTACAGCGACGATAGGAGAGGCTGGAGAATACCGTCGTGGAGTTTATTGGCGAGGTTAGGACTCTGTTTCGGGATCGTCCCCAGCCCCCTTAGATTAATCCTCAGGCCGTTCCAGGAAGGGATATCCCCCGTAGGAGGCACGCGAAAGACCCCGGTGTGAGCAGAAGGGGTGCTAGAGAGTTTGAACGAGAAGGGTCTATCCATTCCTCCAGTGTGCATTTTAGTGCTCGACTTCCACGAGCCCGTGATGGACATCGGCCGGAGCAGGCTGGCCGCAATCATGATCAGATCCCAACCCGTGTGGACAGAATGGGGCCAGGACCTAACGCTGAAGGGCAAGGTGGTAGAAATAACCGATCCCCGAGCAGAAAAGATAGACATTCTGCTGTTGGAGGCACTCAGACATGGGGTACATTGGTCGCAGAACCCCTACAGAGGGTCAGTCAGTTGGAAACATGACCCGCAGTGCAGGAACAGAGGGGACAGACCGTAGAAAGAACCCCATTCACTTCGGAGATTGAGTTGGAGCCGCTCCCTCCAAGATTTAAAGTTCCCAACATCCCCCAATACAGAGGGAACTCCGATCCCTATGATCATCTGGACGCTTTCAACATCCAGATGGATCTCCAGACGACGAGTCCGCTTGTGAAGTGTCGAGTGTTCCCAGCTACCTTTGGGGACATCCCGCGGACGTGGTTCAGAAGCCCTCGCAGCATCAACAATTGGGAAGAATGCCAGCAGAAGTTCCTGAACCAATACAAAGCATTGAAGAGATGTCTTGCGCTACCCTGTCACCTTTCTACCATCTGTTAGCGCCCGGGTGAGCCTCTAAAAGAATACATTAACAGATTCAGGCATGAGGTGACGAACGTAGAAAACCCTACGAACGAAGGGGTTTTGTCAGCCATCTCATTTGGTCTAAGGAAAGATGGCAAACTGTACGAAAGCATATACAGATCCCCTGTGAAGGACCTGGGAGAATTCTATGAACGAGCGGAGAAGGAAATCCGGTGGGAGGAAGTGACCAATCCTAGGATGACCAGTTCTCGAAGGGACGAAGTTGGTACTTCTAGTCATAGAAGGAAAAAGAGCAACAGAGGAAGCAACTTTGGAGGGCGAAGAGAAAACTAGCAGGTTGCCAAGAAGGCCAGGGATTGTCGAAAATCGAGAAGCAATTAAGGATTGGAGCAGCCACGGTATCAAGGTCGCTAAAATACATACAACGCCCTGTCGGATACCCAAGACCGAATATATGCGACTGAGAAGAACATGAAAAATTTAGGGCGGCCGGCTCCCCTTCAGGGTCCCGAAGGGCGGAGGGACAGGAACATATTTTGCGCTTACCACAATGACATTGGGCACAATACCTCGGATTGCTGGGCGCTCAAGGATGTTATTAAGGAGATGATCAGAAATGGTCGTCTGAGGGATTACGTTATGAGGCCTCCGAGACGACCGTCCCAGTAGCAGCGACCCCGTCAGCGTTCGGAAGATCCTCCAGCTCAAAATCAGCTAAAGCCGAATTCTACTCAGGGACCCTCCATCAGAACCATCCATACCATCCATGAGGGACCCTCAAGAGCAGGAGAATCTGACAGAGCGCAGGAGCGATTTGTGCGTGAAGCTAGACGCGTCCAACCTGTGGGGCAGAGAGAGTCGAGGAGACCCATCAGGAAAGCTAGGAAGGTATCGGAGGACATCGTATTCACTGATGAAGACGCGCGAGATGTCCGCCTCCCTCACAATGACGCCTTGGTAATTAGGTCACGTATCGGCAACTCAATGGTGAAGAGAATCATGATTGACACTGGCAGTTCCGTGAATGTTATGTATAAGGACGGCTATGATCAGATGGGGATTGGTGATGACCAGCTAAAATCGTCCCCCGAACCCCTTTACGGCTTCACTGGAGATTCAGTCATCCCTGCTGGACAGATCAAATTACCCTTGACCCTCGGCGACACTGCGCGCCAGTCCACGGTACTGGCAGACTTCCTCATCATCAACTCTCCTTCAGCGTACAATGTAGTAATGGGGAGGCCGGCGATGAATGATCTTAATATGGTTGTTTCCACCAAGGCCCTCGCGGTGAAGTTCCCGACTCCCATCGGGGTAGGATGTGTGTAGGGCGAACAATCCATGGCTCGTCGCTGCTACGTTGACGCGATCAGAAAAGGGACCCAGGGAAAGAAGGCAGAAGTGATTCCGAAGCGGGAGTTGCAGGTGATCACTTCATCAGGGATCAGCCACGACTTAGACCCCAGGGAGTTCGACGCACATCAAAATACTGGTCCGGTAGAAGAGCTTGAGGACGTGCCGGTCACTGAAGCGGATACGTCGAGATGTCTCAAGCTGGGTAGAAGTTTGGTCCCGAAGGTAAAATCCTAACTAATCAACTGCCTCAAGAGGAATACAGACGTATTCGCCTGGAACCATGGAGATATGGTGGGGATTGACCCGAATGTGATGACTCATAGGCTGAACGTCGACCCTCGCCATCGGCTAGTCTGCCAGAACAGGAGACAAATGAACCAAGAACACAGTGAAGCTCTAAAGGAGGAAGTGGACAAGCTTCTGGCCAACAAGTTCATCCGCGAAGTCCAGTATCCAGAATGGGTAGCTAATCCCGTGCTAGTAAAGAAGAAAAACGGGAAGTGGAGAACATGTATAGACTTCACGGACTTGAACAAGGCTTGCCCGAAGGACAGTTTCCCCTTGCCAAGAATCGATCAGCTGGTGGATGCGACAGCGGAGCATGAACTCCTTAGCTTCATGGATGCTTACTCGGGCTACAACCAAATCCCCATGGATCCCAGCGACAAGGAGTGTATATCGTTCACCACTGACTAAGGGTTGTACTGCTACAAGGTAATGCCCTTTGGTCTGAAAAATGCAGGAGCTACCTATCAGAGGCTAGTGAACAGAATGTTTGAAGAGCTAATTGGGAAGAGTATGGAAGTCTACGTGGATGACATGCTTGTCAAGTCTGAGAGGGCAGCCGCTTATGTCCATGACCTTGAAAGAATGTTCCAGATCCTGAGGAAGTATCAGATGAAGCTCAATCCCCTCAAGTGCGCTTTCGGGGTTTCCTCAGGTAAATTCTTGGGTTTCATTGTGAACAACAAGGGGATAGAAGCCAACTCAGAGAAAATCCAAGCCCTACTGGACATGAGGTCGCCAAGCAGCATGAAAGAGATTCAGGGTCTGAACGGCCAGATTGCGGCCTTAAGCCGATTCGTGTCCAAGGCCTCCGACAGGTGTGCTCCATTCTTTGAGGTGCTGAAGAAGGCCAAGAACTTCAAGTGGACTGATGAGTGTGAAGCAGCCTTCATGCAACTAAAGGAGTACATAGGGTGCGCTCCGCTGCTGACTAAACCAAAAGAATGAGAAACTCTGACCATCTACTTAGGGGTTTCCCAGCATGCCCTGAGTGCAGCATTGGTGAGGCAATAAGGAAATGGAGCATAGGTCCCGGTGTATTATGTGAGTAAGAAGCTGATCGAGGCTGAAACCAGATACACCCCGATGGAGTTGCTCGCCTACTGTCTGGTGATGGCGTCCAGGAAACTGCATCCATACTTCCAAGTGCACAAGATTGAAGTCTTAACCAGGTACCCGTTAAAAAAATCCTTCAGAAACCAGATACCTCCAGTCGACTCATCAAGTAGGCCATCGAGCTCGCCCAATATGACATTGAATTTAAGCCAAGACCGGCTATTAAGGGACAAGCACTGGCGGATTTTATAGCCGAGTTCACCGGACCCATGGACGATCAGGTTGAAACCTCTGAAGGACCATACTGGGAGCTCTTTGTGGACGGATCCTCTTGTGAGATGAGCGTAGGAGCTGGAATTCTGTTAATCAATCCTGATGGGGGTAAGTTTCTCTGCACCCTTAAATTTGGTTTTAGAGCGACTAACATTGAGGCGGAGTATGAAGCACTGCTGGCGGGGCTCCGTCTAGCCAGAAGGATGCCGGTTGAACGACTCAGAATTTTCAGTGATTCCCAATTGGTGGTCTGCTAGATAAAAGGTGAATATCATGCCAAGGGATCAAAAATGGCAGCTTACCTACTGGAGGTTCAAAGATTACTGGGGGCTTTCGAGGCATTCGAGTTGAACCAGATCCCGCGCGCCCAGAACTCCCATGCAGACGCTCTGGCTCGTCTGGCAGCCGCTCAAGATACAAACTGCACTGAAAACATACCTGTGGAGTTCCTGTCTGAACCAAGTACCAAATCTGGCATGGAAGTGATGGCTCTGACAGTGGCGGATGGATAATGGATGTGCCCGCTGGTCCATTACCTGCGAGAAGGGAGACTCCTAGAAGATAAGATGGAGGCGCGCCGTCTGCATATAAGGGCAGCTAGGTACTGTATATACAGTGACATTATTTACAAGAGAGGCCTTTCCGCCCCCTGCTCAGGTGTATTGATGAGCCGGAGTGCACCGCCTTGATGAGGGACATACATGAAGGACATTGCGGTAACCATGCTGGAGGATTCTCCTTAGCCCAGAAAACGCTCAGACAGGGCTTCTACTGGTCGATAATGAAGCAGGATGCCATTGATTTGGTGAGGAAGTGTGATAAGTGCCAGAGATTTTTGAAGATTCCCGGGCACCTCCAGTTTATCTCCGACAGATGATCAGTCCATGGCCCTTCGCCATCTGGGGTATGGACCTAATTGGACCTCTTCCAATAGGTCGTGCGAGGTGCAAACATGCTGTTGTGGTCGTCGATTACTTCACCAAATGGGCAAAGGCGAATGAGCTGGCCGAGATCTCCACGACGAAGATTGAGAAGTTCATGTGGGATAATATAGTCTGCAAGTTCGACATTCCCCAGCAGCTGGTGACAGACAACGAGACCCAGTTCACGAGTGAATAATTCTAGGAGTTCTGCAGCAGTCTTGGCATCGTCAAAAGCTTCTCCGCAGTCGACCACCTGTAAGCTAACGGTCAGGTGGAAACGGTCAACAAAATCATCAAGCAGATCCTAAAGACTAAGCTTGAGGCTAGAAAGGGAGCATGGGTTGATGAGCTACAGAAAGTGTTGTGGGCGTACCGCACTACTGCCCGCAGTACTACCGGAGAGACCCATTTCTCAATGGTCTATGGGTCTGAGGCCATGATTCCAGCAGAATTTGAAATCTACAGTCACTGCAGGGCAAGCTTCAACCTTGATGATAACAACTAGCTCCTGGCCGCCAGCTCAGACTTGCTTGAGGAGTCAAGGGAAGCTGCTCGTCTCAGGATGACCGTCTACCAGCAGAGGATGGCCAGACATTATGACAAAAGAGTTCTGGTACATCAATTCAAACCAAGTGATCTTGTCCTACAAGAAATCTTACTCGGTGATCGCAAAGCAAGTCAAGAAGTGTTGGGACCAAACTGGGAAGGACCTTACATGATCCACGAAAGCCTGAAGAACGAAGCCTACCACCTGGCAGACATGGACGGGGCAATCTTACCAAGGGCTTAGAATGCTATCCACCTAAGAACATATTATACCCGATCATTGTATTTTTGTTTATTATTGCAACTCCGTTACATATGTAAAACAAGCCATGTGTAATAAATAATGAGAATTATTTATCAATTATGATGAATTATTGCTAACATCAAACACTCATGTGTGTTCTTATTTAAGGTACGTCCCCACAAAAAACGGCAACGCATCGGCTTAAAGCTCCAACATCAGATGGCCCTAAGGGGCAGGAGGGGTTAAAACGGCCACGAGCCCGTACACCTAATCGCCGCTCGTCGACTGGCCTCCCCCTCCACCTTCGCACGCCAACAAAAAATAAATGGCTTGATCGAAGTGACACTCAGCCCGTTCACTCCATTATGTTGTAGATGCTCAGGTATAACCTTGTGAGCGCAACTGGAGAGGTTCACTCCATTATGCTGTAGATGCTCAGGCCACGGCCTTGTGAGCGCAGCCGAGGTCCCAACCTCCGCAACTCTCGCTGTAGATGCTCAGGTATAACCTTGTGAGCGCAGCTGGAGAGGTTCACTCCATTATGCTGTAGATGCTCAGGCCACGGCCTTGTGAGCGCAGCCGAGGTCCCAACCTCCGCAACTCTCGCTGTAGATGCTCAGGTATAACCTTGTGAGCGCAGCTGGAGAGGTTCACTCCATTATGCTGTAGATGCTCAGGCCACGGCCTTGTGAGCGCAGTCGAGGTCCCAACCTCCCCAACTCTCGCTGTAAATGCTCAGGTTAAACCTTGTGAGCGCAACTGGAGAGGATCGTCGTGCCATATAACTCGATCTCTTGCTGTCTGAACGCAACCCGTCATCAACTCTGACAGCGATCAGGAAGACACATCGACAGCCCACCTAGTCTCCATTTGGTTTCTTCTCTTCCTCAACACACTCATTATTATTTACCGTGTCTTCTATCGTGCATGTATATATATTGGAGGTGTTACGACCACGTACTGTGGGATCAAAGTTATTCATCCATCTTTGAGGATTCCATTCTGCCCCTCAAATTATTATGAATGTTGAGGGTTATCCGCTAGATATCATCTACAACCCAAAGATACATATAGGGGCGGTCATCCCTTTATTATTCTTATTTGTTGTTTATCTTGCAAGGTATACCTATTCACAATCTGTTATGACTGCACGCGTATGGAAATAAGAAAGTGACAGAGCAAATTGAAAGAAATCTACTGAGATAATGATCAAACGACAACTACAAATTGTTCCAAAAACAAGACAAAAATAATAATTACAATCATATCGATGTTGAAAGATAAGTCCCATCAACGGCAAGGGGAAATATTAAAATCAGTTGTCTGAAGGGGCTTTGGAAGAGCTGGCAATAGTGTCCGTGGGGACCTTCGAAGAGCTGGAGGGGATGTCCTTTGGATCTTTCTTGCTGGGGGCTCCCTGGGAGGATGACCTTTGTCCCTCATCCTTCCCCGATCCTTGAGGAGCTGAGGAGGAGCCACTCTGGGCTGCTGGGGCACCAATCTGAGCAGGTGGTAAGTCAGAAGCCTTCTGCGAAGCTGGAGGAATTGTATCCTTCTGAGTAGCTTGTGCGGCCTTTATCTGGGCATCTCTAGCAATACGAGCCTCGTATCTCTTCACCTCATCCACTGCTTCCTTCCCAAGGTACGAGTAATCCAACTTAGGATGACGTAGCCACGAAGTGTACAGAAACTTGCTGCTCGTATTTTTAGTGGTCTCCTTCCAAGCCTGTTTGGCCTGGAGGTCCGCCTTGCGATACACTTCCTGTGCCTGAGCAAGCTTATCCTTTACCACGGTCAGGCCCTTCTCGGCGTCATCAGCCCGTTTCTTCTGAAGGATAGCCTCCTCGGTGATCTTACCTACATCCTCGGTGGCTTTCGCGAGTGAGGAAGAGGCAGCAAGCTGAAGCTTCTTCTCCTTCTCCACGATCTTCTCCGCGTCCTTAAGTTTCTGCTCCAGCTCAGAGATGGTATTCTCAGCAGTTGCGGGCCCCTCTTTGAGACTCTGAATCTCCGCCTTCAGCTCCCTGTTTGCCTCCTCAAGAGCAGCCTTTTCCCCAGCCAAGTCGGGGAAGTCCCGACGTATCTTCATCATAGCCAGCGAAGCCTGAAGAAATAGCATATTAGCGACGTATATGGGTATGGAATGTGATTAAAAAGCAGTAAATGGGACTTACGAGCACGTTACAGTGCGCAGCATAGTTGACTAACTGGTCGCCGTGAATGTGCTTCTGGTAGACATCCGGCTTGCTAGGACCCAGTAACGCTAGCAGTTGGTCCAGCAAGTCATCGAAGTACTCTCCCGCATTGGCCTCAGGGGTTGGCCCCTCGTCGGTCCCTCCCGTCATGGCCACTTTCTCTTTGCCCTTGCCCTTGGATCTTAAGCGTTTAGCAGGGGGCTCCAAGGCCTCCTCGTCCTCTTCTTCGATCTCTGAAGTTGAAATTCCCTTCCTAGCGGCACCCCTTGATGAAGGTACCTATTTCACAGTCTTCTTCGCCACGCTCTTGAACCTTACCACAGGCTGTTTGGCGGGCGGAGCAGCTGTGGTAACTGACGGATCTGCTGATGAAGCTAGGGGCTCTCTCGACCCTATTATTTCCACCTTAGGCACCCCTGTCTCAGCTGCTGGTGAGGAAGGGGGAGAGACCATTTCAAGATCCACCATTGTTTTGGGTTTCTTAGGGGCTGGGGGAGAAGCGTCTTCTCTTGGTTTTGCAAAGACGGATTTAACTTCCTGACCTTTTCGCACTCCAACGTCAAAGGCCAACTTCAAAGGTGCGGTTTCTGTCCTAGGTGCAAGCCCGTATTTTTTCAGGAAGAAATTGTTTGGAAGATAATCGTCCTCGAGATTTTTCACCTCGGTGAACCTCTTCAGCACCTTTGTCTCCTCGTTTGTGAGACTGACCGCTCCTTTGATGAAAGCTGCATACAAGAATAAAGAATGTTAGTGATAATGGGGCATGAAAACAAATGTGTGCACGCTCTAGTAGCAAGTTGAAATACGCCTACCAAGACCATTGTTGAAATCGAAATGGACAAGTCTTTGTAGGGATAAACAAGAAGCGTAGAACCACCGAGATTTATAATCCCCCACGTTTGATTTGCCAACCTTCAGTGGTAGAAATGCCTTATAGGGGGAGTTACGAGCGGTTATATAGTAAATACCATCTCGCTTAGTGTAACGCCCTTCGCCCGACTTCCGTTACGATCGAAAATCCAGAACGGAGAACGTTACTTTCCTGATAAAATCGTTTCTGTTACTTTTGAAAAAAAAAAACTATTATCGTTCTAAAACTCTTTACCAAATTTTTATTTTTATTTTTATTTTTTAAAACATAAATCCAGCAGAGTTTCTTCTGTTTTTCTGAAATCCCAAAATCCGTTTCCTGTAATTGAAACTCTAATATTTCTAAAACCATCAATTTCTAAACTCCCATTCGGACCTCCCGTTTGTTTCCAAAACATTTCATCACTCAAATATATCATAAATATTTATATGCATACATAACCAAAGTAAGCTTTTAAGAAATATAGATATGCTTTTATACGGAACTTTGTTATAATTAAGTGGAAAACAATAATTTAAACAAATATACATATATCCCAAAAATGCATGATCATATGCAATATATCTATATATCTACCAAAGGCATGGAGTGGATGGTGACTATCTGAACCTTTGCAAACAAGCTATTTCCTCTGTCTGACGATAGAGTCAAAGGATTCAACCTGCGCGCAGTAAATCATTGCGCTAAGCATAATTGCTTAATAGGTATACACATAATCAAATTTCTCAATTTCAAATATAATTTCATTCGTAACTAAAAGCATTATAACTTTATCGTTCATAAACATAGATATATATATATGCTGCATAAAAATACTTAAACATATGGTTCACAATTTTTCGAGTTCAACATATTTCAAAACATTGAACATTTCATATCATGTAACAATTTCATTTCATCGCTTATCACATTTTTCTCAGTGCCCTTTAGTAAACATATATTCGATACTCATGTATTGGCATATGGGTTTCCGGCATCGGACACGTGGTAGTATCCGTCGAAATAACGGTCGATCCCGGCAACGGTTGCTCGGTGATTATCCACCGGGTCGTATATCATAACACATAATCGTTCAGGATCGGACACATAGTGCCTCTCATAATCCATAACGAATCAATGTAAATAAACGGTGCAGCTGCTAAGTTCCCTATTGACATGTCAATTACCAATTTTCATTTATCGATATCTATGTTTACAAGGGCTATTTATATCAGAACGTTTGTATCACATATTTTTCACTTTGATTTTTAGTAATAAGATTTTCTTAACGAATCAATTCGTATCTCATTTCAAGTGTAGTAAAATACGTTTGTAAATGTATCATATTGAAAAGATATAACAATATCATTTAAAAATATTCACATAACAATCTCATTTAAGAAATTCATTTCATAACAAAAACACTTTCAAATAAGCTTTAAAGATAATGTGTATACCAACCTCAAACGGATTCGATCTTTGAATCGAATACTCCCTTACGCTTTACCTTTATTCTCTGATCTAGAATCCGGTTTGCCGGGTGCTCTTTGATCTTTCATTAAAACAATTATAGCAAAAGTTTTCTTACATATGCTTCTAATATAACTTACTGCACTATAACTATATGTTTTCCTATAACGTATCTTAAACACTTCCGTTTGATATCTATTTGAAACAGCTTGCAATATCCTTTTTATGACTATCTTTCCCGTATTGAAAGTAACTTCAAAACAACATATTCATATAGCTTATGATAGTCTAAAAATCAATACGAAAACAACATCCAAATAACTCAAAACAGCACGTATAACGTTCTAAAAAGAAACAGCATGTTATACTGCACGTTGACAGCTCATATAATCACACCTTAACAACTTATTTAACTGCACGAAAGTAGCCCTTTAACAATTCAAAAACAGTCCTTAAACATGGTAAAAACAACACATAATTTCCATGAAAACTATATATCCAAATCAGCCTATAAATCGTCATATCGTCTTTCCTTTACGCAAATTAATTCTATTAAACCGTTATGAAACCTCTCAATCATTTTTATCATAGATATTCATTTGATTCACATTCAAATATCGTTTGACAACATAGCATCTTAAATCACAACTCATTCGACACTAAATAGCGAATTAATGCCTTTTGAAATCAAGGAAAACTATATTGAAACACTTGAAAACAATCGAGCGATATTCAAATGACTTTCCAATACTCTAATGCATATCGTTGCGAATCATTTTTCATGCCGACCATTACAAATCGAAAAACAAAACATAACAGCCCGTATTTCCTTACATAACAACCCCTATACGGCTTCGCAACGCAAATCTCAACATCGAACAATCATTTCCAACACGTCAAAACTTAATCAAACGAACCTCCGCACTAACGAGGTTCTAAATCCTAGTTCCCAAACATATCATCATCAAAATTCATCCTCAACTCAATCTTAGACATTATCCAACGAAACGAAATCAAATAAATCACAACGTACCTTTCGAAGCTTACTTTTAAAAGATTCGAAACTAGCGCGAAAACTGTCCCAATTATCTCCTTTTATTTACGAGCTTCCTTCAATCCAAATGAATATCATTAATGTTCAAATATCATTCGAATTATGATTACAATACCAACGGGGCAGCGACTTACCTTTGCTTGAGCTGTTTTTCGCTTCAAAACAGCTTGCGAACAATTTCGATGACAAAGACAGCAACTCGGCAGCAGTTCGTACAATGACAGCAACTTATCTTTCGATGACAGCACACGACGCAACAGCAGCACGGCTTCAGCTTGACAGCTCGCAGCAGCGTCATCGATTTCAGCCACCAGCAGCTCACGCCAGCAACAAGGCATCGATGACAGCACACGGCAGCGTACAGCACAACAGCACAACAGCACAACAGCCACCAGCACTTCGCGACAGCAGCTTCACAACACCAGCAACGACAGCACGATATCAACAACCACATCAGCACACAACGATGACAGCAACTCAGTAACAACAGCACAACGACAATCGCAACAATGACAGCACAATGCCAACAGAAATTTCAGCAACAACAACAGCAAGCTCACTTCACCAGCAGCAACTTCACATCACCAGCTTCACGACGACAGCAAACTCACACCAGCAGGTTCACGGCGACAGCAAGCTGACGCCTCCAATAACTCAGCACTTCAGCTCCTCACGGCAGCAACACTCCATGGTCTGGCAGCAATAGATCTTCAGCTCTTGGTTGCATGCAAGGTCAGATTCACTCTCAAGGATGCTTGGACATCATTTTGACGACAGCAGCTTCCTTCTTCCTTGCTGCACCAGTTTCTTTCCTCACGGTCAGCTTTTGCATGCACGAACAGCAGCTCTCTTCGATCTCTCACTCAACTTGCACGGCCAGATCTGAACAGCTCTTCTCAAGAGCTGAACTTCTCCCTCTTCTCTCATGGTTACACAAGTAGATTTTGCTTTTCTTTTTCCCTTTACTAGCTTTTTGTTTCGGTTTTGAATTGATGATAGAGTTGCCCGAATGAAATGCTCTCTACACTTTATCATTTCTTTTCTTTCTTTTGTTCATTTATTTCATTTGTTTATTATATTTCATTTGTTGCTTGGACACATGTCCTACAATCATCACCCATCACATGATATTTCATGCCACTTGTCATTGTATGGCCCCACTCTTTATTTAATTCTTCCATGCCATCAATTTCCATTCTTACGTTTTCGCTTTTCGCTCGGATTCGCTTTGGGTCCATCTTGAAAATTTAATAAAAATCCAATTTCACAAACAGAAACTTCATTAGGTTCCGAATAAATATTTAAACCCAGACACACTAATTTATTTTGCGAGATTGGATTAAATAATTATCCCCGGATCCATCTGGAAAGTTTTATAAATAAAAATCTCGTTACTTCTCCGAGTCCGAACAGGTAATTATTTACATCGTCCTTTAATATATAATCAATATTTAATAAATTATAAAGGCATAATAATAGAATGTTACACTTAGTGTCGTGAGGATTAGTGGTGGACTTAAAGAAATAGAGGCCCTGAATTATATTTGAAGTTGGTGGCGGAAGGCAGTTCTTGAGAAAGATGTAGGCCAGTGTGGTTATTTGTGCGTAAGAATTCGGTGTGAGTTGGAAGGATGCTATCTCTAAGTCATTTAACAGGTTTATTAGATATAGGGGAACTGGGAACCTAAACCCCGACTTCACATGTTGGCGGCTGATCGCTATGAATCCGTCGGGAAGGTCAGCCATATGGTCGTGATGAGCAGGAACCATGATGTGGCAACTGGAAGGGAAATGGCATGCATCGGCCACGATTTTAAGTTCTTCTAAGGTCATTTGGGAGTCATGTTGGTAAAAGTTCTGATAAGCAAAAGTCTCCCCTCGCCCAGAGGAACTCGACGTATCCCCGCTGCCCTGAGTGGTCGCACTTGAAGAGCCCTCATCGTGTTCAGAAGACCTCCCCCCAGAGCTTTCTTTACTAGACATGACTCGGCAGTATCGGAGTCCATGGCTTGACATCTACAAAAGAAACAGCCAGTTAGGCCGCTAACAGCCAACCAGACTCAAAGAACGAAAGAAGCCTAAGTCCACTAAACCTAAGCGTCAAGCCGTGCGCCTAGAAAGCCGTGAGGGGGGGGGGAGGGGATAAGGGTCTCATTTCGTAGTATTCCCCCCAAGATTGTAAAAAGAAAGGAAAAGAAGCGAGCAAATTATACTACACTATTACCAGATTTTACCGGACCAGAGGCAGTACGGAGGTTATCTATCCCGACTGGTCCGAATTCTCAGAGAAGCCAATGCCACGAAGAAAATGGGAAACAACACTAACGGAAACAATGTAAGCAGGGAAAAGGAGCCTTACCTCGAGTGTGGTGATGACCAGTGGTTGCAGACCAAGACTATTAAACAGAGATGAAAAAATTGGAGCAGAGAAAGAAGACGATGAAGATGCCTGTAAGTCTTAAAAATACCAGAAGAAGAATATGATGGGGTGTTTTTCTTTTAAAATAATTTGACCCCAACCGTTGGATCAAGACAGCTGTGTAATCGCCCCCAATCTGACGACGTGGCGCGATTCTCGGGATTTTGTCATCATGCAGCATGTCAGTTAAGTGACGTGCATTAAATGCGCACGGCGTGTGGTGTGGTCTGTAACTGTTGTATGGGGAAGCTCCACATGGCCTGGCAATAAAGTAGAATTCAAAAGGTACTGTAACCGCTCTTTTTTTGTAACTGTTCCTGTTTGTTCTTCTCACCCTGGAATATGCCTCCTAGTCCTCTTTAAAGCACCAAGAGCCAGGGGGCTTTATGTTGTGGATAAATTAGCGATTAGAATAATCGGGCCCAGACAGATCTACAGTGCAAGTCCAGTGGCCCAGAAGCCTAATTATCCGTCATTACTCTAGTCCATTCTCCTGGCGAAGGGGCCCGTTAGTGAACGCTAGTCGTGACCGCTGATCGCTGTCGCTCAGCCTGACCGTTGATTCTGACCGCAGGCGCCTATTCTGAAAGCTGGCTCTGATCGTTATCTTCTCCGCCATTCAGACCACCGATTTCTCCGCCAGCTTCATTTATTCAGTTTGACCACTGGCCATGATCGTTGACCGTTGGCTCTCATCACTCAAACTGACCGCTGGCCGCCAACCGGGACAGTTAAGCCTGCTCGCCAGATTATCCGCCATGATTGACAGCCTGCCTGTCCGCCAGTTCTGTCCGATTGAGATATCCGTCAAGAGGAGCCATCCGTCAGAAATGTTCGACAAGTCCTTCTCATCCAAGATGGTCTAGTGAGCTGATCGCTAATCTTTGAGCATGGCCGCGTACCGACTCCTTCACTAATGATATCGCCCGCCTCACCGTCACGACCAACTGCGGACATGACTACTCATAATTCACCTCCTCGACTCTCTAGGTAGATAGACTGTTCAGAGATCCTCTCATTCTCCCACTTGACTCGGTACTCAATCTGTTGGAAGATCCGTCTCCGTTTTGCCTCTGAAAGTCTCAAGTCAGTAGAAGTCAACGGCGCCATGCAGAGTACAGTTCCAAGACTTGCCATGCACGCTATATTCGCCAAAAGTTGTGATCGTGACCTCGACAACCCATCATGGCGTATCCGATCCAGTCATCAGAAATCTCCCTTGGGCAGACCTCGGATGCGACGGATTCGGCCGCATTTAATGCACTGACAGTCGCATTAATTGAGATTCCGGCGCATTAAATGTTGTCTGTCATTGTAACTGTAGCTAACTGTTTACTTTTGTCTTATTCTGTTTTACTGTAGCATGTCCCCTTCCTCTATAAATAGGGGACGATTTTCACTGTAAAAAGAATCCAATTTCTGAGTGTCGTTACTCTGCCAAAATAGTGAGAGAGTGAACAGTGGACGTAGGCATCTTTTTGGGCCGAACCACTCTAAAAATCTTCTGTGTCTTCTTCTCCTCGCCTCTAACCTCTCTCTCTCATCCTTATTGCTTTACATGCATACCATTAATCGTTCGAAACTGTAGCTTGAGCCCAATAACAACCTCGTTGACTAAGGAAACCATTTTCCGACGTTAACAAATCCAAATGGAGTTTTTTTATTTCTTTTTTCTAGTTTGATTGATGATTCCAATGATGATGTTGGGTTTTATGGTTTTATGGGAGATTGATGACATTGGGTTTGATTAATGATGTTTGGTTTTGGATTGATAATGTTGGGAGATTAATTGATGATGAAAGATGATGGTTGAGGCTATTTTTAGGGTTTTTAAATAGATTAGGAGATGATTGGAGAGATGATTGAAGATGGAAATGTAATCTTTAAATTTGATCTCTACCGTCTATCAATAAATCTCCAAATTATAACTTTACCTAGTTTAATTTATGTTGTTCTTCCTTTTATTTATTTTTATATTTATAATTCTATTAGATTTTTTATGCCTAAGATTACTTGATTTGACTAAGTATGTTATTTGTATCACTTTATATAAACTTCATCATGCCTTCGTACTTTATTTCATTTATAAAACATTTATATTTAGTATGATCTTAGTTTCTTGATATTTTTATTACATTGTTATGTTAGGATTTTTTATATTTTCTATTATGGGCTTACATATTTAATAACAATTATATTATGGGTTATCTATTTTAATAGGGTCAAATAAGTGATCTATTAACTGAGCTCTAGAAATATCTATTGGGTATGGGCTTTAATGTGTAGAGGCCTAATACTAATAGAATTAGGGTTAATGGGAACCTAATTAGGTTAGTATATAAAGAATGCTATAAGGGTTATGGTCCCCAAGTCAAATCAGTATAATTGTTGCTCTCTTTCTCCTTTCCCATTGAAGAAGAAAAACTACAGAGCAACTAAGGAGATTTGATTGTGGAAGATCTGATCCTACTCAAGTTTATCAACATGGATTCAGGTATGTTTGCTTTACAATAATTCTTAATGATTTAATATGAGTTTCCAGATTGTGGTATAGGTTTTCAACTATTAAAGATGTATCCAACAAGTGGTATCAGAGCCAACTCATGTTGAATCATTGAGAAATTAATTGGTTTGATTTATTACCGTTATTGTGGAAGCATGAAGAAATATATATTGAATTCACATTGTGCCTTCGTGTTTTCTTAAGATTGTTAAAGCAAGAATATATATATATATATATATCATTTTAAAGCTAGCCGCATATTTGTATCTCTATAGTTGTAAGAATATATCTCTGTGCGCATGTTTGTATCTCTGTAGCCGCAAGAATATATATATATAGATTAGGCATAATACTAATACATATATATTGGTGTAAAAGTCAATAGAGTGAAAATTCTATGTTTGTTTTTTTTTTTTTTTGGGAAAAGGACGGCAAGAGTTTAAAATATATATATATATATATACATGTGGTCACTGGAATTTGGTGTCTTGTGTTTTGCTTATCACAGATGTCTATAGAGTTTAAAATATTATCTGTTTTTAGTGAAGCATTGAATAAGGAAATATTATCTGTTAGCCATAATAATTGTTTTGAAGCATTATGACTATTATGTGATATATATATATATATAAATTTGTCTTGTTAAATTGAGGATTTAATTGAAAGAAGATTTTTAAGAGTAAAATTTATTTATTTATAATAAATAATAATCTGATATTTCAAAATAAATTGAATTGAAATTATATGTTGCCAAAGTAACCTCTATAATGTAAATTTGTTTATTTTGGAATATTAAGATGTGTATGTCTATTATTTATGTAAATAATGACCGGCCCAAAGGAAGGTTATTGTTTGACCAAATAATAGATATACCTGTGGTAATAAATACGTGATGATTATTAGGTTTTCCATGTGAGTAATAAGTCGGTTCAAAGAAAGGCTTACCACTTGATGAGATTAATTGTCAATATTTGATTACTGCACGGAGAGTACCACTTACAGTTGATATTTCTGTCCAAAGACTAAATGTCAATGTTGTGCTAGGTATCTTATTTTAGGACCCACCATTATAGGAATCGATTAATCATGTCATGTATGAATTTATTAATTGATATTTTTTTTATGTTATGACATGATTATTGATTGTGAGCTTGTATTTGATTTTGTTCTCGATTCAGTTACTTCTGCTTCAATAATATCTACCAATATTAATTCCATTCCTGTGCTTAATGACACGAATTTCAAGAATTGGAAAGAGAATGTTATGATTGTTCTCGATTGCATGGATCTTGACCTTACGCTTCGGGAAGAACGGCTTGCTTCTCTTAATGATAATAGTTTCGCCGATGAAAAGGTGAGAATGGAGAAGTGGGACCGTTCTAATTGCATGAGTCTTATGATCATGAAACGTTCCATTCCGGAAACTTTTAGGGGTTCTATGTCCGAAGTTGAAAGTGCTAACTTAGCAACTATCTCTAAGGACAAGAAAAGGAAAAGAGGAAAAGAAGCTGCAGTTGGGACATCACAGCATAAAGAGCAAAAGAAACAGGATGGAGTGTTTACCTGTTACTTTTGCAAGAAAGCTGGACACATAAAGAAAGAATGTCTCAAATACGCCAACTGACGTATCAAGAAATGTATGCTTCTCAATCTAGTTTGTTCCGTAGTTAATTTAACTTCTGTACCTAAACACACTTGGTGGATAGATTCTGGTGCTACTACTCACATAAGTGTGTCTAAACAAGGTTGCCTATGGAGCCGAAAGCCAAATGATGCTGAAAGATTCATCTATGTGGGCGATGGCAAAACAGTTGCAGTAGAGGCTATAGGAACTTTTAGGTTATTATTAAAGACTGGTCAATTTTTGAATTTGGAAGAGACTTATATGATACCGTCTTTTAAACGGAATTTGGTTTCAATTTCTGTTTGGGACAAATTTGGTTATTCTTGTTCATTTGGAAATAATAAATTTAGTCATTTTCAATATTCTAATCTTATTGGTACCGGTTCTTTATCTTTGCATGATAACCTATATTTGTTGGATATAACTGTCTCAATTAATGAAACCTTGCATATAAATTCACGAAGTACAAAACGAAAATTAATTGACAGGGATTCCGCCACACTATGGCACAAACGTTTAGGTCATATCTCTAAACAGAGAATTCAAAGCCTTGTGTCTGATGGAATTCTTGATTCCCTTAATTTGACAGATTTTGAAGTTTGTATTGAGTGTATTCAAGGGAAACAGACAAACATTAAGAAATTAGGTGCCAACAGGTGTTCTGATGTCTTAGAACTAATTCATACTGATATTTGCGGACCATTTCCTACAGCCTCTTGGAATGGTCAACAGTATTTTATTACGTTCATAGACGACTATTCAAGATATGGGTACCTATATTTAATATATGAGAAGTCTCAAGCCCTGGATGTGTTTAAGGCTTTCAAAGTTGAAGTTGAAAATCAACTTAGTAAGAAAATTAAAGCTGTCAAATTTGATCGTGGTGGTGAATACTATGGTAGATATGACGGATCCGATGAATAACGTCCAGGACCTTTTGCTAAATTCCTAGAGGAATGCGGTATCATCCCGCAATACACAATGCCAGGCAAACCTAGCATGAATGGTGTTGCTGAAAGACGAAACAGAACGCTTAAGGACATGGTAAGAAGTATGATCAATCATTCTTCTTTACCAGAATCCCTCTGGGGAGGCATTAAAGACTGCAGCATATATCCTTAACAGGGTTCCGAGCAAAGCGGTAGCTAAAACCCCTTATGAATTATGGACAGGCAAAAAGCCTAGTATTAAACATTTACACATTTGGGATTGTCCAGCTGAGGCAAGGCCTTACAGGCCAAATGAAAAGAAACTGGACTCAAGAACTGTAGGCTGCTACTTTGTTGGGTACTCTGAACGGTTAAAGGGTTTCAAGTTTTATGATCCCACTATTAGATCATTCTTTGAGACGAGAAATGCGAGATTTCTTGAGGAAGTTGAGTTTGTGGGGGGAGATAAAGTTAAAGACATTGTCTTTGAAGAGGAATTTATTTCTCTTCCTACTATTGCTATTAATAATGATCAGGCTTCTATCCCTAACATTATTCAAAATGTAAATTCAGAATATCAAGACAATGTAGAAGAGCTCCTTGTGCAAAATAAAGAAATTATACCTGAAATGCAAACTCAACAATCTCAAGAGAATATGTCATTGAGACGATCCACTAGAGAAAGGAGAAGTGTAAACCGCTATATTCTATTTTATGTTTTCTAGCCTTAGAAATTAAGTTATCGAATAAAAAGGGCAAAATGGTCAATTAGTAAATAAAAAATATATATATATAATATAAATGGATGGCAAGATTATAAAACTTTAGTTTAGTAAGTTAATAATTCAATTATATGAAAAATGAGACAAATGATCATTGGTTTTTATTAGTAAATAACATAACTAAGGGCAATTTTGTAAATCCAACAAGTCAATAGAGGATATGGTGGTCATTTAGCAAAAAGGTGGCCATATAATACAACACTTAGTCACTTTTTGATTCAAAAAGAAGAAGTAGCCGTGAGACACAAAAATAGAAGAGAGAGTTGAGAGGGAGAGCATGAGATGGAAGGCAATTAGAGGGGGAGAAGAACAAGTGATATTTTCAACCAATTTTCAAGTTTCCAAACAATTGTTCTAGTTGATCCCAAGCCAAAACATCAAACCCTAAGCATAGATAAGGTAAGATATCATCTTCTCCATAGACTTTAATATGGTGGAAATGTGTAAAAGCATGATGTTTGGTTTGTATGATATAATGATGGATTAGTTTGTTTACTTGATGTGTTATTGGTGAGATTTTGATGTAAATCAATGTTATAGTTATAAGTTGTTAAAAAAGGGAACTTGAATGATGTAAAATGGTAGGTTAGGGTTATGGGAGAAACCCTAACTTCTGATTTAAATTGTTGGAAAAGCAAAAGTAGTTGTAGATTAAGTGTTTGATGAAAAACTTGTGAGAGATAGTTTTGTAAAAATTTGAAAGTTTTACTCTAGAATGAGTGTGTGGGTGTGTTATGGCTATGAAAATCAATAGACAACCTCTGAGATTAGAAGCTTTTGAACTCAAATTTAGACATATTTGAGGTTGGAAAAGCATAGAAAAGCATGTAGAAGTGGTAGAAGTTCAAAAGAGCTAGTTTAGACAAATTTTGCAATCCCGAGCTCAAATCATGGGCTGGAGATAACCTGGGCAAAACTGACATATATGGGAATGTTCTACACCTCAAATGATGCCTAGGAATGATATAAAACCATAGAAATTGGAATGGGATCGATCCGATAAAAATTGACGAAATTATAGCCAAAATAGTGGGCGTAGGAAATCGAGATGTGTAATAGCGATGCAAATGCATTCGTTGATGCCCAAAATAGATGTATTCGGTCATAATTAGGTAAAAGAACCTTAGATACGAAAGAAAAACTATCGTCGCTTGTCCGATGTAAAAACTCGCTTTGAAAAGTGCCCAAAATGGGGCGTTTTGCCTAGATTGACTTAGCAAACGATGGAGTTTCTCAACGAAACTTTACGGGCGACTTAGTTATGTGATAAGGAGACGCTAGAAAAAGGAACGGAGGTGAAACCATGGCTGGTTTCAATTCATTTTTTTTGTTGTCAACCGTATAGTTAAAAAAGTTGACTTTTTATTTTAAGCTTCCGGAGACCAAACGAAACATATGGGGATGATCCTAGGGGTCTAGACGTAAGACTTTTACAAAGAAACCAAATTTTGAGAGTCTCGGTCGAGTCAAAAATCGAGTTGGGAAAGTGTGGTGTAGTGAGTTTTCAATGTATTGGAAACTCTATTTTTATTAGTTTTAGCTATGAAAGTGAGTAAGTTATAACGAGACTATGATGTGTAGGTGACGAGCACGCGGACGAGCCACAAGAGGCTCGTTGAGGCATTGAGAGCGTTGGGATCGAGGTAAGTGTCCTTCACTTCACTTACATCTAGTTGATTTCCGTTTATATGGCAATGATAAAATATATTGTTTCAAAGAGTTTTGCAAAATGGTTTTCCAAAATCATAAGTTTTATGTTGAGTAATGAGTTATGCCTAGAATCTAGAAATGAGATTCGAAGGCGAAAGTAAGTTGCAAAAAGGTTTAAAAGTAAAGCAAAGTAAAGTTGAATTAAGACCCATGTGCATGTTGTGATATTAGCATCTTGACACTACGCGGCGAGGTAGAAACTTCTGCTCGTAGTTGTCAAGGTTGATAGCAATGTGATACGATATAGAAAATTCCATATCTAATTGCAAGTGATGAGTAAATTGCACCACAATATGCGATGTAGAAAATTCCGCATGTAGTTGCGTAAAGTATAAACTATTGGCACTACAACGGTGATGTAGAAAATTCCGCGTTGTGGTTACCTAGAGTTGAGAAAGTTCGCCCTACGTCGCGATGTAGCAAATTCCGTGCGTAGTGGCTTTGCACATGGTTGTCTTATGAGAAATGGTTTTCAAAAGAAAAAAATAAAATCGATTATTTTCTAAGTAATGTCTATGCGGAGTTATACCTTTATATATATATATTGCCTAACCTCTCTTTATTTTGTGTAGCTTGTATACTTTAGTGGACGTTGGCACGGACGCTCTTGCATCAAAGAGATTATTTTGATTAACTTTAGGTGGGGGAAATAATGAGACGAAATATATCGATGTTAATGTATTTTGACATTGTGTACATGTGTATATATTGAATCAAATAATTATGTGTTGACATGAGATACTTGACGGATTTTAAATCATAGTTTGATATGTATATATAAATAAACCATTACACTTGATATGCACATATTGCACAAGGCATATATTTCATATAAGTATGAGTTGTTATATGTTAATTACATATGTGAATTATGTTTGTAAAAGAATTGCATGTTTGTGAAATGAATGAAAAATGCATGTTTGAGATTGAAAGAAGTTGGAGGGTGATCAAAATAGTTCGAAGTGTATTTCTTATGCAGGTTGATTTTGAAAATGTTAAATTTACAATCGTTATGCTGTCCGATTTTTATAAAATTAGTTTTCAATCAAACGCGAAAAATTCACACCGTTTCAACTATATTAAAAGAAAATAAAATTTTTAAGCCTAAAACGAGTAAACCAGTTAAGTAAAGTAAAGGGGTTCGCTTCCCGGATTTCTCCAATCCGACAAGTCGGGTTCGGGGAGTCCGTTGAAGTGCCCGGCGGGGCCCTCTAGACAAGATCCTAGAGAAGGTCTGATTTGGGTCCTGTCAAGAAGTGCGATTCCGGATGACTATATCGTTTTTCTCCAAGAACATGAGGTTGATATAGGAGTGGTGGAAGATGATCTAACCAACTTCTATCAAGCCAAACAAAGTTCTAATTCTCAAAAGTGGATTGATGCCCTGAATGATGAGATGAATTCCATGAAGAACAATGACGTTTGGGATCTTGTCGAATTGCGTAAAGGTGCGAAACCTATTGGTTGCAAATGGATATTTAAGACCAAAAGGATTCAAAAGGCAATGTTGAGAGATATAAGGCACGTCTAGTTGCCAAGGGTTTCACTCAGAAGGAAGGCATTGATTATAAAGAGACTTTCTCTTCGGTTTCTACGAAAGACTCTTTTAGGATTATAATGGCACTTGTGGCTCATTTTGATTTAGAGTTACATCAGATGGATGTAAAGACTGCGTTTCTCAATGCTGACATTGATGAAACAATATATATGATGCAACCAGAAAACTTTGTATCCGGTGATCCAAAGAAATGGTTTGCAAATTGAAGAAATCCATCTATGGTCTCAAATAAGCTTCCCGTCAATGGTATCACAAATTTCATCAAGTTATTATCTCATATGGTTTTGAGGTAAATAAAGTTGAAGATTGTGTATATCATAAGTTCAGTGGGAGTAAATACATATTTCTGGTGTTATATGTCGATGACATACTGCTTGCCAGCAGCGATATAGGCTTATTGCACGAAACCAAGAGATTTCTGACAAAAAATTTTGACATGAAAGATCTTGGGAACGCCTCTTTTGTATTAGGCATACAAATACAACGAGATCGCTCTCGAGGTATCCTTGGGTTATCACAAAAGAGCTATATCGAAAAAGTTCTTGATAGATTCGGCATGAAAGATTGTGCATCAGGAGACACCCCTGTAGCTAAAGGAGACAAGTTTAGTCTAAGTCAGTGCCTTAAAAATGAGTTGGAACGAAAAGAAATGCAAAAGATTCCTTATGCATCAGCTGTAGGAAGTCTAATGTATGCTCAAGTATGCACGCGTCCAGATATTGCGTTCATAGTGGGAATGTTGGGCAGATATTTAAGTAACCCAGGGATGGATCATTGGAAAGCAGCCAAATGGGTTATGCGTTATTTACAGAGAACAAAAGATCACATGCTCACATATCGGAGATCAGATCATTTAGAGATCGTTGGGTATTCTGATTCTGATTTTGCTGGATGCCAAGACAGTAAAAGATCCACGTCGGGCTATATTTACCTGCTAGCTGGTGGAGCTATTTCCTGAAAAAGTGCTAAGCAGACACTCATAGCTTCTTCCACCATGGCAGCTGAGTTCATAGCCTATTATGAGACATCTAATCATGGGATATGGCTGCGAAATTTTGTCACAGGGCTGCAAGTTATGGATTGTATTGAAAGACCATTAAAGATATATTGTGACAATAATTCGGCTGTGCTTTATTCCAACAACAATAGAAGCTCTATGAAGTCTAAGCACATAGACATCAAGTTTCTTGTTGTTAAAGAAAGAGTTCAGAGTCGTCAGGTGACTATAAAACATATTGGGACAAACTCCATGATTGCGGATCCGCTTACTAAGGGATTATCACCCAAGGTCTTTCTTGAGCACACTGCTCATATGGGTGTTGTTTTGGTTGATGATGTGCATGTTTAGTGGGAGTTAGTATTTTGATGTTCTGTGTAATAGACATATTCTATATTTATTTTCTGTAGAATAAAGTATATTGTTCAATTATAAACTCTGAATGTTATTTGTGTTTGATCTCATTAAAGATTAAAGTAGGACCAGTTGGAAATAGACATGTTTGAGATCACATTGCATGTAATTTCCATGCTACGCATCCATACTCGATCTATGTCATTGAATATATTGGTATAGTGACCATTGATGGGTCTAGTTACGAATACATGTAACAAAGGTCGCTTTGATCTCATACTAATATAGTAGGTGGACCAGATTGTAACTAAAGGGATATTTCAAGACGGATAGTTTTTTAGTGCGCACTTAAGATTATAGATAATATAATTGTCTCAGGAAACATATGTAGCCCAAGTGAGAGATTGTTAGGATTTTTTATATTTTCTATTATGAGCTTACATATTTAATAACAATTATATTATGGGCTATCTATTTTAATAGGGTCAAATAAGTGATTTATTAATTGAGCTCTAGAAGTATCTATTGGGTATGGGTTTTAATGTGTAGAGACCTAATACTAATAGAATTAGGGTTAATGGGAACCTAATTAGGTTAGTATATAAAGAATGCTATAAGAGTTATGGTCCCTAAGTCAAATCAGTATAATTTTTGCTCTCTTTCTCCTTTCCCATTGAAGAAGAAAAACTATAGAGCAACTAAGGAGATTTGATTATGGAATATCTGATCCTACTCAAGTTTAACAACATGGATTCAGGTATGTTTTTCTTTACAATAATTCTTAATGATTTAATATGAGTTTCCAGATTGTGGTATAGGTTTTCACCTATTAAAGATGTATCCAACATGTTAAAGTCTCATCCTTTAAAAGATTTAGGGGTCCACCACCGTACCAATGTCAAGCATTTTCCTTTATTACAAACTCTCTCATACAAGAAGTGTTGTCCTATTTCCTAGATCTAGAAACTATTGTTAATTAAATAAAACTCTTATGAGATGGATATTTTTTTTTCTTATTAAATCGAAATCTAGCAATAATTATATTGTACCAAACTTGTCGAATTCAATTTCAAAGCCTATTTTTCAAAAAAAATAAAAAAACAACCAACCAGAGCCTAATTATCTTTAACACGAAATTGAGGGAGTTTCAATTTATAACATGTGGAAGGCACCAAAAATTATATCCAACCAAAACTGAAAGTAAGTAGTTAACAAAAGAATAGTAGAAAAAGATAAAATAATTTTGTCCAACCAAAACTGAAAATAAGTAGTAAGAAAAGCATAGGAGAAAAAATAAGAATAAGCAATCATTTCTCATAAAATAAAATAGCAATTAATTTAATCAGGATAATTAGAACTGTACTTAATCAATAAAAGTTCTACGTTTACATTAATATTTCGGAACTTGCTACTTGATTGGCGACCCAGCAAGTAGCGAGTACTTGTTTACAATAATACAAAATAAAAAAGAAAAAAAGCTATAAATATCAAGGAAAAAAAAAAAGACTAGATCGAAATAATAAAAATGATTAAATTGATATTTTATACATGGTGAAGGTGAAAATGAAATTTGACTGGATTAAATCCTAATTTTTTGGATCAAATTGTAAAAGGCTAGTGGTAAAGAAGGAATAAACTCAAAATTTTAATGTAGTTTTGTCCACAAATGAAAATGTTGGATAACTATTTGATCACAATAGCCTTCTTTCTCTTTGATTGTCCAAAATCAAAAAGTCAAAATGGAAAGAACTAGAGAGAGAAAGTGACAGGCCCCGTTCCTATACCTTTATTTCCATACGATTGGTAGTCTGCCGACATTTGATCAAACTAAAAGGTTCCCGTGAAGTTAAGTAGTTTTTCTTTACTGCAATTTTTTTCACAAATTCCTTTTAGAAATGGAAACGGGTGGAAAAGTTTTTTTCCCTTCTATGATACATTTATAAAATAGATAAAAAAAAAAAAAAAAAGTTTAGGTAGTATAATATCTGTTTTTCTAAATATATTACCCTGTAACAAATCACAAAAAATTTGTACACTTCTGAAATAAATATTTTCTCAACTTTTAAGCCTCAAACCTTTCTCATTTTGAAATCACAAGCAAACCCAAACATACATATAGATTCAAAGACAAATCTGAAAACCATTCACATGGCATGCACATTTATATACATTTATACATTTTTCAAAATATATACAAATGAATATATATAATTTACTAGCATTCAATTCTTTTAAAACAACATGTACAACTCAACCAATCAAATCCTGCGTCGAAGTCCCTGCAACGGATGCATCCATACCTGTAAATGTCCCTGAAGAGGTTTTATTTATAAAAACATAAAATATGGGTGAGCTAAACAAGCTCAGTGAGTGTCATAAAATCACTATCCTAGTTTTCACCTTTAAAAATAAACCTCCTTAAAAATATCTTTAAACATGTTTGTAAACTTTTCAATGCTATGCAATTAAAATCGGTTTTTCTGAAAATAAATCTTTGAGTTTAAATACTTTAATAAACTTTCATTATAAATATAATTCATGCTTTATAAATCTGATTTCAGAAAACCATTTTGAAATGCTTTTAAACTTAAAACATAAATAGTGGCGACAATAAATTTTTTGAAAAATCTCTATATGAAAATAGGCCAACCACTGTTCGTCTGTACCACATGATACCCTAAGTACAAGCGAAATATATCATTGCTCAAGCCTTCACGAAAGTTACCTTTACTTCGGCCTTTTGTCCGGTAAGGCACTAGCTATAATATATCTTAATTCGTGTATAGACAACATACTAATTGGACTAACTAACTTAGTCCCTCTCGCTGTTAGTGACAGACACCCCTGACACTGCCATACACGGATTCGGGTATTCTAATCGAAAATCTTTTTAATTCTGTAAATCTCTGGGCTGGACGAAATCACCGTCCCAAGAGTATTTGGGCGGGACAACCATTTTATGTAATGGGTCAGTCTATCCCCACTCTTGGGTCTTAGCCTCGACCCTCATGGACTTGGATGCAACCGCCTGGCTACCCTCTCTTTTAGGCCTTTCTTGGGCCTCGACCCTTAAGGATTCGAGTAGTAGATATTGTCCCCTAATCAATCTTTAACTTTATCATGTTCTGGAATATCTATCAAACATACCATAGGTTTATGAAACATTTCTATTTCGATTGCTTTACAAATATCATATTTCACATTTCTTTAAAACTTTAATAATTCATTCAAGAGGTTTCAATAACTTTATTTACTTTAAAATCAATTCGAAACATTTCAATGCATAATCTTTAAACGTAAACCATAAAATCACATGAATAAAAATACAATTATTCGGAAATATTTTGGAAGAGACACTCATCTATTTCTTTAACTCGCCTCACTATAGCGCGCAATTTAGAATTTTCTTCGTTTCCCCGTTACTTACATATTTTCCCTTCTTATGTTTAGACGACATCACACTAATTTCAACCATTTACATTCACTTCCATTTATGCATTAACATAAACAAACATTTAACTTTACAATGATTTTGGATACCTATTTTTACGTCGTAACAATTCCAATTATCTGCATATACTATCCTTTGAATTTCTTAACTTTTAAGCATGCAAAATATCCCAATTGAAACTTAATTTTCTCATCTATGCATCAAACAAATTTCTGGAACCATTTCTACCCTTTTTGGCCAAATAGGTGCCATCATTCACATCATCAATTCAAACCAATTTTTCTCATCATAATCTCATTCAATTGCATATATTATGATGTAAATTCAAGTTAAACTCATGAAAGAATATACTTATATATCAATGCTAGCCTTGGCCATGAACTGCACCTTTTATCATCCAATCACTTTCTTTTCAATTCCATGCCATATCATCATCAAAACAGTCCACAAATCATATCAAAACAATCATCCATCACATTAAATTTCTCATGGCCGAATACATGGCAACATAAGCTATTATGTTTCTAGTTTTCATTTCAACAATTCAACTTGATATTCAAACTCATTTTCATGCATAAATTCCATTCAAACTAATCAAACACACTTGAATCACACATATTCCTTCTTGGTCATGTGCCATACTCAACATAACATCAAAGCTTATTCAAGTTTCTCACTTAAAATTCAATCAAAATCACACCAACTATCATGGTAGTAAACTAACATTTTAAACATCATCAATTCAACTCTAAATCAAAAGATCACTTTGATTAGTTTGCTTAACCAATTTGTCCTTGATCACTTGCTTTGCTTTCTCTCAAGATTGAAGCTTCAAAACTTTAAATCCATGCATAAAAATTCTATTAATATCACTAACAGTAAGTTGATAGCTTCGAATCAAATTTTTCACATAATAACACCATGAAAACTTAAACATTTTCACTTGAAAATCACTACCCTTGATGAATATCAGTTCTAGGTTTGTTTATAACCTTTTGGGTCTTGAAATCTACTAAAAAATGGTGTAAAATCATCAAGATTCAGCTGCTATCCTGGGTTTCTTCTGCTTGGCCGAACCACCCCTGCAATTTTCTTTTTCTCCCTTTTCTACCGTGAGTTTCTTCTTACTTCTTCTAGATTTCTCTTCACTTTATATAGCTTTCAATCTCTTTATTAATTGACCCTTAACTTTGTTATTTATTTACAAATCATGTCATTAATTTATTTGTCCATTTTGCCTCCAATTTCTCTACATTCATTGCATTCAAAATTTTTCAATTCTAAAAGTGCCCTTTCGTAACCTCTAGTTAATTCATTTAATCATGCCCATTCATGGAAATTCTTTTGTCAGATTTTCATCACATACTTTAGTAAATCATCACATCACTTGTCAGATTCGAATTTATTTTCGATCCATTCGAAAATTCTACTAGAATTCGATTATATATATATAAAAAGTTAACGATTTTATTATTCCATAAATGAGGGTATTCTAATACAATACATTTACACTGCTTATACAATTCATTTACAATACTGGATTCAGAAATGGATATCACAGAAAGAGAGGAAGAGACCGGCTTGGAGGAGAAAGAGAGAGAGCAACATGGAAGATAAGAGGGGTATAGTCGGTCGGACGGCATAATTGAGCATGAGCGGTTATGGAATGGTGGTAGACACAGAGGTAGATATGCGAAGTGAGAATAAGGGAGTTGGGTGTCTGCTGCATTTGAACACTGTTAGAAAAAGAACCATTTTCTGTTTTAAGCTTCTCTAGTGAGAAGAATATGGTAAGAAGAAAAATAAAAACACCCCATCAAATAGCCACTCTTATCTCCTTCTTTCTTTTCCCTTCTCCCACTCTCATAGATTTTGTGGTGTTTGGGATTTGTGTTTGAATTTTTGTTTGGATTTATGGTTGAACTTGTGTTTGTGTTTATGGTGTTTGGGGAGTTTCTTTTGTTGTTTTTGGTTTTTAACCACGTTTGCACTTGAAAATTTTATTGTGAATCTATTTTGTAGACACGCGTTCAATAGAGATGATGTTTGTGGAGATTCAGGTGATCGAGTTAGGTCAAGTTGGCTTGAGTGTACTCAACCAACTTAACCGAGTACTCTCCTCTATTAGTAGAACCCTCGATCTGGGGCTCTCAAATCGACAGAGTGCCAATTTCAGTGGACTCGATGAGAACTCAATCAAGTTATGAAACGTTAGACTACGTATTTAGTCAATCATGTCTCAATAGTGATGATTGGTGATATTCGAAACGATAGTATCTCATTTTTGAATCATTGTATAATAAATAATATTTAATAAATATATTAAATCATATATACTTTACTAAACGCTATCTTCAAATTTAAACTATTAAATATCTTCAAATTTAAGATAAAAATTATTTAATTCTAACATTATTCAATACAGAAATTTTTGAGCCCTTCAAAATTAGAATTTTACTAATGTACATGTGAAAATTCCTTTAGACTTATATATACACAATAAGATTGGTGGATCTATATTAAGTTTGTTAAAAATATTACAATAAAACAAGAAATCTAGAGAACATTCTTTCATGTCAAGTTGGCTGTGAGGAATCCAATTTATGAAGCTTATCTTGACCCTTGTTGGAAATTAATCTTTTGAATTCTATTGGCCCATTGGATTTGAAAGCTACCGTTGATTCTATCCAAGCCAGAATATTCCAACTATAGTGATTAATTAATATAAATACAACAGGAGTAAGTGGATTAATATATAAAATAAGTCCAAACTCAAAAAGCAAATTTAGTATTGATGGACCAACGAGTAAAAATTTTCTGTTAATTTTTCGTGTTAATCTTTTTATGAGAGGAATTTATTTATTTATTTATTTTGAAATAGAGATAAATTTAAGTTTTAGTGATGTATAAAATAAAAAAAAAAATGAATTAATCTTGATCATCCACTATTTTTTATATTGATATGTTATTAGATTATCAAAAGTATAGTAAAAAAATTAAAAATAAAAAAATAAGATGATAGAAAATTTTTACTCCCACTCCTGTCCGACACCATGCAAATTGGTAAAGACAACTCCCATATATTTAGTAAACGGATACAAGGCACCCTTTTAAAAAATATTTAACAAGCTTTTACAATGCCATTCTAAGATTTATGAAGAAAAAGCCAAACGAATTAATTAAGAAAAAAAAAAACATATAAATTGGTAGAATCATGTAAAAATTATATATTGATATCCAGCTCAATGAATGTCGACTAAACAGCTATTTAAATGTCGACTAGTTCAACTTCAACCTAATATTTGATCTACTAACCCGTGATTTTGAAGACAGTAATCAATTTATTTTCTTTTACTTCTGTGGACTGTGTGATGCAACCTGGTCGCGTCAATTAATTATTTTCTTTGTACTTCACCGATCGTTTTCAGTTGAGTTGTCTTTGTTATAATAATTTTGTAGTAGTCATTGGCCTCGTGCTGCAATGGATAAGCACACAAAGTCAGTTTTGGATTAACACCTCCCTCTCAAATAATAAAAGATGGAATTTTTTTTCATATATATGAGTTATCTTTCACAATATAGATGTCTCTCAACTATGTGAAAGTCACTTATCCTGACCTTATCATTAGGGTTTTATCAGTTTGGTCCCAGTTATTATCTAGACTCTTCCTACTACCTGAAAAAATAATAATAAAAATTATAATTTTGTAGTAGATCAAATCCAATTTTGCAAGCTAAAGAGATATTCTAAGAATAAAGAAGAGATTCCCTAGCTCAATGTGGCCTTAGGATTACGACCACAGGAAAGAAGAAAATCTTGGGCATAGGCTGCAAGAAGTGCATTAGTCTATTCACATAAATCACAACATATCATATGGTATTATTTTTTAATTTATTGCTATTGTTGTTGTTAAAATTAATATAGAGTCCGGGTGGTTACAGACGTTCTATATTCCAACTTAATTATTAGAGGTATAGTCTAGAAACTTTTTCAGGTTGAAAAATAATAATTGTTTGTTTGTTTGTTTGTTGTTTTTTACTTTTTTTAAGCAAACACCGAACACTTCAATTTATGGGGATGTGTCCAACTAGTGGTAATGTGAGAACTAAATTAGTTCATATAGCTATCATTTTTATGAACCAACATTTTTTATTTTTCAAAACAAATATATGTATCTTAGTGATGTGAACAATATTTATAAGATTTGTAATAAATATATAAACTAAACAAAAATGATTGTCCATTAATTCATGATAATAACATTCATCTTTTCATCTTTCTATTAGGTCAATCATTATAATATATTTTATTGTTTTATTTATAATCATTATTCTTACCATTAACATCTTATCTTTTTATTTCATATCCATCATTTCGTAATTTAATTGGGAGGTTTTATAAACAGCCTTCACTATTGTAGTTGTATATTTGAGAATTGTTGTAAACAATAATGGAAATTGATGAATAAAGGATCCATTCTCTTTCTGGGATTAATTTTTCTCTCTTCTTTTATTCGTTAATTATATTATATAATACCTTATCAGTGTAAGTCACTAACCATTGTTTGTTTCAAGTTTCAGATTTAAAGGACATTTGCCTATAGACAACGCAATATGCGATCAAAGTTTTGACATGCGCAAGATCAATTTCTCTGTGAGACGAAGAGTTCTAAGAAATCAAGACTTTCAAGAATTTTTAAAGTACTTATATTTCTAATCTTGGTCATCAAAATCATTAATGTTACCTTTTTTTTTTAATTTTATTCTCTATTTATTTTAGTTGCCAAGAAATAAAAATATAAATTATTTTGTTGTATTGCAACTAGAAGATTGCAGATTGTAACCCAAAATAGAATTGAAATTTTGAAGCCATAAGTGTAATTCAAAACTTGAAAATCTGAATCTCAATTCACCAAAACCTGAAATTCTGGATTTCAACTAATAAGAAGTAGAAGTTTTACATAAACTTCAATATGGTCAAAACCAAAGTTTAATTTAAACCAATTTTTATAGAAGCCTAAATGCACTTAATATAGTTATTGTTTTTGGACCAAAAGTTCTAAAAATATGTATGAAATTCGTGAACTTCGAGGTAAAGTAAATAATGTATAAATTTCCTTTACGGAATGTAGATGAGAAAACTTGAGGAATAAAAGAATTTCTCTTTAAAGTCATCACTTTCTTGCTTCCCTTATTTTAAATTTATGTTTATTTTTCAAGCGATCGTACAACTGATATTTAATATATGATTAATGATGGATATTTCTTAACAAGATCACGCTCTTCATATTGTAAAGTGTTCATATTTTTATTTTGGTTTCCGAAAATGATTACGCTATTTTGTCCTCACTAATTTTGTTTACCATAGTCATTTATTTATTTGTTAGGAATTGAAAAACAAGTGAACCAATTGTATCGCAACCTAAAGATCACACGAATGATATGAACTGTATTCTAACTAGGAGATTGCAAAAATTGCTGTGAACATATTGCAACCCAAAAATCACGACGTTCGAGAGCTTGAAGCTCAATTTAATATTAATCGCAAAAAGACTAAAAACTTGATCCAATGTATTACAACTATAAAACTCAAACTCCAATCACATATATATATCAAGGGTAAGTGCACTAATCACTTGAACTATAAGTGGATGCGCATAATAGCTACTTTCTATTTCATTTAGAATGTTTAAGGTTATTTTATGATTGAAAATAGGATTTACTCAGCAAATTTATATTGTGTAATCTAATGAATATACTAAGATCAAATAAGTGCTGTCATTAAAATAGGCTTAAATTTATAATTTTTTAGGCAAAAATTTATTCCAAAAATGAATAAAATATTTCAAACTCTTGGCAACACATAAAAACATTTTGGTTTTCCAAAATTAATCAAAATTAGGATAAAGCTCAGCTTAGTCTATTACAACACCATCTTTAAGACATGCCTAAATCAAATACTATAATGATGATATGGATATAGAGTTACTAAAATATAATATAGAAGAGCTCTTCTTAAACTTGGTTTCCAAAGAGAAATGTTAAAGTCAAACTCACATCATCACTATTGAGGAAAGATGCACAATTAACTCAATCAAAAGTTTAATATTAATTATTGCATCCCAGTTTTCATGTACACATAGTGAGTTTTTTTTTTCCCTTTGGTTATGACATTAAAAATTTCATGAGTTTACAAAATGACACCTAATTATTGAAATAAGTTTTTTTTTTTTTTTTGGCACCTTCCGTTCTCGTTAACTATACTTTGCGAGCAAAGGGCATAGTTCGTAAACAAAATATTGTATATTCCCCCCACCAAGCCTTGATACCACTTGTTAGGAAAACATCTATGGAAGTGCGTCTAATATCCACCAAAAGCAAAAATATTTAACATTAAAGAATAATATCACTTCAATCGCATAACACAAGAATTTAATTGTATGAAAAACCCAAACTAGGAAAAAACCATAACTATTAGGATAGCAAGAGAAAAATAGCTGTAATACCCTCTCTCTAGGATATTACTGTTCCTGTGTTCAGAGCAAGGAATTATGCAAAAGTCCCATTTAGAAAATAAATAAAAAGATTTTAAAGTATAAAAAATGAAAAGTTAAAATTTGTAAGTTCTTAAAAAGTATTAGGAAATAAGTGTAAATTTTAAAAATGGAAGGACCAAAGAGAAAAATATCAGAGATTTTTGAGAAAGAATTATCTAGATATTGGCATTTTCCTAATTTTCAGGAATAATAAGTTCAACCCACATTTATAAATAGGTGTGAGTTGAGTCAGTTAGAGATGAGGAGAAAAAGGTAGAGAAAAAAAGAAAAGAAAAGAGGAAGAGAAAAGAGGAACATGAGAGAAAAGAAGAGAGAAGGAAAGAGAGAGAGAGAAAGTTAGCTCTCGGCTAGAAGGAGGGGGACGCTATCGCCATTCCAAACAGGGAGTTGCTGCGTCAGAAGAGGAGATTAAGTTGAAGTTAAGACCAAATCAGAAAATAATCTAGTAAGATTTGAGCAACGAGTGAGTTGAAGATTTAAGTGAAGTCTGAAGCAAGTAAGGATAAGTGAAGCAGTGACTAGAAGAAAGTAGCTCAAAGGATCAACATGCTGAAAAAGGAATTCAAGTTGAATGAGAGTAATTAAGTCAAACTTGATCTGAAGAGCAAGAAGTAAGCAAGTCAGCGTTAAGCTAAAGTTGGAGTAGTTGGCGAACTAGTGAGGAATTAAGGCAGAAGTTTGACGTGAGCTAGATAAGTAAAGTAATTGAATAATAAGCTTAGTTAATTTGTGTTGCTGGTGATTTAATTTAATTTTGATTTAGCTGGTCACGTGGCTTGTGATGTCGCGACCTGAGTAATTTGGGAATTAGTGTTAAGTTATTGAATTGGTTATTAAGCTCGCGTTTTATTATGGTTAAAGTTTAAATCTAGTGTTGAGCTATTGAAGTGATGTTATGTTTGATAACTAGGAAATAGAAAACCAAACGAGAAGAAAAATCAAGTATTTGAAAAGTGATCATATAAGTGAGTACCGAAATGGCAAATTTGTTAAATTTTGCAAACTTGAAGGCTTCACTATATATTTCATCATGAAGAAAAATCTTTAACAAAATGATGTCATAGATAGGACGAATAAAACTTTCTTAGAGAGATCTAGATGCATGGGACTTTTACATGGTTGCCTAAATCATTTTAGGCAAAAAGGGTAACTCATGCTTGTTATTTGGTTGATCGATCACCATCAAAGTTACTTGAATTTAAATTGGCGAGAGAAGTGTGGATGGGCACTGAAGTTAAATACTCAAATTTAAAGTCTTCAGATGCAAAGCATATGCTTTTACCCTAAATGATGAGAGAAGCTATAATTAAATTCACTTGAATGCATATTTCTCAGGTTTAAGAAAAGAGTAAAGGGATTCAAGCTTTATTATATGGCTAACAAGAAGAAAGTTCTAAATAGAGATATAGTCTTTGATGAAGCCTCCATACCAATAGGAGAAGCCAAGAAAAGTGATAGTGAAAAAGAAGTTGTCACTGAAATTCCTGTTACTACGATATTTAGTGATAGAGAAAGTGAAATAGTGCAACTAAAAAAGATTCAACAAAATGACATTCATAAAGAATCTAGATCTATACCCCAAGGAAAGCCAAACATAATGTCAAGTCCGCCATAAAGGTACCGTTGGGATGATGAAAATGAGAAAATGTATTTTACATTTATGGCAAGTGAGAGAGATCCAATTTCATTTCATGATGCCATTGCTTGTCATGATAGAGAAAATTGGCTGAAAGCTATGGTAGAAGAGATAAATCTCTACAAAAGAACTCGATTAGGGAGTTGATTCCTAAACCTAAAAATCGAAAACTTGTTGGTTGCAAATGAATATTTTGGAAAGAAAAAAAACATACATAAGAAAGAAGCACCAAAGTTTAAGGCACGATTGGTTGCTCAAGGGTACTCACAAAAGGTAGGCATTGATTATTGTTAGATTTTCTCATCGGTGGTGAAACATACATCTATTCGAGTATCATTGGCCCTAGTACCTCAATAGAGTTAGGGCAACCTAATGTGAACATGATATTCCTTCATGGAGATTTTGTAATACCCTCTCCTAAGTTTATTACTGTACATATGTACAGAATGATGCAAAGTACTAAAATACCCTCGTTGGTGGAATAATAAAATGATTATTAAGTGTCTGGTAGTGAAATTTAATATTTATAGAATTTTTGGAACAATTAAGAATAAATTTAAATTATAAAAAGTTGAGGAGCAAGTGAGAAATAAAATATTTTTATCAAAGGAGTGGTAAAATTGTAAATAGAGAGAAAGGATAAGGGCATGGTGGAAAAGTGAAGAATTCTCTAGAATGTGGCAAAATCATAAATTTAAGGAAGTTTAAGGGTAGAGGTGAAGCTTGACCTATGCTTATAAATAGGTGTGTGTGGTGAGAGTTGTCGTAAGAAAGAAAGAGAGGGTGAGAAGAGAAGAAATAGAGAAAGAGTTATCGCCAAAGTAAGGGAAGCAGACGAGAGCAATGCTGGCCAAGCTAATTTATGTTGTCTTTGAAAGGGAAATCAAGCCCTAGAAGGAGAAGAACACATCTAGGGGGGGTGATCAAGCCATATCTCGTAAGGATTGAGTGGTAAGGTTTGTTGTTTATGACGTTATTTGGTGAGAAGAATAGTCTCTGAGTTTCATTTGAAACTACGAGGATTTTGTGCATAGATCTAGAGCTGAAACAGCAAGCTGGTGGGAAAGTAAGGCAAAAAGGCCGAGGAAAAAAAAAAGAAATTAGTAACTAGAGTAGCTAAGGAAATATGTTGATTTGAGGTAATTGATGGTTGTTTAGGATGATGAAGTTCTGTCATAAAACTGTTAAGGTTGCACCTCAGCTTAGATGAAGAACTGATGATATGTTATGAAGTATATTTGAGTGAAATTTGATGAGGTCGAGGAATGTGCTGATGATGATATGTGTGTAAAATTTGGAAAAAGAGTGTTATAAGTGAGCTTGCATGAGTTAGAGTAAGAGCTCACGAGGTGCGAACTAAAAGAATACTCGCAGACCCTTTTTCAGCACTGGTCGAGTTGACCTGAAACTCGAGCTCACAGGGAACGAGCTGAGTAATGCCTCAACCAGCTAAAATGCTTGTCCAAGCTAGACTGAGGCTGGGTAAGCTGACCAAGGCCCGTTAATCGAGTTAAGCTGAGCTAGAAAGTAGTAGCTCATTAAAAAGAGGTGAGCTGAGTGAGCTCACTGAGATAGGAAATGCCCTAAATCATGGCTGAGCTAAGTGAAGTAGGAGCTCGCATGGGATGAGCTGAATGCGAGCTGAGAGGAGATCTCAGCTTGAGTTGAATGGAACAGTGCAGTCCGTTGGAGCTCAGTTGAAGTAGAGATAATATAATTGACTTGGAATTTAAGTGTTCTGCTAGCTAAGTGGAGAGCTCATTTGTGATTAGGTGTAGGAGAAGAGAGGCGAGCTGAAAGGTCGCTAAAGCAGAAGCTAAAATTTCAAGGAGATTGAGAAGTAAGCTGTGAGTGTGTAATTAATTTTATTAAATGATTTTCAGATCATTATGCAAATGTTTTATAGCTTTTCATTTCTGTAGCTTATAAATTCTTGTATACTCTAGCATTTGAATAAATAGTTTATTTATAGATGGTATGCAACATATTATTTCTTTTAGAGAATGAAAGAGAAATTTATTGGAATTATAGAAAAAAAAAAAGGTTTTCAAACCTAATGGATGACCCTGAACGTTTATAGATAGACCTTTTAGCATTAGGCCCGGTCGGTATGCCCCGTAGTATATGGCAAGTGTTGAAAAGGTATGTCCTGCTAACATCGGGGGGATTGAGTCTGTCGTGTCTATCGAGTTGCCCCTACACATGTGGGGTATTATCTCGTTACACGATGTGCGATGATAGTTTCGCCATGTGATAGCGGGATATCTTTGTAGGTTTGTCACAGTAAGTGATGCTAGCTTTTACTCCACATGACCCCCCACACTAAGCGGAGTGGTCTGGCTGCTCATGTGGTTGTAGCTTCTCTTAGGTCCCCATTAAAGCATTTCTAGAAAAGAAAGCATACCATTAAAAGTAGATTTTAAAAAGAAAACGTTTTAGAAATATTTCTGATAAACACTAAATATTTTACTCTTTTTGAATTCATAATTTAAAACAAGTTTTGAAATCTTTAGAAAGCAAAAATTTTTTTAAAATGTTTTGAGAAGGTAATTTTCTAAAAGATCATTTTAAATATAAAAGCATCCATACTTACTGAGCTTTTGTAGCTCATAAAGTTTTGGTTTTGTGTTTCAAAAACCTCCTCATGTGCAGGAACAAGTGATCCAGGTACCAGTGCGCTTTGCTCAGATTACGTGGGACAGACAATTGATAATGCCACACAGTTTCCTTTACAAATACTTTAACATTGCATTCATTACGTATTTTTGCATATTATATTTGTGAACAAGTTTTGTAGAACTTTTATCTTAACATGATGCATGCACGTTTTAATTTCTTAACTACTTATGACGAATGCTTTGATTTATGTTTTGGGAATTTGTTTCGAAATTTAAAATATTGGTATCCTTTTGGGTTCGCTCCACGGTATCATTTTAGGTTTTATTAGCTAGACTTCAGAAGGATTTTGTGGGATATCCGGTAGGATCGCTGGATTCATTAGAGGGAATGCAAGTTAGGTCCTATCAGTTTGGTATCAGAGCCTTGGTTTTGAAAAATTTTGAGATGAAATTTTAAATGTCCAACTAAGCATTTTTAGAACGAGTTTTCTTGAAGTCACATTGTTTTGACAATGTTGTTTTCTCTTCATGCATTACATGATTTTACTCATATTGAAATTTCACATAATCATGCGTCCTCGATGTCGTCCACCTATTAGAAGAGCAGCAGCTCAGGTACCCGCACCAAAGGAGGAACACGTTGATGATTTTATCAACGTGCCTATAGATCAGACTCAAGCTAGACCTTCGCGACTTGTGGAGCTCGCAGGTGGAAATGTAGATATAGAGCTATTGGCTCGAGTGTTGGCAACAACACTGCATCAGTTGTGGGAGTTGGGGATTTCTATCGAACGCGCTCGAAAATTATGCTCAATGTCTTACGATGGGACCAGAGATCCGAAAAGCGCCTTATCTTGGTTGGAGACTAGTAAGGAGATCTTCCAAGTAATAGGTTGCTCAAAGGACCAAATGGTAGCATTCTCCTTCTTCCTGCTCAAGGATAGAGCTAAAGATTGGTAGAAAGCGCTTCAGAGGCGGAATATAGCCAGACTATCCTGATCGTTATTTAAGTAAGAATCATCAATAAGTTCTATCCGAAGAGTTACCAAGACATAAGGATTGAAGAATTGGCCTATGTGTCGAACATGTGGGAGGACGCATCAGGGTGAATGTTTCAGAGGCAATACCAAATGTTACAGGATGCAGACAAGAAGGCCATTTCATGAAAGATTGTTCAAATGCAGCTTTAGCTTTCAAGCCAAAGATTATGACCGCAGCATCTGGGCTAGTTCATGGAGGTTAGGACCAGATCGAAGGAGTTCCCAAGCTAAAGGGGCCACTAGTTCCGGCCAACCTAGCAGAGCATCAGGTAGAGGTGTACCATTCAGAGGCCAACCAGGTAGACCCTGTACTCAGGCTAGAGTGTTCGCGATGACTCAATAGGATACAGACGTCACCCTTGAGGTCATGACAGGTATGATTTCAGTATTTGACAGTGATGTATATGCGTTAATAGAACTTGGGGCTACTTACTTATTCGTGTCTAGGAATTTTGCTAAGATTGTGAGCGTTGAACCGGAACTCCTAGTTTATAATATGATAGTATCCATCCCGATAGGGGATTCCCTTTGGGCAAAGGAAGTGTTAAAGGGTAGTACAGTAGCCATTGAAGGTAGAGAATTTCTGGCGAACCTGATTGTATTAGACATCCATAACTTTAATGTCATATTAGAAATGGATTGGTTGTCCATACATCGCGCCTCAGTGGATTGCTTTGGAAAGGAAGTTAGATTGTCTAGAGCGGAGAAGCCTGATATTATTTTTTATGGAGTACAGAAGTCGCTCTCTTTCAACATCATGTCAGCAATGAAGGCTACTAAGGTGCTTAGAAAGTCGTGTTAAGGATATCTAGCTTATGTAGTGGAGGCAAGAGATGATGGAGTGAGATTAGAAGATATCCCTGAGGATCTTCTAGGTTTGCCTCCAGACCAAAAAATAGAACTTGATATAGATTTGATTTCGGGAACTGAGCTAATTTTCATCGCACCATACAGAATGGCTCCAATGAGTTAAAAGAGCTGATGGTGAAAATGGAAAAACTATTAGATAAGGGGTTCGTGCGACCTAGCCATTCACCTTAGGAGGCTCTAGTATTGTTTGTTAAGAAAAAGGATGAGAGCTTAAGATTGTATATTAATTACAGACAACTGAACAAGGTGACCGTACGGAATCAATATCCACTCCCGAGAATCGATGACTTATTTGATCAGCTGTAGGGATCCAGAGTATATTCGAAGATCAATCTAAAGTCAGGATATCATCAGCTAAGAATTCGTGGAGAAGATGTTCTAAAAACTGCTTTCAGAACTCGCTATGGGCATTATGAGTTCTTAGTCATGCCTTTCGAATTGACGAATGCTCTAGTAGCTTTTATGGATTTTATGAATAGGATCTTTAGGCCGTATCTGGATAGGTTTGTGATAGTGTATACTGATGACATTTTGGTGTATTCAAGTAGTTATGAGAAACATGTAGAGCATCTATGGATAGTATTACAGACCCTACGAGAGCATCAGCCATATGCGAAATTTATCAAGTGCCAATTTTGACTAAATAGTGTTACTTTCTTAGGTCATGTAATATCAGTTAAAGGATTAAGTATGGATCCTCAGAAGACAAAAGCGATAATGAGCTGGAGATCGCCCTCCACTATTTCAGAGGTTTAAAGTTTCCTCGGATTGGTAGGTTACTACTGAAGTTTGTAGAAGGGTTTTCAAGAATAGCAACCCCACTGACCTTGACTAGAAAATAAGAGAAATTCGAGTGGTCAGACATCTATCAGCAGAGTTTTGACGAGCTGAAAAGAAGACTAACATCAGCTCTAGTGTTTGTGCTACCAACGGGAGAAGAGGGTTTTACCGTATTCAATGATGCCTCAAGACAGGGTTTAGGGTGTGTTCCGATGTAGAATGGTAAAGTTATAGCAAATGCTTCCAGATAACTAAAGAAGCATGAGCAGAACTACCCTACCTACGATTTAGAGCTCAGAGTGGTAATATTTGCATCGAAAATTTGGAGGCATTACTTGTACAATGTCCCTTGTCAAATCTTCATAGATCACAAGAGTTTGTGATATCTGTTCACTCAGAAAGAGTTGAACATGAGGCAAATGAGGTGGTTAGAACTAATTAAGGATTATGATTGTACGATTGAATACCACCCTGGGAAGGCCAATGTAGTGCAGATGCGTTGTACAGGCGACTTACGAGTTCTCTAGTTCATTTGAGAACAGTATATCTTCTGCTTCTTATGGAGTTAAGGTCACTGGAAGTTGAATTAGATATGGCAAACTCAGGGGCATTATTAGCCATTTTCCATATTCGCTCTATTTTAGTAGATCAAATAAGGGAACAACAATGGCAAGGCCCCCAGTTGGTAAAGCTAAGACAAGCGATTGTAGAAAGACGCAGGATGGATTTCATAATCAAGGAAGATGGTACAATGATGATAGGTCGACGTTTATATGTACTGGATGTAAACGATCTAAAAAGGGAGATTATGGAAGAAGCTCATTTGTCAGCATATGCCATGCATCCGGGCAGTACGAAGATGTACCACACCTGAAGAAGTATTATTGGTGGAAAGGGATGAAGAGAGAGATCACAGAATTTGTATCTCGATGCCTTATATGTCAACAAGTTAAAGCAAAATATCAGAAACCGATAGGATTACAGTAGCCACTCTCTATCCTAGAATTGAAGGGGGAGCATATCACCATGGACTTTGTTGTAGGACTTCCACGCAGCCCGACGGGGTATGACGCTATATGGGTGATAATAGATAGGTTGACGAAATCCATCCATTTCTTGCCGATCAAGAGCAATTACCCCCTAAGTAAGTTAGCGTAGCTTTACATAGATGAGATAGTTAGACTCCATGGTACACCAGTTTTGATCATATCAAATTGGGATCCCAAATTTATTTCAAGGTTTTAGCTCAGATTGCAGAAAACCTTAGGTACTCAACTGAACTTTAGCATAACCTTTCATCTTTAAACGGATGGACAATCTGAAAGAACAATCCAAACACTCAAGGATATGCTCAAAGCGTATGTCTTGGAATTCAAGGGGAGTTAGGATACACATTTACCACTGATAGAGTTCGTATACAATAATAGTTATCAGTCCAACATTGGTATGATGCCTTATAAAGCTCTTTATGGAAGAAAGTGCAGAACTTTAGTGTGTTAGGACGAGGTAGGTGAGAGGAAACTGATAGGTCCCGAGCTCGTTCAAATCACGACAGATAAGATTAAAATTATTAGAGATAAACTTAAAGTGGCGAGCGATAGACAGAAAAGCTATACGGATAACCGTCGTAGGGACCTTGAGTTCGAAGTTGGTGATAGAGTATTCCTCAAGATATCCTCTTAGAAAGGTGTGCTTAGATTTGGAAAGCATGGTAAGTTGAGTCCGCGTTATATCGGGCCATTTGAGGTCTTGGAAAGAGTGGAACCTATAGCGTACAGGTTGAAGTTACCACTCCCACCGCAGCTAAGTAAGATTTATGATGTATTTCATGTATCTATGCTCCGTAAGTATGCTCTAGATCTCTCCCACATACCTAGGGAACAACCGGTAAAGCTGAGAAAGAACCTAACTTATGAAGAGGAACTGATATAGATTTTAGATCACAGAAAACAAGTCCTATGGAATAAAGTTATTCCCTTAGTAAAAGTATTATGAAGGAATCACGAGGTAGAAGAGGCCATTTGGGAGCATGAAGATCAGATATATCATAGATATCCTTACGTGTTTCAGTATGACATGTAAATTTTGAAGACAAAAGTTTTGTAAGGGGGAAGAAATTGTAATGCCTTTTCTCGAGGTTATTGTTGTACATATGTACAGAATTATGTGAAGTACTAAAATACCCTTGTAGGTGGAATAATAAAAGGATTTTTAAGTTTTTGGTAGTGAAATTTAATATTTATAGAATTTTTGGAAGAATTGAGAATAAATTTAAATTATAAAAAGTTGAGAAGTAAGTGAGAAATAAAATATTTTTATAGAATAAAGGGCAAAATTATAAATAAAGGGAAAGGATAAGGGCATGATGGAAAAGTGAAGAATTCTCTAGAATGTGGCAGAATCATAAATTTGAGGAAGTTTAAAGGTAGAGGTGAAACTTGACCCATGGCTATAAATAGATGTATGCGGTGAGAGTTGTCGTGAGAAAGAAAGAGAGAGTGAGGAGAGAAGAAAAATCTAGAGTAAGAGAGAGAGAGAGAGAGCTGTCGGTAGAGCAAAGGAAGTAGATGAGAGCAGCGTTGGCCGAGTTGATTTTTGCTATCTTTGAAAGGGAAATCGAGCCGTAAAAGGAGAAGAACATATCTAGGAGGGTGATCAAGCCAGATCTGGTAAGGATTGAGTGATAAGGTTTGTTGTTTATGGCGTTCTTTGGTGGGAAGAACAGTCTCTGGGTTTCACTTAAAACTAACGAGGATTTTGTGTATAGATCTGGAGTTGAAGCAGCGAGCTAGTGCAAAACCAACGGTAAAAGGCTAAGGAAAAATAAAAAGAAATTGGTAAATGGAGTAGCTAAGGAAATATATTGATTTCAGGTAGTTAATGGTTGTTTAGGATGATGGAGTTCTGTCGCAAAATCGTTAAGGTTGTGACCTGAGCTTAGATGAAGAATTGATGATATGTTGTGGAGTATATTTGTGTGAAATTTGATGAGGTCGAGGAATGTGCCGATGATGTTATGTGTGTAAAATCTAGAAAAAGAGTGTCATAAGTGAGCTTGCGTGAATTAGAGCAAGAGCTCGCAAGGTGCGAGCTGGAAGAATACTCGCAGCCCGTTTTTCAACGCTGGTCTAGTTGACCGAAAACACGAGCTTGTAGGGAACAAGCTGAGTAATGCCTCAGCCAGCTAAAGCGCTTGTTTGAGCTAGACTAAGGCTGGGCGAGTTGAGCAAGGCCCGTGAATCAGGTTGAACTGAGCCAAAAGGTAGCAACCGGCTGGAAAGGGATGAGCTGAGCAAGATTACTAAGATAGGAAATGCCCTCAATCCGAGCTGAGCTGAGTTAAGCAAGAGCTCGCATGGGACGAGCTGAATGCAAACTAGGAGGAGCTCGAAGCTTAAGCTGAATGGAACAGTGCAGTCCGTTGCAGCTCGAGTGAAGTAGAGATAATAGAATTGACTTGGAATTTAAGTGTTCTGCTAGCTAAGTGGAGAGCTCATTTATGATTAAGTGTAGGTGAAGAGGTAAGCTGAAAGGTCGCTGTAGCAGAAGCTGAAATTTCAAGGAGATTGAGAAGCAAGCTGTGAGTGTGCAATTAAATTTATTAAATGATTTTCAGATCATTATGCAAATGTTTTATATATTTTCTTTCTTTAGCTTATAAATACTTGTATACTTTACCATTTGAATAAAAAATTTATTTATAGATGGTATGCAACATATTATTTCTTTTAGAGTATGAAAGAGAAATTTATTGGAATTATAGAAAAAGAAAAAGGTTTTCAAACCTAGTGGACGGCCCGAGCCTTCATAGATAGTTCTTCTAGCATTAAATCCAGTCGGTATACCCCGCAGTGTATAGCAAGTGTTGGGAGGACATATCCTGCTAACATAGGGGGGATCGAGTTTGTCGTGTCTGTCGAGTCGCCCTCTACACTTATTGGGTATTATCTCGTTACACGGTGTGCGATGATAGTTCCGCCATATGATAGCGGGATGTCTTTGTAGCTTTGTTACGGTGATCGATGCTAGCTTTTACGCAACGTGACCCTCCACATTGAGCGGAGCTGGTTTAGCCGCTCATTTGGTTGTAACTTCTCTTGAGTCCCCATTAGAACATTTTTAGAAAAGAAAGCATGTCATTAAAAGTAGATTTTAGAAAGAAAATATTTTAGTCTTTTTGAATTCAAAATTTAAAACAAGTTTTTGAAATCTTTAGAAAGCAAAAATTCTTTTAAAAGAAAAATGTTTTAAAAATATTTTCGGGAGGTAATTTTCTAAAAGATCATTTTAAATATAAAAGCATCTACACTCACTGAGCTTTTGTAGCTCATAACGTTTTGGCTTTATGTTTCAAAAACCTCCTTAGGTGAAGAAATAAGTGATCCAAGTACCAGTGCGCCCCGTTCAGAATAGGTGGGACAGACGACTTACGATGCCACAGTTTCCTTTACAAATATTTTAACATTGGCGTTCATCACGTATTTTTGCATATTATATTTGTGAACAAGTTTTGTAGAACTTTTATCTTAACGTGATGCATGCACGTTTTAATTTCTTATCTACTTACGACGAATGCTTTGATTTATGATTTGGGAATTTGTTTTGAAATTTAAAATGAATGATTTATATGTTTAGAAATTGATAAATAGTTATGGGTTCGCTTCACGATATCCTTTTGGGTCTTATTAGCTAGACTTTATAAGGGTTTCGTGGGGTGCCCAGTAGAAACACTAGATTCGTTAAAGGGAATCCAAGTCGATTCCTATCAAATTTGGAAGAAGTCATTTTATGGCTCAATGAAGTGGGAAAGAAAACCTTGTTTGTAGATTAAAGAAGTCTCTTTATGGACTCAAGCAATCTTCAAGATAATAGTACAAGTGTTTTGACTCTTACATGGTGAAGATTGGTTGCAAGAGAAGTAAATATAATTATTATGTTTATTCTCATGTGTTTCATTATGTTACAATTATCTTGTTGATGTTGTATATGGATGATACGTTTATGGCATGTCAAGATATGTCGAAAATTGACGAACTTAAAGAATCATTAGATAGAGAATTTGACATGAAGGATCTGGGAGTTGCTAAAAATATCTTTGTAATGGAGATTAAAAGAGACCGAAAAAGAGGAAAGTTGTGGTTATCTCAAAAGAGGTACATTCACGAGGTGCATGAAAAGTTTAGCATGCTTGATGCTAAAGCTGTGTCCACTCCACTTACTTTCCATTTTGCATTGAATGCAAATTAATGTCCTTCTACCAATTTGAAGATAGAAGAGATAATAAAGGACATATGCAAATTTATTTGGTTGTTTGATGTATGTCATGGTATGTACCAGACCCAATATCTCCTAATCCTTTAGTGTGGTTTCCAAATACATAGCAAATCTAGGCATATAGCATTAGAAGGCCATTAAATGGATATTTCGATATTTGAAAGGTACCAAGGAGTTGGGAATCATGTTTGAAAGAAAATATGATGAAACTAATGTTGCTGGGTTTATTGATTCTGACTATGCAGGTGACTTCGACAAAAGAAGATCTACAATGCGGTAGGTATTTACATGTACGGGTGAATGATTTAGTTAGAGATATGCTTCAAGCAACTAGTGCTTTGTCTACTACCGCAACAGAATATATGGCAATCACGAAAGCATTAAATGAAGAAATATGGTTAAAGGGTTTGGTGAATTATGTGGGTGTTAAGCAAATTATGGTGTTGCTTAAGTGTGATAGTCAAGTTACTATTACTTTAGTAAAGAATCAAGTGTTCTATGGAAGAACCAAGCACTATTGACACTCGATTCCATAGAATAAGAGATCGAATTGCCTCGGGCAAAACTTATGTTATGGCATTGAATAGAGGTAATCTCTTGTGTTAGTGCACATGCATGTGGTACATTAGCATTGGCATCTTCTGGCATTAAAGTTGATCTTATGGCATTAAACTTTATTGTATGACTTTGATAATTGACTTTATATATGTAGCAAACTTATGGATAACATGTATTTACATGGACTGCAATATGTTTATATACCGTGCTATTATTATCTAAGTTATACCATGCAAATCAATGTTGCAATATTAGTTTTGATGTTATAATGAACTTTTCTGGATAGTTCATAGTGCAGGTTCTAGTGCAAAACTCAATAATTTAGACAAATATCATACAAACGAGAGTAAAGTGCATATTTCCTTATGACTTTGAATTAAATGACATATCGTTTCATAAGGAAAGTTTCTTATTGTTGACTTGTGAAACTTGGAAAATATCTTTCTGTTGGTAAGGAAAATATTTTATCTATTAACTAATACTTTTTATTGTAGGAAACTTCTTTCATTCCCTAGTTTCTAGGTTTGGACGAGCAAAGATATTGTTTACTTCTGCATTCGATCAAATGAGACAAAATAGGGAAGTTTCTTTTCTGGTTTTGATTTTTAAAAACGGATTTTATTCTTTGTCAATTAGTTTCTAGAATTAACTTTTAGATTGTTTCCTTCACATAAAAGGTGCATTGCTTAGGACATGTAAAGTAGACAAAGAACAAAGGCTACTATGTGGAAAATAGATAAAATACTTGAGAAGCAAGCTGTGCAATACAATCACAGAGCCGTGAGGGTGCTTGCAATTTGTGTATGCAGTTTTAAGTGTGGAACGATAGAAAGTTTATCTATCAAACTGCATATATTGGTAATTTAGAGTTTCTCGACTCTCGGTAGTTGTTTATATGGGTGAGAGATACAAAAAACAATACATATTCATTGAGAGATTGAGAGATATTGTTTGTTACACTTAGAGAGATCTGTTCTCTATGTTTGTGTGCTACACTTAGGTGATAAGGCTGTTGAGTTTACAGTAAGTGCTTGCTAGGATAACAAGATATTTAGCCATAGAGAGAGGAGACAAGTTTACATGTTGAAAGAAGTTCAAGCCCCTATCACCTATGAAGGCAAAGAGAGTTTATCGGAACAACATGAATGAATGTATACTTCATCTTGCGTCGATTTTAAAATGAGGTCTTAAGTTGAATAAGACAAATAGGTTGTACCTATTTATGTCATTAATAGTTGATCTCTTTGGATGAGGCCACGTGGAAATAGAGTAACACTGAACCACATTAAAAATATTCTTGTGTTAATAATTACTTTACTATTGTTTTTATTCAACATGCAGTTTGTATGTTATGGCATTTAACCATAATTGCAACATAACATATTAAGTCATAACATTGAATAATCCAAACTTAAGCAAAACTTAGGTAGTCTACAGCAAACAAACATTTTTATCTTGTAACTTTGTTGTTTTCGTACTAGTGAAATCAGTTACCTTCGTAAACGTAGCCATATTGATGAACCATGTAAAATCTCTTATGTTATGTTGATTTAATTTTGCTCTTAGTTTATTTGCGTTTTTATCCTTATTTTGTGTTACTTATATTTATGAGGCCATTCAAACAACATCTTGGGTGTTATTAGCGCTGTTAGGAGTTGTCTATCAAGCATTTGATAAAAGTACTAAGAAGACATTAGTGAGTTAGTTGCCTTCATCCTACAATTTTATAATTGATTTTTTTTTTTTATTGCATATTAATATAGACAATTGATAGGAAGTATTAAATGATAATCTAATTTGATCATCTCAATATAAATTTCTAGATATGTCCCCAAATATTAGGATCATATTGGGTCAATGTCGAGCATATTCATCAAACCAACAAAGATGGAAATGCCAAAAACTATTTAAAAATAAGAAATAAATAACATTTAGTTTTGTCATGATGACATTAAATAGGCTAAGCAATATCATATGGCATGTTGAATCTTTATGTCGATTAAAGTTAATACAAGTGGGAAGGCTGTCATATCAATTTGGTTGGTAAGCAGTACCTCTAAGTGAAAACGTAGAAAAACTATTCACGAGAATTCCATTTGTAAATTATTTTGAGTCTTTATAAAAAGAAAAAAAAAATCATTTTCCAGTTACAAATTAAATGTATAAAAAATTTAGGCTAGAACGAAGAAAAGTTTTCTTTTAGCTTTAAATCTCACTCGCACCAAATTATGTTAATTAATTTGTAGTAAACATGTTCGAATCAAATTGTTTTATCTATATAAATAGGTACATTCTAATATACACTTGAGGTATGTATATATTTAATAAAAAAAAAATATGATTGTAATTTATTACATATGATTACAACTAAACATGTATGATTACAATCAGTTAATATGATTTAATAAATGCAATCATATTTATTAATTGTAATCACACATGTTTAATTATAATCACATATAATAAATTATAATTGCACATAATAAAATGCAATCACGTATTTTTTTTTTTGTCAAGTATATACATATCTCAAGAGTACATAAGGAGACCATATATATATGTATATATATATATACCAGTGTTCCAAAACTTGCTACTCGTTAGTCGATCAGCAACCCAGCAAGTAACAAGTAATCGGTAACTCGACGAGTAATCGGCGAATACTCGAAAAGCATTGTTTAGGGAAGAAAATGATAATTTTTTAAATTTAAAGGCATAAACTAATTTTTTTTTAAAAGTTAGGGGTTATGATGAAATTATCTTCATCATATATGGGGTTTCTTAGTTTTGTTTTTGTATGTGATACCAAAACAGCGTCGTTTTGGCATGCCAAAACGATGCTGTTTTGGCAAAATAATTTGAAAAAAGAAAAATGGTCGAGTTGGCCGAGTCGTTCCAAAAGTTGGGTCGTGTTGGACCGAGTTGAGATCAAACCCAAGTTGAGCCCCCGATCTAGGGTTCTCGGATTGGTAACTGGTTGAGCAACGATTTCTCGGTGAGAACTTGGCCTACTCGACTGAGTTTTTAAACTATGATATATACATATTGAATTTTTTTTTTAAAACCACAAATTATAATCATATATATTTAGCGAATCACACAATATTATGAAATCAACTGAAAATGAGTGATTTTAATTTGTGATCCTAAAATAAAAGTTTCAAAACACCCTTATTAGAGAAATATATATATAATCGTCTAAACATTTTGACCTAAGCTTTTGGTGGTGAAGTATCTAAACCACCGAACATGCTTGTTGTTGTACCTAAAACTAGTACTTGCACTTTTAGACCAATGAAGCCCAGTAAGAAATAAAATAAACCAAAAGCCCAAAATCCCAAATGAGCAATGTCACTATGATGCCCTATGAGCTAATGTCATATCAGCACATGCCATATTAGCAAGAAGTGCACAATTTCTATTGCACTAAGTAGCAAAGCGGCGAAAGCAACTCTAGCTAATTATTAGCTCACATATAAAGCAGCCCAACATAACTCCAAATGGCAGCTCAAAGTATCACATATCGCAGTTTTGTTCTTACTACAAAAATTTCAAGAAATGAAAGAATTCTATATTGGGTAGAGAATCTCTCCAAACAAGAAACTCTAAAAGTGCATTTAGATTCAGCGCAACAAACACCATGCATAGGAAGCCAACAAACCATGGCTACATTCGAGCAAATCTGGATATTGCAGCATATTGGGTTTAATGCCCTAAGAGCTTGTAATAATGTAAATGGTTTTATAAATAATAAAGTATTCATTTTATTCAATTTATATATTTTGCAAAAATTGTATATATCATGAGAAACATCCTTGATTACTGATGTAATTTCAAACTAAGTATATAAGTGTTATATACAGGCGGATTTAATTTGAAATAAGTAATCTAAAGAGTCCATAGAAAACAAATAAAGTTGGGTACTTTATTTGTGGTAAATCTACAGTTGCGGTCCATTTTGTATTCGGTACGATAGTCTTATCCTGGACTATTCATGTAGTGACATGAAAATGGAGGCACCTTATATAATATAGATTACATAGGACTGGACCACGATAAATATAAGTCTCTTATCAATATCCGTTAAACTCAAAGATTTATATTTATCAACCAGATGATCATATATGAATTGATCTTAATCCTGAGTGTATTATGAACTCCTGCTTGTTGAGTTATATCCTTTAATTTACATGGGTGAGATCGATGTAGATGTCCGGTCAATAACTTCGTACTTTGGGGATATGATTTAGTAAGCAGCTAGGAACATTATACACGATAGGGAAATCCACTCATTCTTGCGAGAAGTAGAGAAGTAGTTCTCTTAAGGGTTGATTTAGATCTTGAACAATATGAGCGCTCAACTTTCCATTCATATGAAAATTAAAAAATAAATTCATAAGTTGTTATGGATATATTATTCATTAGAGAATCAATGGTACTTAAGGATTAAAAAATAATTAGAGGGGTAAAACGGACATTTTGACCTAACTCTAATTATGAACTATTTGTGGAGGGTCAAATCATATGTAGTGATTAAATCAATGGACACTGAAAATTTCAGATTGTATAAAAACATCTATAGTTTTGAGAATGCAATCTTAGGTTTTTAGTGGAATAACTCTAAGATTAATAATAATGAATTATTAATTAAAGAGTTAATTAATAATTTCGATATTATTGGAGCTCAAAACTGTAGGTCCATCGAGTCCCCTTGATAGCTCATTTCACTATAAGAAACTTGTATATAGAATATTGTAATTGGACCGTCCAATTATTACGCAAGTAACAAAATTTGTGTTCACTTAATATTTGAATAATATTGATTATTCAAATTATTTAATAATTAATTAGTTAATTATTAATTATGAATTAATAATTATTTAATTAATTTTATAAGAGGTCTTGAATTCGATTCTCAGAACTGACCTAATATAAATTAATTATAAATTAATTACAGATCACATGTTTAATTTTACAATATAACATGAATTAATTTTGAATTAATTATGTTATATGGGGTAAAAGTTTAATTTTAATAAATTTGGGGTTTAATGTTAATTTGATTAATTAAAACCCTAATGGTGCGTTTACTTCACTTGGAGAAATCGGAATAGGAATCGGAATGATCTGGAATCGGAATGACTTGGAATCGGAATGACGTATCGGAATCATATAAGTTGTTTACTTCAACTACAGGAATCGGAATCGGAATCAATATTATTTCCATTAAACTGTTTACTTTACTTTGGAATCGGAATGAATTAATTATAAGTTACAAAAATACCCTTAATTAAAATTATGGATTAATTATAATAATGTGTATTTTTTTATTATAATATGCTATTTTTTTAATATCAAATAAAAAACTACATATTATAATAAAAAAAACTTAATATTATTTTAATAGTTTACTAACTTGGTGTGTATTTTTTTATTATAATATGTAATTTTTTTTAATATTAAATAAAAAACTACATATAATAATAAAAAAAAATTACATATTATTTTATTAATCCATCATGATAATTAAGAAATTGGTGATGAAAAATTAATAGTGCGCAATTTTTTATTACAATATGTAGTTTTTTTTTTTTTTTTTTTAACATCAAATAAATAGATTTTTCTTTATTTTTTTAAAAAGGGGTATAAGGGACATTTTATTTTGACAAAGGGAATGGGAATGGGATTCCCAAGTAGATTGGGGGGAATGGGATTCCCATTCCACAACCCCAAATTGATGTGGGACCCACATTTTCATTCCCATTACGGAATGTATTTTAAGCAAGTAAACAACATCAATCAATCACATTCTCCATTCCCTTTGTTTAATCCATGAAGTAAACACACCATAAGTAGTTGCCTATAAATAGAAAAAAAAAATAGTTTTCTTTTTCAAACAGAAGTTGTTTTGGTTTTTGCTGTACGTTCTTTGAAACAGAAAGAAAAAGTTTTTTTTTTTTTTTTTTTTACAGCATAATACAGAGAAGAAGAATCTGTATCTTTTTTCTCTGTATAACCAAAAACAAAAACTCAGCTCTTAAATATATTGTTGATTCTTTTTAGAAAATAAATAAATAGAAAGTGAGCACAATTCTATATAATTATGCCTACTTACTAGTTTCTTGGTGTAGAGTCATATCGAGGAAAGCTAGGTGGTGAGCAATCCACAGAGATCAATATATAAGGTAAAAATCTTATTTTTATTTTTTCTTATATTATTTTATTTCATTATTTTATGGATCTAGGATTTCTTAAGTTTTCTAAAAAATTTTAAAACTCAGTGTTCCGCAAAATTGTTGTTTTTCATATAAACAATTGTTGTTTTTCCCTTCAATTGGTATCAGAGCCTGGTTCCAATAAAATAATGATTTTAAAATAATAGTTTTTGTATTGATTTGTATGTCATTGAGTAGGCACTATTATTTTTATTTGATTATGATGTATTTTATTCATGTTTGATGAATAAGAAATGTATGGTGTGATCGTTAATTGTATGATTATTTGGTTATTTAATTTGATTAAATTTGTAAGCAGTTTGTGGTAAATTTTCTGTTGTAAATTTATAGATTTAGATTTTTTATATTTTCTGTAAATTGCTATGTAATTGGGTTTTCGTATTTGTTGCGGATTGCGGTTTGCGGGCTGAAATTTTCTCATTAATTTTGCACGAAAAAGTTGCGTCGAATGACTGTACAGACTGGTTTACGAAACAGTTGGGTGTGCACTGATTGCAAAGTTTATGATCTGAGGTGCGCTTAAACAAACTGGTGCGACTAGTTTGTGAAGGTCTGACGTGCGCTTAAACAAACTGATGCGATTAGTTTGTGACCGGATGTGCACTGCCAAGAATAAATCTTGTGCAGGAAGGATAAATATTTCTATTTGCACAACACATGTTAATGGTGCAGTGCATTTAAAGTCAATTGTTGCACCCAAAGTTGCAGTTGTTAAATAAAATTACAATTGACTTTGATCATGCAGAAAAATCAATTGGTATTGCATGCGTATCGTTGCAATTGTTTATTGTATAAAATTAAGTGCAATTGTTGCACTGATACAAAGAATAGTCAAAATTGCAATTGTTTTGTGTTATGCACAAAAGACAAAATATGGTGCAGAGATTTGTGACGTGAACAAAAGACGAAAAAGCAAATTTGTTTGCTTGTAATACACAAATTCATGCGTGAATATCTCTGGTGCACAAAAGACGAATACATGAAATTGTTGAATGTGTTTACGTGTGAATCTTGATTCACACTTGTGCATAAGACAAAAAGTGCACCTCATACAGATAATTGATGGTCAATTCGTATATATTTTTATTTGATAATTTATTGGATAATTTTTCCTTGGATCCAAAAATCAAGAAATAGGCTTAAAGTCAAATCCATTAGATGGACATTCTTGATTATTAAATTTGATTTAATTTTGAGTCCAAAAATCCCATCAAGACTTTTCAAGACCTGAAGATTACAAGTGAAGGCGAAGGTATACCTTGATTAATTTATGTAATATTGAAATTAGATTTAGGTTGTCAAAACCAAAGAACCCGGTCATACACATGTTGTTTATTTAATTATTTTCATGAGATGAATGGATAATTATATAACATGTACATGCATAAAAAAGAAAAATATGTCATATAGAATAGAGGGTGCCTACTCATTGCATTATAACATGACATGCATCATATGTATTATTTTATTTTACTATTAAATTGTTTATTAGTATAAATAGAAGAATAATACATAGAATGCCTTTTAAATAATTTGAATTGATTTTAGTAGAAAATCATAGGTTTCAAATTAGAAATTAGATTTCAATAATTGGCATTCATAATGTGGATTAGATTTTAATTAGTTAAAATCAGGTAATTTCATATTAAATCTAGTCTTTATAATTTTGATTATTTAGATTAGATTTATAAATTGAATTAGATTTTCAAGTGTTAAAAATCTGGTAATTCATTAAGTGTTAATAAGTTTCAGACTTTAGTAACACATAAATTCTTAGTAACTTAGATTATCTTTTTAGCCATTAATAATCTAAGATGATGACTAAGAATATTTAAATAGAAAACCCTTATCTTAAAATAGTGAGTGGGAGAGAGATATATGACAATATATCTCGCGGTCTCCATCATTAGTTTAACACCGTGAAACTTAAATGGCGCCTCGAGACGGTTTTGTTATCGTCCCCCTACGGGTGGTGTCCATTTAAGTTGATCAAGGTTGACTTCCTAACAGATAGGATTTCTAGATGTATCTTGGGATTGACCTACCCTACGGCGACAATTCTCGAGTTAAGTCAATGGAATCCAAAATGATGGGTTACACTCATAAAGGAAATAATTAATTGTTAATTATTTTCCTGACTGAAAAACGGTAGTTAAATAATATAGGAATAAGAGTTATTTTGTTATATTATTTAATTAAGAATGTTTCAGTCTAACATACAAATATTTGACCTATCCTATGACGGCACTTATTTGTGGAATGTTAGATTATCGTGGCATAGTAATTATTTTCTAGGGTATTTTCTAATTCATTATTCGTGTATCATGCATCACGTTTAATTATATGCCAAAATTACATGATATTAATTTTTGCAAATTGATATTAAATGTTTTTTATTTTATTTATTTTCAACAATGGTATCTCCGTTGATTTCTATATTTGCTAATGATAAATTAAATGGGAAAAATTATATCAAATGGAAAAGTAACGTGAACGCAGTCCTGGTCTGTGAAGACTTTAAATTTGTCACGACTCAGCCTTGTTCTCCCCAGCCAGCAGAAAATGCTGGACGTACTGTGCACGAGGCCTATCAAAAATGGGTCACAACTGATGAGAAGACCCGTTGTTATTTGTTAGCAGGGATGTCTGAGGTGCTTGCTACCAAGCACGAGGCAATGACAACAACAACTCAAATACTGGAGTCATTGCAAGACATGTTTGGGCAACCTTCTGAGCAGCAACGACACGAAGCTATTCGTGCTGTTATGACTACTAGGATAAAGGAGGGTACATCTGTTCGAGAGCATGTCTTGAAAATGATGACCCACATTAACACGGCTAAAAGCCATGGTGGGGCTATATATGAGCGTAGCCAAGTGAGTATGATACTAGAAACTCTTCCGAAGAGTTTCATGCAATTCAAGAGCAACTATGTTATGAACAAGTTGACTTACTCACTTACACAGTTGCTAAATGAGCTCACTACTTATGAGTCTATGAATAAGGACAAAAATAAGTCCGGTGAAGCAAACGTTTCTGAGACTTCTTCTTCTGGTAAAAACAAGAGAAAGAGAAACACTGGAAAGGCTAAGGCTAATGTTAAGCCCAAGAAGCAAGCTACTCAGAAGAAGAGCAAAAAGGGCTCCAAGGCCACTAAGCCCAAAGGAAAATATTTTCATTGTGGTGTTGATGGGCATTGGAAGAGGAACTGTCCCAAGTACCTCAAGGAGCTCTAAGAGAAAAAGATGAAAGGTAAATGTGATTTACTAGTCATTGAATCTTGTTTAGTGGAGAATGATTCATCCCCTTGGATAATTGATTCAGGAGCCACTAATCATATTTGTTCTTCTTTGCAGTTGATTGATTCGTATAGACAGTTTGATGAGGGTGAGTTCAACATGAGAGTTGGGACTGGGGAAGTCGTTTCAGCAAAGGCAGTGGGAGAAGTTAGACTTCGTTTCAATAATAAAAGTTTTATTATAATGAACAATGTTTATTTTATTCCAGGTTTTAAGAGAAATTTGATTTCTGTATCTAAACTTTTGGAATTTAATTATTCTGTTTCTTTTTGTAATAAATCAGTTATTATTTCTAGAAATGGTTTGAAAATTTATTCAGGAATACAAGAAAACGATTTATATGTATTAAGACCGTTAATGCATAACCCACTTCTTAATACTGAAATGTTTAAGGTTGAAAAACCAAAAATAAAACGACAAAAGATTTCTCATAATGATGACACATATCTTTGGCATCTAAGACTTGGTCATATTAACCTTGAACTTGTAAAGAGCGAACATTTAAACGAGTTAAAGATCGGTACTTTACCTGTTTGTGAATCATGTTTATAAGGTAAAATGACCAAAAGACCTTTTACTGGAAAAGGGCTTAGAGCTAAGGAACCGTTAAAGCTTATACATTCGGACGTCTGCGGTCCTATGAATGTTAAAGCTAGAGGCAGTTATGAATACTTCGTCACATTTATTGATGATTATTCAAGATATGAGTATGTTTACCTAATGCAACGGAAGTCAGAGACTTTTGAAAAGTTCAAAGACTTTCGAGATGAAGTTGAAAATCAATTAGGTAAAAAATTAAAAACTCTACGATCAGATCGTGGAGGCGAGTATCTCAATACAGAGTTTGAGGATTACTTGCTTGAGCATGGGATTTTATCCCAATTGACTGCTCCTCGAACACCTCAGCAGAACGGTGTTGCAGAAAGGAGAAATCGGACCCTTTTGGACATGATGAGATCTATGTTTAGTTATTCATCATTACCTAGTTCATTCTGGGGATATGCATTGCAAACTGCAAGCAATGTATATTTTGAATGTTGTGCTATCTAAGTTAGTTCCAAAGACACCTTTAGAGTCGTGGAAAGGTCGTAAAGCTAGTTTACGACATTTTCGCATATGGGGGTGTCCAGTACATGTGCTGAAGAACAAGACTGGGAAGTTGGAACGACGTTCAAAAGTTTGCCTATTTGTAGGTTATCCCAAAGAGACTAGAGATGGACTCTTTTATAGTCCTGAAGAAAACAAACCTCAAAAGTTTGCCTGTTTGTATCGACAAATGCTACTTTTCTTGAAGAGAACTATATGAGAGATTACAAACCTCAAAGTAAAGTTGTACTCGAGGAGTTACTTCCTGGGTCGAAAAGTACCCTGTCAGCAACAGTTGTTGACAATGACATAATTCAGACCACATCTGAACGTCAGATAGATTCTCATCAGAATCATCTACCACCTCGTCGTAGTGGGAGGGTTATTAGACCACCAGTCTGTTACAGAGAGATCGGAAAGGCACAAATTGCTATCTCTGATGAGAGTGTAGATGATCCATTGACATATCATGATGTAATGGAGGATTCTGATAAGGAGGAATGGCTTAAAGCCATGAATCTCGAGATGGAGTCTATGTACTCTAACTCAGTCTGGGAACTTGTGAATCAACCAGATGGAATAAAACCCATAGGTTGTAAGTGGATCTACAAGAGAAAAAGAGGAGTTGATGGAAAGGTTGAAACCTTTAAAGCTAGACTAGTGGCAAAGGGTTATACCCAGAAAGAGGGAGTTGACTATAAAGAAACTTTCTTGCTAGTAGCTATGCTTAAGTCCATTCGGATTCTTCTTTCCATTACCGCATGTCTCGACTATGAGATTTGGCAAATGGACGTCAAGACTGCGTTTTTGAACGGTAATCTTGATGAAAGTATCTATATGATACAACCAGAGGGATTTGTATCCCAAGGTCAAGAGCAAAAAGTTTGCAAGTTGCAAAGGTCCATTTATGGACTTAAGCAAGCATCTCGATCTTGGAATATAAGGTTTGATACTTCGATCAAGTCTTATGATTTTGAGCAAAATATCGATGAACCTTGTGTATACAAATGGATAATCGATAAGAAAGTGGTTTTCCTTGTACTTTACGTTGACGATATTCTACTCATTGGGAATGATATTGGAGTATTGTCAGACGTAAAGAGCTGGCTCGTTAGCCAATTCCAAATGAAAGATTTGAGAGAGGCCAGTTATGTCCTTGGGATCCAAATAATACGGGATCGTAAGAACAAACTGTTAGCCCTGTCTCAAGCATCGTATATCGATAAGATTCTTGTGCGATTTTCGATGCAGAACTCTTAAAAAGGTAATTTACCTTTTCGTCATAGAGTTCATTTATCTAAGGAATAATGTCCTAAGACACCTCAAGAAATTAAGGATATGAGACGGGTTCCCTATGCCTCTGCAGTAGGCAGTCTCATGTATGTTATGTTATGCACGAGACCAGATATATGTTATTCAGTGGGAATAGTTAGTCGTTATCAATCTAATCCAGGATTTGATCATTGGGTGGCAGTAAAGCATATTCTCAAGTATCTTCGGAGAACGAGAAACTATATGCTCGTATATTCTGGAGAGGATTTGATCCCATTAGGATATACAGATTCTGATTTTCAATCGGATAAGGATTCTAGAAAATCCACATCCGGATCAGTATTCACTCTTGGTGGTGGAGCCATTGTATGAAGGAGTGTTAAGCAATCATGCATTGCTGACTCTACTATGGAAGCCGAATATGTAGCAGCTTGTGAAGCAACTAAAGAAGCGGTATGGCTACGTAAATTCTTGACTGATCTGGAAGTTGTTCCAGATATGGATAAACCACTTACCCTTTATTGTGATAATAGTGGTGCAGTGGCTAATTCCAAAGAACCAAGAAGTCACAAACGAGGGAAGCATATAGAGAGGAAATATCATCTCATCAGGGAGATTGTACAAAGGGGAGCTACGAACGTGATGAAGATTGCATCACAAGATAATCTTGTTGATCCATTTAAGAAAACCTTAACGGCTAAAGTGTTTGAAGGTCATCTAGAAGGTCTAGGATTATGAGATATGTCTCATCTACTCTAGGGCAAGTGGGAGATTGTTGGGTTTATTGCCCTAAGAGCTTGTAATAATGTAAACGGTTTTATAAATAATAAAGTATTCATTTTATTCAATTTATATATTTTGCAAAAATTGTATATATCATTAGAAACATCTTTGATTACTGATGTAATTTCAAACTAAGTATATAAGTGTTATATACAGACGGATTTAATTTGAAATAAGTAATCTAAAGAGTCCGTAGAAAACAAATAAAGCTGAGTACTTTATTTGTGGTAAATCTACAATTGCGGTCCATTTTATATTTGGTACGATAGTCTTATCCTGGACTATTCATGTAGTGACATGAAAATGGAGGCACCTTATATAATATAGATTACATAGGATTGGACCACGATAAATATAAGTCTCTTATCAATATCCGTTAAACTCAAATATTTATATTTATCAACCAGATGATCATATATGAATTGATCTTAATCCTGAGTGTATTATGAACTCCTGCTTGTTGAGTTATATCCTTTAATTTACGTGGGTGAGATCGATGTAGATGTCTGGTTAATAACTTCGTACTTTAGGGATATGATTTAGTAAGTAGCTAGGAACATTCTACACGATAGTGGAATCCACTCATTCTTGCGAGAAGTAGAGAAGTAGTTCTCTTAAGGGTTGATTCAGGTCTTGAACAATATGAGCGCTCAACTTTCCATTCATATGAAAATGGAAAGATAAATTCATAAGTTGTTATGGATATATTGTTCATTAGAGAATCAATGGTACTTAAGGATTAAGAAATAATTAGAAGGGTAAAACGGACATTTTAACCTAACTCTAATTATGAACTATTTGTGAAGGGTCAAATCATATGTAGTGATTAAATCAATGGACACTGAAAATTTTAGATTGTATAAAAACATCTACAGTTTTGAGAATGTAATCTTAGGTTTTTAGTGGAATAACTCTAAGATTAATAATAGTGAATTATTAATTAAGAGTTTAATTAATAATTTCGATATTATTGGAGCTCAAAACTATAGGTCCATCGGGTTCCCTTGATAGCTCATTTCACTATAAGAAACTTGTATATAGAATATTGTAATTGGACCATCCAATTATTACGCAAGTAACAAAATTTGTGTTCACTTAATATTTGAATAATATTGATTATTCAAATTATTTAATAATTAATTAATTAATTATTAATTATGAATTAATAATTATTTAATTAATTTTATAAGAGGTCTTGAATTCGATTCTTAGAACTGACCTCATATAAATTAATTATGAATTAATTACAGGTCACAGGTTTAATTTTACAATATAACATGAATTAATTTTGAATTAATTATGTTATATGGGGTAAAAGTTTAATTTTAATAAATTTGGGGTTTAATGTTAATTTGATTAATTAAAACCCTAAGTAGTTGCCTATAAATAGAAAAGAAATAGTTTTCTTTTCCAAATAGAAGTTGTTTTGGTTTTTGCTGTACGTTCTTTGAAACAGAAAGAAAAAGTTTTTTTTTTTTTTTTACAGCATAATACAGAGAAGAAGAATCCGTATCTTTCTTCTCTGTATAACCAAAAACAAAAACTCACATCTTAAATATATTGTTGATTCTTTTTAGAAAAGAAATCAATAGAAAGTGAGTACAATTCTATATAATTATGCCCACTCACTAGTTTCTTGGTGTAGAGTCATATCGATGAAGGCTAGGTGGTGAGCAATCCACAGAGATCAATACATAAGGTAAAAATTTTATTTTTATTTTTTCTTATATTATTTTATTTCATTATTTTATGGATCTAGGATTTCTTGAGTTTTCTAAAACATTTTAAAACTCAGTGTTCCGCAAAATTAATATTTTTCATATAAATAATTGTTGTTTTTCCCTTCACAGCAAACCAACAAGATAGAGTCGTATATAATTTGCCTCTATTAACGCAGTTGCTGGGCAAGCGAATGCTTCTAGACTCATGGCTATGATAGAGCGATAGTTGGCAAATAATGTGCCGTAGAAAAACCCCCACATAACGTGAATCCTTTTTACGATGGACATCAATAAGTGAACTAGCATTCATCATGAGATAAAAGTTGAGACGTGGATTTAAATCATGGAGTGCCACTGAGACTTGTCATAATAGTATCTCCGAGTCACATTTTTACAAGCTAAGACCATATATATTACCAAAGTGTAAAAGAGGGGTAGCAGACCATTAAAGTTGGTTAGCCAGACCTATAGCTGCTACTGAGGAGGATAGATCGTCTTGAATGACGAGAGAGTGAGAACCAAGATTGCTTTCGTAAAGGGAACTTTCTTAACGAAGAGACATCAAAATGCCCCTTACTAATCGCTTTAAGATGTCCACCCTTACCCTATACAAGGGAGATAACGATCTCTGCGATCACTTGGATGCTTTCAACATGCAAATAGACCTCCTCACCACCAACGACAATGTCAGATGTAGATGCTTGCAACTATTCTAAGGGAAGTGCCTTAGAAGTGGTTTAGAAAACTCCTAACTAGGAGTATTGCTAGTTGGAAGCAGTGTTATAAGGTGTTTCATGTCATTATCTAGCATTAAGGAGGTAGCATGTGTCTTCTTGATACATGGCGACCATTTTTCAAAAGAAGGGAGAGTTATTGAAAGACTCCATAGCTTGCTTTTGAAAGGAGCTAAATTACATCAACAACCCACAGGACGAGAGCAGCCTTACTACAATTTCAGCAAGTTTGGATAAAGACGGGAAGTTGTATCGTAGTATTTACAAGAATCCCATCAAGACCCTTTAAGATTTTTATGATCGAGCTGCGATTTACATTCGGCTAAACGAGGCTTTGGATGCCCAAAATCGAAGGGCTTATGATGAATCAAACAATAAAAGCACACCATTTTCATAGTAGGCAGAATCATCTTTAAGCACTCAAGAATATAGATCATTCAACTTAAGAGGAATCACTTGGCAGAGAGAAGAATCTACTTCAAAAGGAATCAATTAACCAACTTTGTGATAGAGAAGACTCACCAATCTTAGAAGACTTTACTTTCTCTTTCTTTATTTGTTCTTTAAAAGTTGATATTGAGTTTATTTAGCCATGTTTATGATTATTGAGATTGTATTATCATTTTTGTACCTAAACATAAGTTAAACTCTTTGTCGCTAGAGTTGTGATGAATCTTGATTAAGATTAATGGATTGATGTTTGATATGCGTTTGAGTTTAATTATGATTTGTTGAGTAAAAATTTTGCACTTAATTATTCTGTGTGATTGGCCATCATATGCATGATTTGAAGCATGTGTATTGAAACCAAGAGAAGATGCATGCAACATGTTCAATGAAATGTTTACCTTAGGTTAACATTAAATAAAAATATACTAATCCACATTTGTAGCATTCTAATGGTGTCTAAACCCCAATGAACCATTGTTTAATGTATGTCCATCAAGAGAAAGTTCGCACTTAGGTAAGGGTATGTTCAATATATCTTGAGAGAGAATATTTCGAGTATTGGTGATAACCTTGCTATCAACAACAATAAATTCTCATTGGCATAATTAATCTAAATCTACTAATATTGGGCGAGTGAAATCAATGATCCTAGCCACCTTAACCATTTATTGAATTCTTCCATGTGCATTTTTTGTAGTTCTTAATTGAGTAGTTTAGGTTAAAATTTAGTTTATTATCACCCACATCTTAATTGATTTCCCAAACAGATATGGTTCTTAATTGCAATCTCTACTTAACTAATCAACATATCTTTGTACTATTTGCATCGACCTCATCCATTTGTGAGTTAGCATTAGGACGCACTCAAGTTTTTTACTTCATTGCTAGGAAGTGTTGTGATTTTTAGTTGATATCGATACAAATTAAGATAGTACCTACTTTGGAACTTTACTTTTTGTTTTTGCTTTTCTTTTTAGATACTTTCATCCTATATGCATCATACACAAAGTATTTAATTGGAAGCCCATCATCCAAAGATAGAAAGAACCCTTTGGTAACATCAAGAGAACGAATAGAGGCCAACATGAACAACCTAGAAGGGGTAAAGAATGAAAGGCCTTTGTGAGACTTTATAGTACCTACAGATGACAAAAATTAATAAGGTATTAGGAGACCACTAATAACTCCAAATAACTTTATAATCAAACTTATAACCATTCAGATGATCCAAATTATGATGCAATTTGGAGGGTTACGACACAATGACCTTAACAATCATATAGAGAATTTTCATGAAATGTATGACGCTTTCAATCAAAATAGGGCATTTGATGATGCAATTTAGCTAAGATTATTCCCTTTCTCACTATAGGATAAAGAGAAGCCATGGTTGAACTCTCTTCAAGTAGGGACTTGCACAAATTTTCTTAGCCAAGAATTTCCACTAAGGAGAACGACCAAGCTTAAAAATGACATCACTTAGTTTTGCCAATTTGAGATGGAGTCATTGTACAAAGTGTGGGATTGGTACAAGGGCCAATTAAGGAAGTGCCTACACCATGGACTCCTAAAGTGGTTAATTGTGCAAACCATTTTACAACAACCTTAGCCATCCCATTAGGGGCACCATCAATGTCGTAGGTGGATGCATATTAATGACCAAGCCTATTGATGTCACCAATGATCTTATGTAGGAAATGGCTTCAAATAACAATCAATGGTGGATAGAAAGAATGAGACCAAGGAAAGCAGTTGACATCCTCAATTTAAATGAGATGTTTTGAAAGCATAAGTGGCAACCTTAACTAGGCAGTTGGGCAATTTTCAATGAATGTAGTTAGAACACCCTCACAAGGTTGTGATTTGTGTAGAGGGGAAACATGAAAGGATCCAACCTAGATTTTCTCTATCTGAATCCGAGCAGAGCCCTCTCAGCATTCCAACAGAAATCCTTATAATCTTTATATAGGTGACTCAAAAGGACTCTATGGAGCAAAGTCATTAAATTTTATCATTCCTTAATTTTTTTTTTTTTTTTTAAGAATCTGATGGAGAAATTTCGACAGCACAACGGCTGTTTCTTCGACATTTTCAACTTTTCCAACACTTGTAAATCAATTTATAAATATTTCTAAATACATCCATCTTTCTCCACTTCCAAATTGGATCTCAGGTCCATATCAAAATTCACATTCAAATGTACATCAAAGCATTTAAATTGAACTATTTTGAACTTAAAATTATTTTAATATGCATAAAATAATAAACATCAATATAAAATCAAAAGTATTTATATCATATAAATTCATTATATCTCAAAATACTTGTTTTAATTTTCATAGTAATAATCGTCGGATGTGTTCACCTAACTTTGCGTTGGAGATCGCTCGCAAGCTTATATCTTTGAACATCATACTTAAGCATAAACTTATATCTTTGAATATCATACTTAAACACAAACTTATATCCTCCCTAATATCTAATAAATTATTCATAAAACATAATCAAATCATTGCACTTAAACTTTAAACATTAAACATAATCGTAAAATATAATTTGTAAATCTGAAATAAAATCCAACAACTTATATTGTTTTAATATATTATAAACTTGTAAAATAAAAATAGTGGTATATGAGTTAATTAAAAGTCATTACGTAATAACAAAGTAAATCAACCACCAATCATTTATTCACCTATAACATCCTAGGCATATGACAAAACGGAATCCTACATCCCAAGGCTATATGATCGATAACTAAGTAGCGGAATCCTACATCGCTAAGAGCGAAATGTAGTAAACTAGCTCATAATATACCCTAAGGAGAGGCGGAATCCTACATCGCTTTAGGGTACTTTACCATTACCGATAACATCATGAGATCACCCTAAGGAATACCATAGGCTTGATAAAACATTTATAAATAAGATGCATTTCATATAAAATCTATATTTCATTATTGAACATAATAATTCGTAAGTTTCAAATAAAATCCAACAGCTTATATCATTTCAATATAACATAAACCTGTAAAATTAAATGGTGGTATATATTAATTAAAATTCATTGCGTAATAATAAAATAAATCAACCACTATTCATTTAATCACTCAATGACACCTTAGGCATAAGGTAAAACAGAATCCTACATTGCAAGGCCATAGGATCGGTAACTAAGTAGTGGAATCCTACATCGCTACGAGCAAAATCTTACATCGCTCAGGTAGTAAGCTAGCTCATAATATACTATAGGGAAAGGCGGAATCCTACATCGCAACTCCCAAGCGGAATCCTACATCGCTTTTCAAGTACTCTACCATTACCGATAATATCATGAGAATACCCTAAGGAATACTATAGGCTTAATAAAACATTTAAAAATCAGCTGCATTTCATATAAAATTCACATTTCATTCTTGAGCATAAAAATTCATAAGGAAGTATATCATAATATATTTAAATTCATATCATAACGTTACACAAAATTTCATAACATAAATTAACTTAAATAAGCTTACTTAAAATCATAAAGCTTAAAATAAACATATTCATATCAAACTTTCATAATATTTATGTCACTTAGAATCAAACATAATTTTCAAAACATTTTAGGAACACTCACATTAAAACATACTAGAATGCATTTATCAATCATAAAATAATTTACACTCACTTTACACCCTATTGTAAAGCTCACAACTTATTCGATTTTGCCTTTGCATTACCTATACATTTAACGTTAATTCTTTAGGTACCGTCGCAAGCGAATTCAATCGCATAATTAATCATATAAAAGCATTTGTGTAATGTAATCGCTTTCGCATTTCAATCTAATACATAAAATACTATATAACGGTTGTGAACTATCCTTAAATGATACTCAAAATAGTCCGCAACATCAAAATAGTGTGTAATGCTCATTCAAAACAATATTTAACACTAAAACTACATATATTATCCATACAACCAGCTTCGTCATTAAAACAGTACATACAATCTCTTCGAAATAGCTTATAATCATCAAAATAGCTTATGTAATTATTCAAGACAGCTTTGACGTTAAAACAGCCCATAATACATGATGAAAACAGTTTTTACAGTACCTTAACAGGCCCCAAAAGCAGCATATATAACAGCCCCAAAAATAGCAATATACTAGCCCACGAAACAACACGATGACAACCCAATAATCAGCACGTTAACAGCCCATTAAACGGCCCATAAATAGCCCATAAAATTAGCATAATAACAGCTCTTTAACAGCCCATAAATAGTCTATAAACAACCTATAAAAATTGCATGTAATAACAGCCCATAACACGCAATCGCATCGGCTTTTGGTTGTTCGTTTTAACTCTAAAAACTCATTGATTCAACATATTATTATGCACGAAAATTATTCGCATAACTTAACTCAAAATACAACAAAACAGTCCCTATGTTTCGTTTCGAAATATATCACGCACTAAAATCGCACTAAAAACACATAATATTGTCATCGAAAATCATTCAACTCATACTTCCTTCCTAACCGAATCCAACATGCATTTTCATATTCATTTTCCATCATGTTTAAACACTTGAATCACATCCAAATATCACTAAACATTATGGCGAAACAATCAAACTCATCCAACACTAAAACTTCATTCATGACCAAATTCAAAACCAACATGCATGTCATTACTTCACTTGATTTTCACATTAATTTCACATACATTACAACCTCCACACTAATGAGGTTTACGTTCCTAAAATCCAAACATATCATCATAAAATCCATCCATTTACTATCTAAAACTTATGAAAATTAAACTCACCTCTTGGAATTGGATGAAAGTGACTTCAAGCTTGTTCTATAGCCCTTGCATGTGACAATATCTACCTAGAATAGCTTCAAACTTTTCATGGCAGCAAGCTACCCCCTAGCTACAGTTCACAACATCACCATTTCATAATGAGCTATTTGCTTCCTTTCAAGACCGAATGGAGGCTTGAAATTTTGCTTGACCAATCTTTATGTAGCTCTCGGTTTTTGCTTTCAAAACTAAGGTGATGAATTGTTGTTTGACTTCACTCTTGGGTTCACTCCCTCTCTCTCTAGAAGCTCAAGATTTTTATTTTTTTGCTTTGAAACACAATGGTGACCGTGAGCTTATGCTTGCTTTTGTTTGACTTTACTTGTGATTTTCTTGATGATGGTCTCGGTTTTGTTTGCTACCAAGACAAAGTGACGGGTTGCTTTTTGTTTGACGTCCTACCATTTGTTTTGCATTTGAATATATATATATATTTCATAATCACCTTACACTTGTCATAATTTCATTCATAATCACATCCATTTGTCAAGCCATGCATGACTTCTTTGTAACACTTGTCTTGCATGCATTCACTCTTCCATTCATCTCACAACAAGTGTCTTACATGCATGATCTTTCATGCACAATCTTTCATGCTTTCATTTCACGCTTTTCGATTTTCGCTTTTTGCTTCAAAATCGACTCAGTCCACCTGAAAATTTTATTATAATCAATTTTCACGTTCGGAAACTTCATTAGAATTCGAATAATTATTCGGATCCGATCGCTATAAATTGTTTTATGATTTCGAAATTAAAATTTATCCCCGAACCCATTCGAGAATGTAATAAAAATTTAATTATCCATCCGAATCTGAATATTTAAATAATTCAATTTTTTCTTAATTAAGAGCAAAACTTATACATCCGGGGCTATCTGAAAACCTTATTAAATCCTTTCTGGATGATCTAGAAATTTTATCGAAACTTAAATTACGCATCCGAACTCTCTGAGAGTTTTAATAATCTTTTATGGACATTTCGAAAATTTAACTAATCATCTCTAGACTAACCAGAAATTTTCTTAATCATCTTTGGGTACTTTAATTTATTTTATTACCTTAATAATAAAGACATATATTATTCCGTACATATCTCGTACTAGAATCAGGAGGATATGTTACAAAACACATGTGAGCACAAAATGTCAGGTTGAAAATCCATTTACTTTTGGTTATACAGAGTAAGTACTGTTCTTGCAAAATTTCAACCTTCAGTGAACACCACATACTCTAACACCTACAATCCCAGATGGAGGAACCACCCTAAATTCTCATAGGACAACCAACAACATCAATGCAACTTAAGACCACCACTAAGATATCTGAAGGAAAAAAAAAAATTGATTTTGAGTTCAATGCTGAAACGTGGATTTTAAAATTTTTCAAATAAAAAAATGTGTCAGATCGATGCTAACAATAACAATTCAATATTTAAATTAATAAGTTCGAATCTTATCTTGCATGAAAATTGAATTGATCCTTTTTTATTTGTAGATTCTTCACTACCTGATTTTCCTTACTATGACTCTTCACAAAAAAAATTGTGTGTGGACACAATCTCAAAGAATTAATCACAAAATTTTTTTATAAAAGATTATTATATAGAAATCAAAAACAATTTTCTTGATTTCTTTTGAGATGGAGTAATATGGTGTTATTAATTAATAGAAGTTTTTAGTGCAAAGAGCCAAAAATTCTCTCTCTTTTTGTTAGTAACATAAAACACCATTTTTATAATGGTAAGTTAGAGTTTTTCCAATTTAACAATGAATACAATTTCCTATTTAAATTAGAAAATATAGTTCATATCCAATATGAAATCAAATTCCTTATTTGCCTAGAACTCTTTACTTTTAATTTAATATGAAATCTAATTCCTATTAAATTAAAACTTCTTTAATTTAATTTAATATGGAATCTAATCCCAATTAAATTAAATTACTATTTCCATTAATTAAAAGATTTTTCATTAAATTAAATGATTCTAAATCATAAATAATTTAATGACACCATTTAAAATTGAACCCATAACCTTTGCAAATAATTAAATAACTAACAATTAATTAAATAATTAAATTACTTAAATTATTCATGAACATGTTCATAAAATTTGTATGTACACTTTTAATTGGACAATCCAATTATATTTTTCCCTTTGTTTCTTTATGTGATTATGAGCTAGCAAGGAAACCAAATGGCCCTACAATTTGAGCTATAATAATATCGAAATTATTAATTAAACTCTTTAATTAAATAATTCACTATTATTAACTTTAAAGTTACTCCACTTAAAACTTAAGGTTGCACACTCAAAATTATAGATGTTTACATAAACTAAATTTTCTGTGTCCATCAATTTAATCATTTGATATGGCTCGATCCTCCACAAGTTGTACATAATTAGAGCTAAGTCATTAAAGTCCGTTATATCTCTCTAATTATATCTTATTCCTTTAAGTACCATTAATTCTTTAATGAATAATATATTCATAAAAACTTATGAATTTATCTTTCCATTTATTTACAAATAGAAAGTCGAGTCTTACTGTTCAAGATCCAAATCAACACTTAAGGGAACTACTCATCTACTTCTCACAAGAAGGTGTAGATTCCACTATTGTATAGAATGTTCTTAACCACTTATTAAATCATATCTCCAAAGTATGAAACTTACTGACCGTAAATCTGTAACAGTCTCCGTAACAGGCTACCCCACCCCTATTTAACCCAACTGGCCCAGCCAGGTGATAGCCCGCCCATCCCATGCCCAATCAACCAATTCGGCCCAGCCACGTGGATGACAAGTACTGTCTTTCTGCCTTCTGAGGAATTTCCATGCCTCCCATATCACTGGAACCCAAGACCAAAAGCATATAGTCAATTGGGAAGCATGGTGAGTAGTACCATTTAAGCTACTCAAATGATACTCACCATGCTTCTCAATTGACTATTTAAGCATGATGAGTACCATTTAAGCTACTCAAATGGTACTCACCATGCTTCTCAATTGACTATATGCCTTTGGTCTTGGGTTCGAGTGGTGGGAGAGGCGTGGAAATTCCTCAGAAGGCAGAAGGACAGTACTTGCCACCTGGTTGGGCTGGTTGGGTCGAACGGGGGTGAGTTAGCCCATTACATAAAAAGGCGCATTTTTTATGTAACAGGCTTCCCACCCCCGATCGACTGCCTGATCGGCCCAGCCACAGCCTAGTTTGGTGATAGCCCGGCCATTCCACACCTGATCGATCAATTTGGCCCAACCACGTGGATGGCAGGTACTGTCCCCTCCCCCAAAGGGTTTTACTCGTCTCCCACACCTGCTCAAACCTATGACCTTAGGGCTTAAGTACTTAGGGAATGCAAGGTGTGTACCAATTGAGCTATACACACCTTGCATTCTCCAAATACTTAAACCTCAGATCTTGGGTTTGAGCAGACATGGAAGATGAGTAAAACCCTTAGGGGAGGGGATAGTACCTACCATCCACGTGGTTGGGCCAGATTGATCGATCAGGCGTGGAATGGTCGGGCTACCACCTGGTTAGGTTGGTTGGGTCGAACAAGAGTAGGTTAGCCCGTTACATAAAAAAGCGTCTTTTATGTAACGGACTGCCCACCCCCCGATTGACTGTCTGATTGATGAATCCGACCCAGTCATAGCCCAACCAGGTGGAGTCCGGCCCAGTCCACCACCGGACCCAGGCAGGTATTGTCCCTCTACCTTTTAAAGGATTTCCACACCTTTAGAAGGCAGAGGGACAGTACCTGCCTGGGTTCGGTGGTGGACTAGGTCGGACTCCACCTGGTTGGGCTGTGGCTAGACCGGATTCATCGATCGGGCAGTCGATCGGCGGTGGGCAGTTCGTTACAGTCTCACCCATGTAAATTAAAAGATATGACTCAACAAATAAGATTTCATAAAACACTCAGAATTAAGATTAATGCATATATGATCATCTAGTTGATAAATATGATTTTCTTTATTTAACGGATATGAATAAGAAATTTATTTTATTATGGTTCAGTCCTATATAATCTCTATTATATAAGGTGCCTCTATTTTCATGTCACCACATGAACGATCCCGGATAAAATCATCGTATCAAATACAAAATAGATCGCAGCTGTAGATTTACTATAAGTAAAGTAAGTACCCAACTTTGTTTGCTTTCGACCGATTCTTTAGATTATTGATCTCAAATTAAATCCTCTTATATATAACACTTATATACTTAGTTTGAGACTACATAAGTAATCATGGATGTTACATGATATTTTAATAAAACAAACATTTAATAAATGCACATAAATTGAATAAAATAAATATATTTTATTTACTATTTAATTTAAATGTTTACAAATTATAAATTCTTAGGGCATATAACCCTAACATTTTCAACAACAAAAATTTTTCAAGAAAATCACAATGTGGTTCATTAGGAGAAGAAGCTGAATTTGGAAGATATGTTCACTAAATTCATGATAAAGATGGATAAGCGCATAGAAAGCCAGGATATCACTTTCAAGAATATTGGTCATTCAACTTTAGAGGAAGCACGTGGGAGAGAGAAGACAATACTTCAAGAGGAAAAGAGTTAACTTTGTGACAAAGAAAACTCACTAATCTTATAAGACTTCTTTTTCTCTTTCTTTATTTGTATTCTCTAAAAGTTTATATTGAGCTTATTTTGCTATGTTTATGATTATTGAGATTGTATTACCATTTTTATACCTAAACATGAGCTAAACTCTTTTTTGGCTAGGGTTGTGATGAATCTTGATTAAGATTAATTGATTGGTGTTTGATGTGCCTTTAAGTTAAATTGTGAATTGATGAGTAGATATTTTGCACTTAATGTTTGTATGTGATTAGCTATCATATGCATGATTTGAAACCTGTGTGTTGAAATCAAGACAAGATGCATGCAATATGTTCGATGAAATGTTTACCCTAGGTTGATGTTAGATAAAGATATGCTAAATCCACCTTTGTAGCGTTCTAATGGTATCTAAATCTTAATGAACCTTTGTTTAATGTAATTTCATAGAAAGAAAGGTGGTATATGGTTGAGGGTATATTCAATATATCTTGAGAGAAAATTTTGAGAGTATTAGTGATAACCTTGCTATCAACAAAAACAATTAATTCTCAATGGTGTAATTAATCTAAATCAATTGAAATTGGTTAAGTGAAGTCAATAGCCCTAGCCATCTTAACCATTGGTTGAACTCTTTCATTTGTATTTTGTCTCTAGTTCTTAATTTGAGTAGTTTAGGTTGAAAGTTAGTTTAGTTTCACCCACCATCTTAATTGATTTTCCAAATAGAGATAGCTCTTAATTACAATTGATACTTAACTAATGAATATATTATTGTGGGAACGATACTCTACTAACTATGTATTACTAGTGTTGACCTTGTACACTTGCAAGTTGGCATTAGGACATAATCAGGGAGAAGAAGAAGATGAAAGATGAAAAATAGAAAAGAGATTTAGGTGGCCATGTGTTTGTTGGCTTTTGATGTCATTAAAGGCATTACTGTCCTTTCAAGTGTCAAATGAGTTAGTTTTACAAAGATTTCTGATTTGAGTTATTTTTGAACTCTACGGTCCCAAAATGGTTATTTTTCAATAAAACTATAATGTTTATAATCCATTTACTAAATTGCACTTGTAGACTAATGGGCAATCCAATTTTTCAAACAGCAAACTTAACAGTAAGGTGTTTTTGTTGATTAATGCAAACTATACAAGGTTTTTAGGCATCTATCTAAACAAGCAGTTTTTTGAGTAATTTTCAAGCTAGAGCAACGATATTGGTGGATATGTCAAATTACATGGGGGAAGTATGGGCTTATCCCATCTATGTATATACATGTCCACTTTTGACCATCTTCATGGTTTTTCATTTTTAGGTCGCACATGTATCTTGGTAAAAAAAAAAATGTAAAAATAGTAAAAACATAAACTCTATTTAAATTAATAAATAATTTTTTTTTTTTTTTTCAACAAATGTTTAAATAATCCCTCCAAATTGATAATTTTTCTCAGTCCCAACGTATTATTTTATAGGGGCTTTACTGTAATTTATACAAGCCATTTAAACTTGTGATCTTCCTATAAAACTAATTCAATTATTATATTAAAAGTTAACCCAAGAGATTAGGAAAAAAAAAAAATTAAGCTCTAACACATTAGATATATATTATAGTCTTAGCATAACCACTCATATTTCAAGTGCAGGTAGCGTAATTCTCATTCACATGTGTGATTGATATTTGAGTTTTACCATATCCATATACCCCATATATGGGTCATTTTCTCATTTTGAGAGTAGATATCTCCGTTATAGGAATAAATTTTTAGATAAAACACAGTGTTTAATCTTAGTAAATGTCATCAAACCTTGTTCATAGTGTTTTATTCTTCTCAGTATGCACTGATATAATAAATTAGTATTTCAGTTATCGGTCATTAATTTTACTTACTTTAACTAGCTTCAACTTAATCAACGACCATTCATTTATAATTCATGGCCCACATCCAATACACTAATTTAATTAAGTTTAGTGCCCATTGATGTGAAGATTATTATATATATGTATATATACACACATACCACCTTAGATATTATATAATATAATGTATACCTCCTTACATATGCGTTTTATGGTTTTGACTCCTACATGTCCATTATTGGAAACACCGTTGCAAATTGAACTAGTTTCATGAATAGATTTGCTTGAGACAGCTTTCACTGTGATCTCGCCGCATCACCAAATAAAGTTTTAACTTATCCGTTAGAAGAATCATATATGGCTGCTATCTTTTGAGATGATGATTGATGATTGTTACTTCATTGTCCATCTCTTCACTTCTTTGGCGGTTTGTCAATCAATAGTAAAATATTTACGTACTAACGTTTGGATTTTCAGCTATAAATTTAATGTTTTTTTTTAACCGTATTAATTTCAATACGTTATTACAAAGAAATTTTTGTTGGATATAATTTTAATAGATGAAAACCTATACCAAAATCCAGAAACTCACATTAAATCATTAATGATTATTATAGGGAAGACACACCTGATTCCATATTGATAAACTTGAGAATAATTGAGTCTTTCACAATTAAATCTCCTTAGGTTGCTTTATAGTTTTCTTATTAAATGGAGAAGAAGAAAGAGAGTAAAATATTAACTATATTGATTTGATTTGGGGATCAGAACCTTTATAATATTATTTTTATACTAACCTAATTATGTTCTCATTAACCTTAATTTCATTAGTATTGGTTTCTACATACTAAAGCTGATATCCAATAGATATTTTTAGAACCCAACTAATATATCACTTATCTAGCCCTATTAAATAGACAGCTTATAATATAATTGTTATTTAATATGTAAACCTATACTAAGAAATATAAAAATCCCAACAATCTTCTACTTGGGCTACATATGTTTCTTAAAATAATTATATTATTTATAATCTTAAGTGTGCATTGAAAAGTTATTCATTTTGAAATATTCCCTTAATTACAATCTAGTCCGTCTACTATATTAGTGTGAGATCAAAGTGGCTTTTGTTACATATATTCGTAATTAGACCCATCAATGGTCACCATACCAATATATTCAATGACATATATTGAGTATGGATGTGTAGCATGGAAATTACATGCAATGTGATCTCAAACATGCCTATTTCTAACTGGTCATACTTTAATCTTCAGTGAGATAAAAAACAAATAACATTTAGAGTTTATAATTGAACCATATACTTTATTATGTAAAAAATAAATATAAAACATGTTTATAACAAAGAACATCAAAATACTAACTCCCACTAAGCATGAACATCATCAACCAAAACAACACCTATATGAGTAGTGTGCTCATGAAAGATCTTGGGTGGTAATCCTTTAGTAAGCGAATCTGTAATCATGGAGTTTATCTCGATATGTTCCATAGCCACCTGATAAGTTTGAACTCTTTCTTTAATAACAAGAAATTTGATGTTTACGTATTTAGACTTTATAGAGCTTCTGTTGTTATTGGAATAAAGCACAACTGAATTATTGTCACGATATATCTTTAAATATAATTCATAACTCACAGTCCCTTGAAAAAATTTCGTAGTCATATCCTATGATTAGATGCCTCATAACAGGCTATGAACTTTGTTGCCATAGTGGAAGAAGCTATAAGTGTCTGCTTAGCACTCTTCTAGGAAATAGCTCCTCAAGCTAGCCGATAAATATAGCCCAACATGGATCTTTTACTGTCTTAGCATCTAGTAAAATCGAAATCAGAATACCCAACAATCTCTAAATGATCTGATCTTTTATACGTGAGCATATGATCTTTTGTTCTTTGTAAATAACATATAACACATTTAATTGCCTTCCAATGATTCATCTCTAGGTTACTTAAATAACTACCCAACATTCCCACTATAAATGCAATGTCTGGATGCATATATACTTGAGCATACATTAGACTTCCTGTAGCTGATGCATAAGGAATCTTTTACATGTCTTTTCGTTCCAACTCATTTTTATAACACTGACTAAGATTAAACTTGTCTTCTTTAGTTATAGGGGTGTCTCCTGGTGCACAACATTTCGTACCAAATCTATCAAGAACTCTTTCAATATAGCTATTTTGTAATAACCCAAAAATACCTTGAGAGCGATCTCGTTGTATCTATATACCTAATATAAAATAGATGTCCCCAAGATCTTTCATCTCAAAATTCTTTGTTAGAAATCTTTTGGTTTCATGCAATAAGCCTATATCGTTGTTAGCAAGCAGTATGTCATCGACATATAATACCAGAAATATATATTTACTCCTACTAAACGTATGATATACACAATCTTCAATCTTATTTACCTCAAACCCATATGAGATAATAACTTGATGAAATTTGTGATACTATTAATGGGAAGCCTATTTGAGACCATAGATAGATTTTTTTAATTTGTAAACCATTTTCTTTAGGTCACCGAATGTAAAGTTTTATGGTTGCATCATAAATATTGTTTCGTCAATGTCACCATTGAGAAACACAATCTTTACATCCATCTGATACAGCTCCAAATCAAAATGAGCCATAAGTGTCATTATAATCCTGAAAGAGTCTTTCATTAAAATTAGAGAGAAAGTCTCTTTGTAATCAATATCTTCCTTCTGAGTAAAACCCTATGCAACTAGACGAAGCTTATATCTTTTAACATTGTCTTTTGAATCCTTGTTGGTCTTAAATATCTATTTGCAACCAATGATGACAGGCCCCTCTCTAACTACACTAGCTAGACGACCTACCCGGCACGCCACGGTGGCCTTCCAATCGGGATTTGCTCAGGCTGAAAAGTTTCTGTGAAGTTAAACTTCTTTCTTTGCTGAAAAATTTTAGAATCTTTTAGAAACTCTTTCAGTTATGAAAATAGGTGAAAATTTTGTTTGTTGAAACAACTTTACGAAAACTGGTTTTTAGAAAATCCGACAGCACAACGGCTATTTTTCGAAGATTTCCATCCTACAAAATTTCACAAAACCTATGCAATTCAAAATCGATAATTTTTAAACTATTGGGCCTCAGGCCCTTTTTCAATTTCCATAAACATTCACAAACATGCTTCAAATTTAATGATATGAAAATCAACTTAATTAAAGTTTTAAAACATTATCATTGCAAGTTATATGAAATTCATTATCCAAAACAATATTTACAATATATGATGAGTCTGAAAACAAAGGTAAATGCAATACATGATAACTCTTTGAAACTAGTGCAGTAGTGTCGCGTCTCTAGCTCGCTTTTATGTCCGAAGGAGATGCTTCGGCTACTTTGCTCGTACTTGCACATAGGGATGATTTTTATAAAACATAGAAAACAGTGGTGAGAATGACTCAGTCATTTTTGCTCAAAATAATTTTCAAACAAATTAGGTTGGAAAAACTACTACTTACTTTACTTTTCTGAAAACAGTAAAACTTTCTAAACGAAAATACTTTTATTTAAGCTTTTCATAAGATGCTTTTCTTAATTTTCTAAACTTACGTCTAGTGATGTATTTAATTTTCTTTACTAGCCTATTTGGAAACCCAGGGAAACTTATCATTCGTGACGGTGTGAAGAGACGCCACTAGGATTAGAGGAACTCTCACCATGTGTAGTCGCAGATGTGGAAATAGGTCTGGGATCGCGATTCCCTCGAACATCAGGCAGATCTATACTATCCCATATTTGTATAGGGCGACTGACAGACTCGATCCCCCCAAAGTTAATAACTCTCACCAACTTGCCATACACGTTTGGAATACTTCGGCCAAGTGTAACTAGGGACTAGGGTAAACCAAAGACATATATATATAAAATTTTCTGCAATATGCTTTAAACTTTGCAATTTAGCTTTCGCACATAATTTTTTTTCAACGCATGTATATCATTTAAACTTTCTAATTTGCTTTACTTTAAGAATAAATACATTCATAATGTATATAATTGAAAACTATACATGCATTTATAAGAAATATGATGATATTCTAAAATCTTACTTGAATATTAAAGTAAATCTCATCCTAAAAATGAAATGGCATTTATAGGAATTCACAAAAATAAAATGCATGAAAACTTTATGAAAATCCACACTTACTACTTGCTTCCAATTAAACTTATCACCACTTTTATTACGGTTCTCGTCTGTTCGCCGGTTCACCTACAATTGCGTACGATCAAGTTTTTCATTAAAATCACAACTCGTATAAACACTAAACTTAAATCACCCGAGAATATCGAATCAACGCTTTTCAAGCCCAAATAACTTTGATTATCCTCACACCATAACAACATGGAAACACTAACATTCACACATGAGAATTATTTTGAAATCAAGTCATTGTCACAAACGCAATCCAATCGAACTTTACGATTATACTAACTTTTTAGACTATTTTAAACTCGACAATAACGTCATTCCATTCTCAATCAATATCATCGAAATCACATTCAAACAGTTTCAATAAGCTAAAGTTTCAAAACACCATGAATAAACAACAAACTTACATGATTTCGAGAATTTATCGCAAACTATTCTTTTCTAGCGTTTCGCACGACGATTTTTGTTTCAAATCAACCTTAACATCAATACAACTTGTTATATCACTCAAATAATGGAAAACAAAGATTCAAACACTTCGACACACATAAATGGAAATCATGGAAGCATACTACTCATTGACTCATTTTCCGTTTTGACTCCGAAAATCAACAATTAAACATATTCGCGTGAAACGAAAACTATCTGATTAACTTTAACATACTTCCAATTCATCCTAATGTCAACATTTATCATTTTAATGAGCTTAATTACACACCATAATAGCTTGTTAACCTCAATTACATTTTCACATTTGACAACGAAAATTACAACTAAACGCTTCGTACGAAAATAAACATTATCCGAATCACCTGAAATCGATTTTTCGATATCTAAACAACTTTTTGATACATTAAAACACAACAGCACAAATCATTTTTCGCTATGACGAACTCGAAATTAAAAGTATAACATAACAGCCCCTAATTTCATCATAATAGTCCCTACAACGAATTTTACACAACAATTTCAACATCGAAATTCATCCATAATCACAACAAAACATAATCGCACGAACCCCCACATTAATAAGGTTCTAAATTTTAAAACCCAATCATATCATTATCAAATTTCATCCACAACTTATCCTAAATATTTTCCATCAAAATGAAATCAATACTCAACATACCTTTCGAAACTCAATTCGAAACTTCGAAATGCTCACGTGAAGAGGCTACCCAATCTCTTTTCTTCTCCGAGAGCTTCCTTTGTGTGAGCTGTTTTTCACTTCAAAATAGCCCCTAAACATCTGCGACGGCAAGAAGACACCAAGAAATCACTCACGACAATAAGCAACTTCTTCTTTATCTGCAAGCACGAGTTGAAGCTGCTCCAAGATAGCCCTCAAGGTCTCCAATGAAAGCTGTAGCTGCTGAATTTCATGCCTAAAACGGCCCTTCTTCCTCACGAGCTGACTTACTCCCTCTTTCTCACGGTTTCTCACTTTACCCGAGCTCAATCTCTCTCAAATAACTCTCAGTCACTCACTCTTCCTCCCTTTCTCACTCACTTAGCTCATAACTACATTCATACACACAAGCTCATAGGTTCAGCTCTCATGGTGTTGCCTATGCTTATCTTGGTCGTTGAACCCAACCTTATCTACTTGCTTGATCTCGGCTTTTGATTAGATGAGTGACCGAGTTGATTCTCTCCCTCTTGAGCTCTCTCTATCTCTCACTCAACTCTCGATCTCTCTCTCAAGAATCTCTCTTTCTCCTACCAAAAAATCACTCTCTTGGTCTAGAATGAAAAAGAATGACCGAATGGGTTAATTGCTTCAACTTTCACTTTTCAATTTAATATATATATGGTCCACTAGATGCAAACACTTGTCACACTTTCCTTAAGATGCTCAACACTTATCATTAATCTAAGTTTTTCTTTGCCACTTGTCTTGCTTGATTTATGCACGCTTGACGCTTGTTCTTCACGCACCTTATCACCTATCTTTTCGTGACACTTGTTTTTTGTTCGCTTTCCCATTCCGCTTTCAAATTCGAATCTGTTTCCATCCGTTCGAGAATCCGCTTATATTACGCCTCTGAAATTATTTTTAAATTTTGAATTTATCTCCGAGTACTCAGAATTATTTTATTTCTCTAAAAATATTCTGTACGATCCGGAATTGAAAATATTTTACCGTTCGAAAATTTTCTAATCGCTCGAAATTTATCTGAATGGATTCGTTTTCGATTCGTTTCACTTTTATTCGACTCGAAATAAATTTTTGAAAATTTTCAATCACTAATTTCGCTTTTTGAAAATTGAAAATTTTTCGGGTTACTTTCTATCTTAAAGCACAGTCCACTAGAAAATAGTTCATTTTTCAACGAATGAGGTTTCAAGTTTTACAAATGAGTTTTGCCCCTTTAGGCAATTCGATAAGATCCTAAATGTCATTGTACTTCATTTAATTAATCTCATCATTCACGATATAATCCACTTTTGATAATTATAACTTTATTTGGCTTGATGAAAGTTGATTGAATTATCTTCCACTACTCTTATATCAACCTTACATTCTTAGAGTAAAATGACATAGTCATCCTGAATCACACTTCTTCTTTTTCTAGTAGATCGTGTCAATGACACATCATCTTGAAATTATTGAGTTTGCACTTCAGGTATAATTTCTTCATTTTGCACAGGGAGCTTTTCTATATTATCTTGATATTTCGGATTTGTATTTTGAATAATGTTAAGAATAAAAGTTTGATCATTATTAATAGCAATAACAGGAAGAGAAATAAATTCTTCTTCAAAGACAATGTCTTTAAGCTTATCTCTCCACAAACTCAACTTTCTCAAGAAATCTTATATTTTCCATCTCAAAAAATGTACTAGTAGTGGGATCATAAAACTTCAAAACTTTAGACCGCTTAGGTTACCCAACAAAATAGTAGTTTACAGTTCAGTTTATTTTCATGTGGCATGTAAAGCCTTACCTTAACTGGACAACCCCAAATGTGAAAATGTCTAATACTAGGCTTCTTGCCTATCCATAGTTCATAAGAGGTTTTAGATACCATTTTGCTTAGAACCCTATTGAGGATATATGTTGTACTTTTTAGTGCTTCTTTCTAAAGGGATTCAGGTAAAGAAGAATAATTAATCATACTTCTTACCATGTCCTTAAGAATTCTGTTTCGACTTTCAACAACACCATTCATGCAAGGTTTGCCTGACATTATGTATTGCAAGACGATACTGTATTTCTTTAGGAATTTCGTAAAATGTCTTGAATGTTGTTCACTGGATCCATCATATCTGTCATAGTATTTACCACCACTTTCAGATTTGATAGTTTTAATTTTCTTGCTAAATTAATTTTCAACTTTAACTTCAATGGCCTTAAATACATATAGGGATTGAAACTTCTCATGTATCAAATATAAGTACTCATACCTTAAATAGTCATCTATGAACGTAATAAAATACTGTTAACCATTCTAAGAGGTTGTAGAAAATGACCTACAAATACCAATGAATTAGTTCTAAGACATCAGAACATCTGTTGGCATCTAATCTCCTAATGTTTGTTTGTTTTCCTTTTATACACTTAATACAGACTTCGAAATCTATCAAATAAAAAGAATCAAGAATCCCGTCAAACATAAGTCTCTGAGTTCGTTGTTTAGAGATATGACTTAAACGCTTGTGCCATAGTATGATGGAATCCCTATCAATTAATTTTCGTTTTGTACCTCATGAATTTATATGCAAGGTTTCATTAATTGAGGTAATTGTATCTAACAAATATAGGTTATTATGCAAAGATAAAGAACCGGTACCAATAAGATTCGAATCTTGAAAAAGACTAAATTTATTACTTTCAAATGACTAAGAATAATCAAATTTATCCAAAACAGAAACTGAAACCAAATTCCGTCCAAAAGACGGTACTATATTAGTCTTTTCCAAATTCAAAAATTGATCAATCTTTAATAATAACTAAAAGTTTCTATAGCCTCTACTGTAGCTGTTTTGCCATTACCCATATAGATGAATCTTTTAGCATCACTTAGCTATTGACTTTACAGGCAACCCTGCATAGACACACGTATACGAGTAATGGCACCAGAATATATTCACGAAGTGTAGTTAGGTACAGAAGCTAAATTAACTTCAGAACAAACTAAATTGTGAAACATACCTTTCTTGACACGCGAGTTAGTGTATTTGAGACATTCTTTCTTTATGTGTCTAGCTTTCTTGCAAAAGTAATAAGTAAGCCCCCCATCCTATTTCTTTTACACCTTATACGTGATGTCCCAACTGTAGCTTCTTTTCCTCTTTTCCTTTTCTTATCCTTACAAATAGTTGCTAAGTTAGCACTTTTAAAACCTTCTTGCTTCAATCTTTCCTCTTCTTGCACACACTGAGATATGAGCTCATTTAAGAGTCCATTTGTCATTTTAAGTGTTAAAACTCATTTTAAACTGACTATATTGTGCAAGAAGAGAAATCAAAACTAAGTGCACTAGTAACTTTTCGGATAGTTGTAACTTTAGTGCCTTTAGTTTAAAAGCAATATGAGACATCTCCATGATGTACTCCTTTGTATTCCCGTTCCTTTTATACTTCATTGAAACAATGTTAGCCAAAAGGGTACTTGTATCAACTTTTTGGTTTTTCACAAAACACTGTTTTATTTCCTTAAGGGACTTCTTAGTATATTTCTCTTCAGATATAGAGACCTTAAAAGTTTTTGGAATAGAACGTTTCATGATCATAAGACTCATGCGATTATAACAGTCTCACTTTTTCATGCTCGCTTTTTCATCAACGGAACTATTCTCATTAAGAGATGCAGACCATTCTTCCCAAAGCACAAGGTCAAGATCTATTCAACCGAGATCAATCATAAAATTCTCTTTCCAATTCTTGAAATTTATGCCATAAAGTGTTAGTGATGTGTCCTAGAACCAATCAATCTTAGTTTGTATTTATGCATATTTCATTTTTATAAAATAGGCAGTATTATAATTCAATATATATTCTTATATTCAACGACGTAATAAAGTCCCTAGTACATATAACACAGTGTAAAGGAAATCATGAAAGAGTTCATGATACGAGATTCCTATTACATACAAATGTGTTTATACTTAAATATCCCTAGTTATAGTATTAATGAGACAGGATATCATTAGTACGGATAAACTAGCACGTGTTATACTCCTCGATTGGATCGAGTAGTAGTTCTCATAAGTTGATGGCATATGAGATGCCTAAAGTAAACATGTGGATGCTTGTTTAGAATGAGTACATTAGATGACCTGATTGTAAGATGATCACATGAATAGTTTTATGTCAGTGATCTCATCTTAACATAGCAGTAGGTATAAGTATCATTTGACATGAGATCTCTAAAGTACACTGAGTATCGATTGTCGTCCTTTAATGCCATTTCTTATTGACTCGGAGAGTTGACTCGTAGGGTGGTACTTGTATTCGACATGAGCTACTCGAGTGTAGTTGAGTGATCAATAAAGGATTCGTCACTTCTCATAGTATAAGAAGATATCTCATGGCCTTTTAAGGAAATCGTTATTCTAGGAATCTCTAACCAGAGTGATCGTACCAGTGGAAGAGTCTCCCAAGATATGTAATCGAAAATAACGGATTTCGGGAACAAGAACTAATAAATTCGGGCTAGACATGACTTAGTCATTCTAGTGAGAGTTGACACATAGTCCATACTTATAACCGAATGAGATATGTTATGATGAAAGGATGAATTGCACAATAACTGTCTATGGAAAGGTATTGTTCTAACCACGGACAATTTTGGGCACTTGGGTGGTTGATAACTCTATTTTTATAGAGTTATTTTGACAGGACCCTTCCCAGACCTTATCTAGGCTCTTGTCTGGAGGATCTTGCCTGGCACTTCAACGGACTTATCGAACCCGACTCGTCGGATCGAATTAATCAGAGAAGCGAACCCTAACTTTCTTAACCGGTTTACTCATTTAAAACTTAGTAACTCAGTTTTCTTTAAATTGGTTGGGAGTGATAACAAATTTTTTTTTCTTCGCTATTTTTGTATTAATTACTTTTATAAAAAAAATTCAGCAGCATAACGGCATAAATTTGAACATTTTCCAAATTTTACCTGTACAATAAACACACTTTGAACTATAGAAATCACCACCCAACTTCGATTTTTCCACAAACATGCAATTCACATCAAATTTCACATCCATACATGTCATATGACATTCATATCCAACCATTTACAACATGTATACATATTCCATGGGTATCACAACCTATGCAGATATATCATGTGTATTCTGCAATAAGTGTGAATGTACAATTTTATATATACATATTTAAGTATAAGTTACAATCTGTCAAACATTCATATATCAAACATGCGATCATTTAGATCATAACATTTACAACAATCTCAAAATATATTTAATATTCACATAGTCCATCCATTCATCCCCACCTATAAGTGGAACGTCGCTTCCTCGGCCACAAAATCACCTATAATTATACTGGATAAAACAAGCGAGCTACACGACAAAATAAATCGTTAGTTCGTTACATAATAATACAACCATTTCAAGTTCATAGTAAAGCATAACTTAAAGAAATATTTAAAGGTTAATCTTTGCAAACTATTTCTTATAAAACAACCATGTGCATCTTGAAGCTACTATAGTATTTTGACCACTACGTGCGGAATTTACTTCCTCGCCCGAGTGGTGTAAAATTATCTCAGTTGTAAACATCTATAATGCGGAATTTCTTCATCGCATTTGTAGTACTAAATTTTTATAATTCTAGCAACTACGTGCGGAATTTCTTCATCGCAACCATAGTGCCCATAAATCAAACTTTGACGCCTACGTGTGGAATTTCTACATTGCAACGTAATGCCAATAGCTCTCAAAATACTCGACTACGTGCGGAATTTACTACGTCGCTACGTATCGATATATACTCTAAAAATCAAGGGATTACACATGGTTTTTACAACTCTTTTTCTCTTATGTGCAAAAGCACAAAATTTCCTTTCTTCCAAGGTTTTTACTTAAACCAAACTTACAATCAGAAAGTTATTTTATAAACTCTTTAGCAACAATTAAAATAATTGAAGTCACAATTGAACTAGTGTAAGTGATGTAATACTTACCTCAATCCGCGTAAATGCAACGATCTCAACGAGCCTCTCATGCCTCGCTTACGTGCTCGTCACCTACACATTAATTTCCCATTATATTTTACTCAAATAAAACGTAACATTAGAGTTTTCAATATAAATCAACCTATTGAAAACCCGTTACGCTATAACTTTTTCGACTCGATTTTAACTCAACCGAGACTCTCTAATTCTAATTTCTTTGCAAAAGTCTTGCTTTTAGACCCCTAGGAATACCCCCACGCTGTCCGTATAATTGTGAGAGGCCCGAAACGAAAAATCAAATTTTTTAAGCTCAAATGACAGCTCATAACAGAATGCATGACAGTGCACTGCTCGGGGTTCCGTTTTCCTTCATTCTTTTTCCTACGGTTCACTTATCTCACATTCTAGTCACACGTCAAATTTCGTTGAAAAATTTTATCATTTGCTATGTTAAATCTAAGAAAAAGGCCCATTTTTGGGCACTTTTATTGTGCGTTTTATGCACTTTTTCTTTTTGGACTAGCGACGCTAGTTTTTCTTTCATATCTAAGCTTCATTTACCTCATTATGATCATCTAACCTCATTTCATGTAATAAAAATTTCATTCGCATAGTTATTTCACCTATCGACTCTCTAACGATACTATTTTGCGCATAACTTGCGCAATTTTTATCGGATTCGATCCGTTCCAAAACCTATGGTTTTCTATAACTCCTAGGCATCATTTGAGGTGTAGAACACCCCCATATATGTCAGACTTGGTCAGGTTTTCTCTAGCTCATGGTTTGAGCTCGGGATTCCACTTTTACTCTATGACACTTTCTACGCGTATTATTTTAGCCATAACTTCGCCAATTTTTATCGGAATGATTCCGTTCCAATTCCTATGGTTTTCTATGTTCCCGAGGCATGTTTTGAGGTGTAGAACAACCCCAAATAAGCTAGAACAAGTCAGGTCTCTACTGATCCTTCATCAAGCTCGGGATTGCTAATTTGCTCAAAACTACTTCCATTGAACTTCTATCCTTTCTACTTATCTTCCTAATCTTATTTATGATAAAATTTGGATTCAAAACCATCTAATTTCAGAGCTTGTCTACTGATCTTCACAGCCATGACACACACATAAACATCATTTTGTCATTTAACCTCTCACAACTCACTCACCAATTTTATCGACTACTTGATGTGCATGCAAAAACAAATTTTTGTTTCTACTTTAATCAAATAGATGGCAGCCCATATTTACAACCCTAAGCTACCATTTACACATCTCAACTTATCATTTAACTCTCTACAACAATCACTTAGAGTTCTACCATAATTTTGAGGGTAAAATACCCAACACAACACAACAAAATTCTGCACAACACTCAACAACCCAACTACTTTAATTTCAGCAAGTATAAGGAAGAAAAGAGATGAGATCTCACTTGATTCTTGTTTAGAGAAGTGAGAGGGACTTGGAAGAGGTCCTAGAGAGGTGGTTTTGAGGTTTGGATGGGCTGGGAGGGGCTTTCTTCTTCCACTTTTCTTTGCTGTCCAGTTTCTGCTCCTTTGCTTCCTGTTTTGCTGTCCACTTCCTCCTTCTCCAATCTCTCGTTTTTCTCTTCGTGATTTTGCTGGATGTTGGCCGACCAACATCTCCCCCTCTCAATAATATATAACACTTCAAAGATTAAATGGTTTAAATTACTTTACTACCCTCAGTCATCTCTTTTACTAACAACTAACATATGGGCTTTATGGGCTTTTATGTCTTTCATTAATATCTTTAATCTTTTATCATTTAATCAATGTCTTTAAGTTTTTAAATTTTATAACTTTATCACTTAATCATTTATCTCTCATTATGGAATAACCATATTGCCCTTCGTGGCATTTATCTCTTTATTAATATTTAACACTTTATATTAATTTTATTGTTATTTGTTACAATTCCTACATCTCCCTTGAAAATATCAAATTTCTAGTATTAGTGAGTGATTTATCAAGAATCGAATAGGGGTTTACATATTTTATCTTTTTAAAACATGAATTCTTGTTTAGTTCTTAATATTTTTATTATTATTAAGTAAATTATTTTATATTTTTGTATTTTTATTTTCAGAATAAAATTGGTGAAAAAGCGCATGTGGATCCCACTAAATACTATTGTTCGAGACAAGATAATCGCTAGAAAATAATTGTCATTCGAAGCAGTTCATCGCCTCAAGAATTACTCGAATCAGAGATCGCACAAAGAAATTATCGCAGTCTAAAAATTGAGTATTCTAAAAGTAAATATTATGTCATGCTGATGTAAGAAATGATGTAATGAAAATTATGATGTAAGCAATGATGTAATATGAAAGTTGACTTGCATGAGCTAGGTGAACCATGATGTAAGCAATGATATATTATGAAAGTTGACTTGAATGAGGTAGGTGAACCATGATGCAAGCGATGATGCAAAAGGGTGGAAAATTAGGAAAAGATGATACATGCGATAATGTAATTGGAGGTGAACTTTGCCTATAAATAGGCCTTAAAATCACCATTCCAAGCATCTCATCAAACACCAAAATAACAAGTAGTTTAGAGAAAGAGAGAGAGAGTTTGGAGAGGAGGAGCAAAGCAGAGGAAGAAATTATACGGCGAAGCTTCAATCCACTAAGTTTTCTTATCTTTTATTATGTTTAATTTTCTAATCTTTGTAAATTCTAATATGAAGTAGATTTATTTTTCTAAGGTTATGATGTAGCCTAACTTTGATGTTTCAATCCTTTGTTCAATTTAATTAAGGATTTTTATCTTGGTTGATGCATTTAATACTGTGTTTAATGCTTCTAAATAACTTATCACTATTTAGTTAAATTGTTAATCATAATGATAGCGGAAGCTGATTTATGTGTCTAGTTCATTGTATTGAATATCATAAATTACATACAGGATATGAATATACCTGCATGGTTTGTGTAGTCTATAAAAGAGATCCATAAATCTTAATGAATCCATTAAAATTTTAATTTGCATGAGGACATAGCAGTTAAGTTTTGTATGGTATTTTCCTTAGACCCCGAGAGGGGCTATGTGAATAATTCAAGGAATCTCGACTAGCAACTGGATAATTAATTTTTGTTAAAAAGAATAAAGGGGAGGAACAGATTAGTTATGGTGAAATCAGAACCTTAGAATTTTCATTCATTGAATTACTTTTTATTTATTTACATTTACATTTAAATTTAGTTTTAGTTTTCACCTCTAATTTCGTCTACCAAATAAAAGTTGAGTTATTTTAATTTTGGGCATTAATTAACAACAATCATCGTGAGACGATACTTTTCTCATCACTTTATTACTTGTTTGGCTCGTCCACTTGCGATTTTGCACAACAAGTTTTTGGCACCGTTGTCAGAGATTGTTAGTGTAAATTAATACTAATACTATGTAACTCAATTTTTAATTTGGTCATTTATTTATTTATTTATTTATTATTTTATTTGCTTTATTGCTTGTGATTCTTCTAGTGTATGAGAAAGTCTGGGGGCGAAGTTTTATCATTTGATCCAGAAATCAAAAGAACTTACCGCAAGAATCGAAAAGAAACAAGGCAGGTTGCAAGTACTGCGCTCGTAGGCATGGCTGAAGAACCAAACAACGTACAAAACATTGTACCAATAAATGCTGAAAATGCTCAAGCATTACGCGATTATGCTCTACCCACAGTGGGTAATGCTTCGGCAATACGGCGACCGACTATTGCAGCCAACAATTTTGAGATCAAGCCAGAAATTATCTAAATGGTGCAAAACAACCAGTTCAGTGGGGCCCCGAACGATGATGCAAATGCTCACATTGATAGCTTTTTGGAGATCTGTGATACTTTCAAGCATAATGGTGTTACTGATGATGCCATCCGATTGAGATTGTTCCCGTTCTCTCTTCAAGAAAAAGCCAAAAGCTGGCTTAACTCTTTGCCATCAAGGAGTATTACCATATGGGATATCTTGGCACAAAAATTTCTAGCCAAATTCTTTCCACCTACCAAGACTGCAAGACTACGAACCGAGATTGCAACATTCAAACAACTTGATGGAGAGTCATTGTACGAAACATGGGAAAGATTAAAAAATTTGCTAAGACGGTGCCCACATCATGGAGTTGTTGACTGGTTGCAGCTACACACATTTTACAATGGTTTAAGGAGTTTCACAAGAACATTGGTAGATGTCGCAGCTGGTGGAGCACTTTTGGGGAAACCCCATCAAGCCGCTTGGGACTTACTAGAAGAAATGGCTGCAAATGCCTATCAATGGCCATCAAAAAGAGCAGTTCCGAAAAAAGTTTTCGGAATACAAGAAAATGATGTGTTAACCAGGCTTTCCACTCAGGTCAAGACATTAGCTAAGCAACTCAGAAACTTGACAGCTAATGCCTTTCATACTCAGTCGGCATCTTGTGATTTTTATGGAGAGGACCATTCTAACGGGCAGTGCGATGAAAACCAGACAAGTCAAGCCTTTTTTGTGGGCAACAAACAACAAAATAACCCGTACTCCAACACATATAATCTAGGATGGAGAAATCATCCCAACTTTTCATGGAAAAATAATGATAAACCCAGATAGTCATATCCGCCACCACTTCAACAGCAACAGACCAACAAACCGTCGCTTGAAGAAGCACTCGCTTAGCTCACCGAAAGGACTAATCAATTTATGACCAGAACAGACATCACGCTCCAGAATCAAGCTGTTTCTATTCAAAATCTAGAGGTACAGATGGGTCAAATCTCAAATCTGCTGACTGCAAGATCTCAAGGAACCCTACCTAGCAACACAGAGATCAATCCTAGAGAGCATATTAAAGCTATCACATTACGAAGCGGTAAAATGCTGAAAGAGTCTGCCAAAGGAACATACGAGAAAGAAGGATCTAGCAAAGTAGAAGAAGAAGTGATGGTTGAACAAAAAAAAACAAAGAAGTCAAAGTCAAAACTATTTTCAGACAATCTGACACCATACAAACCACCATTACCTTTCCCTCAAAGATTCCAGAAACAGAAACTAGATAAATAATTTTCTAAATTTCTTGAAGTTTTTAGGAAATTGCAAATTAATATTCCTTTTGCAGATGCTCTGGAACAGATGCCCAGCTATGTGAAGTTCATGAAGGAAATCCTATCAAATAAAAGGAAGCTAGAAGAACATGAAACGGTAGCTTTGACCGAAGAATGTAGTGCAATCTTGCAGAAAAAGCTACCGCCTAAACTCAAAGATCCACGGAGTTTCATAATTCCTTGCACCATTGGTGATTCATTCTTTGATAAAGCATTATATGATCTTGGTGCAAGTGTTAACTTAATGTCATTCTCTGTTTTCAGGAAACTAGGCTTTGGAGAAGCAAAACCTACTACAGTATCTTTGCAGCTAGCTGATCGATCAATCAAGTATCCAAGAGGAATTATAGAAGACGTACTGGTAAAAGTGGATAAGTTCATATTTCCTGCGGATTTCATTGTGCTAGACATGGAGGAAGATCAAGAAATACCCATCATTTTGGGTAGGCCATTCTTAGCAACAGAAAGAACTCTCATTGATGTACAGAAAGGTCAACTTATACTAAGAGTTCAAGATGAAAAAGTGACCTTTAATGTGCTAAAAGCGCTCAAACATCCACATGATGTTGACAACTGCATGAGGGTAGATGTAGTGGAAGAATGTATCAAAGAAAATACTAAGTTTTACAAAGAACGTACCAAAAAGTGGCATGATCAACGTATCCTAAACAGGGAGTTCACTCCATATCGTTGATTTAAAGTCAATAGAAAAAGACTTAAAGCTTACATGGATGGTGGAGAGCCTCAACAGAAATCCACCATCGCGCTTTCAGACCCAACTTAAAGTGTTTTTCAACAGTCAAGTTAACGACTATAAATTAAGCGCTTCTTGGGAGGCAACCCAAGTTTTTCTTTCTTAGCTAGTTTTCTTTTGTTTGTGTGTTATTGTTTTTCTTTGATAATTTTCTTTTCTTTTTCAGAAATGGAGATAAGTCTTGCAGCACTCAGAAAATAATTTCCCTACTCTGCCTCAAGATGTACTCAGAAAGATTTACAAGTGCAGAGTCGAAAGAATGAGGGTACTAACATGTTTAGGTCTTCCAGAGCATATTCGGTGGATCATTGAAGCTAAGGTACGTCTAGCAGATGAGTTGAATGATTCATTCATTAAACGTTTACCAAGATTGGGAAGAAGTTCTTACTCAAAGAAGAAGAGAGCTAAGAAAATGAGAGTCTGCCATAAGTGTGCAAGATGGAACTGTGACACACGCTGTAAAAATCCTGGATTTTTATCCATAAATCGAGAAGATAAAATTAAATGCATAAAGGATGGGCTGAGTAAAGAGTCTCTAGATAATATCCTTGAGACTCTTGAGACGCATCATTGTGGGAAAGTTTAACGCATTCTTTTAGATTTATGAGAGTTATTCAGTAAAGAGAAACAGCGTTATAGTCTTGGGAATCTGACTTTAAAAGACCCTGTTTGCCAATTTATAAGAAAACCGGATGGGAAGCCGATCCTTAACTCATAAAAGGTGTTTAAGCCGTTTCTGGACGTAAAACCAGAGGAAAATGTAAGTCACAATCACAACTACTATAGCATAATTTTTTCTTTGTTTAGCAGTTTGTTTCAAACCTTTTCGATAATTGTGTTTATTTTTTGACATTTCTTTACCTGTCATTTTGGATTTTTAGCTCGCTTCAAACTTTTTCGATTATTGTGTTTTTTTTCTTCGATTATTGTGTTTAATTTTAACGTTTCTTCACCAACTAGTTTGAATTTTTTGCTTATTTCAAAATTTTTCGATAAGTGTGTTTACTTTTTGATGTTTCGTCACTGAACATTTTGAAATTTTTATTTTTAGCGGTTTGTTTTAATTTTTTTTTTTTGAAGATTGTGCTTTCTTTTTGACATTTTTACACTTCACATTTTATTTTTCCCCTAATCACAACTGTTCAGCATCGTAGAATTGTTCTTTTACTCTTTCCTTTTCTTTAAATAAGCATTCATGATTGATAATAAATAATTAGTTTTGTATGAAAAAAAAAATATGACAGAGTCCTCGAGCAGCAAATTCAAAACCATCTATGTTTTTTGTAGCTTGAAGTTTGTTTGAGTATACAATATTCAAAAGCAGCAGTTGAACTTGGTAAGGCTTTAGCTGCCCGAAACATAGATTTGGTTTATGGTGGAGGTAGTTTAGGACTGAGGGGTTCTGTCGCGGTAATTGCAAATGTTGCAGGCAGCAGAATCCTAGGTGTCGTAGTAAAACCTTTGGCTGAAAGGAAAGATATCATCAGTACGAGTATAAGTAATGAGTTTCAAGTCACGAGCATACACAGGCGAATGGTGTACATGTTACTCAATGTTGATGCCTTTATCGCGTTACCTGGTGGTTTGGAAATATTTGAAGAAATCTTCAACATTGCGTCCTGGCCCATGTCAACATTCACAAAAAGTCATTAGGTTTGCTTAATACTAACGGTTTTTATGATGGTTTATTGGCTTTTCTTGATCATGCTATGGAACAGGGTTTTATGACTCAAGCAAACCGACGTATTCTAGTCTCAGTTTCAAGTGCTGATGAACTGATTGACCAACTGTAAGACTTTGTGCCCGAAGTTGATCCAATCATGTCGCAGGTAGTTTGGGATTCTGAAGCAAGCGGTAACAAGAAGCGTGCACTGGATCTTAACCTCCAGTTGTCACCTTCTTACCCTATGGTTTTATTAATAGCATTTTCATTTGAGTTTTTATTCTTTTTATCTTACTAGATATTGAAGACACTGTCTCAAATTAGTTTAGGGGTAGAGTTTGCTATTATTAAAACCATAAGATTCAAAAACTAGTCTGAATTTAAACCAAAAGATGGCAGAGTAAGGAGTACTTTTGTGCTCTTGATACGCATCTTTGTTTTCATTTCAAAAAAAAAAAAAAATCATTATTTTTTTATATTAATTTTTTTTTCTTTCTTTCTGCCATAACAAGTTGACTAATTACTTTGTGTTTATTAATGAAGTCTTAATACATGTTTTTGGTTGAATATCTTTACTAAGGAATAGCCATGAACATCTTTGCATGATTTGAGACTTTTGAATGTCATGATCTTAGTTAATTGAGTGGATGAATATCATATTTACATGAATTGTGGACTATTAGTGGAGATTACCCTTTGTGAGGATTTGAGCTTTTTAAACGTTTCTTTTTGAGAGATTTATTTGTTTCTACTCTTAAACACTCTTCACTTTGTTCTTAATAAATGATCTCTATAAGTTTTGCATTGAATACTAAAGAACAAATCATCATTGTAGATAACATGAGTTGCTTCGATTTGAACATTGGATCGACTTCTTAGAAGTAATATAGGTAATTTTTACTCCATAAAAGCCTACCTTCCTACTGTAAATTGAGATACACCATAAACCCTTTGAAGTCAAACACTTTAAACATTTTTCTTTGTTTACCTTTATTAAATGACCCTATTAAGCCTTTAAATTTAGTTATACCTTATGAAGCTTGGGATCATGTTATGAAGTGAAAAAGGAGAAGGGAAGTGAAGGGTTAACATTTATATGATATGTACATAGACATATGCATTAAAAGAAATGTGTTTCTAAATAGTATTGTGAAATATATATATATATATATATATATGAGAAGCACAAGTTTATAATGCCTAGATGTACAAGGGGAGGTGGAAGTGTAAAAAAAAAAAAAAATGTGATGAATTAAAGAGGATAAATGAAGTACTTTGTTCTTGTTGAACCTGTACCTTAAAATTTCTTACATATCAATTAACCATAGCCTAAATACAATCCTTAATAAAGCCTATTGATCTTCAAGAGGAAGTCCAATTTGAGAGTTGAAGTATGTCATCATACTCTATCTACGTTCTTAGTATTTGATTCCAATCATGAGATCTATTTATTTAAAAGTGCGGTTCTTTTTAAATGTCTATATTCATATGTGATGTAAATGACGTTTGCTATGCCTTTACATAACCTCTATCACATATGATTGTGTAAGTGTTTGCTTTAGGATTCATGAGGGTTATGAGAGATATCTTGTGAGGATTAGAGTCGAAGCGAAATAAGTTCATGACATGTGAATATGATGTTTAGAAATGAAATTGCTTTGAGAGTGGTGTGAGATTGTTGATGATTCTGTTTTAGATCATTAGTGACTTATCATTAGTTCTGATACAAGATCATACATGTATGAGACTTCTGTCAATTTGTATTTAGTGAGATGTTGATGAGTTATGGGTGAAATCTTTTAACGTTTGTGGGCATCGTTGCTGGTAAATCCTCAGGAGACACAACTCCTCCTACTAGGGACACCTAGGGGTTTAAAGGCTTGTGGCAAATGCTCAATGTCATCGTGTTTACCTACGAAAATGGATTATGTTTTTATTTTCTGTGTTTTTAGCTTGGGTTGTTATTTTTAGTTTTACTTGAGGACAAGCAAAATCTTAAGTTTAGGGGTGTGATAATTCTATTTTTATAGAGTTATTTTATCTTTTTAAAATTTGAATTCTTACTTAGTTCTTGATATTTTTATTATTATTAAGTAAATTATTTTATATTTTTGTATTTTTATTTTCAGAATAAAATTGATGAAAAAGCGCATATGGACCCCACCAAGTACTATTCTTTGAGACAAGATCATCGCTAGAAAATAAATGTCATTCGAAGCAGTTCATCGCCTCAAGAATTACTCGAATCAGAGATCACACAAAGAAATTATCGCAATCTAAAAATCGAGTATTCTAAAAATAAATATTATGTCATGCTGATGTAAGAAATGATGTAATGAAAATTATGATGTAAGCAATGATGTAATATGAAAGTTGACTTGCATGGGGTAGGTGAACCATGATGTAAGCAATGATGTATTATGAAAGTTGACTTGAATGGGGTAGGTGAACCATGATGCAAGTGATGATGCAAAAGGGTGAAAAATTAGGAAAAGATGATGCATGCGATGATGTAATTAGAGGTGAACTTTGCCTACAAATAGACCTTAAAATCACCATTCTAAGCATCTCATCAAACACCAAAATAACAAGTAGTTTAGAGAAAGACAGAGAGAGCTTGGAGAGGAGAAGCAAAGCAGAGGAAGAAATTCTACGGCGAAGCTTCAATCCACTAAGTTTTCTTATCTTTTATTATGTTTAATTTTCTAGTTGTTGTGGGTATTTTAGTACAAGGGAAAAGCCCAAGAACGAAGGCCCATCATATCAAGAAGCCCAGGAAGTACTGGTCAAATTGGTCAGAATTCAAAGGAGGGAGTATAGTCATTCAGTAACAAATATACCCGAGTACACCTGATTACATGATTGAGCACCTTAAAAATACTAAGTGTCCAAATTGACTATGCGAAGGTAAAGCATAAAGGAATTCTGTTCGTAGACTAAAGGTTGCTTGATAAGTATCCTTTAGAAGTCATCGCAGCGATCAGGAATTCTGTTCGTCTGCTCGATAGTCAGTGGATAGTCGTTTATGCTCGTCTATTCGATAGCGGAAGCGTCTAACTGTCAAAGCAGGCTGATCGATGGGTGCAACCTCTGATCGTTGAAATAGCCTGCTCGTCCAATACAATGTCTGATCGTTAAACAGGATTGTTTGCCAAAGTTGATTAGTTGACCTTCTAGAAGGCGAATCAATTCAATTTAGGAAAGGAGTCAACTGGCCTATTTTTATCGAATCTCTACAATCCTGGCAATTGCTTTATTTGCGATAAAGATAATCTCGAAAGATATTATCTTAATTAATGTATATTATTTTTTGCTTTATTTGTAAGATTCTCAAACCTATTCCAATTGTAACATCTCCACTATAAATAGGAGATAAAATTCAGTGTAAAGCAGAGAGTAAAATAAAAAAAAAATACAATTACTCCGAGAGAGAAAATGGGTGATTGTCGTGGACGTAGGCTATTGTTCTTGCCGAACCACGTAAAATCTTGTTGTCTTGTTTGTTTTGGTCCTGGTAATATTCGTTTCATGTGTGGTTCATTGTATCGCAGGTATTGGGCTTAGAGAATCAGGTTCACCAAAATTGAGTGTCAACATCTTTTGGCGCTAGAAGGAGGGCCCAGACTGCGATTTGACAACTTTTTAGTACTATTCTCTTTTGTTGTGATTTGCTGACATGGCCAGGATCAAGACAACTAGGGTCGTTACAACAGAAGTTGACCAATCGGAGGGCCATCAAGGCCAGGGTTAGGTTGTAGGGACGTCTAGTGCAGCTTTGCCTTCGTTTCCCCCACATCAAGCAGCCATTGGTGGAGATATTGCCCTAGTTTGGCAGCAACGTCAGGAAGCACGCTAGGAGGTGTTAGAAAATACGGTAGCACAATTAACAGAAGCCGTCAGAACCTTGACACAGGCCCAGGCCCAAGGAGTTCCTAGGAACGTGGACTCGTAACCTCAACACCAGTCGGTAGGTGTCGTGCCTGCTGGAAGAGAAGAGGCTGGTAGGGTAAGAGAATAGCCAACGGTTTCGGTCCGTTCCTCAAACCTACGCCCAATGGGGGAAGGACATTGGGTTCATGAAGAATAAGTAGCTCCACCTCCTCCCAATCTGAGAATCAGGGTAAGTCAGGACGGCGATCGCCGTGTGAAGGCTGACCATGGGGATGGAAGAGTTCAACAGCGCAATGGAGAGCGTATGCACTGACAAGAATCACCTCATGCAGGAAGTTCTCACAGGAGGAATGGATCACATGAAGGAATGTCCCAGGATCGAGGGAGGTCACGAACTCGCTTCTCGGAAGGCAGGGAGAGTAGGAAGAATCATCAGTCTCTAGCAAACAGGAGTGAACGGCGAGACCCAATAGTGCAAGAATTAATGCAGAGGGTTCAGTAGTTGAAAACTAGACCCGGGCTCCACGGCCCAGTAGGGGGACAAGAAGATAGAACTCCATTATCGAGAGAGATTGAAATGCAGCTGCTGCCACCAAGATTCAAGCTCCCGAACATCCTGCCTTATGATGGGGATAGTGACCCGTATGATCATCTAGACACTTTCAACGTTCAAATGGATTTGCAGACTTCTAATCCTCTGGTCAAGTGTCGAGTGTTCTCAGCAACACTGAGGAATGTGCCAAGGACATGGTTGAGGAGTCTTCCGGCCCACAGTATAAATAGTTGGGATGAATGCCAAAGAAAGTTCAAGGATCAGTATAAAGCTTTGAGAAAACAGCTCGCACCGACCTGCCACTTAGCAACTATCTTTCAGAAACGGGAGGAGACTTTAAGGGACTACATTGCCAGATTCAGGCGTGAGGTAAACAATGTGGAGAATCCCTCGAATGAAAGTATCTTAACTGCTATTTCTGTAGGGCTGAGGAAGGACGGAAAGCTTTATAAAAGCATCTACAGGAACCTTGTGAAAAGCCTGGGGGAATTCTATGATCATGCAGCAAAAGAGATTTGCTCGGAAGATACTTTCGGGCAAAAGAAGTCCAGCGAGCAGAAAAATGGAACGAGCAGTTCGCGCCAGGGAAAAAAGAGGGGTCAGCGTGAAAGTGAAAAGAGCGGTCACAAGCATCGCTCTAGCAATCAGGTAGCGAAGTGGTTAAAAAATGAGTCCGGAAGAAGGACATCTTTACCAAGAGATCGCTATCAGAATTACAGAGTCTTGACTGACAAACAAGACAGGATCTTTGAAGCCGAGAAAATACGGGAGAACTTCAGGAAGCCCAGTCCCACAAATATCCCGAGAAGATTCTAAGATCCGAGGAAATATTGTGCCTACCATAGAGAAAACGGGCACTATACTTCTCAGTGCAGGGAACTCAAGGATGCAATAGAGGAACTGATCAGAAGAGGTCGTCTAAGGAAGTATGTAGCGCGACCAGAAAGTCAGCATCCCCAAGAACGGCATCAGCCAGTACAGGAACGCCCTGATCCATCTCAATAACTTGTCCAGCAACAACCGCAGTAGATGGCTGATCAAGGCCATCTATCCGCCGTGAGAACCATTTTTACTATCCATGGAGGGCTGCACATTGCAGGGACATCCAATAGATCATAAGAGCGTTATGTGCGGGAAGCCAGCCGAGTCCTTTTGATTGGGCACAGTGAAATAGAAGGGCCGGCCAAGAAAGCCAGAGTAACTTCAGGTGGCATGATGTTTAATGAAGAGGATGCCAGAGGTGTACATTGGCCCCATAATGACGCACTAGTCATCAAGGCAAGAATTGGCAACACTGAAGTAAGGAGGATAATGATGGACACGGGTAGCTCGGTAAATGTGATGTAAAGAGGTTCTTTCGAACAAATGGGTTTGGCGTTCGAGCAATTAGCACCATCCCCTGAACCCTTTTTTTATTTTACAGGGGATGCAATTGTGCTGTTGGGGCATATCAGACTTCCCCTCGCTATTGGGGATTTGGACAGGTAGGCTCTTGCGATGGCCGATTTCTTGGTTATCGATTGTCCTTCGGCATATAATATTATCCTCGGAAGATCGGCTATGAATGACCTAGATATAGCAATATCCACCATAACACTTACTATCAAATTCCCCACTCTGAATGGGGTAGGGTGTATCAAAGGAGAACAGGAAGTAGCGAGGAGGTGCTATAAAAATGCAGTAAAAGCTGGGGTTAAGGGAAAGAAGGTCAGCATGGTGACCGAGGAAAAGAAACAATCGATCAGTGTTACAGGAGTAAGTCAGGACTTGGATCCAAGAGAAATAGATGAAGATCGAGCAACAAGTCCTGTGGAAGAATTGGAGGATGTGCATGTTAGCGAGCTGGACGCTAGACGATATTTGAAGATAGGGAAAGACTTACTCCCGGACATCAAGGCGCAACTCGTTTAGTTCTTAAAAGAAAATCTGGATTTCTTCGCATGGAATCATGAAGACATGGTAGGGATTAGCCTGGACATAATGTCGCACAGGCTAAACATCAATCCTCTCTACAAACCAGTTCGTCAAAAGAGGAGACCAATGACAGAAGAACGCTATGAGGCGTTCAGAGAAGAGGTGGAAAAGCTCCTGACGAACAAATTCATCAGAGAAGTCTATTATCCGGTCTGGGTGGCAAACCCTGTTCTAGTAAAGAAGAAGAACGAAAAATGGAGGAACTATATCGACTTCACCGATCTAAACAAGGCCTGTCAGAAGGACAGTTTTCCTTTGCCACGGATCGACCAACTTGTTGATGGTACTGCTGGACATCAGCTCCTCAGTTTCATGGATGCCTATTCGGGGTATAATCAAATCCCGATGAACCCCAACGATGAGGAGCACACTTCCTTTGTTACCGATCGAGGGCTTTATTACTACAAGGTAATGTCGTTTGGGTTGAAGAATACGGGAGCAACTTACCAGGTTGGTAAATATGATGTTTGAACATCTAATTGGGGGAACAATGGAAGTATATGTCGATGACATGTTGGTAAAATCCAAACGAGCATGCGAACATGTGCGTAATTTGGAAGGAATGTTCCAGATCCTGCGAAAATTCTAGATGAAGCTGAATCCCTTGAAGTGTGCATTCAAAGTAGCTTCGGGCAAGTTTTTAGGATTCATGGTCAACAGTAGAGGGATTGAAGCAAACCCCAAGAAGATCAAAGCTTTTATTGACATAAAGTCACCTACAAAGATCAAGGAGGTACAGAGTTTAAACGACCAAGTCGTCGCCCTGAGCAGGTTTATATCCAGGTCGACAGATAGATGCATTCCGTTTTTCAACGTGTTGAAAAAGGCTAGAAATTTTTAGTGCACTGAGGAATGTGAAGCAACCTTTCAACAGTTGAAGGAATACATGGGTCGAGCACCTTTACTATCTAAGCCAGTAGAAGGGGAGAAACTGGTCGTTTATTTAGGAGTTTCCCAGTACGCCCTTAATGTGGCCCTAATCCGTGAGGAAGATGGAAAGCAACTTCCCGTTTACTATATAAGCAAAAGGTTGCTCGATGCAGAAACCAGATATACGCCCATGGAAAAGCTTGCATACTGTTTGGTGATAGCATCAAGGAAGCTCCGCCCTTACTTTCAGGCCTATACCATTGAAGTTCAGACCAGGTACCCTCTGAAACAGGTTCTTCAAAAGCCGGACACCTCTAGTCGCTTGCTTAAATAGGCCATTGAGCTCGCCCAGTTTGAAATAGAATTTAAGCCCCGGATAACAATCAAAGGGCAGGTGCTAGCAGATTTTGTGGCTAAGTTCACAGGGCCGAGTAGTGAAGAACCCGAGTCTTCTGAAGGTCCATTTTGGGAGCTATATGTAGATGGATCCTCGAGCGAGCAAAAGGCTGAGGCTGGTGTAATGCTGATAAGCCCGAAAGGTTATAGAATTCTGTGAGCTTTAAGATTCAAATTTAAGGCCACCAACAACGAGGCTGAATATGAAGCATTGTTGGCAGGATTAAGATTGGCCAAAGAAGTACGAGCAGCACGAGTAAGGATTTATAGTGATTCATAGCTTGTTGTATGCCAGGTCCGGGAAGAGTACCAGGCCAAAGGGTCAAAAATGGCCATCTATCTACAAAAGGTCCGGGAACTTTTGGCGGGGTTCAAGAAGTATGAATTGCAGCATGTCCCGCGATCACAAAACTCTCATGCAGATGCATTAGTTCGTTTGGTCACGGCTAAAGACGCAGATTTCATGGGGGTTGTACCAGTAGAAGTCTTGCCCGTCTCAAACACAGAATCACGAGATGAGACGATGGCAATTGTGGTAGCACCAGACTCCTGGATGAATCCTCTGATAGAGTATTTACAAAACGGTAGATTACCTGAAGATAAATTGGAGTCTCATCGTCTTCGAGCGCGGGCAGCCCAGTATTGCATCTGTGACGACAGACTGTACAAAAAAGGATTCTCGGCTCCACTGCTTAGGTGCATTGATGGCTTGGACTGTCAAGCTGTTCTGAGTGACTACATGCTAGACACTATGGCAATCATGTTGGGGGGCTATCATTAGCTCAGAAAGCTCTTCGACAGGGGTACTATTGGCCAACGATGAAGCAGGACTCGATTGAGATAGTCAAGAAATGTGACAAATGTCAGAGGTTTGCCAAAATTCCTCGAGTTCCACCAACCTTTTTGCAGCAGATGGTCAGTCCGTGGTCTTTCGCCATCTGGGGCATGGACCTGATCGGACCGTTTCCCACAGCTCGAGGAAGGTGTAAGCACGCCATTGTAGCAGTGGATTATTTCACAAAGTGGGTAGAAGCTAAAGAGCTTGCTGAGATATCTTCCACTAAAGTCGAGAAATTTGTCTGGAAAAACATTATTTGCAAGTTCGGAGTTCCATAGCAGATCGTGATGGATAATGGAACCCAGTTTAGTAGCGAGCAGTTTCAAAAGTTTTGCAGAGATCTCAGTATTAAAAAGAGCTTCTCGGCAGTAGATCACCCACAGACCAACGGACAAGTGGAGGTTGTCAACAAAATCATCAAGCAAAACTTAAAGACTAAGTTGGAGGCAAGAAAATGAGCTTGGGTGGATGAGCTGCAGAAAGTATTGTGGGCGTACAAAACCATTGCTCGCAACACTACGGGAGAAACTCATTTTTCATTGGTCTATGGCTCGGAAGCGATGATCCCAGCAAAATATGAGGTTGCTAGTCAAAGAAGAGCAACGTTCAATCAAGAGAATAACGACCATCTGCTCGCTGCTAATTTGGATCTGATCGAGGAGGCGAGAGATGAAGCCCAAATGAGGATTGCTGTCTATCAACGACGAGTTGCCAGGTTCTACAATAGGAAGGTCCGCGTCCGGAAGTTTAAGGCAGGAGATCTGGTTTTGCGCCTTATTTTACCAACTGCCCGGAAAGCTAGCGATGGAACTCTCGGCCCAAATTGGGAGGGACCTTTTATTGTGAAAAAAAGTCTAGAAAATTGAGCTTACCACCTGACTAATTCGGAAGGAGCAGAAGTACCTCGAGCATGAAACGCTGAGAATCTGTGACCATATTATGCTTAGTTTATTCAGGTTTTTGACAATTTTTGCTTTAAAAATTCATTTTTGGTGTGTATGAATGCAGCTGTTGAATTAATAAAGATTTTCTTCAAATGGCAATTCTTGATCGTTTCACATTCGGCTGATTATGATTTTTACTCATGCTTTGGAAGGATCAATTGCTACCTGTGAGTGAGTAGACTCTGAAAGGTTCAATTGATACCTATAAGCAAATGCTCTAGAAGATATGATTACCACCTGTGAGTAGTCGGGCTCTGGAAAGTGTACTCATTATTTGTGAGCTGAAATAACCTTGGAAGATCTATGTAGCTTGTGAGTGAGCAAGCTCTGGAAGGAACATTTTATCTGTAGGTTTAAACGAGCAGAGGTAAGGGGCCTTAAATGGATAATTTCAGCATGATAGCTGTCCCCACACCTACTCTGCTCAAATAAATTTAAGCGCTGGGAAAAGTTGACAGCTCAAACCAATTGGAAAAGGCAAATGGTCTATCTGGATAATTAATCGAGCAGAGGTAAGAGGCGTTAAGGGATAATTTCAGCATGTTAGCTATCCCCACACCTACTCTGTTCGGATGAATTTAAAAAGAAAATATTATAAAGCGAGCCAACTGGCCAGATAGTTGATCAAGCAAAGGAAATGGGCCTTAAAAAGGATAATTTCAGTATGACAACTGTCCCCACACCTACTCTGCAAGAATAAAAGCTTATCACTGTTTCAACTTACGCAATTGAACAAAACAACTAGTAAAGATGCAAATAAGGAATAATGGTTAAACAATTTATCAGACCAAATAATATTGTCAATAATACGAGTTTATTACAAGTAAATAGGTAAGAAAAATTCCTAATTGTTAGGAGGAAAATTCTACTGACCAAACGCCCCGCTGTTATCTATGTTGATTGGATGAGGAGAACTGGAGGAAGATCCTATATGAGCAGAAGCGGCACCATCAGGGGGATGTTCGGATGAGGAAGCCGGAGGATTGGCTTTTGATTGAGCTTGTTGGGCGTACAACTTCACTTCTGCCACGGCCTCTGGACCAAAGAATGAAACATCCACGTCTAGACGTTTGCACCACAGGTTGTACAGGAACAAGCTCGCTGTTCTTTCCTCTGCTTCCCGTACTAAGGTCTCAGTACGCTCCCGCTCCAAGGCAATCTGTTCCTTAAGAGAGATCGTCTCCTGTCTCATTGCTTCCCTAACTATTCTAGCTTCAGCCGTTTCATGCTCGCGCAAGGACAATTTCCCCTTCAGCTCCTCATTTTCTGTTTTCAGTTTCTTCTCTGAATCCTGAACAAAATGAAGAGCATGCTTCAACTTCTCAATCTCTTTGTCCCTGGAGATAATCTGCTCATTTTGCATCTGCATGGTCTCTCACTGCTCGAGCTTTTGGTTAATAGTTTTCTCATGTTCCTACTCCAGGTCGCGGAAGGCCTCCCTTGATTTTTCAAGCTCCAGTTCATAGGAGCTCACCTCTCCTTGTATTCTATTCTTTTCATCTTCTAGGGAATTAATGGTGGCCTCCATGGCAGCTTTCTCCTCGGGCCAATCAGCAATCTCTCTGAGGAGTTTCATGTAAGCCATGGACGCTTGAAACTAGTTGTGAGTCAAACAGGAAGAACGAAGAAAGAAAAGCAATAGCAATAAGAGTAAAAGGCTTACGAGCATGTTGTGGAAGCCCAAGTAGTTGATTAGCCTCTCGCCCTTCATCTCTTCGTTATAAAGGGCTGGTTTCTTCATTCCTAGGAATTGAGGCGCACGATCCAAAAGATCGTTGTAGTATATCCCTACATCAAAATCCTGGGTTTGCCCTTTAGTAGCAGAATCTGTCTCCTGCGTCCTTCGACGCTTGGTAGGGGGTTTTGCAGTTCCTGAGTCGGTAATCCCTTTACCTTTATCGACGCTTTGGGGGCGAGCAGTCGGAGAACTGCTGGCGGCAGGAATGGACTGAGAAGCGGCATCTTTGTGTGCATCTCTGTTCGAAGATTTTCTCCCTAGTGATTTTTGTTTCATGAGGCGAACAGGGGAAGCGTCAGAATCCTTTTAGAGAGGCGATTCTGAAAGAAACTCAGCAGCAGCAAGAGTATCCGAACTCCTAACAGCTTGGTCAAATTTCTTTGAGACAGAAACCTGACCGAGTAAAGGTTGCTTGAAATGAAGCCTCACCATTTTCGGAGCTTGTGTATTTGCTAAATATGGAATTTTCTGTCCGGAGGCTTCGAAAGCAGAAGGGATCTTTTTGTCCTCATGGGAGCTTAGGTCGGAGCTTTTGTCCAGCAATTCTCGGTCAGCTGTAGGGGCAAGACCGTGTAGTTGTAAAAGGGAATCAGATGGCAGCTGATTGTCCGAAAGAGTTTTTACTTCAGAAAATCGATCTAACAAGGAAAGCTCCTGATCGGAAAGAGGAATCTCACTCTTGGATACGTCTGTATAAAGAAAACATTATCGATGAGCAGAATGTAAATAAAAGGTATAAATGTGAATACACTTACGGGGAGTGAGGCAAAAGGAAAAATTCTTCAGCTTTGATAAAGACAGACATAACACATAGAACCATCGCGACTTGTAGTCGCCTACGTTGGACTTACTGACCCCTTGAGGAAGGCTGACTTTGTAAGGAGACTTTCGGGCCGAAATATAATAAAATCCATCTTTCTTGTCGGATTTAGGGCCCGTAGTGCTTCTAAACAAAAAAAGATGTTGGATCATTATAGGGGTCGGAGGGGGAAGACCGTTCTTGAGAAAAATTGAAGTTAAGGCCGTAAGGTGAGCATAAGAATTAGAAGTAAGTTGAAAGGGGGCCAAATTAAGGTCGTTCAGAAGAGCGACTAGGTAAGGGTGAATCAAAAATCTAAAACCGGCTTCTATGTGTTGGTGGCTAATAGCAAAGAAACCTTTATGAGGGAAGGCCGCGTGGTCAGAAGCCTTTGTCACCATAGCCCGGCAACAAGAAGGTAAGGAGAAGCCTTCAACAATGGTTTCAAGATCGCTAAGGCTAAGGGAAGATTAATATCTGAAAAAGGGGGAACGAGCAGAGGAAGCAGCAGCCCCACTACTCTGAGAGATAGTGTTATCAGTGTCCCTGACTCGATCAAGATCCTCATCGGAGACCGCATCAGTAGACCCCACTTTATGACCACGACGACTACGACCAGACATCTACAAAAACAACAAGGAAATCAGGTCGCAGAAAGTAGACTAGAACTCAGTATTTAAAAGTACCCCCACTTCTCTAAAAAGACTAGCCGCATGTGCAAAAAAGGCTACTAGGCATAGGAGGAACCTTATTTGTAAGCCTAACAGATTACAGGGAACATTGAACAAACTAATGGATTCTTAATCCCACTATGTTAAGGATATCGGACAAATTCCAGCAAGAAAAGACATGCGTGTATGTAACTTAAAACAGTTAAATAAATATCTATTCCAGATTCCTTAAGCAAAATCATGATTAAGGTGCAACAAAGACGCTTGCAAACAGGGACGTACAACTGCACAATCAAATACATACAAGCAACAAACACAATCAAAAAGGTTGAGAAAGGGTGTGAGAAGTTACCTTGGGCATGGATGGAGAGTTTCACCGTGAAGAAGAAGAAGGTGCAGAAGAGCAATAGCGGATGAGAGAAAAAATGGAAGCAGTAAAGCGCCTGTCTTCAAAAATGACTGGTAAAGTGCGAAGATGGAGAGACAAAGGGTTTATGTACAGCTGACATCCTGAAACCCCAATCGTCAGGTCAGGACACCCGAATCGTCATCAGTAATTCAGCAGTTCAGCGCGAAAATCGCGGTTTCATCATCATGAGCAGTCATCAAAAAGACGCGCATTTAATGCATGCATTAATAAACGCGACGCTTGATGTGCATAAGGCTAGTGCTTAGGGAACTGCCACATGGTATAAACAAAATAGCATTTAAAAAGAGGCGACGGTCCATATCTCACCAAAAGAACTCTAAAAATAAGAATGTCGCTTTCAGTATAAAAAATGTACTAAAAGCAAGGAGGCTAGTGTTGTGGGTATTTTAGTACAAGGGAAAAGCCCAAGAACGAAGACCCATCGTATCAAGAAGCCCAGGAAGTACTAGTCAAAATGGTCAGAAGTCAAAAGAGGGAGTATAGTCATTCAGTAACAAATATACCCGAGTACACTCGATTACATGATTGAGCACCTTAAAAATACTAAGTGTCCAAATTAACTATGCGAAGGTAAAGCATAAAGGAAGTCTGTTCGCAGACTAAAGGCTGCTTGATAAGTATCCTTTAGAAGTCATCGCAGCGATCAGAAATTCTGTTCTTCTGCTCGATAGTCAGTGGATAGCCGTTTATGCTCGTCTGTTCGATAGCGGAAGCGTCTAACCATCAAAGCAGGCTGATCGATGGGTGCAACCTCTAATCGCTGAAATAGCCTGCTCGTCCAATACAACGTCTGATCGTTAAACAGAATTGTTTGCCAAAGTTGATTAGTTGACCTTCTAGAAGGCAAATCAATTCAATTCAGGAAAGGAGTCAACTTGCCTATTTTTATCGAATCTCTACAATCTTGGCAATTGCTATATTTGCAATAAAGATAATTTCGAAAGATATTATCTCAATTAATGTATATTATTTTTTGCTTTATCTGTAAGATTCTCAAACCTATTCCAATTGTAACATCTCCACTATAAATAGGAGATAAAATTCAGTGTAAAGGAGAGAGTAAAATAAAAAAAATACAATTACTTCGAGAGAGAAAATGGGTGATTATCGTGAACGTAGGCCATTGTTCTTACCGAACCACGTAAAATCTTGTTGTCTGGTTTGTTTTGGTCCTGGTAATATTCGTTTCGTGTGTGGTTTGTTGTATCGCAGGTATTGGGCTTGGAGAACCGGGTTGACCAAAATTGAGTGTCAACACTAGTCTTTGTAAATTCTAATATGGAGTAGATTTATTTTTCTAAGGTTATGATGTAGCCTAACTTTGATGTTTCAATCCTTTGTTCAATTTAATTAAGGATTTTTATTTTGGTTGATGCATTTAATACTGTGTTTAATGCTTCTAAATAACTGATCACTATTTAGTTGAATTATTGATCATAATGATAGCGGAAGCTGATTTATGTGTCTAGTTCATTGTATTGAATGTCATAAATTACATATAGGATAGGAATATACCTGCATGATTTGTGTAGTCTATAAAAGAGATCCATAAATCTTAATGAATCCATTAATGTTTTAACTTACATGGGGACATAGCAGTTAAGCTTTATAGGATATTTTCCTTAGACCTCGGGAGGGGCTATGTGAATAATTCAGGGAATCTCGACTAGCAACTGGATAATTAATTTTTGTTAAAAAGAACAAAGGGGAGGAACAGATTAGTTATGGTGAAATCAGAACCTTAGAATTTTCATTCATTGAATTACTTTTTATTTATTTACATTTGCATTTAAATTTAATTTTAGTTTTCACCTCTAATTTCATCTACCAAATAAAAGTTGAGTTATTTTAATTTTGGGCATTAATTAACAACAATCCTTGTGAGACGATACTTCTCTCATCACTTTATTACTTGTTCGGCTCGTCGACTTACGATTTTGCACAACAGTGGTCATGATGCATTACTAGATGCCAATCTTGATCTACTTGGAATCAATTAGTTGATTGGTGAATCAAGAATTAAATCAAAAAGTTTAATTTAATCTAATCTTAATTTGATTAGGATTATAATTCATTCCGGGTTGCCAACGTGTTCGGATACCTAATAGGTCACACACTTAAGCAACTCGATATACAGTGTAAAATAGCTATTCAATAGGATTTAATATATTAACGTGAGATGTTAATATTAATGGTGATAAAATAAAATAATGACCCATTAATTTTATTAGGATCAATTTAATTTAATTAGATTAAATTAAAACTGGACCTAAAACTGATGAGTTAGGCAAATTCCTAATGGGCTTAGATTATGGTTTCATTTCTTTGCCCAAAAGAAAGACTAGATTGCTTATAAGTACCCATGTGATGTGTCAATAATGAATAATACAATCTCTGTTAGAAAAAAAATTAAGGCAAAACAAGAAGCTCTCAATATCACCACATAGCCAACCACCTTGACTAGCACATAGGGTGTTTGGCTATCGTCATCTCCATTTGGGTTTTTGAACATCGTGTTGCTGTATGGATACTTTAGAGGCGATTCTGCGGTTGGATTGCTAGTGGATTAGATCATACGATAAGAGAATGAGCCACCAACGAGGGTATGGTTTCAATAAAACACCCTATGTATGTTTAATTATATTGGTTTTAAACTAATCTAGAGTGATCCAATTTGATTTTTTGATTTTTGTTTGTTGTAAATTTTTTTTTTCCACTACGCTATGATGTATGAGATGCATACCAAAACCCAACAGTGGTATCAGAGCCTCTCTAGATTGATTTAAAATCAAGTTCTAAAAACTGAATTTGAAAAAAAAGAATTTATTTCTGGACCAATTTTGATAATGACATTCGAGCACTTAGATTTTGTTAATATTTTTGGCTTGTTTAATTTCTCTATGTTGTTAACATATTAACAAACTAGCGTATAAAAATTGGGCACAATCTGACATCGTTTAGTCAGTCAAAAAAATCATACGGTATGAACCAGAAACCAAAACCTGGGCAGAAAATATTCTGGACCAGTTTTGATAATGATATTCGACCACAGGGAATTTATTAATATTTTTGTCTTGTTTAATTTTTGTATGTTGTTAACATATTAACGAACCAGTATATAAAATTTGGGATCAATCCGACATCATTTAGTCAGTCAAAAAAATCATACGGTATGAACCAAAAACCGAAAACTGGGCAGAAAATTCTACACATTGATTTTTTGTTATGGGCTGTTTGTAATACGAATTTTGTTTGATTTTGATCTTTCAAAAACATGTTTATGATTTTTAAAAGTGTTTTAATGAATTATTACAGCTTGGTATAATTAGATTTGAAGTGTTCAAATCAAAACAAAATTGAAAATTGTGAATTGTTCATAATTTTCAATTATGGTCGGATATTCATATTAAATGAATGATTATAGTTTCCTAATAAAAGAGTTTTATTGAGATTAAATTTTCCTAAATTGATTTTATTTTAATTAATGAGATTAATTTAAGAATAAATCATATAGATCCAAAATTAAACAAAAGCCCAAGCCTATGTCATTTATTTCAATTGTTGAAGTATAATTATAATAAATGGTCGAAATCGTTTTTTTTTTTATTTTTTTTAAAGTACATATAATTTAGAAATAGGTTTTAATTATATCTGGTTAGAAATTGTTTCTCTTTGTGTATGGATAACATGATGGTTATATTACAGACTTGGCCCAATATGATTGAGCATTTGCTTGAATTTGGATTTTAATTAAAATAGGGCCTGCGTGTCGTATCTTCTCTTAATATTCTCTTTGTACTTCTCATCTCATCTCACTCCCCTCGAATGTAACTCGAGGTTTCTTATTAAATAAATGTAATAGTTATGTTTAGAAATAGATAAGATTAGAAATACGAAGAAGATGAAGATGGAATGGAAGAAGGGAATTGAAGAAGGAAAATGTCTCTTTCATTCTTTATAATTCATGCATGACCTAGGTTTGACCTTCCGGTTACTCTGTGGCTACGGGGAAATTGATATAGATAAAGTCCATAATCAACCATGTAATTTTATTACCATAATTATCTTGATAATGAATAAGGATAAATTATGCATGCCAGATGAGACTAAAATGACCAAAAACCGTAATTAACATTAAGACTAACACCTTCCATTAATATAGGAAGAACTAGAGTTATCCTCGATGTTGGGTTGTTGGGTAAACCCAAGCCTGCTCTAAGTTAATATGTTCAACCTATGGAATATGATTCCTGATTAATGGACTGATTTTAACTGAATACATGGGCTTGTTGGGTAAATCCAAGGCTTATGTATATCAGAGGTGAGAATGGGTCAATGTATGTACGATATACACATATCAAAGATGTTGATAGCCCAATGTTTTAGTAGATGCATTGAGATGCAATTGGTATGAGATACCTACCATTTGAAGTCAAGGAGGCTTGTTGGGTAAACCTAAGGTCTCCTTTAATGAATGATGGATACTAACCCACTTAGATGCTTTCCAGGATTAATAGTGAGGGCTATTAATTCGTAGTAAAATAATGGGAGTGTAATACGCTTAATCAAAGACCACATTAAATGTATAAGCATACTAGATCTCTAACATTTCATTATTTATATCTAGGTTGAAAAGAATCATGAGCTTGAAATTGAACTTACATTCCATACTTGAGGCCAACAAACTTGCCGGGCCAAACTATTTGGACTGGATAAGGAATGTTAAAATAGTGCTCAAGTTCGAGAAAATTGCTTATGTACTTGAAAATGACATCCCTCATCCTCCAAGAGATGATGCTCCATTGGATGGGCTTGAAGCTTATCTAAAGCATAAGGATGATGCTGACATGGCGGCTTGCATCATGCTCGCTGCTATGACACCGGAACTCCAAGAACAACATGAGCATATGGATGCTCGTATTATGATTGTTCATCTTAAGGAGATATTTGATGAACGAAAAAGGACTGAAAGATTTGAAACATCTAAAAGTCTCTTCCATAGTCGAATGGCCGAAGGGGCTTCAGCCGTGGATCATGGCTTAAAGATGTTGGGCTACATTGAGAAGCTTTGATCACTTGGGTTTGTTATGGTTCATGAGCTAAGTATTAACTTAGTTCTACAGTCTTTACCTGATAGTTATTCACAGTTTGTGATGAACTATTATGTCAATAAGATTGATTCTTCACTACTTGAGTTGATCAACCTTCTCAAGACTGTTAAACCTTGTATTAGGAAGGATCAAAAGTCTATAAAGTTGGTGGATAATTCTAATTCTTTTAAAAAGAAAAAGGCTCAAATGAAATTGAAGAAGAAGAAGAATAATCCTACTAAAGCCCAATGAGGTGTCAAGAAGAAGAAGAACAAGAGCAAAGAGACACCTACAAAAGGGCTGTGCTTCCATTGTGGTAAAGCTGGTCACTAGAAGAGGAATTGTAAGGAATATCTGGATTTTCTAAAGAATGAGAAGTATGGTGATGCTTCTGCCTCAGGTATTTTTATGATTGAGATTAATACTGCTTGTGATATTAACACATGGGTATTAGATACCGGATGTGGGTCTCACATATATGCTAATATGCATGGACTCAAGAACAATAGGAAACTGAAGAAAGGAGATGTTGACTTACGAGTGGGAAATGGAGCAAAAGTTGCTACATTAGCTGTAGGGACATACTCCTTGACTTTACCTTCAGGATTAATATTAAATTTAGATAATTGCTTTTATGTGCCTATTATTTCAAAGAACATAATTTCAGTTTCCAGTTTAGTGAAACATGGATTTCATTTTACTATTAAGGATAATAGTTGTTCTATATGGTTGAATGACATTTGTTATTGTTTTGGTACTATTAGTAATGAGATTTATATTCTGGGTTTATCTAATTCAATTCTCAATCTAAATACCAAAAGATTAAAACGGATAACCTGAAACACTCCTATTTATGGCATTGTCGACTTGGGCATATAAACAAGAAGCACATGAACAAGTTACACAAGTATGGTAGCTTGGGATCATTCGATTATGAATCTTATGATACATGCGAATCTTGTTTGCTTAGCAAGATTATTAAAATGCCCTTCTTAGGAAAGGGTGATCATGCCACTGAGTTGTTAAACCTTGTACATTCTGATATATGTGGCCTAATGACGATACAAGCCAGAGGAGGATTTTTATACTTCGTAACCTTTATCGATGACTATTCTAGATATGGTTATTTGTATTTGATGAAATACAAATCTGAAGTTTTTGAAAAGTTCAAAGAATTTAGGAACGAGGTAGAAAAACAACTTGACAAGAGTATCAAGACACTAAAATCCGATCGAGATGGTGAGTACTTGAGTCAAGAATTTCAAGATTATCTAAAAGAGAATGAAATTTTGTCTCAATGGACTCCACCATATACATCACAGCATAATGGTGTGTCTGAAAGGAGAAATCGAACTTTGTTGGACATGGTTTAATCCATGATGAGTTTTGCAAATCTTCCTAAATCCTTTCGGGGTTTTGCACTGGAAACTGTTGTTTATATACTGAACAGAACTCCATCAAAATCAGTTGATTTTACTCCATATGAGATATGGAATAATAAGAAACCCTCACTTTCTTATATGAAAGTTTGGGGTTGTCCTGCCTATGTTAAAAGCATAATGTTAGAAAAGCTTGAAGTGAAATTTGTCAAATGTCTGTTTGTAGGATATCCTAAGGAAACAAATGGATACTACTTCTATCATCCTTCAGAACAAAAGGTGCTTGTTTTGAAGCATGTTGTCTTCTTAGAGAAAGAGTTTCTTCTAAAAGAGGATAGTGGGAGTAAACTTGAACTTACAGAAGTTTAAGGAGAACAAACAGTACAAAAGGACAAAAAACAACCGATACACTCTGAACCACTACAAATGAAAATAAGATAATGAGTGAACCTATTATTACACAAGAACCTCGTAGATCATATAAAATTAGGACACCTTCTAAGAGATATGGATTTTTCATTAGGGAGCATGACCATATTCTAATCGTTGAGAACGATGAGCCTACTAACTATAAGGAAGTTCTGAAAAGTTCAAAATCTAACAAATGGCTAAAAGCCATAAAGTCATAAATGGATTCCATGTATGAAAACCAATAATGGACTTTGGTTGACCCACCTGAAGGAATAAAACCTATAGGGTGTAAATGGGTTTTCAAAAAGAAAACTGACATGAAGGGTAATGTGGTTACCCATAAAGCTCGCTTAGTAGCAAAAGGATATCGTCAGAAGTAAGGAATTGATTATGACGAGACATTTTCTCCAATAGCTATGCTTAAATACATAAGAATACTCTTTGCTATTGTTGCTCATTATAATTATGAGATATGGCAAATGGATGTAAAAACAGTTTTCCTTGATAGAAATCTGACCAAGGAAATGTATATGACACAACCCAAGGGATTTACATTCAAAGATAACAATAAAGTATGTAAGCTACAAAGGTCGATTTATGGACTTAAGCAAGCATCTAGGAGTTGGACCATTCGTTTTGATGAGATAGTTAAAGAGTTTGGATTCCCACAAAACATGGATGAACCTTGTGTATACAAAAAGGTCAATGGGAGTGCAATCATTTTCTTAGTATTATATGTGGATGACATATTGCTTATAGGAAACGATGTCTCAGTTTTTCAATCAATCAAGATATGGCTTTCTAAGAAATTCTTCATGAAAGACCTCAGTGAAACAACCTATATACTGGGGATAATGATTTATCAAGATAGATCCAAAAGGTTGCTAAGTTTAATGCAGTCTACATACATAGATAAGATGCTAAAAAGGTTTAGCATGGATCAATCCAAAAGAGGATATTTACCTATGTCACATGGGATAAATCTCTCCAAGTCTATGTGTCCTGAAACATAAGAAGAGAGGGAACACATGAAAAAGATCCCATATGCATCAGCTGTAGGATCTATCATGTTTGCTATGTTATGTACTAGACCCGATGTTTCATATGCTTTGAGTGTTATGAGCAAATATCAATCTGACCCTGGTAAGAAACATTGGGTAGCTGTAAAGAACATTCTTAAGTACTTAAGAAGAACTAAGGATGTTTTATTGGTTTATAGAGATGGTGATCTACAGGTAAATGGGTATACTGATGCCAGTTTTCAATTCGATAAGGATGACTTAAAATCACAGTCTGGATATGTGTTCACTTTGTGTGGAGGCGCAGTTAGGTGGAAGAGTTCCAAACAAGATACAACTACGGATTCAACAACCGAAGCGAAATATATTGTAGCTTTAGAGGCTACAAAAGAAGCAGTGTGGATCAAGAAATTCATCATAGAATTAGGAGTGGTTCCAAGTATTGTTGACCCGATACCTTTGTATTGTGACAACAATAGAGCCATTGCACAAGCAAAGGAACCACGATCTCATTAAAGATCAAAACATGTGCTCCAAAGGTACCATTTGATATAGAAATAATTGGTAGACAAGATATAAAGATTGAAAGAATTTCCACAGATCAAAACATTGCAGATCCAATGACTAAACCACTTCCCTAGAAGAAATATAATGCTCATGTAAACATCTTTGGTATTAGATACATTGGTGATTGGATCTAGTACAAGTGGGAGTATGTTAGTCATGTGTCCTAGAACCAATCAACTATAGGTTGTATTTATGCATATTTCATTTTAATAAAACAATATTATTATTAGTATATATTATTATATTCAACTGCGTAATAAAGTCCCTAGTATATATAACACAGTGTAAAGGAAATCATGAAAGAGTTCATGATATGAGATTCCTATTACATACAAATGTGTTTATACTTAAATATCCCTAGTCATAGTATTAATGAGATGGGACATCATTAGTACAGATAGACTAGTGCGTGTTATACTCCTCGATTGGTATCGAGCAGTAGTTCTCATAAGCTGATGGCATATGAGATGCCTAAAGTAAACATGTGGATGCTTGTTTAGAATGAGTACATTGGATGACCTTATTGTAAGATGATCACATGGATAGTTTTATGTTAGTGATCTCATCTTAATATAGCAGTAGGTGCAAGTATCCTTTGACATGAGATCTCCAAAGTACATTGAGTATCTACTGTCGTCCTTTAATGTCATTCCTTGTTGACTCGAAAAGTTAACTCGTAGGGTGGTACTTGTATTCGACATGAGCTACTCGAGCGTAGTTGAGTGATCAATAAAGGATTCGTCACTTCTCATAATAGAAGAAAATATCTCACGGCCTCTTAAGGAAATTGTTATTCTAGGAATCTATGGCCAGAGTGATCGTATCAATGGAAGAGTTTCCCAAGATACGTAATTGGGAATAACGGATTTCGGGAACAAGAACTAATAAGTTCGGGCTAGACATGACTTAGTCATTCTAGTGAGAGTTGACACATCGTCCATACTTATAACCGAATGAGATATGTTATGACGAAAGGATGAATTGCACAGTAACTGCCTATGGAAAGGTATTGTTCTAACCACGAAAAATTCTGGGCACTTGGGTGGTCATGATGCATCGCTAGATGCCAATCTTGATCTACTCGGAATCAATTAGTTGATTGGTGAATTAATGATTAAATCAAAAGGTTTGATTTAATCTAATCCTAATTTGATTAGGATTATAATTCATTACGGGTTGCCAACGTGTTCGGATACCTAATGGGTCACATAATTAAGAAACTCGATATACAATGTAAAATGACTATTCAATAGGATTTAATATATTAACATGAGATATTAATATTAATGGTGATAAAATAAAATAATGACCCATTTATTTTATTATGATCAATTTAATTTAATTAGATTAAATTAAAATTGGACCTAAAACTAATGGGTTAGGCAAATTCCTAATGGGTTTAGATTATGGTTTCTTTTCTTTACCAAGAAAGACTAGATTGCCTATAAGTGCTCATGTGATGGGTTAGCAATGAACAATATAATCTCTCTTAGAAAAAAAAATTAGGGCAAAACAAGAAGCTCTCAATATCACCACATAGCCAACCACCTTGACTAGCACATAGGGTGTTTGGCTATCACCATCTTCAATTGGGTTTTTGAACATCGTGTTGCTGTGTGGATACCTTAGAGGCGATTCTATGCTTGGATTGCTAGTGGATTAGATCATACGAGAAGGGAATGAGCCACCAACGAATGTATGGTTTTAATAAAACACCCTATATATGTTTAATTGTATTGGTTTTAAACTAATCTAGAGTAGTGTTCCAAAACTCGCTACTCGATCGACGAGTACTCAGAAACTCGGTGAGTACTCGATGAGGGGTAAATTGGTAAAAACTATAAAAATGTATAAAAAACTATAAATAACGTAAAGAAATGGGCTAATTGAAAATAACAAAAATATTATATTGTTAAAGATAATGGTTTTTTTGAAATAATGAAGGGTAATTTTGTCTAAAACCTAAAAAGCTGAGGGACATTTTCGGATAAGTATTTGAAACCAACAAGTCCAAACTGGCAGACCCTATTTTCTTCCACATCTCCTTCAATTCTCTGTGTCTCTACTCTACTATTTGATTTCATTCTTCTTCTTCTTCTTCCGATCTTCATGGCAATGAATCTTAAAAGACAATAAATTGAGATGATGACAGCAATGCAACGGACAAAGTAGACAAAGTGGATTCACAGACAGAGACGGTGACTACGGTGGAAGGAGCGACGGAGGACGACGACAAGACAGCAGCAACAGAAGTCGACCGGCGATAGCAGAACCAGACTCAGCAGGATCGATAGAAGCAACTCGGTCGACCGACGATAACAAAAACGCAGAAGCAGAAGTGCAGAACAAAAATGCAGAAGCAAAAGTGCAAAACAGAACTGAACTGAAGACTGACTGCGTGCTCGAAAATAGAGTCGACGATTCCGAGTCGGGTCGAGTCAGCCCGAGTTGGGCCGAGTCAGTACGACTGATCGGGCTAAAATTATGCACGATTATATATTCTTAACCTATACTCTTGTGATGAAAACACGAGTAAAATAGGGGTTTTCTAATGTTTTCTAAGTGTTTTGTGAAGAAATTGAATGCAGGGACTGAACTGCAAATTTTTATAAAATTTTGGGGCAAAAGTATAATTTTTAAAACTTGAGGGGCCTTTTCGTAAGTGTACTTGCAGGCCATAGCTGCTGGCTGATTTCTAGTAGCCCACACCAGTAGCTAGCCGCTGGAAGTATACGCAGGCCTGTGGCCTGCGTCCGTGGGCTGCGTCCAGTTTTGTTTCGCGTTTTGCGCGTAAACGACGTGTGATACGGTCAAAACGTGCGTTGCAAAAATTTCCTTACATATTTCACGCATGGAAAATCACCAAGAATTTCTTAATTGATTTGTGGAAGATAATTTAGGCAATCAATCAAGGTTTGGAAGGAAATTCAAGCGGTCTTGCAGAAGATCTTTAAGTTAATTTGGTAAGCAGTCAAAGCATGGATTCAAGCGATCGATATATGGTTTTCACAGAGAATATATTGGAGCAAATTGAGGGAGCTATGTCGGCAATTGACAGAGAAATAAGGAAGTCAACTAATGCTTGAAAAATATTTTCTTCTGATATAAATTTATTCTTTCGACAGACAAAAGAAGGAAAACTTTCGGCGGAGAGAAAAGAGAGAAAATTTTAGGGTTTTGCTTTCATAGATTCTTTCTTTTGGACGGTAGCCGACAGCAGAGAGGGGTTGAAAAAAGAGAGTATCGCTAGGATCTCATCATCATCAAAACAAAAAGCACTCGAGCATATTCAATTTCAGCAGGGAGCGACCTCTCAGAGAATAACATAGTGATTATTCCATCTTTTTGTTGATTGTTTTAATGTCGTTTAATTGCACTTCAATTTTATACACTGTGTTATTCAACTTCATGTCGAACTAATTTCAATTTCTAAGGCTACAATGTAGCCGATTTATTTCATCACCTATTCAATGAGTTTTTGGATTAATGGATGATTGTTTTCTTTTATATTCGTATTCTATTCTATTGGATCTTAATGCTGTAAATCAAATAAGGCCTGTTAATTGACAGATCTGGTGACTATGATGCGCTTGACAAAGGTATCATATGTTAAACGGTAATAGAATAACATAATCTGTAGAGGATAGACATATACCTATAGGATTGTGTAATCATATGTGGGTAATTGAAACTTAATGAGTTCGAATTAATTTAATCTATATAGATATATAATAGATTAATTATTCTGGATAATATTACTTGACTGATCGAAAGAGGTTGATAATTGATTTAGAACTTTACCCGATTAATTACAATATAAAAGTCATTACTTTTATGAGAATAAAATGAGAATAGATTGATGAAATAAAAAGGTGAAATTGTGCCTTAGATCTACTAATCTGCTGTTAGTTTCGTCATTTAATTTGGTTGTTTATTTTATTATTTTTTTTTCTTGTTTTATTATATTGTCATTCACCTTTATTTGAGTTTTGATAGTTTGAATAAAATTGTCTCAATCAATTTTGGTAATTGATACATAAAATTTAGCAATTGTCCCTGTGGGAACGACCTTGATTTGCCATTATATTACATTGTGACCGTGTATACTTGCACGCGACCTATTGTAATTAGTGCATTAGGAATTTACCCATCAAGTTTTTGGTGCCGTTGTCAGGGACAACGTGCTATTTTATAGTATCAATATGAATACTAGTTGAAACAATCTTACTTCAGACAATTTTATTTTGCATTTTTTTTTTCAGGTGCTAACAGACGTTTTATGCGAAGGTCTAAAAGCGCTGAATTATTGCCATTCGATAGTGAAATTGAGAGAACAGTTCGTGGAATAAGAAAAGCTAGGCGTTTGGCAGAACATAAAGTAAAAATGGGGGATAATCAAGCACATCCCGAGGGTTCCAAACCGCTCAGAGATTATTCTATACCAACCGTGGAAGGGATTCATCAAAGTATTCGCAGACCAGCCATTCAAGCGAACAATTTTGAGATCAAACCGGCAACCATTCAAATGGTTCAATCAGCAGTGCAATTTTGCGGTTTACTCAATGAAGATCCAAATGAGCATATCGCAAATTTCTTGGAGATTTGCGACACTTTTAAGTACAATGGAGTGACAGATGATGCCATTCGGTTGAGGTTGTTCCCTTTCTCATTAAAGGATAAGGCAAAGGGCTGGCTGAATTCATTGCCTTGATCTTCTATCACTACATGGGATGAGTTGGCGCAGAAGTTCCTAGCCAAGTACTTTCCTCCAGTGAAAACAGCGCAATTAAGGAATGATATTGCTGCATTCACTCAAAGGGAAGGAGAATCATTATACGAGGCTTGAGAGAGGTTTAAAGAGATGCTTAGGAAGTGTCCTCATCATGGAGTTCCAGAATGGATGCAAATACAGACTTTTTATCAAGGTTTATCAGAGGTTGGAAGGTCCAATGTGGATGCTGCAGCAGGGGGCGCTCTATTAAAAAGAAATGTGGAGGATGCATTTGAGCTTATTGAAGAGATGTCCGCTAATATTTATCAGTGGCCTTCTGAGAGAACGAAATCCAGAAAATCAGTGGCAGGTGTACACAAGTTGGATGCAATTACAGCATTAACAGCTCAAGTTTCTGCCTTGACTAAGAGATTGGATGCTTGCGGTATGGGCACAAATGGCATTAACGCAATCCAAAGCTCATTTGTTAGTTGTGAAGATTGTGGAGGTGGTCATGCAACGGATAGTTATCCGGGTAATCAGGAGTCGGTACAGTTTGTAGCCAACTATAATAGACAACGCAATGATCCATATTCGAATGTTTACAATCCTGGGTGGAGAAATCATCCAAATTTCTCGTGGAAGCAAAATTAAGATCAAGCATCACAATTAAAGCCTACATTTCCACCTGGTTTTCAGAGTCAACCACAACAAGTTCAACCTCAAGTCAAGAAGCCTTCAATGGAGGAAATGATGTTGCAGTACATGACAAAAACTTATTCTCTCATGCAGAATCAACAGAATATGTTACAGAATCAGCAGAATCAGCTTCAGAATCAACAGAATCAGCAAAATCAATTCCAAGCTCAACTACAGAACCAGAGTGCATCAATTCGAAACTTGGAAGTGCAAATAGGGCAACTTGCTAATTCTATCAGCAGTAGATCGTATGGAAACTTACCCAGCGATACGGAGCAAAACCCTAGGAGGGAAGGTAAAGAGCAGTGTAAGGCTATCACGTTGAGGAATGGTAAGGAGCTGAATCAAAGCATAAGAAAATCTACTGTGGTGCCTAACCCATCAAAGGATGAAGAAGTACTTGCAGAGGAGGAAGAGCTCAAGAAAGAGAAAAATGATGACAAAGAGGTACCAGCAAGGCCAATATGAGAAAAGAAAGTGTCTCAAATACCATCGTTACCATTTCCTCAGAGGTTTCAGAAGAAAAAACTAGACAAGCAGTTCTCGAAGTTTCTGGAGGTATTAAAAAAGCTGCATATCAATATACCTTTTGCAGAAGCAATAGAACATATGCCTAGTTATGTGAAGTTCATGAAAGAGATCCTATCAAAGAAAAGAAAGTTGGAAGAGTTTGAGACTGTAGCACTCACAGAAGAATGCAGCGCAATCCTGCAACAGAAGTTACCTCCGAAATTAAAGGATCCAGGCAGTTTCACTATTCCATGTAGAATTGGAGAGAATTTTGAAGGAAGAGCCTTACGCGATCTGGGGGCAAGCATCAACTTGATGCCTTTATCCATTTACAAGAGATTAGGTTTGAGGGAAGCTAAGCCAACATCAGTTACTCTTCAATTTGCAGATCGATCTGTGAAAAGACCTAGAGGTATAATTGAGGATGTTTTGGTGAAAGTAGAGAAGCTTATATTTCCAGCGGATTTCATTATCCTTGACATGGAAGAAGACCAAGAGATTTTTTATCATACTGGGAAAACCCTTTTTAGCCACTGGTAGGACTATGATTGATGTGCAGCAGGGTTAGTTAACAATGAGGGTACAAGATGAAGAAGTCACTTTTAATGTTTTCAAAGCTTTGAAATTTCCTGGTGACACCGATGAATGCAAAAGAGTGGAAGTGTTACATGATTGTATTCAGGAGGTACACAATGAAGAAACTCCACTAGATGCTTTGGAAGCCGCATTGTTGGATTCAAGTAAGGGGAATCGTGAAAAAGTCTAAGATTATTTGAAAATACTTGAAGCAGCTCCAAAGTACGAGGTGTTAAATATGCATAATGCTTAACCTTTTTTAGCATCGTCGATTCTCAAGCCATCAATAGAAGAGTCACCGACTTTAGAGCTTAAACCACTCCCAAAACATTTACAATATGCTTATGTGGGGGAGGAGTCCACTTTACTAGTGATCATTTCTGCAGCACTGAATGATGTTCAAGAAGAGAAATTGTTGCGGGTGTTGAGAGAAAATAAGTTAGCTTTGGGATGGACAATCGCTGATATAAGGGGAATTAGTCCATCTTTCTGCATGCACAAAATCCTAATGGAGGATAACTATAAGCTAACTATTCAACCTCAACGCCGACTGAATCCAATTATGAAGGATGTGGTAAAGAATGAGATAATTAAACTGTTAGACGCGGGTATCATTTATCCCATCTCTGACAGTTCTTGAATCAGCCCAGTCCAATGTGTTCCCAAGAAAGAAGGAATAACGGTGGTGACAAATGAGAAAAATGAACTTATTCCAACGAGAGTGGTCAATGGCTGGCGGGTTTGTATGGATTACAGAAAGCTGAATCAAGCCACGAGAAAAGATCATTTTCCTCTACCTTTTATTGATCAGATGCTTGATAGGTTAGCCGGACATGAATTCTATTGCTTTTTAGATGGATATTCTGGGTACAACCAAATTGCCATAGCTCCAGAGGATCAGGAAAATACAACCTTTACATGTCCTTATGGTACCTTTGCTTACAGGAGAATGTCATTTGGATTATGTAATGCTCCCGCAACATTTCAACGATGTATGATGTCCATTTTTTTTGAGATGGTAGAGCAATTCCTAGAAGTTTTCATGGATGATTTTTCGGTGTTTGGGGACTCGTTCGATTTGTGCTTGCAGAATCTTGCTAAGGTGTTAAAAAGGTGCACAGAGACGAACCTAGTGTTGAACTGGGAAAAATGTCATTTTATGGTTCAGGAGGGTATCGTTTTAGGGCATAAAATCTCAGTAAGTGGCATTGAAGTGGATAGAGCGAAGATAGAGGTAATTGAGAAACTCCCACCACCTTCATTAGTCAAGGGAGTTAGGAGTTTTCTTGGACATGCAGGATTTTACAGAAGATTCATCAAAGATTTTTCCAAGATTTCAAGGCCATTATGTAGTCTCTTGAAGAAAGATGTGCATTTTAAGTTTGATGAAGATTATTTGCAAGCGTTTGAAGCTTTGAAGAAGAAATTAGTAACAGCTTCGATTATTGCAGCCCCAAATTGGAACACACCATTTGAGTTAATGTGTGATGCCAGCGATTTTGCAATAGGGGCTGTCCTTGGTCAGAGAAGGGGTAAGGTTTTCCACACTGTTTACTACACCAATAAGACATTGAATGAAGATCAAATGAATTACACCACAACAGAAAAAGAATTGCTGGCCGTAGTATTTGCATTTGACAAGTTTAGACCGTATTTGATTGGGTCTAAAGTGGTAGTCTACACAGACCACTCTGCCATTAAGTACCTTGTAACCAAGAAGGATGCCAAGCCACGTCTGATCAGATGGGTACTGCTACTACAGGAGTTCGACTTAGAGATAAGAGATAAGAAGGGGACAAAAAATCAAGTTGCGGATCATTTGTCCAGATTGGAAGGGAATAGTGCAGATGATAAGACAAATATCAATGAGGCATTCCTCGATGAGCAGCTTTTGTCGTGTAGCAATGAAGAGGCACCGTGGTACGCAGATTTTGTTAATTTCATAGTGTGCAATGTACTTCCCCCTAACTTATCATTTCAGCAGAAGAAGAAATTTCTCCATGATGTGAAAAGGTATGTATGGGATGACCCATATTTGTTCAAGCAATGTGCCAATCAGATGTTGAGACGATGTGTGCCATACGAAGAAACTGAGGATATTTTACGACATTGTCACTCGTCCAATTATGGGGGTCATTTTGGTCGAGAGCGAACTACCATAAAATTTTTACAGGTAGGGTTTTACTGGCCAACGATTTTTAAAGATGCACGGAGATTTGTGCAAACATGTGATCAATGCCAGCGGACAGGAAATATTTTGAAGCGACATGAGATGCCATTGCAGAATATTTTAGAAGTTGAGCTGTTTGATGTATGGGGTATAGACTTCATGGGACCTTTTCCGTCATCCTTTCAAAATCAGTATATCTTGGTGGTAGTGGATTACGTGTCGAAATGGGTAGAAGTTATTGCTACATCTTCAAATGACGCAAAGGTTGTGACCAAGTTTTTGAAGAAGAATATCTTTACCAGATTTGGAACACCTCGAGCCATTATCAGTGATGGAGGTTCACATTTTTGTAATCTCCAATTTGAGAGTCTTCTTAAGCAATATGGGGTCACTCACAAGATCACAACCCCATATCACCCTCAAGCTAGTGGACAAGTGGAAATTTCAAACAAGGAACTTAAGGGTATTCTAGAGAAGACTGTGAGTAGATCAAGGAAGGATTGGAGTATCAAGCTTGATGATGCACTTTGGGCTTATCGAACTGCCTATAAAACACCAATTGGAATGTCCCCCATTTCGGTTAGTGTATAGAAAAGCATGTCATCTACCAGTCGAGTTGGAGCATCAAGCGTTTTGAGCAATTAAGGCGTTGAATTTTGATTTGAAGAAAGCTGGTGATAAACGTCTTCTACAATTGGATGAGCTCGAAGAAATAAGATTGGATTCATATAAGAATGCTCGCATCTACAAGGAAAAGACAAAGCAATGGCATGATAGGAAAATCTTAGCTAAGCATTTTGTACCGGGACAGCAGGTATTGGTATTTAATTCCAGGCTTAGATTGTTCCCAGGCAAGCTCAAATCCAGATGGTCAGGTCCTTTCATTATGAAAACGGTATATCCATATGGGGCAGTGGAAGTTGAAGATGAGAAGACGAAGAATTCGTTCAAGGTTAATGGCCAAAGGTTGAAGCACTATTACAGCGGTGAAGTGGATCGTCAAAAATCCACTATCACCTTGGTGGATCACAACAATTGAACCCAGATGGAAGTCGAGCTGAAGACTAAAAATCTAGCGCTTCTTGGGAAGCAACCCAAGTTTTCAAGTAACTCATTTTATTTTTGCATTGTTTACTTTTCTTTTATTTGTTTGTTGTTTTGTTTTATCTTTTACCTATTATTTTCTGTTTGTCTACTATTTTGTGATTGATTATTTGTTTTCTTTTCTTTCATATTTAAGTGTGTTTTATTTTTATTTCATTTTATTTTTGTTCTCATGCCTTTAGTTTTTCAACCATTGAGGACAATGTTTGGACTAGGTTTAGGGGTGGAAACATTCTTGTTTCAAACTTGATTAATAAATTGACCATGTGCTATCGAGAGGAGAGTTATTGCACTATGTGATTGGTAATCTTGACTAGGGAAGAGCCATGAAAGTCATAAGCATAGTTTGATGTTATAAAAAACTTTGAGCCTAGTAGGAGAATGTAGATATATTGTGCATGCATAGTTGTGACCTATTAGTGGAGACTACCCTAGTGAGAACTTTTGAGCCATATCGTTTCATTTTAGAGGGATTATATTCATTTCCACTCTTAAATACTCTTCAAAATTTTTTCATAACTAGTTGGTCTCTTTAGGCTTTGTTTGGACTTTAAGGTCAAAAATTCATTACAATTCTTTTATTATTTCTAAAGTTTTGAGTCGTTATGTGAACTTATTGACATGAGGCAGGCATGTGTGTGATTAACTCCAGAAAAAAGGCTAAGAAACCAAAATTTCCAAACCTAAAATATGTGTGCGCCTAAAACCAATTTGAAGCCAAACACATATTGGCTTTTATTTTCTTTCATCCTTACAATTTGTCCTTGTCCTAGCCAAAATTAAAAGATAATCCTTACCCTTGGAGCTTGGATTTATTTCAAAAAAAAAAAAAAAAAGGTTGGAAGAAAAGAGTGTTGGGTGTAGAAAAACTCAGGTTTGGGGGAACTATTAAGCAAGGACATTGATCTATTCGAAGAAAAAAAAATTGATCAATGAAAAAAAAAAAAATAATAATTTGATGACGAAATAAAGGAGGCGTTGTTCAGTTAGCAAAATTGAGCTCAGTGTTAATTGCAATATTTTAAGAGATGGAATGAATAATCTTTGAAGGAGTTCAAGCTCCATTTTATTGACCGTATTCCAGTTCTTTGTGAGCCAAAACCCCTAGCCCCGTTACATCCCTTGGTAAGACCTACTGATTAATAGGAGATCATGATTGCTTAAAGTCAGAATTATGGGTGTTGCACTGACATTAGATGTCTGATTCTTTCAAGAGACCTTATTTGTGCTTAGCGTTTATAATTCATAAATTATTATACAAGCATGGTAAAGATTTGAATTTTTTCTTGATGCATAACCTCTTAATTGCTTGTATGTTGTGAGAGTGTTGTCGTAGGACTCTGTGAAATAAAATAAAATGAGTGATTTCCAGTGAGGCGTAGAGTCGAGGCGAAATAAGGTCATGGTATGTATGCATAGTGTTATCGAATTTCAAATGCTGGGTGATGAGTTGGAGAAGACGGACGATTGTGTGAAGATTACTAGTGACTTATTTTTAGTTGAGGTTCAAGATCTCAGGTGGAGTGATTATTCTTGAAGATAGCACTGAAAGATTTGTTGTTGAGTTTGAACTTGATTGTTTTACGTTTGTGGGTATCGTAGCTGGTAAACCTTCAGGAGACACAACTCCTCCTCTAGGGACACTTAGAGGTTTAAAGACTTATGACATATGCTAAATGTTATCGTGTTTACCTACGAAAATGGATGTGATTTTAATTTTGATTTTTTTTTTTTATTTTTGTTTTGTTAGATTTTTTTGCTTGAGGGCCAACAAAAGTTAGGTTTTGGGGTATTTGATCGAGCTAAAATTATGCACGATTATATATTCTTAACCTGTACTTTTGTGATGAAAACCCGAGTAAAATAGGGGTGTTTTAATGTTTTCTAAGTGTTTTGTGCAGAAATTGAATATAGGGACTGAACTGTAAATTTTTATAATTTTTGGGGCAAAAGTATAATTTTTCAAAGTTCAGAGGCAAAAGTATAATTTTTAAAACTTGAGGGGCCTTTCGTAATTATACATGCAGGCCATAGCTGCTGGCTGATTTCCAGCAGCCCACACCAGCAGCTAGTCGCTGGAAGTATACGCAGGCCTGTGGCCTGCGTCCGTGGGCTGCGTCCAGTTTTGTTTCGCGTTTTGCGCGTAAACGACGTGTGATGCGGTCAAAACGTGCGTTGCAAAAATTTCCTTACATATTTCACGCGTGGAAAATCACCAAGAATTTCTTAATTGATTTGTGGAAGATAATTTAGGCAATGGATCAAGGTTTGGAAGGAAATTTAAGCGGTCTTGCAGAAGATCTTTAAGTTAATTTGGTAAGCAGTCAAAGCATGGATTCAAGCGATCGGTATATGGTTTTCACAGAGAATATATTGGAGCAAATTGAGGGAGCTGTGTCGGCAATTGACAGAGAATCAAGGAAGTCAACTAATGCTTGAAAAATATTTTCTTCTGATATAAATTTATTCTTTCGGCAGACAAAAGAAGGAAGACGTTCGGCGGAGAGAAAAGAGAGAAAAGTTTAGGGTTTTGCTTTCATAGATTCTTTCTTTTGGACGGTAGCCGACAGTAGAGAGGGGTTGAAGAAAGAGAGTATCGCTAGGATCTCGTAATCATCAAAACAAAAAGCACTCGAGCATATTCAATTTCAGCAGGGAGCGACCTCTCAGAGAATAACATAGTGATTATTCCATCTTTTTGTTGATTGTTTTAATGTCGTTTAATTGCACTTCAATTTTATACACTGTGTTATTCAACTTCATGTCGAACTAATTTCAATTTCTAAGGCTACAATGTAGCCGATTTATTTCATCACCTATTCAATGAGTTTTTGGATTAATGGATGATTGTTTTCTTTTATATTCGTATTCTATTCTATTGGATCTTAATGCTGTAAATCAAATAAGGCCTGTTAATTGACAGATCTAGTGACTATGATGCGCTTGACAAAGGTATCATATGTTAAACAGCAATAGAATAACATAATCTGTATAGGATAGACATATACTTACAGGATTGTGTAATCATATGTGGGTAATTGAAACTTAATGAGTTCGGATTAATTTAATCTATATAGATATATAATAAATTAATTATTCTGGATAATATTACTTGATTGATCGAAAGAGGTTGGTAATTGATTTAGAACTTTACCCGATTAATTACAATATAAAAGTCATTACTTTTGTGAGAATAAAATGATAATAGATTGATGAAATAAAAAGGTGAAATTGTGTCTTAGATCTACTAATCTGCTTTTAGTTTCGTCATTTAATTTGGTTATTTATTTTATTATTATTATTTTTCTTGTTTTATTATATTGTCATTCATCTTTATTTGAGTTTTGATAGTTTGAATAAAATTATCTCAATCAATTTTGGTAATTGATACATAAAATTTAGCAATTGTCTCTGTGGGAACGACCTTTATTTGCCATTATATTACATTGTGACCGTGTATACTTGCACGCGACCTATTGTAATTAGTGCATTAGGAATTTACCCATCAACGAGTTGGGCCGAGTTAGCACGAGTTGGGCTGATTTTGGACAGTAACCGAGTCGGAACCCCCGATCTGGGGGTTCTCGGCTCGGCAACTGGTCGAGCGGCTAGTTCTCGGCGAGAAATCGGCCAACTTGGCCGAGTTTTTAAGCATTGATCTAGAGTGATCCAACTTGGGTTTTTGATTTTTATTTGTTGTAAATTTTTGTTTTTCCATTGCGCTATGATGTATGAGTTGCGTACCAAAACCCAAATAAAGCACATGAATGGAAATGATATTGACAGATATTGTTGAAGGCAAAAGTAGTAACTGAATCGAGAACAAAATCAAATACAAACTCACAATCAATAATCATATCACAACATAAAAATACTCAATTAACAAACTCATATGTGACATAATTAAATGATTTTCATAATGGTGGACTTTAAAACAAGATACCTAGCATAACATTAACATTTAGTCTTTAGATAGAAATATCAATTGTAAGTGATACTCATCGTGCTGTAATCAAATATTGACAATTAATCTCGTCAAGTAGTAAGTTTTTCTTTGGACCAACTTATTACTCATATGGAAAACCTAATAATCATTATATATTTATTACTACAGGTATGCTAATTATTTGGTCAAATAATAATATTTCTTTAGAGTGGTAATTATTTATATAAATAATAGACATACACATCTTAATATTTCAAAATAAACAAATTTATATTATAAATGTTACTCTAGCAACATGTAATTTCGATCAATTTATTTTAAAATATCAAATGATTTTTCGAACACGAAAGAGAAACACAATTTTCATAACAATCAAAATTTTACATATGAGATAATCCGGTTAAAAAACTATTCTTGCTATCCCAAATAGTCTCCTCCATGAAATTATAGATGAGATAACCTTACTAAATAATAATAATAATAATAATAATAATATATTCCTTTTCAAAATTCTCAAACTAGTACAAGATGGATCATGACATAGGAAGTATACGGACCCCATGGCTTTCGAATAAAAAATAAAGATAATTTTTTTTATTTAATAAACAAAAATAAATGTCTCATCAAGCAACTGTAACAGAAAGATAAACTTGAAATATGTACTTTATGCATATGAAATTGTCGGCCTTGAGTTCTACAAAAGTCATGTACTGCCACTTAGTAGAAAGAAAGATTTGGACAATATTTAAAGCACAACACTCGGCCTTCGTATCAGACGCACAAATACAAAACAGAGTCTGCTATAATTATTTCTCACGTTAAAGTTATATATATATTTATATATATCAACGAAGAACAACAAAATATTTTTTAATAATTTAATATGAGTTAGCTCTAATATCACTTATTAGATATAACTTTAATAGATAAAAATCTATATCAAAATTCAGAAACTCATAATAAATAATTAATGATTATTATGGAGAAGACATATCTGATTCCATATTAATAAACTTGAGAAGGATTGAGTTTTTTATAGTCAAATCTCCTTAGGTTGCTCTATAGTTTTCTTCTTAAATGGGGAAGAAGAAAGAAAGTAAAATATTACATATATTGATTTGATTTAGAGACCATAACCCTTATAATATTTTTTATATACTAACCTAATTAGGTTTTCATTAATCTTAATTTCATTAGTATTGGGTTTTTATATACTAAAACTTATACTCAATGGATATCTTTAGAGTCTAATTAATATATCACTTGTCTGACCCTATTAAAATATATAGCGTATAATATAATTGTTATTTAATACGTAAACTCATAATAAAAAATATAAAAATCCCAACAATTTTTTACCATGAGTGTCTGGATTGGAATATCTCGTACAGTTATAATATTTGTACTTATTGTCTTGTAAGTGAAACTATTATGTGATTAAACTTTGAGTCTAACAATCATCTTTTTTTCCTTTAAAAAAAAAAATGAAAAGAAAAGAAAAGAAAAGAAAAATCCTCATTCCTTAAACTGCAGGGAAGTTTTCGAGCCGTGTAGGAGAGAATTAAGACAATTTTCAGAATTTTCAAAAAAGATTTAAGATGAATTTCAAAAAAGGTTTTAGATCTCAGTTGAATTTTGAAAAAGGTTAATTTCTATTCTTTAACATGTCAAACATTTATTATAAATAGATCCAAAATTTTATCAATAACTTTTGTTTAGTCACTTTTGCAATTATGATTGTTTTTAACAAGATAGAGACCTGAAAGTGCCACAGTATTCCTTGTTTAATTTCATTGCCTCCCCGTTCCATCACTCAAATGAGTGAGAGATTGACTAACGTAGAGGGACAGAGATAAACAGCGAAGGTGATTCAAAGTCCGATTGGCTGCACGCTATATATCAATAATGATTGTTGACACCATGACGACTGGGACCATATTTCACGGTGCACAGAAAGGAATATAAGTATAGTTCACGCGTAAAACCTGAAAATTTTTCAAAATGCACAAGATGATACTTAAAAAAAGAAAGACTACGTTTCATAGGTCTGGTTTTCATTTTCAAACGATTTTTCAAAAATGAACAACCTATTTTCATAAATTAAAAGCTAATCCAATATGCAATCAATGAATTTGCTTTGCAGCGTCGAGGTTTGTTTAAAAAGAATTTTAAGTCTTTATTTCAGCCAATCCTATCAAAAATTCCTTATTACACCCTGCATATTGCCCATCTTATTATAAGTATAATATATTAAAGTTATAATCAATCCTTTCCAAATTCTTATTTGTGGAAGGCGTTCAAATCTTATGCATAAAATTATAAAGCATCGAAACCTAAATTGCTGTGGTTATAATAAATCTTATCTAATCATGACCAACCTTTAACCCTACCACACTAGAGTTATAAAATTACAAAATGCTTCCAAATGCTATAATGGTAATAATTGATCAAATTAAAAAGGAAAAAATTTTATTTTAACTCCTGAGATTTAAAAAAAAAAATCAAGTTTTTAAAACTCTTTTGGAAACAACCCTTTTCATTCTTAACTTTTTCAAAACTCTTCAAAAAAATTCAAACCGTCAGTTAACTAATAGTAAATGGTGGCTTTAGACAATTTAAATTGTAATTAATGGTGATTTTAGATAATTTAAATTGTAATTTAATAACTTAAATTTAGTTGTATTTTAGACAATATAACTTATGAATTTATTGTTTTATAAAAGTAATATGATAATTTACGTGCTATTAATAACAATTAAGAGCAAAAATATTTTTTTTATGTATTATGTTATTATTAACCGTTATTTGACTGACAGCTTTGATTTTTTTAAAAAATTTTAGAAAAGTTAAAGACAAAAAGAGATGTTTTTAAAAAATATTTAAAAACTTAATATTTTTCAAAACCTTAAAAATTAAAATGAAGTTTCATCAATTAAAAAGCCTTAGCTACCATTAGAACTTAAATTCTTGCATCATAGAAGTAGCTTTTTAGGTTAAAAGTTGTATAATAAGTTATTTTAAAAATACAAAATCTTTCCAAACTTTATACCGGTAATATTCGAAAAAGATGTTACCATCTAAAGACCCTACCATCAAAACTTTATTGCGTTGTGTTCACATGTTAACGAGGACGGTCTTACTCGTATTTTATGTGCAACGATTAAAATACCAGTTTCTGGATGTAATACGTCCAAGAAAAGAGACAAGCAATTAAAAAAAAATTGCAAATGACAATCAAGGACAAATCAAATCTGAAATCACGTGGAGAATAGCTCCAAATTAGCTTTCCAACTCATAGTCCTATGAATTTCTACTCTCTTTACGTGGCAACACGTTCATTGGATCAACATCTTATTGCATACATGTGGTTTGAGTTTGACAGGTACCCATCAATTATTCGACAACAATTATTGCAAGTTGAAACAGTCCCACGAATAGATTTGCTTCAGACAGCTTTCATCGTGATGTCGCCGCATCACCAAATAATGTTTATCTTATGCATTAGAAGATTCATGGCTGCTACTTTCTGTGATGATTGTTTACTTCTATTGTCCCTCTAGAACCAACCCCACCGCACCCCTTAAACTGATTCAAAAAATTACTAGGACCAATTAAAACCAAAAATGGATGGCAAGATTTTGAGAACTGTTCTCATATAGAAGGAATTGAGTTACATGGAGGTGAAAGAGCTGCCTACACAAGCGTGGGGATCTATCCGTACAAATTGATGAATGAAATATTTTTATTGGGTATAAAATTCGTGCGATAAGGCATGGAGGCTGTGACATTTACCAATAGCGCCAAGAGTTCAACTACTATTCGTCTCTTTCATTCTTTGAATGTTTACTAGTCTTTCTTTTAATATTTTAATAATATTATTTTAATCTTAACTTATCAATTTATGGTTTTTATTATTATTATTATTTTTATGATGGGAGAGGGAAGTTAAATTCTGAGAAAACTATTTATACCTTTTATTTTAGGACAATGATGAGACTTAAACTTTTGATCTTTTAGAATTAAAGGAAGTGCTAATCACTTCTACTAAAAGGTGGGGCACCATTTAAGGTTTTTATCTAATAATACGCCCAATACAATATTACAATCAATTTTATACTCTCAAAATGACCATATGTTACATAAATTAAAGTTATTATGTGATTAAGTTCTGAATTTAAGGGTCATATCTATAAAGTCTCCTTTAAACTTTAGGGAAGCCATTGGACATTGGTAGTAAAGATTTATGAGAACTTTTCAATTTTAAAGGTCTTTTTTTTTTTTGTCCCGTTTTCTTTCTAACTTTATTTATTTATTTTGAAACAACATAACATTTCATTAGCATCCAAGAGAAATTGGGAAGATAATAGTTACACATATAGAAAGCCAGAACACCCAATCGAAGTTAGGAAAGCATAGATTACATTCACATAAACCTACAGAAATCCTCAAGAGAAGAAAGTAAGGTTGGCCAGTATGCTAAATAAAACTCATATCTAAAAATAGTTTGACAACTCTGGATCCAACCAAGTTAGAGTTAAAAGTACTTTCCTTTCTAGCCAAGAGAGTTTGACAGTGCCTCTTTTTCTAAAGAGTTCTCTAGATGAAAGACACGTCTATCTTCCTTTTTGACTTTATTTTAACTTATTCTAGCCACGTCTTTTAATGATTATGATTGTTTTTTAACCCAGTTAGTGTTAAAAGTACCACACTACTTCTGATGTAATCTCATTCCCTTCACCTTCCATCACTACTCAAGCGACTGGTTATCTTTAGAGAGTTCGTGAGAGTTTAACAAATAACAAGAGAGAGATAACACTAGAAAAGATGATTCCGACGTAAAATCTAGGCGCAAGAATCATAAGCACATTGCCAACAACAATTACCGGAACCAAGATGCGCGAATTAATACTTCAATAAAATCAAGAAGATATTTCAAGGTACACAAAAAGAAAGATAGTTCATGTAACATACGAAAATTATTCAAAATGAAAACACATAGCAAGATATTTCACAAAACAAAATTATTTTGACAATATTTGACGATCATCAATATTCACAAATCATATCTAATGCAGTAAACAATCAAAACCATAAAACTACTATATCTAAACTTGAAAATTACAGTATAAAAGCGTCAACGATGTTGTTAGGTAACGAACGAATAATATCTCTCGTATCTTGTTGATCATTTTGGAGTAAATTGATGGTATTGTGTTTTCAAAGGAGTTGATATATAATTACGAGTCACTATAGTTAGGTTTGAAAGACACGGAGAACATGGACATTAAATATTATTAATTCTTGTTTCTTTAAAATAAATGTAGAAAGCCAACAAAAAAAATCAAATTTGTAATTATGCCTAAAAACAAACCGGGTGGCACTGGACACCCCTCTGTTTAAATCTTTAATCGCTATAATAATCACAAACAAAATGACTTAACAGCCCCCTCTTCGTCTTCATCTTCCAATCATCATCCTTGACTTTGCTTTTTAAAAACTGCCGGATGTGCATTTGTTTTTTCCTATAAACTGCAGCATTTCTGGCCTCTACATATAAAAATCACTATAAAATATTAATATTCTGAGATGTGCCTTCTTCATGTTAAAGATATTGTTAGATTAATTAAGTTATTCAATTTTTTCCTGAACAATACATTGACAAATTAACCCAATCACATCCAGTGCAATATTTCAAAAATTGCATGTTGTGCCTTACCAATATCAATTTACCATGAGACCTTCCATACAAATTAAGACTCTGCATTATGTTTTTTTATCCATATATTATGAATTGAAGATTAGTTTGTTAGTTATTTAAGCATTTAGAATTTTATATATGTTTCATAACTGAAGATAAAAATACATAAAATTACTTGTGATGTTCTTACACAAATAAATAAAGAATTTGTCAAATCTAACATTTTTTTTTTTCTTGTAATAACCATCTTATATATTCTTGGATGATTTTGATGAAGAAATAGTGAGCACATAAAGAAGGAAAAATAAATATTTTCAAGTAAGGTTATTTTTGGGATTTCAGTTGGTGTATAAAGTAAAATGTTATTTTTAAATAATTATAATATTGAATGTTAAGAGTAAATGGGTGTCAGTTGAACTATTTTCTTGCCCAAACAAATTAAATTATTATTAAAAGTTGTTAGGCCATTGTAAAATTTTCACTAAAGGACATTACATTCTTGGTGACCACTCATGATCTTATCTGTATGTCATCAAGTGCTATGTCTGCTGCTTTTTGTGGAATATGAATCCCCATAGTTGCTATATATAATCGCTCATCCCTTGCTTGGATGATCAGATTGATCTATAGACTATATTGCTTTAGAAACTAGAGCATGGGTGGTTGGGAGACTTGCAAAATTGTAATAGCTATGGTGGGGTTGCAGTTCATTTATGCAGGGGTGGCTCTCTTCACCAGAGCTGCTTTTCTAAAAGGAATGAGTCCAAGAGTGTTCGTGGTCTATAGGCAAGGCATAGCAGCTTTGACCATGGCACCTATTGCTTATCTATCTACAAGGTTAGATTCAGACGCTCCTGATCTAAACACAATTTTCTATTTTCAAACAGGAAAAATAGAATTTTGAAAACAAAAAGGTTTATCCAGTTTGAATTGTATTCAAACAGCTTTCAGATCACAAACTTTATGATATGGTTATGAAGAGCTTAGCATTGAACCACCTCAATTTTGTCATAAATCAAATATATTCTAACAACTCCCTTTCGCTCATATATCATTGGCAGGAGAAATTCAAGCAGGTCATCGTTGGGATTAAAGGCTTTTTCCTGGATGTTTATAGCCTCTCTTATTGGGTAATTAGTATTTCTTTTTCTAGATTTGACTATCTAACTGGTTGATAATCTTACTCATCAATAATAACTCTTAGATGATCTTTAATAATTACTCTGATAACTAATTCAAAAATTATTATTAATGAGTATGGTTATTGGTAATGTAATCAAACTCGTTCTGTTACTTTAATTTCCACGTTAAATGGTTTGTATTATTATTCACCGGAATTCTGTGTTATGTTTTTAATGGCAGTGTAACAGCCAACCAGAATGCTTATTTCGAGGGCGTATACTTAGCCTCATCAACAATGGCAAGTACAATGACTAATTTGATCCCCGCAGTCACTTTTGTAATGGCTTTCATTGCTGGGTATATACACAAAACTCATAAATATAAACCTTTACAATTTGAATCTTAAAAAAAAAAACAAACAAATCGATAAATCTGAACAGTACTACAAAAAACATTTATTAACAATAGACAAAATGAAACAATGATAAAAGAAACGTGATGAGAGCAAATTCGCAATTAAGATAATTCCAAAACAACTGCATGTCCCACCATATATAGTAAAGTTAACTCAATTAGTTACCATAACTAGCTTAGATGGTTAAATGAATAAACTAAATCTACTCTATTTTCTATAGAAAATTCTTTTACATATTTTAGTACTATGTATTTGATCAGATGGGAGAAAATAAATATCCGGCGCTTGAGAAGTATTGCCAAGATACTCGGAACAGTATTATGCGTTACCGGAGCTATTTCCATGGTGCTGCTCAAAGGGACAAAGCTATTAAATGCAGAATTCACTCCTCCTTTAAAATCAATCTTCTTCAGTCCAGAAGGTGACAACAATTGGCTATTAGGTTGCCTACTTCTCTTTGGAAGCAGCTGTTTTTGGTCATTTTGGATGATACTACAGGTACCAATTATTTGCTCTCAAACTTCACTCAAATCTAATATTTGATTACTTCAATATTTCTTGGAAAATGTTTGCACAGGTCCCAATCTCAGAAAGCTGTCCTGATCACTCATATTCATCAGCTTGGATGTGCTTTCTGGCAACATTACAATCAGCAACTTTTGCTTTGTCTGTAGAGAGAAGCCTTGAAGCTTGGTCTTTGCATTCATTGCTTGAATGGGGTTGTTGTCTGTATACTGTAAGCCATCAATTATTTTTCTGGCTATGAAGATTACTTTCCAAATTAATTAAATCCTTTTGGTTTTTAATTCTAAGATCACTTGGACTTGAAATTGTTTTTAAATAGGGAATTGGACTGGCTGTGTCTTTTTTTATTCAAGCTTGGTGTATTTCAAAAAGGGGACCAGTCTACTGTGCGATGTTCAATCCTTTATGCACAGTAATTGTGACCATTTTTGCTGCTTTGTTTCTACATGAGGACGTATATGTTGGAAGGTATGCAGTCAACATATAAATTCTTTCATATAATGTTCTTCTGTCGGAAAAATTAACCTTGTCAGCCATTGGTTAAGTTTCTTTTTTAAAGTTCATGCATGTTCTCAAGCTTAATCATGTATTTCAAGTAGCCAAGATTTCTTAAGCCTGATCTAAATTTAGAAGAACATCAATGGCCCCGAAAAATATGAAAATATTTGGATGATTGCATAATTCATATATATTTCCAAAACTATCCATTTAACTGGTGCACTTTTAAGTTTATTCAAACTCAATATATATAATTTTTTTATGTCAATATTAGTCATCGAAAACATAAAAATATCGCAATGAAGTTGAGTGCCCTAATGGTGCTCTCTCACACAACTTGATGGTTAATAAATAGAGAGTCAAGCATGAGCAGCTCTGTCCGTATAAGTGAATAATTTCTAAATAATCTCTAAATGTGGATAATCTATTAAAATATTCCATTAGTTAGTAGACAATTTTCTTCTAGAAGTGGACAGGTCTCTTTCACCTATTAGGGAGGAGGAGTAGTAGTAGTAGTAATAAATAGTTCAGGTAGTACATCAGAGATTTAGATCATGAGGTCCCAACAGTTGTAATATATATTTATATTATCAAAAAAAAAATGAAAACACAAAAATATCCCTTCGATTGATTTATTAATTTTTGAACATTACTCATACAAATTACAATCATCATACAAATTACAATCACCAGGATCATCACTATGATAGAACGTATATAACCCGGATCACAGCACTTTCTTATAAACTACCCCCTATTCTGAGGAAAAAATTACCCGTACTACCCTGAAGGAATGTAAATGGAATTTATCTACACATAGAGAAGGATCAAGTTGTAATTGACTGCTTTTTGTGCGGTCAGACACTCGAAACCGAGCACCATTCACTGACAAAGGCAATTGCAGAGGCACAACTTTGAGTATATCCCTCTGATTTATAATAGAATATTCTTTTGTTTTTCACTTTTCTCTCCCTTCTCTGTACTACCCTCTTCTCAACCTTATCTTCCCGACCCCACCTTTCTCTTTCTTCCGTCTCTTCTTCTCTCCTTACCATTGCTTATCTCTTTCTCTCTCTAAAGCGTACATTTATCTCTCGTCTCTCTCTATATTCCAATTTGCCACTCTTTTTATAGATTCGTTTTGAAACCCACATTCTTGTTCATTAGACAAACTTGAAATGCTATAGATAATTTAATTTTTTTCGTGGCATGTCATTAGTTAACATTAGTGCTTGTAAAATGAGAAAACGATTTTAATCTTATAGAAAAATAAACGGAATTTTCTATTTCGGAATTAGTAAATAACACTACCAATTATACTTGAACATTATACTCCAAGTTATATTTGAACCTCACTTGGATGTAAGTTTTAATTCAACATTACCCACTAGTATCAATGAAATATTAAATGCTAATTTCTTTTATACATACACACACATACATACAAACATACATACATACATACATATATATATATATTACATGTTGATTATATCATTTACACGTCAGGTGCGACAAAAATGTTAAAGACCAATATTTATTCTCTCTAGCTTGTCTCTCATTTTTTATATGTACTTTCCTTTTCTCATTGTTTTCAGTCACTTTCTCTCTTAGCCTTCTTGTTTCCTTTCAATTTTCTGCTTTATTTTCCGCATTCCATATCACGAAAATTGAAAAATTTTAAATATATAAAAGCAAAAATAATTCAAGAGGATTTTTTGTCCAATTTTGACAAAAAAAAAAGGTTTTTGACCGATTTTGACAAAAGAAAAGATAATTCATTGAGAATGGCTAAATTTCAAAACTAAAATACTGAAAAGATTATTTATAATTTTTTGTCAAAAAATATATTTATATATATTATAATACAATTTAAAAGTGTATAAAAATTTGAAGAAAGCTTATTGAAATTGAAGCCATGCACACATATACAACTGCACGTATTTAACTCAAAAGACATGACAGCTAGGTCAATATTGCGAACTCCATTTAAACTTCTCTATGTTTTGCTTCAGCTTGATAGGTGCATGTGGTGTGATAATTGGATTATACATTGTGTTGTGGGGTAAAGCTAAAGATCTTGAAGAACTCGCACTACAAACGGATCTAAAGATGGAAAATGACCAAACAAAGATTGTGCAAGTCATAATAGAAGAGCCTTCAGAGAAGAAAAACTCTAAAATTGACTTGGAAGAGCCGCTTCTGTCTAAGAAATCAAGTATTGATCGAAAACACGATGTTTAATAGATTTTTCTTTTTGACCTTTTTGTCTTTCTGTGTTGAGAAACTAGCAATTAATAATGACTAAAATTTTGAGAGATCAATTCCACGTAACATGCACGTATCAGTGGATTAATTTTGTCGTATGTAATCATTTATATGCAACGCAAACTGCAATATATTTTTATTTTTCACATAAACCAATTCTTTGTTCATCATCCATTATATATATATATATATAAAAGGTCCTCTTGGAGACACTTAGATATATATACACTTAACAAAATAAATATGTAATTGCATTCTAAAATATATTATTATAATTTATTATATGTGATAATAATTAAACATATGAAATTACAATCAGTATATGTGATAATATATACTGATTGTAATCTCACTTGTTTAGTTATAATCACATATAATATATTACAATAACATATTTTAGAATGTAATCATATATATTTTTTATTAAGTACATGTATTGTAATGTCCCAAATTTTCTCTATTTAAGAAAAAAACAAAAAAATATATATCCAGATGAATAGTTTTTCTGAATAAATAATGATTTTTAGATAAATAGTAATAAGTAAATAGTGATTTTTTAGAAACGGATCCCGAAAATTATTGAAAGTGAAATTTTTAATTAATAGTATTTCCTGGTGAATAGTATTTTCTGAAAGAAAAAGTCATAATGAATAGTGATTTTCGAAAAAAGGACTCCAAACATCAAAGGTATAGGAATAGGAATTAGAATTAGTAAAAACTAAAACAGAGTGAGAACGAGTCAGTTTAAGGTAAAATGGAATAGTTTTCGGATCCGACCAGAAATTTGAAAGGATTTCTGAAAAATTTTAAAAGTTTAAAGAAGTGTCAAAATGAGTATTTAAAATGCTCAAGAAGTATTTTCTGAAACTCAAATGACACTTTTGAAGGAGATTCGGATTGAAATGAAATCAATCCGAAAATCGCCAAGGGTAATCTAGTGAATTACGGAGAGCCAAAAAATGACATGGAATGACTTTTAAAGGTGACCAAGGTTACTAGAAGTATGCAAGAAGTCCGAATATAGGCCCCCGTAAATTTTGATGGGATTTCAAAAAAAAAAAAATTTCGAAAAAATCGAATCTAGGCGTTCTGAAAAAGTCAAATCAAAAGAGACAAAGAAATGATAGACATGTGAGGCAATCAACCATAGAAAAGTGACACGTGGCATAAAAGTTATAGAAAATGATTTATTAAGTTTTGTATATTATTGGAAGTGATAAAAAGGAAAAGAATTATTATTTAGAATATTATACATATTTATTATTCAGAATAGTTGTAAGTATGATTGTTCAGAATTATAAAAGTACAATTGTGGTTAAGAATTCTAATTGAAAAATTTTGTTTAATGATAGTCTATTTATGTGTTAATTATTATGGTTTTGGATATTATATATATAAAGAAATTTATGAAATATTCAATAAGGGTAAAATAATGATAATTGGAGCGTTTTGGTTAATGATGATTTATATAGGTTATGAATTGTTATAGTGTAGCATATACAATCTTATATATATGAAAAAATTGGAGGTTTATTTAGAATAGAATTATTATGGTTATTGATAATTAAATGAAAGCGTTGACTTTAGAGTAAGATATTTTGAGTTGAGATGACTCATAAATTTCAATGATGAAATTTCATAAGGGATGATGAATTATAAGGTCCCAATTTCACTAGATCCAAGAAATCAATTAAAATTTAATTTATTATTATTAATTTGGTCTAGTTTTAGTGTTAGAAGTATAGAAGTTTATGGATAAATATCTCATTGAAGGATATTTTTAAAAGGAATTAAAATATTTTGCCTAAAAGGAAAATAATCATAGGGTTAAAACTCGAAAATTTACATATGTTTGAAAAAAAAAATCAAACCGTGGTTGAGATTTTTTTTATATAATAATAATATAAATATATATAAGTGGTGGGACCTATTAAAAAATAATATATATATTAGTGGATTGTGATGGAGAATAATAATAATAATATAATAATAATAATAATAATAATAAAAGATAAGAATGATTGGAGGAAATATCGAGGCAGTGGAGTGTCTGTATATATGTGTGATGTGAGAACCGAAAGGGGAGGAGGGGGAGAGAAGTCATTCAACCAGAGAAGAGCAAAAAAAATAAAAAAAGAGAAGAAGCCGAGAAGGAGGAAGGAAGAAGAAAAGAAAAAAGAAAATAATTTGGGTCCGATTTATCCAGATAAAGTGGATCCAAGATAGTGAGAAAATCAAAGAAGAACGTATTTTAGATCCAAAAATAAGTAAATAAGTTAGGTGAGTGGATAGTTTTATTTTTAATTAAATTGATTGAGTTATATTTATTTATATTTCAGATTTTATTATTTATTTCAAGTAAATAAATTGTTAAGTTAGTTCATTTTATAGGTTATAACTTACGTTTTACGATTGACATAAAAGTCTATATATGTTTCAGATTTTATTTATTTAAATGTTATTAAAAGAAAATTATTTAATTAGTTTATTAATTTATTGATTATGTATTATGATTTATGATTTGATTATAGAATATGTATTTTGATAATTATATTTATATTTAGAAATTGAGTTATACAATTTTGCATATAAAATAATTTAAAATTTGAAAATGAATAAAATAAGATTTTTAGTATTTTACATATTTTTCAGTTTTAATTATGTATTAGAAATAAATTATTTATTTAGTAACATGATTTTATAGATTATAAACTATTACATATTTATAATTATGTTATGTTACAAGAAATAATAACTGCTTATATTTTGATATTATTTAATATTATGAATTTTTTTTAGTTTATTATATGTATGTTCTTATTAAATTTTTACATTCAATATTCACATATTTTAAAGTATGTTGAAATGAATACTAAAATTTTATTAAAGACATTAGTTATGAGTATTTTAAGTATCCATGACATTGAAAATACATTTTGAGATTAAAGGTGTTGTCCATTTTAAAAATAGCAGTTTACGGATATTTTATATATTTGTTTGAAAATGAAATGTTTTATGCATGAAAGGTTAATGTACACTCACTTTCAATTTTTTATTTTTATTAGTAAAGGTTTGGTTTAATAAATTATATGATATTGTTATTTTTAATTGATGTGATTTTATATTTATATGAAAATCATAGTATGAATGATTTTATGACATTGTGTAATGAAAATTTTAAAAGTTTGAAAAATATGCACGCTTGACCAAAAATAGAAATTGGATGTATTGTGAAAATTATTTTGATAAATTGTAATAAACGGTTGTTTAAATATAATTTTAACGATTTTTGATCGAAAAGAAACGGACAAGTTTAATGTCTTGACCGAGCGTGTATCAGAAGAAGGGTACGAGTGTTTTGAAAATATTTGATGAGTTAATTGAATGCAAAATAGAGTTTTGTGAAGTTCATATTGATATCTTGAATATATGAGAAAACTTGTGATTGAAATTGTGTTTATCGTTTTTCGAAAAACGTAAGAATGGTTCTTAAAATTGATTTTTAAATTTTATTAGTTATTCACTTTTTATTTTGTTATATTCTGAAATTCGAAAAAAAAAATGTTAAAAGTGTGAGATTATTTTGTTTATGTAATAAAGTTTTGTAATTCTTAAATCAAGTGTACACCAATTACGTAAAAATACTTAGCGTGTTGGAATTTTCACGCGTAGGTTAAAACTTGGGCATTGTAGATAAAGACTAAAGAGAATATATCTGTAGCAATTGTCACGAGTCATATCTCTCCATCTTTTGGGTATTTACTCTTTTAAGCACTATGTAATTTTGTTAACGTATATTGATATGCATGTGTACATGTACACAAATATATATTCATGAGAATTTGTAAATAATAATGTATATAAATAATATAAAAGATTTTGGTATTTGTTGATACCGTTTTTTGGTCAACCCTGTTTTTCAAGCCCAATACCTACAAAACGGCAAATAACAAAGAAAAATATGGAAGACCAGGATCAAAATAGATTGGACACACTAATTTTTACGTGGTTCGACAAAGTAATGGCTTACGTCCACGACTGTCGCTCTTATTTCTACAGAGTAACAATATATATTTTCTTAGTTCTCCCTCTTTACAATGAATTTGATCCCCTATTTATAGATGGGGATGTTACCATTTGAATGGGTTTCAGAATCTTAGAGATAAGGTAAAAAATAATATATATATATATATATATATTAATTAAGATAATATTTGTCAAGATTCTCTCTACCATATCAGCAACGGTTGCCAAGAATGCCGTGATTTGATTTGCATGAAAATAGGCAAGTTGACTCATTCCTTAACTAAACTGCTCCAGACTTCTAGAAGGTCAACTAGTTAACTTTAGCCAGGGCAGATTATCCAAGCGATCAGTTATTACTCCTAGCGAAAAGACGAACAGTCAACCCATGACTTTTCAAGCATTCTGAAAATATCATGTTGTGCGACCTCCTGATCATTCTGATTGCCTTTGAAGAGTACTATCGAACAGTTCTTAGACCATGATCAAATTGGCTTAGTGATTATAACATGGGACCAGACTACCATGCGATAAAACGTATGATCAAATAGATGAGCAATTGATACGATCAGCCACACAGTAACATAAAACGACCAGCCAAGCGATCAATCCTGCTTGGGTTTACAGACTGAGAACTGACCATATATTTCTTCCTTTGGTATCTGTCCATTGAACTAGCCTCTTGGGCTTTTCCTCATAAAATAACATATTGGGCTTATTCTTGGGCCATTTATCAACTCATTTTCTATGATCGTAAAAATGCCCACAACACTAGCCCCCTTGCTTTCAGTACATTCCTTAAACTGAAAGCAACGAGCTCATCCTCAAGGCAATTTTGACGGGACCCATCATGTGGCTTTTCCAAATACTGACTTATCTCAAGATATGCGGCTCTTCCCTAGGCGTCAGTTCACTGCACGTCTCTTATCATGCGTATTTAATGCACGTCTCTCACTGGCTGCATGAAATGACAAAATCGCCGGTTTTGCACTATACCATTGGATCGATGGCAGTTACACTATTGCTTTGATCTTACAGCTAGAGCCTTAATTATATATAAACCCAGTCGTTTCACTTTTGCTTTTACCAGTCACTTTCAAAAATCAACGCCCTTTCACCTTTTATTTTCTTTCGTCCATCATCGCTGTTCTTCATCAATCTTTTCACCATCACCAAGCTTCATCATGCTCAAGGTAAACTTTCATATCTTTCCACAACTTTTTCAATTATGATTTTTACTTGTATCATGAATCTGCTTTCATGCTCCCACGAACATCCTGTAACTCTTTTTGCATTCTAGGCATGATAAAACTTGAAGAACTTGAATAAAAATCCTGTTTGATCATATTAGTCACATGCATACATACCATTCTCTGTTTTGTAACCGTTTGATACCCCAACTCTAGCCGGGTCATCACCTTAGCAGCCTGTTAGGCTTGCAATCAGGGCTTTTATGCACTCAGCAGCCCCTCTTGTACGCACGACTTGATATTTAGGGAAAATAGAATTAACCTTAAACTTTGTACTTTGATCTACCTTTTACAACCTGACCTCCTCATTAATTTTGTAGATGTCTGGTCATAGTCGTTGCGATAACAAAGTGAGGGTTGCTGATGGGGACTTTGAAGAGGAATTCGTTCACATCAGAACTATTGAAAACGTGACCTCTCAGAGCGGTAAGGTTGTATTAGAACCTATAGGACATGATAATCCTCCTGCTCACACCCCTTTTTTCAGATATGAATCTTCTATCAGCCCCAGCGAGCTTGAATCAATCGCTAAGGATTTTTACATACCATCTGGTGTCAAGCAATGGTATCGGCAACTCACGATCATGCAGCTTATCCTCCTAAAGGGTTCATTTCCATTAGTTGCCACCATATAGAAGTTGGCTTTAGATTTTTGGTTCCCCGATATTTGATCAATCTATTAAACGACCTCAAGCTCGCCACATTTCAGCTTACTCCCAATTCCTATGCTCACTTAACTGCCCTAGCCTCAGTGTTTCTAAAAAATAATCTTCCTCTACCAACTCCACTAATGATTTAATATCTCTTCCTCTTTAAAAGCACCACATGCCCCAATCTTTTGGACGACCAACGGCCATCAGAACACCTCCTTTAGATATACGACCTTGCTCCTTCCTCGGATCGCAAACTACTTCATATACATTTCGACCTATGAGTTCACACAAAGAAGGAAATCCTTTCTATCTTTGAGGGCTTTGGCGAGGAAGCATCGAGCTCATAGGAAGGTCAATCTTCACCAATGGTTCAGCTTCACTTCGATAAGCCCCTTCCTGACGATGAAGAAGATGTCTAGGTGGTAGAAACTACTAATCCTCCACCTTCTCCACCAAAGAAAGCTGCTCAAGCTGCAAGTGCTCCTGGTTCACAAGCGACCTCAAAAACTGCTACTGAGTCGTCTACTCAAACGAATTCTGCAGCACCCTCTGATCGTGTCATGAGATATAAATTAGTAGGGAGAAAATTCACGATGAGAGATATTCAGAAGGAGTCCTCTACACGATCAGGTCCTCCCTTAAACAGTTCACCTGTCCCGCATCCTCAGAGCATTGATAAAGGTAAGGGGATCGCATAACCTCCCCCAAAACGCCAAAAATCGTTGGGGAAAAAGCCCACAGCTAATGAACCGATCTAGGACTTCGTCGTAGGGATATAGTATAATGATTTCCTGGATCGTGCGCCTCACTTCCTAAGTCTTGAAAAACCCAACCTTTATAAAAAAGATATGAAGGGCGAGAAGCTGATTAACTACTTTGGTCACCACAATCTACTTGTAAGCTTCCTTTATTGCTTAATATATTTTATTGTTTTCCTTGTCCTTTTTGCTTTGCTAACATCTCGTTTTAGGCCTCCATGGCTTTCATGAAGCTCCTCAGAGAAATTCCTAACTAGCTCGATGAGAAGGCTTCCATGGAGAGAATAATAAAAACATTGGAGGGTGACAAGAGGAAAGTTCAGGGCGAAGTGGAGTTTTTCAAGCTGGAGGCTGAAAAGTCTCAAAAGATCGCTCACGACTTGGATCAGAGGTTTAAGCATGCCTAAAAGCAAAGAGCAGATTTAAGGGAAACTGTGAAATACCGAGAGAGCATTATCACCTAACTGAAGGAAGAGGGTGATGATTTGAAGAATAAGCTGAACAATGCCCAAAACCTGTAGAAAAAACTGAAAGAAGAGAACAAAAGACTGAAAGATGAGAACAAAAAGCTGAAAGATGAGCTGACTTCGCACAAGTATTGAGTTGCTGAAGCTAAGAAAAATGTCGAGCTGATGCAGTAAGAAGTAATTTCAACCAAAGAGGAACTAAGCCGAAACAGAATAGTACTCAAGCCTTAGTCAAACAGGTAAAAGACAGAACGGGCAGTTTGTTCTTATATAACTTGTGGTGGAAGTGCCCAGATGTAGATATCTCATTTTTTGGACAGGAGGTTGTTTAAGAGGTGAAGATGTATGCAGCGAGGGCTGCTCGCCAAGTTGCGAAAAAGACTCAACCAAAGGCTAGCCTCCTAGCCCCCCAGCCCCTCAGCCCCCCAGTCAGGCTCAGGCCCTTTTGCTTTTGAGGTGCCCCCAACTTAGCCCGAATGCCCAACTCCTACAGCATCGCAAGGTGGAATCTCTCAAGGTCTGGCTCCTTCAAATGTTACAATACCAATTCCCTCTTCTTACAGTGCTTCAGTTCATCCAGGACCTTCTTCAAGCTCCTCACAACCAATTGCTCTTGATGATGAAGGCAAATTAAAGCTTGAGCAGAAGTTACAGGCGATAAGAACATTCCTCCCAGCAGTACTTAGGAAATTTTTAGTTATTTTCATTTCATTTGTAATAAATACAAGTTATTCATTTCGTGAACTTTAGACGCAATGTTATTTCTTTGCTTATTTATCTTCATTCCTTCTTTCCTTGCTGATGTTTAATGGCGAGCTTTCCTGGTCGTTAATTAAATCTGATAATAATAAAATATTTGGACTGATCGCTTGTATAAAACAAGTACTAATTAAATTGCAATATAGACGCCCACAAGTCATATGATAATTAGATTATTTGAACCTTTCAGGGTTTATAAAAGTTCACAAGTAATAAACACACATTTCAAAGCTTGCTCGCTCACAGGTAGTGTTAGTACCTTCCAGAACATGAAAATCCACAGATGAAATATTCCTTCCAAAGCTTGCTCGCTCGCTCGCTCACATGCTAAATAGATCTTCTAGGATTATTATAAGTCCACAGGCTATAAGTATACCTTCCAGAGCTTGCTTGCTCACAGGCAATACCGAGACCTTCCAGGACATTTTTATAAGTCCACAGGCCATAAGTACGCTTTCTAGAACTTACTTGCTCATAGGTAATACTAGGACCTTCCAGGACATTTTTGCTCATAGATAACGATCACACCTTCTAGAGCTCGACTACTCATAGGTAGTAATCATATCTTCTAAAGCGTTGGCTTACAGGTATCAATTGCACCTTTCTGAGTCTACTCGCTCACAGGTAGCAGTCGAACCTTCCAAAGCATAAGTAGAGATGATAATAATAATCCGTCAAATAAAAAGAAGCAATAATAAGTGTGATCAGATTAATTTGCTTAGAGAATTTTTATTGATGAAAAAGCTGGTTCATACAAACCAGATGAACTAAACAATTGAAATATAATATGGCCGAAGATTCTTTGCATTCCATGATCGTGAGGCCTCAGCCGTATTCATGTTGGCCAAGTGATAAGCTCCGTTTTCCATATTACCCTTTACAATATAAGGGCCTTCCCAGTTTGGAATGAGGGTTTCGTCACTAGTTTTTTGAGTAACAGGTAAGATGAGACGTAAGACCAGGTCGCCAGGCTTGAAACTTCGAACTTTAACTTTTCTATTATAAAATCTGGCGACCCTTTGTTAGTAAACGGCAACTCTTATTCGAGCTTCTTCTCTTGCTTCCTCGAGTAGACCTAGATTAGCCGTGAGCAGATAGTCGTTATCTTCCTGCCTAAATGTTGCTCTTCGCTGACTAGAAAGCTCATACTCTACTGGAATCATTGCTTTCAATCCATACACCATCGAGAAGGGAGTCTTCTCGGTGGTGTTGCAAGCAGTTGTTTTGTAAGCCTATAACACCTTTTGCAATTCATCGACCTAGGCTCCCTTTCTCGCTTCCAGCTTAGTCTTCAAGTTTTGCTTGATGATCTTGTTAACTGCTTCAACCTGACCATTAGCTTGTGGGTGGTCCACAGCTAAAAAGCTCTTTATGATTCCTAGATCTTTACAAAACTTCTGAAACTGCTCGCTGTTGAACTGAGTTTCGTTGTCCTTTACGATCTGCTAAGGAACTCCAAATCTATAAATTATGTACTCATAGAAAAACATCTCGACTTTTGCAGTGGATATTTTGGTGAGTTCTTTGGCTTCTGCCCACTTTGTAAAATAATCCACTGCCATAATCGCATGCTTGCATCTTCCCTAAGCTATTGGGAGTGGACTGATCAGATTCATATCCCAAATGGTAAAAGGCCATGGACTTACCATTTGTTGTAGGAAAGTTACTGGAGCTCATGGAAACTTGGCGAATCTTTAGCACTTATCAAACTTTTTGACCATTTCAGCTGCATCTTGTTTCATTATTGGCCAATAAAATCCCTGCCAAAGAGCCTTCTGAGCCAAAGATAGCCCCCTAGCATGATTACCACAGTGTCTCGCATGTATGTCCTCCAGAACGGTCTGGCAGTCCGAGCCGTAAATGCACCTGAGCAATGGAGCTGAGAACCCTCTTTTGTAAAGCTTGTCATCATAAATGCAATATCGGGCTCGAAGGCGACGAACCTCTAGCTTGTCTTCGGGCAATCTTTAATCCTGCAAGTACTCAACAAGAGGATTCATCCAGAAATCTTGTGCTACAACTATCGCCATTATCTCATCTCGTGGCTCTATACTTGGGATTGGCGAAAACTCCACCGGTACAGCCTCCATGAAATCCGCATCTTTTACTGTGGCAAGACGGGCTAAGGCGTCCGTATGCGAGTTTGTAGATCGCGGAACGTGGTGTACCTCACATCTTTCGAACATCGCTAGAATTTCCCGAACTTTTTACAGATAAATAGACATCTTGGAACCCTTAGCTTGATATTTTTCTCAAACTTGGCATACCACGAACTGGGAGTCACTATACACTTTTACTCGTTCAGCTCATACTTCCCTTGCCAATCTTAACCTCGCTAGCAGTGCTTCATATTTAGCCTTATTGTTGGTGGCTTTGAACCCAAACCTCAAGGCCCATAAAATTCCATGACCTTCCGGGTTGATCAACATCACACTGGCCCCTGCTTTCTGCTCATTGGAAGATCTATCCACGTAAAGCTCCCAAAATGAGCCTTTAGAAGATTCGACTTCTTCACTGGCCGACCTTGTAACTTTTAGCCATAAAATCTACGAAGACCTGCCCTTTTATTGTTGTCTGAGGCTTGAATTCTATTTCAAATAGGGAGAGCTCAATTGCCCATTTGAGTAAGCGGCCTGTTGTGTCAGGCTTCTAAAGAACCTGTTTCAATGGATACTTGGTCGGCACTTCAATTGTGTGGGCTTGGAAATAGAGGCGAAACTTTCTTGATGCCACCACTAGACGGTATACAAGTTTCTCCATGGGGATATATCTGGTCTCTGCATCGAGTAACCTTTTGCTGACGTAATATACAAGAAGTTGTGTCCTGTTCTCTTCACGAACTAAGGTCTCGCTGAGGGCGTGCTGAGTAACCCCTAGATAAACGATAAACTTTTCCTCTTCTACTGACTTAGAAAGTAATAGTGCTCGACCCATATATTCCTTTAGCTGTTGAAAGGCTGTTTCACATTCTTCAGTCCACTAAAAGTTCTTTGCTTTCTTCAACGCATCAAAGAAGGGGATGCATTTATCTGTCGACCTGGATATGAACTTGCTAAGAGCAGCGACCTGGCCGTTCAAGCTATGTACATCTTCGATCTTTTTGGGTGATCTCATGTCAATAAAAGCTTTAATCTTCTTGGGGTTATCTTCGATCCTCCTGTTATTGACCATGAAACCTAAAAATTTGTCCGAAGCCACTCCAAATGCACACTTAAAAGAATTAAGCTTTATTTGATACTTCTTCAAGATCTGCAACATCTCTCACAGGTCGCGTATATGCTCGGATCCTTGCTTAGACTTCACCAACATATCATCTACATATACCTTCATCGTTTTGCCAATAAGATATTCAAACATCATGTTAACCAAACGTTGGTAGGTTACTCCAGCATTCTTCAACCTGAACGACATTACTTTGTAGCAATAAAGCCCACGGTTAATGACAAATGAAGTGTGCTCCTCATTGTTAGGGTTCATCGGGATCTGGTTATACCTTGAATAAGTGTCTATAAAACTAAGGAGTTGATGACCAACATTACCATCAATGAGTTGATCAATCCTTGGCGGAGGGAAACTGTCCTTTGGACATACCTTGTTTAGATCGATGAAGTCGATACAAGTTCTCCATTTCCCATTCTTCTTCTTTACTAGAACGGAATTTGCTACCAAGACTAGGTAGTGAGCCTCCCTTAATTTGTTCTTTACTAGAACGGAATCTGTTCGCCAGGAGTTTTTCTACTTCTTCTCTGAGCGCTTCGTAACGCTCCTCCGACATTAGCCTTCTCTTCTGGTGAACCGACTAATGGTAAGAATTGATATTTAATTTGTGCGACATAACATCTAGACTGATCCCCACTATGCGTTCGTGATTACAGAAGAAGACATCCAAATTCTTTTTCAAAAAGTTAGTAAGCTGTGCTTTAACATCTGGAGGTAAATCCTTCACCACCTTTAAGCACCGCTCAACATCCTGCTCATTGATTGGCACCTCCTCGAGCTCTTCCACAGGACTTGTTGCTCCATCTATTTTTATCTCTCTTGGATCCAGGTCCTGGCTTACCCCTTTTGCACTAATTGATCGCTGCTTCTCCCTGGCCATCATGTTAACCTTCTTCATTTTAACCCCCACCTTTACTGCATCTTTATAACATTTCCTCATCAATTCCTACTCTCCTCGCACACACCCTATTCCATTTGACATTGGAAACTTGACTATGAGGGTTCTGGTCGATACTGCCATGTCTAGGTCATTTATGACTGGTTTTTCGAGGATGACGTTATATGCTGATGGACAATTAATAATCAAAAAGTCAGCCAATGTCATAGCTCACCGATCCGAATCTCCAACAGAAAGAGGGAGTTTGATTTGCCCTAATAGCACAACTGCATCTCCAGTAAATCTGAAAAGAGGCTTAGGATATGGTGTCTTCTGTTCGGGCTTCAAACCCACCTGTTCGAAGCAACTCTTATACATCACATTTACCGAATTGCCCGTGTCCATCATGATTCTTCTCACTTTGGCATTACCAATTCTTGCTCTAATGACCAGCGTGTCATTATAAGGCCAATGTGCTCCTCTAGCATCTTCTTCATTGAACACGACCCCACCTGAAGTCATTCGGGCTCTTTTTTCTGGTGCCTCTGCATCGTTATGCCCCGTTAGCAGAATATGACTGGCCTCCCGCACATAGCACTTGTGCGATCTGTTTGATGTCCCTGCTATGTGCAGCCCATCATGAATAGTAAAAATGGTTCTCACCGTGGGCATATGGTCCTGATCGGCTGTTTGTAGAGGTTGTTGTTGTTAGGCAGGTTGCTGAGCCGGATCAAGACGCTGTTGCACTCGTTGATGCTTGTGTTGGGGATGTTGATTTTCTAGTCGCGCCACATATTCCCTTAAACGACCTCTTCTGATTAAATCTTTTATCGCATCCTTGAGTTCTTTACACGGGGAATTATAGTGCCTGGTTTCATTATGATAGGCACAATACTTTCTCGAGTCTAGAAACCTACTCAGGATGTTTGTGGGACTCGGCCTCTCGAAATTCTCCCGTCTCTTTTCTACTTAAAAAATTTTGTCATGCTTGTCTTTTAAGATGCTGTAATTTTGGTAACGATTCCGCGATGGAGGTAGCTCTCTTTTGGGCTCATTCATTGCCTACTTCGCTACTTGATTATTAGAGTGATTTTTATGACTGCTCTCTTCATTTCCACCTTGACTCCTCTTCCTTCCTTGGTGAGAACTACTTGCTCCGTTCTTCTGATCGCTGGGTCTCCTTTACCCAAAAGCTTCTTCCCAACGAATCTCCTTCGCTGCTCGCTAGTAAAACTCGCCAAGATCCTTTACCGAGGACTTATGAATGCTCTCGTAGAGCTTTCCATCTTTCTTAGGCCCCGCTAAGATTATTGTTAGAATGCTTTCATCTGAGGGATTCTCCACGTTATTCATCTCATTTCTGAACCGAGCAATATGGTCTTTTAATAGCTCGTTCTGCTTCTAAAAGACCATCACTAGGTGACAAGTTGGCTCGAGTTGCTTCCTTAGTGCCTTGTACTGATCGATAAACTTCCTCTGGTATTCTTTCTAACTATTAATACTGCGAGCTGGAAGACTCCTTAGCCATGCTCTTGGCACATTTCCTAACGTGGTTGGAAACACTCGTCACTTGACCAGAGGGTTGGATGTCTACCAATCCATCTAGACATTGAATGTATCAAGATAGTCGTACAGGTCACTGTCCCCATTGTAGAGTGGGACACTTGGGAGCTTAAATCTCTGCAGTAATGGCTTTATCTCAATCTCCCTTAAAAAAGAGGTTCTTTCTTCTCGCAACTCTGTTGACCTTGAAGCCCAGGTCACAGTTCCAATTGCTAGACCCTTTACATTAATTCTTCTACCATTGGGTCCTACCGCTCAATTCTTCTTGCAGAGGGCTGACGATTCTTCCTACTCTCCCTATCTCCTAAACATCGATCATGTGACCTCTCTTGGTCAGCGGGAATCCTCTCGCCCGACCTGTTTCTTCTATGCGAGCTCTCTGCTCGGTTTGATTCTCCTCGATGTACTCATTCCTCATTACGTCCATAAGCTCGCTTATTACCATGACCAACCTCTATGTGGCAGCTCCTATCTTGACTCACCCTTACCATTAGACTTAGCCGGTGAGGTGCTACTTCTTCTTTATGAACCTAACGTCCGCCTCTCCTGGAACGAAAATTTGAGGAGCGGACCGAAGCTTCGGCTGCGCCCTCTTTCTAACAGCTTCTTCTTTTGGGTTGGCATCTCCTCAATTAGCCGACGCTGGGGGTTTGTATTCCTGGGGACTACTTGAGCCTAGGCCTGTGTTAAAGCCCCGATTGCCTCTATCAACTACGCCACAGTATTCTCCAAACACTTCATGGCGCTGCTACCAAACAGGTACAACATTTCCACTAGTGGCAGCCTGATGCAGGGGAATGGGAGGCAAAGCCGCATTGGAAGTTCCTGCAGCGTGACCTTGGTCCTGGTCTGATTGGTCAACCGCCTACGTAACAATCCTGGTTGTCTTGATCCTGGCCATGTTTGCAAATCACAAGTACAACAAAAAAGAATTATTAAAAAAGAGTACAGAATTGCAGTCTGGGCCCTATTTCTAGTGCCAAAAATGTTGACACCGTTTTCTGGTCAACCCGATTCTTTAAGCCCAATACCTATGAAACGAAAAATAACAAAGAAAAATATGGAAGACCAGGATCAAAATAGATTGGACACACTAATTTTTACGTGGTTCGGCAAAGTAATGACCTACGTCCATGACTGTCGCTCTTATTTTTACAGAGTAACATTATATATTTTCTTAGTTCTCCCTCTTTATAATGAATTTGATCCCCTATTTATAAATGGGGATGTTACCATTTGAATTGGTTTCAGAATCTTACAGGTAAGGTAAAAAATAAAATATATTAATTAAGATAATATTTGTTAAGATTCTCTCCACCCTATCAGCAACGGTTGCCAAGAATGCCGTGATTTGATTTGTATGAAAATAGGTAAATTGACTCCTTCCTTAACTGAACCGCTCAAGGCTTCTAAAAGGTCAACTGGTCACCTTTAGCGATCACTTTGAGTGGGCAGATTACCCAAGCGATCGGTTATTACTCCCAACGAAAAGGCGAACAGTCAACCCATGACTTGTCAAGCATTCTAGAATGATCATGATATCCGGTCGCACAACGGGTGACCTCCTATTCATTCTGATTGCCTTTGAAGAATACTATCGAACAATTCTTAGACCACAATCAGATTGGCTTAGTGATTATAACATGCGACCAGATCATGAGATCAAACGTATGATCAAATAGATGAGCAAGTGATACGATCAACCACACAGTAACATAAAATGACCAGCCAAGGATCAATCTTGCTCGGGTTTACAGGTTGAGAACCGACCATATATTCCTTCCTTCGGTATCTGCCCATTGGACCAATCTCTTGGGCTTTTCCTCATAAAATAACATACTAGGCTCATTCTTGGGCCTTTTATCATCTCATTTTCTATGATCGTAAAAATGCTCACAATAGTATTGTAAAGTGATTTTGTAAATTTGATTGGCAATTACTTTTAGTAATATGATTTTTATTAAATATTGTATTTATAAATGTTTGTGTGGTAAAGTGATTTTAGAGTCGAACGGAGGATCCGAAATTAGAAGTTGAGAAAAAAAAATTTTAGAAGTGTTATCTTTTTCCTTGTAGGATTTTAAAATTTTGGGTTTTCAGAAAAATAGAGAAAACTTTGCCGAATTTTTTTTTTTTTAATAATGGTACATTTATGTATAACCAAAATGAATAAAACGATTTAGGTAACATCTTTCGACTCAGTTTCTATTTTAATGGAAATCGGGTGGCGGGTGTTACATGTATATTCAAATGTATCCTAGATTATGAATATATATATATATATATTAATCACTGAGATTGTCTTAGAGAACTACGGGAACTAAGCAAGATGTAACACTTATGACGCGGTCTAGAAAGCAACTCCCATATGGGAGAGATCGACCCATATGAAGGTAGGAGGATGACTCATACAAAGTGGGAAAAGGTAGCCTTCATGAGGTTGCAAGGTGTCAAACCCAAGTTCACACATGAACTTGGGGGTATTGCCAACCACTTTAGTAAAGCACCAATAATCCATCAACCATTATATTGCAGAGTATTTGAATAAAGATTGAAGGGAAAATTTAATCTGGATCCCTAAAGTATAAAAAATTAATAACATTTTACTTGTGAATTGTGAAACTCGATATATGGTTGCTAAAGTATAGAAAATGCATCAATTTGGTCCAACTGTTAATAAAATTTAATGGTTCTAGAGCATATTATTATCTTCAGACATAAATAGGACACATGTCAATGCCAAAATATAACTTATATACTTTAAAAATTAATTATAAAAATTAAAAGAAAATTATAATATATATATTTATATATATAAACTTATCTCTATTGTAAATCCGGGATGGATGGTTAAGGTAACTTTTATACTTTGTATAACAAGAAATTTTTAAAAACTTAAAGACAATTAAAATAAAATTAACAAATCCATCAAGTAGTGATAGATAGTGGAGATTTAATTTAAAAATTAAAAATTAAATTAAAAGATAAATTCAAATTAAAAAAAAAAATCCTAAATTAAAAATAAAAAGAAATTGAAATCTCTACAGTTCATTACAATTATGAACGATAGAAACTTAGTGTAAACAAATAAAAAAATAAAAATTTAAATTGCATTGAAAAAGAGAAAGAAAATCTTGTTTTAAAAAAAATGAAGATCAAGGTTAAACCCAGATCTTCAAAGGTTGGAGATCTAGGCTTTCACGCTCGAATCTTCAAATCTAGGTTTTTGAAACCAAATCTTCAAATCTAAGTTTTCAATCTTTAAAAATTGTAAATCAATGTTTTCAAACTCAAATCAAAGTAGAGATTTGAGAACAAAATTGTTCCCATATTGAACCATAATTGCAAATGATTCAATTCCCAAATCGACGCACCTCCAAATTGAGCCACATCTAGTTTGAGGGAGGTTCAAAGATCTAGGGGTTCAAAGTTCGAACCCAGATCATCAATGATTTGGTTTCGAGCTTCAAACCCAGCAAGCACTGGAGATGGAGGTTCGATCTCTATCTCTTCCACAACAAATAAAAGATGGAAGCTGGCCTCTATCTCCACTATTATTTTAATTTCATGCGAGCCTATCCCTTTAATTTCTTTTTTTTTTTTAATTTATCCTTCCAAATAAAGGAGGATCATTTTATTTTATTTTATTTTTTAATTTTTTAAATGTAGTTTTAAGTAATTAACAAATAAATATAAATTTGACTTGGTTCACCAAGGATAAAATTGTTATTTCTTCTTTTAGTTACGTTTGATGATCAAATGGACCTAATTGAAGTATTTTTGGAAACTTAAAGGGCCTCAAATCGAGTTTTGCGATTCTCAAGCAAAAAATTGCCATTTCTAATACTTTTAGGAACCCATGTAAAATTTTATCAAGATTAAACTTCTAAATAAAAGTAGCAACTTTAATTTTTACCAGCATAATATCTATTATACATTTCTTAAACACCCAATTAAGTTGTTGTAAATTAAATTTGTGTAAATCTAATTCCCCCAATTACTTTTATAATCGCCGTCATAATTAGGCATGTGCATACATAAGCTATAAAGTATCACATTTTTTTATAGCTCTAAAAAATGTGTGAGTTTTCGAACTAAAGCCATAAAATTGAGTTGAAATCTTTTAGCATCGTCCGTATTTGCAAACTATAGTCCCTAAACAAAGGAGCAAAAATATTATGATTTACGTCTTTTTTCATAGACTATAATTCGCGAATACTGACGGTGTTAAAATAACTATTTCAGTTATTGGGTAGTAGTTTGAAACATTATTGTAGAAGGCACTAGGTGGTCAACCATCTGGCACCTAAAGCCTAGGCGGGTACTCAACATACCAATGTAAACTTTCCCTAATATGTATACATATATATGTGTGTACGCACGCTCGCATATACACATATATATATCATTGTTCCAAAAATAATAAAAAATCAGCAATTTTCCAGCATTTTAATGTTGATCAGCATGATGCATGTCCAATAAGCATGAGATCAGTGGCCAAAATCAACTGGGTAAATTAATCCGTCGAATCAGCCCAACTCGCGATCTAGACTTTTTTTTTTTTTTTCAAATCTATGACTTGAAAACAACATCGTTTTCAAATTTGCGCCCCTAAAAACAACAAAACAAAAAATAAAATTAACAAAAATAATAATAGCAGCCAACAATCGAGATTCTTCAAAAACAAATAATAATAATAATAATAATAAATAAAGAAAACCTAGAAACTAAAAGAACCTAACTTTGAAAAGAATCAAAGCTTCCAAAAAAAAAAAAAAAACCTAACTTTGAATTCAAAACAAATCAAACAACAACAGTAAAAGCAAAAGAATGCACCAAAAATTGACAAAAAATTGAAACCCAGAAATCAAAAATAGCAAAAAATAGAGATCTTCCAATAAAATCAAAACTTACTCGAGAGTTGGATTTCTTTGGAATTCATCAAGTTGAAATGTCAAGCTTTGAAATTGGGGGCAAGAAATAAACGAGTTTGCCTGTGTAAAGTCATCGCAGTGAGGGCAAGGTTAGTGGTGTTGGACAGTCAATGGTTGGTAAAGTGGGCATGAGAAAGGATGGTTGGTGTGAGAGAGGTCAATGTGATAGTGTAAAGTTGGTACAGTTGCATGTTCGTTAGATGGTGGTAATGGATGGTCGAGGGTTGGTGAAGTGGAAGACAGAATGAGGAGGAGGAAGGTGTACAGTGGTGTTATGTGAGAGAGGTCAAAAGAGAGGAGGTGTGAGAGTGACTATAGGAAAAATTTGATAAGGTTTGTGTTGTTTATGTATATATTAGGGAAAATTATACAAACTCCCCTGAAATTTGATAAAATCACACCAATAACTGAGTTTTGACCCAATTTTATTGGTTTGACCTAATTCGACTATTGATTAATAATACTAGTTGATTAATCGTTGATTACTCATTAAATAGTTAATAAACCGCTACCCGTTATCTTTCCGGTCGATTAGTAAGTAACGATTTTTAAAACAATAATATATATATCTAGTTTTGTTTTTATTGTTTAATTTTTGGACTCTCATCTCTCCCCATGAAGCTCATCATTTATTTGATTGCTTGATTCAAAGGAAACCTCCTCCTTATATGTCATCTTTCACTCTTTTGTTTGCTTCTCTTACTAAGAATAAACATTACCATACTGTTATTTCTCTTATCATGAGGTTGACCTTTGCTAGGTTGCTGGTAAATTTGATTCTTTTTAATGTTTTGGTGAATTGCTTGTGCAATGCGAGTAGAGTTTCTGATGGTCTTGTGGTTTTTGGGAGGATCTAGATGGAAGGTTTTAGCCCAGATGCCGTGACTTTTAATTGTTTGATTAAAGGTCCGTGTAAAGAGGGTAAAGTCATGAAGGCTAACATGTGGTTTTAGAATATGATAGCGTTTGGTTGTAGGCCTACTGTGGTGACATTTAGAACACTTAAACATAGGTTGTGCCAAACAGGGAATACGGGCATTACTATTAAGTTACATGAAGAAATGGTTAAAGGGAATAGTGAAAATGAGAGTATATATATGTAGCCCTAATGTTGTTACTTATAATTGTATTATTGATGGTCATTGTAAGGATGTATTCATAGACAAGGCAAAAGACCTTTTTTTAGAAATGAAGGGTAGAGGAATCAGTGCCAATATAGTTTCTTATAATTCTTTAATTCATGGTTTGTGTTGTGGGGGCAATTGGGAGGAAGCTAAAGCTTTGATTGTTAAGATGGAAGATCAACGTGTGCAGCCTAGTGTGGTGACATTTAGTGTGATTATAGACGAGCTTTGTAAGAATGGGAAGATTAACAAAGCTCATCAATTGTTAGAATTACTGATTGAGAAAGTGTGAATCCCAACATGATAATTTATAACACCTTGATTGATGAATTTTGCAAGAATGAGAAGATTGACAAAGCAAATGAAGTGTTAGATTCAATGACTAAAAGAGGTGTGAATCCCGACGCGATTACTTATAACACATTGATAAATGGTTTGTGTTTGACGAATAGAATTGATTAGGCGCGGGAGTTGCTTGTTTTTATGACAAATAATGGGTGCAGACATGATGTTTTTAGTTACAACATCATGATCAATGGAAACTGCAAGAAACAAAAGATAAACAAAGCCATGAGTCTTTTCAAGGAGATGATTTCAAGAGTTGTGCCAAATGTTATTACATATAACACCTTGTTATGTGGCCTTTTCCAATCCGCGGTAACATTGATGATGGAGAAAAGATGTTTGGTGAGATGCAACTTAATAATGTTGAGCCTGATGAATGCACGTATAATATTCTCATTGATGGGTTATACAAGAATGGTTACGTTAGTAAGGCAATGAAAGTATTACATGCTTTAATAAAGGGCAAGTTTAATTTTAGCATTGAAATGCTCAGTTGTCTCTTAGATGGATTGTGTAAAACAAGGAAGCTCGAAATTGCTTGTAAACTATTTCACAAATTGGCCCAAGAAGGTTTTGTACCAAATGTTATCACATATAATATCATGATCGATGGGCTTTATAAAAATGGTCAACTGGAAAAGGCAAGTAATTTTTAATCAATTATGGAAGAAAAAGGTTGTGCTTCTTACGTGATTACATTTACTACTATTATGCGTGGATTTTTGCAAAATAGTGAGACAGCAAAAATGGTAGAACTCCTTCACAAAATGGTAGAGAGAAACATAATGTCAGATGCATTTACAGCTTCCATTGTCATAGAATTACTTGAAAATGATGAGAAATATCGTGATTGTTTCAACTTGCACCCTTCATTTTCCATTCAAGATCCCAAAGAAAGTTGACATGGTAAGCCTTGTGTGACTTGCATTGTAATGTAATATACAAGCTTTGATTCAGAAAACTTTGTCATATGTTGTACTTTCTATGCCAAAATTGTAAATCCAAGAGTCGTGTTGCTGTATTGTATATGGTTTAACGTTTTCCAAGGTTTTCTTTTTTTTTTTCTCTTTTCTTTTTATTTTAACAATTTGCCAAAATCATAACTATTAAACAACTATGTTGATATGGTAATTATGTATTTTTCATGCATAATGATGTATTTTATCCAATTTGATGAGATGCATATGTTTTTGTCAAACTAATTGATTTATTAAATTCAGTAAGTCAATCAAAAATTAATTTCTTGTTCTCTAACATGTTAGAAAGTGAGAGAAACATTATTGCATTATAAAACAAAATATCGTGGAAGTAATAGTCTCATATCAATGAAACAATTGTTATTCAAGTACCTTTAACTTATCGAATAAGATATAACAATATTCAAGTTCAAATAAGAATTAGAGTTTAGACAAGCTGAAGCAAGCTAGAAGCATGATGCCAATAAATTAAAGAAATTACTTTACATTTTAAAAGAAAAAGAGAGTGAAATCTAAGCAACAGAGTTTGTTTAAATGCAATCTGCATGATCAAAAATACTTTCTTATGAACTACCATTTCCTTCTTTGCACTCTATATTACTCTCCTTACCACAGTCACCTTCTTCTTGCATTATTTTATTTTAGTTATCAAAATACATCGTACAACCATTATATATATACAACATTTAATGTTTTACCTATCTAAATATATCAATTTTCTATTGTTCAAAGCAATCCAAAAGCTATCAACAAAATGATTATTATATGCAAACAATTGTATTATATTTCCGTTCGGGTGACAATTCTATGTATAAATAAATTAATTACTAATGTAAATTTCTTACAACAAAGAGTTAAATATAATTAATTTCTATATGTAGTTTATCAAACAATAATAATTTGATAGTTTTACAAAATGTGAAAATTTGCACATAATTAAATTTTCGTGTACACTAATCATGAGCATATTTTAGAACAAAATCCAAATCAAACTAGAACAAAACTTACTAAATAATGATTTAATAAACCTTTGACCCATTAGTAGTTGTCTCCCATTCATAGGAGTAGAATTTTAGATTACACAAATAGTATTTAAACAAATCTTAACAAACCTTTGACCTATTCGATATCATCTTTAAAAAAAAAAAAAGTTAATAACACATCATCTCATTAAATAGTGATTGTGCACATTCTTCTTCACATTAGTGATAAGGTTTCAAGTCGAACTAAATATATAATATGAGTTTTATGTAAGTAGTTTTTTTCCCATTGTGTGAGTTGTTATCATGGGACCTATCCCGACTTCGTCTCGAGTCTAGGAGAATCTCATGAAAACTGACGGAACAAATTTGACTCTTGTCTTGAGTCTAGGAAGATGCCATGAAACTATGATATTTTTAATGGAAATTTAGAGTTTCCAAAATCCTTTTACTTCTAATAACTTACGCGTGCCATATATATGTGTGTGTGTGCGTGCGCGCGAGGTACATTCTAGCATACACTTAATAATAATAATAAAAATGATTGCATTTTAAAATGTGTTATTGTAATTTATTATATGTGATTGATTACAAGTAAACATATTTGATTACAATCAGTACATATGATTACATTTACTAATTTACTAATTGTAATCAAATAAGTTTAATTGTAATCACATATATTAAATTATAATCACATATTTTAGAATGCAATCACTCTTTTTTTTTTTTTTTTTGTCAAATGTATGCATACTCAAGTGTAGTCACACATGTTTAGTTGTAATCATATATAATAAATCACAATCACATATTTTAAAATATAATCACGTATTTTTTTAATCAAGTGTATGCATACCATAGATATACCTAAGGGGGGTCCCTTATATATATGGCACATTCTAAGGTGTACCTAATGTATGCATATACTTGACCCAAAAAATAAAATAAAATAAGTGATTACATTATAGAATATATGATTATAATTTATTATATATGATTACAACTAAACTTATGTAATTACAATTAGTAAATGTGATCACATTTATCGATTATAATCAATGTAATTATATTTGCTGATTGTAACCACATATATTTAGTTGTACTCATATATAATCAATTATAATCACATACTTTAAAATGCAATTACATATTTAATATATATATATATATAAGGGTTGAGCACCAAGTGTATACATACACTTAACCAAAAATAAAATGTGATTGTAATTTATTAAATGTGAGTACAATTAAATATATGTGACTACAATCAGTAAATGTGATTATATTTACTAATTGTAATCACATATGTTTAGTTGTAATCATATATAATAAATTACAATCACACATTCTAGAATGCAATTGCGTATTTTTTTTGTCAAGTATATGTATACATCACGGTGCACATTATAATACCCCCCCATCTCTCTATATATATATGTATATGCGCTTGGTTTCTCTCACTTTCGTGTTCTTAACTTGTTTACCTTATTTGTACATGTGACACTTGTCTCTTAATGATTCTTTCTTTTTCTCATTTTCTGGTTTGGTTTCTGTTATGGGTAATTTAGTGATCAGATCAATCGAGCCAGGGTAGATTTACAGTGCAGGCCCAATGGCCCAACACTCCGTCCTCCTTCCTGACCACCTTTTTGACAAAGGACCCGTTCGTTAGACCTGCTCTCCATTTTTCAACATGTCCCAAGTTCCCTTGATGATCGTTAATCTGATCGTGAATAGTATTGATAGCCTGATCGCCGTATCTATTCACTCAGGCTGATTGCCGTATCTGTTCGGACATGCTGATCGTTGTATCTGTTCGGTCATGCTAATCGCTGTATCTGTTCGGTCATGCTGATCGCCGTATCTGTTCGCTCATTCTACTCGCCATACTTGTTCGTTTAAGCTGTTCGCCAAAGGGTGATCAACCAATCTACCTTGCGGAGGCTTGATCATTCAGAATTGTCTGCCTGGTGTCTGGTCCATCATAAGCTTATCTGTTCGTCAATTCAACTGAATATTCTGTCCGCTGGAAAGTCCACCTCCTTCATGCCCCCCAAACTGCAGGCCAGTAGAAGCCGAAAACGCCATATAAGATGCAATGCAAAGTGTACCATGCATGCCATCTCTGCCAGAGGCTACAGCTAAGACTACGGTGGCCTCCCATGACCCGTACAGATCAGTCGCCTGAAATCACGCTCAGACAGAGCTCAGAAGTGACAGTTTCAGCCGTATTTAATGTAATTTCGACAACATTTAATGCATTGTCAACTGCATTTAATGTAATCCCGGCGTATTAAATACGATCCATCATTGTAATTTCAGTTTACTGTATGCTTTTGTCTTATTCTGTTTTACTGTAGCACATCCCCTTTCTCTATAAATAGGGGAGAATTTTCATTGTAAAAAGGGTTATGTTTTTTTTAGTGCAGTTACTCTGCCAAAATAGTGAGAGAGTGAACAGTGGATGTAGGCATCTAATTGGGCCAAACCACTCTAAAATCTTCTGGTGTTTTTGCTCCTCGCCTCTGATCTCTTCTTATTGTTTCCTTTTTACTTTGCACATTCCATATCAACTACCCGAAACTGCAGTTTGGGCCCAAAACGAACCTCGTTGACTAGGGATCTAAATCCGGACGTCAACATTTTTGGCGCTAGAGGAAAGGGTCCATTTTCAGTTTCATCACCTTTTGCTTCTTAGCTTATAAAGCTCGCTCTTTATTCGCCATGGTCAGAGGGACGATTCCTAGGAACTTTAACATGACAGACAACCGCCCAGAAGCTTCAGACCAACAATGACATACCATGTCTACTGAGGGGCAACCCGATGCTGGTGTAGGGACATCCAGTGTGCCCACAGCAAAGGATGCTTAAGGTATACCTCATTTTCCTACTCGCCAACCTGTGCCTAATGCTGTAGGGGTAGATGCTATACAAGTGTTGCAGCGACGACAGGAGATGTTAGAAAATACAATGGCATAACTAGTTGGTGAAGTCAGGACTCTGATTTAGACCCAAGCCTAGCCTCATCAGGGACCTCCCTAGGCCACTCAAGGAATGGATGCTCTCCGAGGACGACGCGCAGAAGACCTTGGCATGAATGGGAGGGACATCAGGGAGTCAGAACGAGAGGGGTCAGTTCATTCCTCCAATGTAACATTCCGTTATTATATCAATATAATTTATTAAATATTGATTATATATTAACGGACGATGTAAGTAATTATCCGATCGGATCCGAAGGAGTGATGAAATTTTTATAAAATTTTTCAGACGGATCCGGGGATTTTTATTTAATTTAATCTCGTAAAATAAATTAGTGTATTCATATTTAAATATTTATTCGGAACCTAATGAAGTTTCCGTTTATGAAATTGGATTTTATTGGATTTTCAGGATTGATCCGAAGCGAATCTGAGCGGAAAACGGAATCCTAAAACGAAAATTGATGGCATGGAAAGATTAAATAAAATGAGTGGGGCCATGTGGGACACATGGCATGCATGCAAAGGAAAACAATGACAAGTGGCATGAAAAGCATGTGATGGGTAATGATTGTTGAACATGTGTCATGAGGGGAATAAAGGAAATGAAATAAAAAAATGAATAGAGGAAAAATGGAAATGAAATGATAAAGAGGAAAGAGTGTGTTCGGCCACTCTATTATCAACACCAAAACCCAACATAAGATAAACAAAAAAACAAAGGAAAGCAACTCAAAAACAGATCTGAACCGAGAGAGAAAAGAGAGACAGAAGGCTTGCAGCTCGTGGAAGAGAAGAAAAAGTGTTGTTCGGGCTGTTGGACGTGACCAGAACTGGAAGTGAAGCAAGGGCAGCAGCTGTTTGTGGAAGAAGTGTGAGCTGAACCACGAACGAGAAGAGGGAAGCGACCAGATTTCTGCTCGTGTCTTGCTGCCGTCGCCGAAGTGGTGTTCAAGCTTCCCCGATTCTACCTCTAACCTTGCATGCAAGCTTGGGAGAGTGATCTTGCTGCTGTTGAAAAGGGAGGAGTGATTACCATCGCTGTCAAGTCCATTGCCGAGCTGAGTTGCTGTCGCCGTTATCTATTGGTGGCGTGATCACAAGCTGATCGTGAACTTGCTGCTGGAGACCGTGAGGTTGTTGCTGGAGGAACGTGAGCTTGCTGTCAGTTTTAAGGTTGGTTGTGCTATTGTTATTGCTGGAATTTTCGTTGTTGTTGTATTGTCGTTGTTGTCGAAGTGCTGTCGATCTTGTTGTTGAGCTGTTGTGATTGTTGCTTGCTGTCATGGTTACGATTGTGCTGTAGTTGCTGTAATTGTTGTGCTGTCGATACGTGCTGTTTTTGCTGCTGTCGCGAAGCTGTTTGCGTCGCGAAGTGCTGCCATTGCTGTCGCGCTGTCGTGCTGTTGTGCTGCCGCTGTTGTGCGCTGCCGTGTGCTGTCTTCGCTGCCTTGCTGCTGTACGTGAGCTACTGGTGGCTGAAATCGTCGACGCTGCTGCGAGCTGTCAAGCTGAAGCTGTGCCGCTGCTGCGTCGTGTGCTGTCATCGAAGATAAGGTGCTGTTTTTGTGCGAACTGTTGCCAAGTTGCTGTCATTGTTATCAAACTTGTTCGCGAGCTGTTTCGAAGTGAAAAACAGCCCAAGCGAAGGTAAGTCCCTGCCCCGTTAGTATTGTAATCATGATTTAAATAATATTTGGACGTTAATGATGTCCGTTTGGATTGAAGGAAGCTCGTTAATAAAAGGAGTTATTGGGCAGCCCTTCGAAAACAAATTGGTTGTGTTTGTCTCGATTTCCGGAAGGTACGTTGAATGTTATTAAGATGATTTTTAATAGAAAATGTTTAGGATGGATTATGGATGAATTGTGATGATGAATATGTTTGGGAAATAGGATTTTAGAACCTCGTTAGTGTGGAGGTTCGTTTGATTGAGTTTTGACGTGTTTGCGAATGATCTTGCAATGTTAAAAATCGAGTTGTGAAGCCGTATAGGGGCTGTTATGTTAGGAAGGATAAGTTGTGATGTTTTGCTTTTCGTTTTGAAGTGGTTGACATGAAAAATTTGGTTGGAAATAATTCGCGTAAAGGAAAGACGATACGATTAAGTTTATAAGCTATCAAAGTGTGATATTACGTGTCGTTTCGAGGTGATATCCATTTGGATGTTTGTAGGTTGCATAATAGGGAAGCATTATGCATTATGTAACGTTAGAAACTTGCTAAATCAATTTTTGTTATGTTGTCTTAATGAAAGGTCAAGGAGAACCCGGCGAACCGGATTCTCGACCAGATAATAGGAGTAAAGCTTAGGAGGAGCTTATAATTCGAAGTTGAATCATTTTTGAGGTCGGTATACACATTATCTTTAAAGCTTATTTGAAAGTGTTTTTGTTATGAAATGAATTTCTTAAATGAGATTGTGATGTGAATATTTTTAAATGATATTGTTATATCTTTTCAATATGATACATTTATATACGTATTTTTCTATACTTGAAATAAGATATGAAATTGATTCGTTAAGGAAATTTTGTTACTAAAATCAAAGTGAAAAATAAGTGATACAAACGTTATGATACAAATAGCCCTTGTAAACATAGATATCGATAAATGAAAATTGGTAATTGACATGTCAATAGGGAACTTAGCAGCTGCACCGTTTATTTACATTGATTCGTTATGGATTATGAGAGGCACTACGTGTCCGATTCTAAACGATTATATGTGTTATGATATACGACCCGGTGGATAATCACCGAGCGGCCGTTGCCGGGGTCGACCGTTATTTCGGCCGATACTACCACGTGTCCGATGCCGGAAACCCATATGCCAATACATGAGTATCGAATATATGTTTACTAAGGGGCACTGAGAAAAATGTGATAAGTAATGAAATGAAATTGTTACATGTTATGAAATGTTCAATGATTTTGAAATATGTTGAACTCGAAAAATTGTGAATCATATGTTTAAATATTTTTATGCATCATATATATATCTATGTTTATGAATGATAAAGTTATAATACTTTTAGTTACGAATGAAATTATATTTGAAATTGATAAATTAGATTATGTGTATACCACTAAGCAAATATGCTTAGCGCGTTAATTTACCGCGCGCAGGTTGAACATTTTGATTCCATTCCCAGACAGGGAAGTAGCTGATACGCGGAAGTTCAGATAGTCATCATCCATCCTACACTTTTGGTAGTTATATATATATATATATCGTGTAGGATCATACATTTTGAAACACATGTATAAATATGTAAATTATTGTATTTCACTTATGTAAAAAGCTTATGTATATTTCTTTAAGCTTACTTTTGAATATATATATGCATATAAATGTTTATGATATAATTGAGTAATGTAATGTTTGGAAAACGGACCGGAGGTCCGAAATGGAAATTCTGAAATTTATGTTTTAGAAATGTTAGAGTTTTATTTACAGGGAATAAATTTTGGATTTCAGAAAAACAGAGGAAACTCTGCCAAAATTATAAAAAAAATTTTCCGCTATCTTGGTAATGAGTTTTATAATTTTGATAATAAGTTTTTAAAAAAGGTAACAGAAACGGATTTATAAAAGAAAGTAACGCTCTCCGTTCTGGATTTCCGACCGTAACGGAAGTCGGGCGAAGGGCGTTTCATCCAACATACATTCTAGTGCTCGGCTTCCTCAGGCCAGTGATGAACATCGACCGGAACAAACTGGCCATGGTTATGATCAAATACCGACCCGCGTAGATAGAACGGGGCCAAGGCCTAATACTGGAGGATTGGGGGCTAGAGACCATCGATCCTCAAGCAGGCAGGACAGACACGCCGTTGTCAGGAGAACCGAGATACAAGGTCCATTGGTTGAAGAGCTCGTTCAGAGGGTCCGACAGCTTGAAGCGCTACTCGGAGTATAGGAACAAAGAGGCCGAACCGGGGAGAGGACCCCATTTACTTCAGAAGTCGAGCTAGAACCGCTCCCTCCGAGATTCAAGGTTCCCAATATCCCTCAGTATAAGGGAAACTCTGACCCCTATGACCATCTAGATGCTTTCAACATTCAGATGGATCTCCAGACGACCAGTCCGCTCATAAAATGTCGTGTGTTCTCGACTACACTCGGGGACATCCCGCGGACATGGTTCAGGAACCTTCCCCCCGTAGCATCAACAACTGGGAAGAGTGTCAGTAGAAATTCTTGAACCAGTATAAGGCATTGAAGAGGTAGCTTGCGCTACCCTGCCACCTTGCTACCATCTATCAATGTCCCGACGAGTTGTTAAGGGACTATATTAGCAGGTTCAGGCACGAAGTGATTAATGTGGAGAATCTAACAGATGAGGAGGTACTAACAGCTATCTCGTCGGGCTTGAGAAAAGACGGAAAGCTATACGAGAGCATTTACAAATCCCCAGTGAATGATTTAAGGGAATTCTACGAGCGGGCAGAAAAAGAAATCCGGTAGGAAGAAGCAACCAATCCTAAAAAAACCAGTTCCCAGAGGGATGAAGTTGGCAGTTCCAATCAGGGAAGAAAGAGAAGCAATGGGGGAAATAACCATGGAGGACGAAGAGACAGCAATCAGATTGCAAAGAAGGATAGGGATTGGCACAGACCAAGGAATAGTCGGGGGCGGGAACGACCTTGGTACCAAGGCCGGTACAACACGTACAATGCCCTATCGGATACCCAAGACAGAATCTTTACGACCGAAAAGAACATGGAGAATTTTGGGCGACCAGCCCTTATTCAGACTCCTGAAGGGCGAAGAGACAGGAACAAATTTTGTGCCTACCACAATGAAGTAGGGCATAATACCTCAGACTGTTGGGCACTCAAAGACGCTATCGAAGAGATGATCAGAAATAGTCGTCTGAGGGATTATGTTGTGAGACCCTCAAGGCGACCATCCCAACAGCAGCGTCCCCACCAATGCCCGTAAGAACCGTCGATCCAAACTCAACCGGAGCCTGACTCTACCCAAGGACCTTATGTCAGAACAATTCATACCATCTATGGGGGTCCCTCGGAGGTAGGAGAATCTAACAGATCTCAAGAGTGATTTGTGCGTGAAGCGAGACGTGTTCAGCCTACGGGTCAGAGAGAGTTAGGGGGACCTACGAAGAAAGCCAAAAGAGTGTCAGAGGACATTGTGTTCATAGATGAAGATGTTCGAGATGTTTCTCTCCCCCACAACGACGCATTGGTGATTCGGGCGCGTATTGGTAACTCGATGGTCAAGAGGATAATGATTGATATGGAGAGTTCAGTAAATGTGATGTACAAGGGATGCTATGATCAAATGGGAATTGGTGACGAGCAGCTCAAACCATCCCCTGAGCCTCTGTATGGGTTCACTGGAGACTCGATCATTCCTGTTGAACAAATAAAATTACCCTTGACCCTTGAAGACGCCGATCATCAATCCACAGTGTTAGCAGATTTTCTTATCATCGATTCTCCCTCTATATATAATGTGGTGTTAGGAAGACCTACCATGAACGACTTCGATATGGTCACCTCTATTAGAGCTCTCACAGTAAAATTTTCAACTCCCAATAGGGTAGGATGTGTGCGGGGTGAGCAGTATCTGGCTCGCCACTGCTATGTGGACACGATAAGAATGAGAGTTCGGGGAAAGAAAGTGGACATGGCCCAAGAGCATGAGCTGCAGATGATCACCACATCAGGGATCAGCCATGACCTAGATCCTACGGAATTCTGACAGGACCCGAACCAGACCCTTTCTAAGTTCTTGTCTAGAGGATCCCGCTGGGCACTTCAACGGACTTCCCGAACCTGACTCATCAGATTAAGGAAATCCGAGAAGCGAACCCTTAGAATATTTTACCGGTTTACTCATTTTAACTTAAAACTTCTTTACTTTTTTAAAAATAGTTGGGATTGATGAAAATTTTTTGCATTTTTTTAAAACAGATTTTATAAAAATTTTGACAGCATAACGGTTGTAATTTGAACATTTCTAAAATTTGACCTGCATAAGAACACTTTAATTTTGCTAACTCGATTTTAACTCAACTGAGGCTCTCTACTTCCTATTTCTTTGTAAAAGTCTTACTTTTAGACCCCTAAGATCATCCTCATATGGTTCGTTTGGTCTCCAGAGGTTTAAAACAAAAAAAAAATCAACTTTTTAATGACCCGTTTGACCAAGAAAAATAGATTTAGAATCGACGCTCATTTCGCGTCCATTTCTTTTTCTAGCATCTCCTTACCACATAACTAAGTCATCCGTAAAGTTTCGTCAAAAAATTCGATCGTTTACTATATCAAATTTAGGAAAAACGCCCTGTTTTGGGCACTTTCGATGCACTTTTTGCACCGAACGAGTGACGACAGTTTTTCTTTCGTATCTAAGCTCCTTTTACCTAGTTATGATCAACTAAATTCATTTCATGCAATAAAAATTGCATTTGTATAGCTATTTCACCTATTGACTCTCTAACGACACTATTTTGCGCATAACTTACGTAATTTTTATCGGAATCGATCCGTTCCAAAACCTATGGTTTTCTATGACTCCTAAGCATCATTTGAGGTGTAGAACATCCTCATATAGGTCAGTTTTGCCCATGTTGTCTCCAGCCCATGGTTTGATCTCGGGATTGCAAAAATTGGCACTATTTTGTTATCTACTAGATTGTAGGCTATTCTTATACCTATGTGTATCCATGTTAATTTTGTTGATTCCTACTCATTTATGCATGCTTTTAGGACCCTAAATACATCATAACACCAACAAAACATATACATAAGCTAATGCCCTTCAACTAGACTCATAATTCCTCTACTTACTTCTACACTTTTTATTTTTCGATTCTAACCTTTTTGGATGCATTTCTAATATCAAATATGCTTGAATTATAATTCAAAAGAATAACAATACAATGGGGTCACATGTCTCTTTATGGGCCATGACATGCACACACACCACACATTGGTTACATTTCATTTCTCTTTTGCAAAACTAGTAATTTCATATGATTTCCTAAGCTATAATAGGCATGGTATCAAGCTCATATGAATCAATATTCAAATCAACATCAAATGCATCCAACCTCCTTCTAAAATCTTAATATACAATAAAATCAAATCTCATCATACAAACACACAAAACCCACACAAAACCACCAAAAATCATCACCAAACACACTAGTTTTAATGTCAATTTTATTCCCCTTGATTTCCTTTCTATTTCTAAGCTAAAACTCATGGATTAAACATGATTTGGACTCAAAAATAACACCCAAACACCAGCATGTATGCAGGTCACGAAATCACCACAAAATCTCATCAAACAACCTCAAACTTTAAACAAAATAGAAAGGATAATATCACAAACCTAAAGGTACTGGTCACGGATTGCTTTCTGTCTACAGAAATTTCTTTTCAGAGATCCAACTGTTCAGATTGTAGACTACTTCTGAAGAATCTCTAGACCAAATTTGAGGTCGATCCAACGGTTAACGAATGAGATATGGCTCAATAAGCAAGACTGTCCTGGTTGTGCCCTTTTATCCAGCCAGCCCTGTTTCGAAAGCCATAACTCACCCTAGACACCTCCAATTGAAAATCAAAACAATTCAGAATTAAGAACCATGTGTGTTTAACTCGATCAAATGGTGGATGAAGGAGATATAGGGATTCCCTTAAAACTGTGCAGATAAGCTCTCTACTTCAGCACTTCACAGTTTCAGCTTTTGTTTCTCACGGGTTCAGCCTGCTTTGACCGAGCAAACACACCTCCCATCCTCTCTTGCACTTGGCTTATATATATTAATACTTCCAAATGTCTAAATTGGCCATCAACTAACTTAAAAATCACTAAAAGCCATTAGTTGCAAATTTAAAACATTTAATTGGTCCATCTATCAACTAATTATTCCACTAACCAATCACTCCACTTTTAATTTAATTTTAACTTATCATCTTACTTTTTGATTTTAAATGTGCCACAATACCATTGGTCCTCACATGAGCACATGGATTGTGCTTCTTGGATAGTTATCTTCTAGTATATTCTTCAATAATTTATTAACTTAAATTTTTATCCTCATTCAACACAAAAACATTTCAAAAATATTTCATGATTGTCCTATCATCAAATTGATTATATAATACTCAAATAGGATATCTTAATCTTCAATCCCATATTTCGAAACAAATTTTAATTAGGTTTAAACTCATTAACACCTATTAATCTCTCAAAAGGGTAATATCATAATTGTCTTTGGATCGCTTAAAACTGACTTAAATGATCTTCTTTTTAATCCATTTCTATTTCTCTATAATCTTCTGCTATTTTCGAACCTTTTCGACCCTTAAGGTCTATTTTCGAAAATTCTACTATTCATCCAAAAATTTTTGTCCCGAAAAATACTATTTTTCGAAAGCTTTCATTTCCCACCGAATCTCAATTCATGACCGTGAACAATATAATCGAGTCCAAATTTGATCTTAAACACTAATTTCGGTTGTTTGTTTGTTTGTTTTTTTTTTTAAAAAATACTATTCATTTCGGATCCGGATACTATTCACTAAAAATTCTCATTTCTTCCCAAAATGATACTGAGGGCCTCATAAACATAATTGAATCCTGAACTAGCCCTTGTACTCTTTCTGGACCACTTATCCACTATCCTAATCACAGAATGGATTTTCTAATGATACTAGGATTAGGGTCCATCAATTCATCCCTCCTTATAAAAATTTCATCCTCGAAGTTTAAATCACTATCTCTATCTGGACTGGTGAATATTTTATCTATATTTTATACTTTGTAGTTAACACATCTTGGCTTAACTAGTCGTTTCATCCAAAACGAATGAATTCTTTCCTTAGTAATATTTAGGGACTATCTTGTTTTAAAATTGGAGCTCTAAATCTTTTCTTCTCTTATCTGTGTAACTCTGCTATCAATTCTGGGCGATTCTCCACTTGTCCCAAATAATCTTGATCTTATCTATGATCGTCTGTACTCATTCGAGTACATATAACCTTCTTTCGCCCACTTCATCTCGACTCTCTGAAATCTTGCACCATCTTCCTTATAATACTTTCTACGGTGCCACACCGCTATCGGCCTTCTAACATTATTATAGATGATTTCAATCACACCATATCTCAACATATATTCCACAATCTATATAATACTCTTGAACTGTCCGTTCGTCTATGGATAGAAAGCTGTACTACAGTGTATCTGAATATCTAAGCTTTTTGTAGGCTAGGCTAGAACTAGAATGAAAATTTGAGATCTCCGTTACTATAGTTAACACTGGAGTTCCATGCAACTGGATAACTTTATCTATGTGTATGTTGAGGAGTGACTTAAACTAAAATCTCTTTCTTGTAGAGTAATTAGGTAGTGTCCTGGCTTCACTTCCTGTCTGTTCTTTAAGCAATTAAGAATCCTAAGTTGTCTCTAAATGGACTATCAATATAGCTTGCAGTGTATCTATTCTCGTTGTCTCTAAATGGACTTCTTAGAATCTTATCTCTGTTAGCATCGAAAATCTACCTCCTTTTTATACTTACCATTGGGCAGGAGGGTTATTTACTCATTACATCCATTACTATATTAGTCTTGACTGAAAGATACTCTCTGGTGCCCCCAATTTAGCTTTCTTTAGTGTGAGTTGTGTCTACACTTATTGAGATACTGAAAAATTCCTTCGACACTCCTCCTTATAAAATACTTCGAAAATGGGCGCCGTTTCTGGAATCGAAGAAATTCTAATTTAATTTGTTGGTCTAAGGGTGAACTAGGAAGATTCTTAGGGAATACTTCCGGATACTTCCCAGTAACAGAGACATCCTCTATCCGGATCTTCTTCTCTATAGTATACTACATATATTCCTATGTACTCCACACGGTTTTCTCATCATATATATATTTGGCTACTATGATATGGGAATAAAACACTTTGTACTTTCTTTAAAATACTACGCTTGATTCTCTCAATATAATCCCTCGAAACAAAGAATGAGTGGCTCTTAGGTCCACTAGTACTTGTGCATCTTGTCTCAAAACGGGAAATAATACCTATGACAACCTCCGGAGCTGCATCAACTGCCTGTTGTGTCACCGTATATACTATCACGGCCTAGTTGCGAGGTCTACCAAGCTATGCTCAGGGTGATACACTTCTGCTAGGTCCACCACTAGACGGTCTAGGATTGTAGCTCCTTTGATCTGGGGGCCTCCTCTCTTTGGTCCACGATCCCCACTGATTTGTTCCTGTAATGTGGATCTAGCCTCTACTGGATTCAATACGACTACACTGGGGCAGTCCCTTATGAAGTGACCCTCCTAACCGCATCTAAAGCATTAGGTCCTACCCTAAAGGCACTTATCGGAGTGTGATCTCCCACACTTGCTACAAACAGGCCTACTCTTCCAATTTTGTTGATTCTTGGACCCTCCTGATGACTAGACTAAACTCTGGCTAGTTTGGGGCCTTTGACTCTGTCATCGAATCTCTGACTATGCAGGCTTCGGATTGCTCTTGGTCACTTTACTGGGTCTTCCCTGCTGGCTACCTATCTAGCTACGTTTTTACTCAAACTTCTTAGGCAGAAAAGCGAATTCCACACTTCTCTTGACTTTGATGGCGGCCTCTACTAACTGTCCATACTAAGTGTGTACCGCTGATGTCACATATGACTCAATCCTCGGATGCAACTTGGCTATGAATCTATTTATCTTCTGCTCTTCATTTTCTGAAATGAAAAGGATCAGGCGAAATAGCTAGGAGAACCTCCTCTCGTACTTTGTCATTGTAGAACTCCCTTGCTCTAAATGGAAGAACTTCACTATCTTCGCATCTTTATAGCTTTTGGGAAATAATTTGTTGGTAAATTCCTTCTTGAACTCCGCCTATGACACTCCAGCTGGATGCGCTCTCCAGTGGCTTTCCACTAATCGTTTGCTCGGTCCTTGAGGAGAAATGCTGAAGATGTCACCATCTGATCCTTACTGTAACCCATAACTCGGTATATCTCTTCATTAGTCTCTAACCAGAGTAATGAGCGCTTGGGCTCACCGGTCCTATCATATGGCTTAGCGCCTAACTTGCGGGCATGCTCTATCGATATGTCTGTCTCCATCGATTGCTGGAGTGTCGTCGCTAACATCTGTGGCATCTGCTCCATATGTCCTGGAGCAGGCTTTGATCTGGATGACTTTGATGGCTCTAGTTGAGAAGAACTTGCTGGCACATTGACGGACTCGTCAACATGCTCTCTCTCTAGTATAGGTGCCTTTACGGCTACCCTCTTCCATCCTAGGATGGTACGTCGCTGCATAACTCTATGTGTACTAAATAGGCACCAAATCATGAAACATGGGTGTTAGAATAATAATTTAGCATAAACTAGCTCAATGATTTCATGTAATACTTAAACTTGACTCTTTTAGCATCGTGCTTAACTTATGCAATCTAAGAAAACATAAATTATGTAATCTCAATAAAACTTGATGCATACAATAATCTCATGCATAACTAGCTAAACTTTATGCACAAAATAGTACCAAACTTTCTTTAAAACTTAATCTCAAATCTTTCGAAAACCGGGCTCTGATACCAACTTGACAGGACCCGAACTAGACCTTTTCTAAACTCTTGTCTGGAGGATCCCGCCAGGCACTTCAACAGATTTCCCGAACCTAACTCGTCAAATTAAGGAAATCCGAGAAGCGAACCCTTAGAATATTTTACCGGTTTACTCGTTTTAACTTAAAACTTCTTTACTTTTTTAAAAATAGTTGGGATTGATAAAAATTTTTCGCATTTCTTTAAAACAGATTTTATAAAAATTTTGACAACATAACGACTGTAATTTGAATATTTCTAAAATTTGACCTGCATAAAAACACTTCAACTTTCCTAACTCGATTTTAACTCAACTAAGGCTCTCTACTTCCTATTTCTTTGTAAAATTTTTACTTTTAGACCCCTAAGATCATCCCCATATGGTTCGTTTGATCTCCAGAGGTTTAAAACAAAAAAATCAATTTTTAATGACCCGTTTGACCAAGAAAAACATATTTAGAATCGGTGCTCGTTTCGCATCCGTTTCTTTTTCTAACATCTCCTTATCATATAACTAAGTCACCCGTAAAGTTTCGTCGAAAAATTCTATCGATTACCTTGTCAAATCTAGGAAAAACGCCCTGTTTTGAGCACTTATCGATGCACTTTTCGCACCGAACGAGCGACGATACCATTGGTCCTCACATGAGCACATGGATTGTGCTTCTTGGATAGTTATCTTCTAGTATATCCTTTAATAATTTATTAACTTAAATTTTTATCCTCATTCGACACAAAAATATTTCATGATTGTCCTATCGCCAAATTGATTATACAATACTCAAATAGGATATCTTGATCTTCAATCCCATGTTTCGAAACAAATTTTAATTGGGTTTAAACTCATTAAAACCTATTAATCTCTCAAAAGGGTAATATCATAACTGTCTTCGGATCGCTTAAAACTGACTTAAATGATCTTCTTTTTGATCCATTTCTGTTTCTCTATAATCTTCTGCTATTTTCGAACATTTTCGACCCTTACTATTTATTTTCGAAAATTCTACTATTCATCCAAAAATTTCCGTCCGAAAAAATACTATTTCCCGAAAGCTTTCATTTCCCACCGAATCTCAATTCATGACCCTGGACAATATAATCGGGTCCAAATTCGATCTTAAACACTAATTTCGGTTGTTTGTTTGTTTGTTTTTTTTTTAAAATACTATTCATTTCGGATCCGGATACTATTCATTAAAAATTCTCATTTCTTTCCAAAATGATACTGAGGGTCTCACAAGCATAATTGAATCTTGGATTGACCCTTAGTACTCTTTCTAGACCACTTATCCACTGTCCTAATCACAGAATGGATTTTTCGATGACACTAGGATCAGGGCCTATCAAATTCGATACATACCAAAGCACATGCCCAATGGAAGAGCTTGAAGACATCTAGGTTAGTGAAGTAGGTGCAACAAGATGTCTTAAGCTAGGCAAAAACTTGATTCTGGAAATAAAGGCCCGGCTGACTAGCTGCCTCAAGGCAAATTTAGATGTGTTCGCCTAGAACCATGGGGACATGGTAGGGATTGATCCCAATGTAATGACCCATAAGTTGAACGTCAATCCTCGCCATAGGCCAGTTTGCTAGAAAAGGAGGCAGATGAACCAAGAACGTTGCGAAGCCCTGAAGGAAGAGGTAGACAAGCTTCTAGCAAACAAATTCATCCGAGAAGTCCAATACCCAGCCTGGGTAGCTAACCCCGTATTAGTAAAAAAGAAGAACAGGAAAAGGAGAACATGTATAGACTTCACGGACCTGAACAAAGCTTGTCCAAAAGATAGCTTCCCACTACCCAGAATCGATCAATTGGTGGATGCAACGGTCGGGCACGAACTCCTTAGTTTCATGGATGCCTACTCGGGTTACAACCAGATCCCTATAGACCCTGAGGACGAGAAGCGTACATCATTCACTACAGATTGGGGATTATATTGCTACAGGGTAATGCTTTTCAGACTAAAAAATGCAGGGGCAACTTATCAAAGACTGGTGAACAAGATGTTTGAAGATTTGATCGGGAAAACCATGGAGGTGTACGTGGATGACATGCTCGTGAAATCCGAGCAGGCTACCGACCATGTCCAGGACCTTGAGAGAATGTTTCAAATCTTAAGGAGGTACCAGATGAAACTCAACCCTCTCAAATGTGCTTTTGGGGTCTCATTAAGTAAATTTTTGGGCTTTATAGTGAATAACAGGGTAATTGAAGCTAACCCAAAGAAGATCCAGGCCCTGCTGGACATGAGGTCACCAATCAGCATGAAGGAGATACAGAGCTTAAACGGTCAAATAGCTGCCCTGAGCAGGTTTGTGTCCAAAGCCTCCGATAAATGTGCTCTATTCTTTGAGGTACTGAAGAAGGCCAAGAACTTCCAGTTGGCAAAAGAGTGCGAGGCCGCGTTCCTATAACTGAAAGGGTATATGGGGCGAGCCCCGCTGCTGACCAAGCCAAAGGAAGGAGAAACTCTGACAATCTACCTAGGGGTATCCCAACGCGCCCTGAGCGCGGCTCTGACAAGAGAAGAAGGAAACGGAGCTCAGGTCCTGGTCTACTATGTTAGCAAAAAGTTGGTAGAAGCCAAAACAAGCTATACCCCAATGGAGTTGCTCGCCTACTGCCTAGTGATGGCATCCATGAAATTATGCCCTTACTTTCAGGCGCACAAGATTGAAGTCCTGACGAAATATCCATTAAAGCAAATCCTCCAGAAACTAGATACCTCCAGCCGACTCATCAAATGGGCCATCGAGATCGCCCAGTTCGACATTGAATTCAAACCAAGACCAGCAATCAAGGGACAGGCACTAGCAGACTTTATCGTTGAGTTTACCGGACCTATGGACGACGAGGCTGAATCTTCTGAAGGTCCATACTGGGAGCTGTTTGTGGATGGGTCCTCCTGTGAAAGGAGCACAGGGGCTGAAATTCTGCTAATCAACTCGGATGGGAGTAAGTTCCTTTGTGCACTTAAATTTGGTTTTAGGGCAACTAACAATGAGGCAGAATACGAAGCACTGTTAGCAGGGCTTCGCTTGGCCAAGAAGATGCAGGTTAAGTGACTTAGGATATTCAGTGACTCACAACCGGTGGTCTGTCAAATAAGGGGTGAGTACCAAGCCAGAGGGTCAAAAATGACAGTCCATCTGCAGAAGGTCGAAGAGTTGTTGGGAGCCTTCAAAAAATTCGAATTGAATCAAATTCCACACGCCCAGAACTCCCACGCAGATGTATTAGCCCGCCTAGCTATAGCTCAGGACACAAATTTCGTCGAAAATGTACCCGTAGAATTCCTGCCAAAGCCAAGCACTGAACCCGACATAGAGATAATGACCTTGACAGTGGCAGCAGATTCATGGATGAACCCACTGGTCAGTTATCTACAAGAAGGAAAACTGTCGGAAGATAAGATAGAGGCCTGCCGCTTACGCATAAGGGCAGTAAGGTATTGTATATATGGTGATGTTCTATATAAAAGGGGCCTCTCAACCCCCTTACTCAGATGTATCAACGAGTCGGATTACACCACGTTAATGAGGGACATTTATAAGGGACATTGCGGTAACCATACTGAGGGGCTCTCCCTGGCCCAAAAGACAGGGATTTTACTGGCCAACCATGAAACAATATGCCATCAACTTGGTGAGGAAATGTGATAAATGCTAAAGATTTTCCAAAGTTCGTCAAACACCACCGGCCTATCTCCAATAGATGATCAACTCGTGGCTCTTCGCTATCTGGGGCATGGACCTGATCGGACCTCTCACAATAGGTCGAGCGAGATGCAAGTACGCCGTTGTAGCAGTTGATTATTTCACAAAATGGGCGGAAGCAAATGAGCTGGCTGAGATCTCCACGATGAAGATTAAAAAGTTCGTGTGGGGCAACATTATTTGCAGATTTGGTATCCCCCAACAATTCATAACCGACAATGTAACCCAATTCATAAGCGAGCAGTTCCTGGAATTTTGTAGCAGCCTTGGCATTACTAAGAACTTCTCGACAGTAGACCATCCGCAAGCCAACGGACAGGTAGAAGCAGTCAACAAGATCATAAAGTAGATTCTGAAGACCAAGCTCAAAAATAGAAAAGGGGCATGGGTAGATGAATTATAGAAGGTATTGTGGACCTACCGTACAACTGCTCGCAGCACCATAGGAGAGACCCCTTTCTCAATGGTTTATGGGTCCGAAGCTATGATTCCTACAGATTTTGAAGTTTTTAGTCAGTGAAGAGCAAATTTTAATCCCGAAGAAAACAACTAGCTCTTGGCCGCCAGCTCATATATGCTCGAAGAGTCTAGGGAAACTGCTCGTCTCAGGGTAGCCATCTACCAACAGAAGATGGCTAAGCATTATAACAAGAAGGTCTGGGTATGCTAATTCAAACCAGGTGACTTTGTACTATGAGAAATTCTACTCGATGCGTGCAAAGCCAGTGAAGGTGTACTAGGACCTAATTGGGAAGAACACAACACGATCCACGAAGACTTGAAGAACGGAGCTTACCACCTGGCAGACATGAGCGGAGCAATGCTCTCAAGAGCATGGAATGTAACTCACTTAAGACCCTACTATACAAAATCATTGTAGTTTTATTGGTATTTTGTTATTTCTGTAGAGCTCATCATGTACAGACGCAATAAAAAGCTCCTCATTTATCATTATGAATTACCACTAACAAAATACTCGTGTGTGTTCTTATATGTGAGGTACACAGCCGTAAAAGGTAGGGAGTTAGCTCAAAGCTCAAACAGTTATTAGCCTTGCAGCGATAAAGGGCTGAATATCGGTAGATACCGACCCTACACCTGCCCTACGAGGATAAGGGGCTGAATATTGGTGGATACCGACCCCACACCTGCCCTACAAGGTAAGAGGGGCTGAAACGGCCGCGAGCCTGTGCACCTAATGGCCGATCGCAGATCGGCCTCCGCCTCTATAAGTTGTTATACACACACCCCTTCAACCTGAGCCATCGCGCGTGAATAGAGCAAAGCAGGGGCTCAATCATTGAGCGCTCAGCCCTACATACGCTGTAAATGCTCAGGTTACAACCCTGTGAGCACAGCTGAGGTTTCAACCTCTACAACTCTCGCTGTAAATGCTCAGGTATCGACCTTGCGAGCGCAGTTTGAGAGGTTCAACAGGTTGTATAGCTCAGGTATTGACCCTGTGAGCGCAGTCTACTGTAGAGGCTCAGGTTTAACCGTGTGAGTGCAGCCGATTGTATATGCTTGAGTCCCTACCTTTCGAGCACAGTCTCTAACAGTTTTGGTCATGATCAGAAAGATTAGCTGTCTTCTTCTCATATTTATCATCTGTCTTCTTCTCAACTCATATTACTTCTTCAATTTTATCTAATATTATATACGTTACAGCTGCATGTCTGCACAGGCTGGTTTACTTATTTTCGGTTAATGCTCGCGATCAAGCCAACAGGTTCATTATTTATAATAAGATACTGTTTACTTAACGAGAGGAATTCAACCACCGAGTTATCCGCTGGGGTTCTTTCCTATTCTTTGAATAGCAATTTATACCAAGGGCTATCCACCGAGGAGCCCAAGGATGCATTCGTAGCCCAGAAAATTGTTTTCCTTACTATTATCCCTCGAGAAGGATTTATATAGGCGATCAGACTCGTTGTTTACTTGATTTAATGCCTATTTTATTATATGTGTCTGTCCACAACTTATTATAACAACGCGTATGAGACTCAGTAAGTATTAAAGCAAATCGGTAGGAATCCCACACTGTTGAAAACAGAGGTAAAGCATTATGGAATTAAATGAATATAATGACAACATCATCAATATTCAAAGATAAGCCTTATCAATAAGGAGGACAAATGTTATATTTATCTACTCTCAGAAGCTTTAGAAGGACCGACAGGAGTATTCTTCGGATCCTTCCCACTTGGGGCTCCTTGTGAAGATGATCTTTGTCCCCCACCGGGCACCAACTCCTGAGGACTTGAGGAAGAGCTGCCCTAGGTTTGAGGGACATCGATTTGAGCAGTTGGAGGAGCAGAGCTCTTTTCAGGGGCTGTAGGAATGATCCCCACCTGGACAAGCTTCGCGGTCTTTGCCTGGGCTTTCTTAGCAGTGAAAGCCGCATACTTCTTCACCTTTTTCACTACCTCTTCTCTGTAGCAGAAGACATCCAGCGTAGGGTAGTTCTTTAACAACGTGTACAAAAACTTGTCACTCGTTTTCTCGATTGCCTCCTGCCAAGTCTACACGACCCGAGCCTCAGATTGGTTGAGCAATTCTCTGGCATGAGCAAGATTACCCCTAGCTACATTCAAGTCCTGTGTCACCAAATTGACCCATCTCTTCTGTGTGATGGCCTCCTGTGAGACCTTATCTACGTCCTCTGTGGCCTGTTTGAGCGAGAAGACAGTAATATCCCAAAGCTTCTTTTTGTGAGCCAAAGACTCTTCTACATCCTTGAGTTTCTACTCGAGCTCGCGAGCAATTTTCTTGGTGGCTTCGGATTCCTCTCTGGTCCTCTTGTTTTCTACTTCCAGCCTCATGTTTGTCTCCTCGAGTGAAGCTTTGTCTCTCGCCAGGTCAGGAAAGTCCCTTCTCATCTTCATCAATGCCAGCGAAGTCTGAAATGAAAATGTATCAGCAATGGGTGTGAAGATAACACAAGTTACAAAGTTAGGGATGAATTTTACCATCACATTGTAACGTGCGGCATAAGCGATTAGCTGGTCACCACGAACATGTTTTTGATAGACATCTGGTTTATCAGGTCCCAACAGTCATGGTAGTTGATCCAGTAGGTCGTTAAAATATTCCCCTGCATTGGCCTCCTGGGCCTGCTCCTCTTCTAGCCCTCCTGTAATAGGCATCTTGCCCTTGGACTTCTGACATTTAGCTGGAGGCTCCATGGCCCCCTTTCCTTTGTCCTTAACCCCTGAGGGCCTTGCTGGCTTGTCCTCGGGAATTGGGATTTCTTCGCCAACTGAATCCTTCAGTGAGGGTATGTACTTCATGGTTTTCTTCCCCACAGTCTTGTATTTCACCCTCTGCTTCTCAGTGGATATGGTAGCCCTTGTATATGATGGTTCTGTTGTCTAGGTTGAGGGCCCCTTTGAACTTGTTATTTCTACTTCAAGCTCCTCCATTTCAGCCGTTGGTGAGGGTGGAGGAGAGTCCATCTCAAGGTGCACCATAGTTTTGGGCTTCTTTAGGACTGGAGCGGAAGCACCTTCGTCGGGTCCTGTAAAGACAAAAGAGACCTCTTGACTCTTTCGCACTCCAACGTCCAATGCTAGACTGAGGGGCTTGGTTCCAAGCCCAGGTGCGAGCCCGTAATCCCTCAAGAAATAATTCACCGGAAAATAATCTTCTGAAGAATCCTTGACCTCAGAAAATTTTTGGAGTGCTGCTAGTTCCTCGTTCGAGAGGTCGACTGAGCCCTTGTTAACAGCTACGCATAAAGGAAGGGATATTAGTGATAATAGAAAATGATGATACATGCATGTATGCAGGAGCAACGAGCAGTAGTATGCTCACCAGGATTGAGGGTGAAGTTAAAATTGGCAAGTTTCAATAGGGACAAACAGAACACATAAAACCAACGGGACTTATAATCCCATACGTTTGAGCTGCCAACCTTCTGTGGCAAGAATGCCTTGTAAGGCGAGCTGCGAGCGACCATATAATAGATACCGTCCCGTTTCTTGGCCTTAGAGCTGGTAGTGGATTTAAAGAAGAAGAGGCTTTGGATTATGTACGGGGTCGGTGGCGGAAGGCCTTGCTTAAGAAAGACACAAGCCAAAGTGGTCACTTAGGTGTAGGAATTTGGCGTGCGTTGAAAAGGGGTTATTTTCAAATCGTTCAACAAGTCGATCAAATATTGGGGAACTGAAAACCTAAACCCTAGGTCTACGTGTTGACGGCTGATAGCAGTAAATCCCTCAGGAGGGTGCGCCGCGTGATCGTGATGAGTAGGAACCATGACGCGACACCTGGAAGGGAAGCCGTACTTTTTGGCTATGTTCTTGAGCTCCTCAAGGGTAACTGAAGAGTCATGTTGATAAAAGGACTCGCAAGCAAGAGCTTCTTCTCGCCCAAAGAAACTTGGCTCATCCCCGCCGCCTTGGGTAGTGGCCCTCGGAGAATCTCTGACCTGTTGAGAAGAGCCCTCCTTGGAGCCCTCTTCGCTGGACATGACTCATTGGTATCGGCGTCCACGACTTGACATCTATAAAAGAAGCAGCTAGTTAGGCCGCTGACAGCCAACCAGACCCGAAAAAACAAAGAGAACCTAAGTCTACTGTCCCTAAGCGTCAAGTCGTGCGCCTGGGAAGCCAACAAGGGGCAAGAAGGGCCTCATTTAACAAATCCCCCCAAACCGAAAGAAGAGAACAGGAAGAAAAGAAAGGTATGTAAAACTGTTTCACAGGTATTTCAGGACCAAGCGGACTAGAGCGGTACAGAAATGCTCCACCAGCATCGGCCCAGATTTTAGAAGGGAGAATGTAATGCAAAAAAAAAAAAAAAAAAGAGAGAGAGAGAGAGAGAAGAGAGAAAGAAAAAACCTTACCCTAAATCTGATGATGACTGGTGGCTTCGATTGGAGATCGACAGACAACGGAAAGGAATCGGGAAAGAGACAAGCAGCGAGAGAGTTTCTGATTTTTGAAAATGCCAGAAGAAAAGAAAATGGAGCGTCACCTTCTTTAAAAACAGTCAAGCCCCAACCGTTAGATCAAAACAACTGTGTAATCGCCCCTAATCTGACGGTACGATGCAATATTCGGGATTTTGCCATCATGCAGCATATCAGTTGAGAGACATGCATTAAATGCATACGGCGCGTGGTACGACTTGAAACTGCTGTCTGGGGAAACTCTACGTGGCCTAATAATAAAGCGAAATTTAAAAAGTGTCGTAACTATTCCCGTCGCATCTGCTCGCTCAGGGATTTGTAGCTCCTGGTCCTCTATACAGCACCAAGAGCTAGGGAGCTTAATGTTATGGGTAATTTAGCGATCAGATCAATCGGGCTAGAGGAGATCTACAGTTTAAGACCAATGGCCTAAAGGCTCAACAGTCCGTCCTCCTTCCTGACCACCTTCTTGACAAAGGACCCGTTCGTTAGACCTACTCTTCATTTTTCAACATGATCGTTAATCTGATCGTGAATAATATTGATAGCCTGATCGTCGTATCTGTTCGCTCAGGCTGATCGCCGTATCTGTTCGGACATGCTGATCACTGTATCTGTTCGGTCATGCTGATCGCTATATCTATTCGGTCATGCTGATCGTCGTATCTATTCGCTCATTCTGCTAGCCAGACTCGTTCGTTTAAGCTGTTCACCAAAGGGTGATCAGCCAATCTATCTCGCGGAGGCTTGATCATTCAGAATTGTCCGCCTGGTGTCCGATCCATCATAAGCTTATCTGTTCGCCAGTTCAACTGAATATTCAGTCCGCTGAAAAGTCCACCTTATCCATGCCCCCTAAACCCCAACCAGCAGAAGCTGAAGATGCCATATAAGATGCAGCGCAAAGCGTGCCATGCACGCCATCTCTACCAGAGGCTACAGCCAAGACTACGGTGGCCTCCCATGACACGTACAGATCAGCCGTCTAAAATCACACTCGAGCAGAGCTCAGAAGTGATAGTTTCAGTCGCATTTAATGTAATTTTGGCTGCATTTAATGCACTGTCAGCCGCATTTAATGTAATCCCGGTGCATTAAATGCGATCCATCATTGTAATTTCAGTTTACTGTATGTTTTTGTCTTATTCTGTTTTACTGTAGCACCTCCCATTTCTCTATAAATAGGGGAGGATTTTCATTGTAAAAAGGGTTACGATTTTTTGAGTGCCGTTACCTTACCAAAATAGTGAGAGAGTGAACAGTGGACGTATGCATCTAATTGGGCCGGACCACTCTAAAATCTTCTGGTGTTTTTTGCTCCTCGTCTCTGATCTCTTCTTATTGTTTCCTTTTTACTTTGCACATTCCATGTCAATTACTTGAAACTGCAACTTGGGCCCAAAACGAACCTCGTTGACTAGGGATCCAAATCCGGACGTTAACAGTTTCCTTTTTTCTAAAAGATAAACAAATCACAAGCCTTTTTAAGCTTGTCTTCTTGCTTCTAGACGGTTCATTTCACTGACTCTCCTATTACAATCACCTCTCTATTATTTCTCTCTATTTTCTCTTTTTCCTCAATTGACATTTACTTGTTTTTGCTTTTTTTTTTTAAATAAAAAAATAAACATACTATTCATTATGAACCAGAAACGTTTGGGAAGATACAATCTACATTTACAGACTTCCAAACCAACTCCTCTGATGAGGTGAAAGTAAAGGCAGGTAACTTATATGCCAAGTGATTTCCTATTCTGGAAATGGCTTGACACCTTTTAGCATCCACTTCTCTACTAAGAACTCTAACATCCTCTGCAATGATATCTGAAATATCTAAGTTTGAGATGGTTGTGTTGAACTTCCTTGCCACGTTCACAGCATTAACCCTCAAAACCTCTACTTGAATGTTTAAACGAAGAGCTAAAAGAATGCCTTCTTTTAGCGTAATCCATTTACCAACTTCTAGAGAGAAATTACCTTGCATTACTTTGGAAAAGGTAGCTTGAATTCTATGCCTCATGATCTGTATGAAAGATCTCTCAACCCTGACTACGACACCTGAATTGAGTTTCAGCTTCTCATTAGTAAGCGGTCTCCAAGTTGCAACAATCTGCTGGTGCGGTTTCTCCAGTCTGGAAGAACTAGCTTGCATAACCTGCCAGAAGTCACCAAGCAGATCAAGAACACCTTTAACCATTTCCATAAGATCTTTTTTGTCTATTGCAAAAAGGCCAATATTTCTCCTACACCAGATACACCAAAGAATCATGCAAAAAGGGGCCAAGGTCTCCCTTGAGGAATTTTTTCAGGACTCTCTATAGGACATCTACAACAGGCATATTTTTTAACTTGAAAATCAAATAACCAAAGTCAACACATTCCCACACCTTATTTATATTAGGGCACCAAAGGATAGTATAAGCAACAGATTCATCACTTAAACCAAATCTAGATAGATTTCACTATCAACTACCTTCTTATTGAATAACTTTAATCTTGTAGGTAGAGCATCAGTACATGTTCTCCAAATATAAAGAAATTGTATATTTCACTATACTTTACAATATACAATATAAAGCTTATTTATAGGCCAAGGAAGAAAACAAATAAGGCTAGAGAATAATCTATGCATAGAAACAAAATAATATATTACACAAATGGAAAATATCGATTTGATTAATCTAATTGACTGTATGTTAACATCCCCCTGTAAACTCAAGATGTCGAGACGAATGTAAGCTTGAGTTTGGAAACCAATTCAAGAAACGTCCTGAGTGATGAGCTTTAGTAAAGATATCAGCGAGCTGATCAGTAAAAAAACTGAATGAAGTTTAATAGTACCCTGATGAACATGTTGTCGAACAAAATCACAATCAATCTTAATATGTTTGGTATGTTCATGAAAAACATCATTGTGAGCAATTTGAATAGCATTATGATTATCACAACAAAGAGGAGTAGCCGTGGCATGATGAACTCTCATATTTGTAAGTAACCAACATAACCAAATAAGTTCTTGAGTAGTATCAGTAAGGACCCGAGGCTTCAGTACTGGATCGAGCTATAACAGTCTGTTTCTTACTATGTCATGAGATGAGAGAATCACCAATAAAGAAGCAAAAACCAGTGGTAGATCGTCGATCAGTAGGGTCACCAGCTGAATCAGCATCTGAATAAGCACGTAATTCTAAAGAAGAGTTAATAGAAAAGTGAAGTCTATAGAACATCGTGCCCTTAAGATATCGTAAAATTTGAAGAATAGGAGCAAAATTCGTGAAATGAGGAGCAGACATAAGCTGACTGACAACATGCACAGTATATGTGATATCTGGTCGAGTCATAATCAAATAAACAAGACTACCAACAAGTTGCCGATAAAGAATAGGATCATCGAGTAGAGTACCTTCGAAAGGCGTCGGTTTAACATTAGCTTCTAATTGACTAGTATTGATTTTATTATCAGTTAAGCTAGCACGAGCAAGAAGATTTGTAGTGTATTTTGCTTGGGAGAGATAATAACCATCAGAATCTAAGGAGACCTCAAGACCAAGAAAATAACTGAGAGAGCCAAGATCTTTCATCTCAAATTGCTGTTGAAGATAAGTCTTAAGGTCAGAGATACCAACAATATTGTCACCTGTAATGATCATGTCATCCATATAAAGTAACAAGAAAATAGAACCATGACTAGTCTTGCGAAGAAATAATGTAGAATCATAAGAGCTAGAGGTAAAACCAAACTACATAATGGTGGATGAGAATTTTGCAAACCAAGCTCTAGGAGCCTGCTTTAGCCTAAACAATGCTCGACGGAGATGACAAACCTTGTGTGAGAGGTGTGGATTGAAATGATCCAATCCAAATTTTCTCTATCTGAATCCGAGCAGAGCCATCCCGACACCCCAACAAAAATCCTTGTAGTCTTCATATAGGTGACTCAAAAGGACTATGTGGAGCAAAGCCATCATATTTATCATTCTTTAAAAATTGTTTTTTTTTTTTTTTAAATCTGATGGAGATTTAATGACAGCACAACGGCTGTTTCATCGACATTTTCAACCTTTTCAAACACCTGTAAATCAGTTTATAAATATTTCTAAATACATCCATTCTTCTCCACTTCCAAATTAGGCCTCAAGTCCATCTCAAAATTCACATTCAAACGTAAATAAAAGCATTTAAATTGAAACTATTTTGAACTTAAATTTATTTTAATATGCATAAAATCGTAAGTATCAATATAAAATCAAAAGTATTTACATAATATAAATTCATTATATCTCAAGATACTTGTCTTGATTTTCATAGTAGTAATCGTTGGATATGCTCGCCTAACTTTGCATTGGAGATCGCTTGTCTTGAGTATTCGCTACTACACCCGGGGAGATTTTCATAACAACAGACAAGAAATAGTGAGTTAAAAAGTTCAGTGAGTGATATGCATTTCTATTTAAACTTTCATGAAGTCATAAAGTTTAAAAGAATTTAATTCATACTTAACATCTATAAAATTCATATTACTTAGAATTAAACAAAAGTTTATGCCGTTGAACATCATACTTAGACACAAACTTATATCGTTGAACCTCATAATTAAACACAAACTTATATCTTTGAACATAATACTTAAACATAAGCTTATATCGTTGCATATAATAATTAAACATAAGCTTATATCATTACACATAATACTTAAACATAAGCTTATATCGTTGCACATAATACTTAAACATAAACTTATATCCTCCCCAATGTTTAATAAATGATTTGTAACGCCCTTCGTCCGACTTCCGTTACGGTCGAAAATCCAGAACGGAGAACGTTACTTTCTTTTATAAATCCGTTTCTGTTACCTTTTTAAAAACTTATTATCAAAATTATAAAACTCATTACCAAGATAGCGGAAATTTTTTTTTTTTTTTAAATAATTTTGACAGAGTTTCCTCTGTTTTTCTAAAATCCAAAATTCATTCCCTGTAAATAAAACTCTAACATTTCTAAAACATAAATTTCAGAATTTTCATTTCGGACCTCCGGTCCGTTTTCCAAACATTACATTACTCAATTATATCATAAACATTTATATGCATATATATATTCAAAAGTAAGCTTAAAGAAATTTACATAAACTTTTTACATAAGTGAAATACAATAATTTACATATTTATACATGTGTTTCAAAATGTATGATCCTACGCAATATATATATATATATAACTACCAAAAGTGTAGGATGGATAGTGACGGTCTGAACTTCCGCGTATCAGCTACTTCCCTGTCTGGGAAAGGAATCAAAATGTTCAACCTGCGCGCGGTAAATTAACGCGCTAAGCATATTTGCTTAGTGGTATACACATAATCTAATTTCTCAATTTCAAATATAATTTCATTCGTAACTAAAAGTATTATAACTTTATCATTCATAAACATAGATATATATATGATGCATAAAAATATTTAAACATATGATTCACAATTTTTCGAGTTCAACATATTTCAAAATCATTGAACATTTCATAACATGTAACAATTTCATTTCATTGCTTATCACATTTTTCTCAGTGCCCCTTAGTAAACATATATTCGATACTCATGTATTGGCATATGGGTTTCCAGTATCGGACACGTGGTAGTATCCACCGAAATAACGGTCGACCCCGGCAACGGCCGCTCGGTGATTATCCACCGGGTCGTATATCATTTCACATAATCGTTCAGGATCGGACACGTAGTGCCTCTCATAATCCATAACGAATCAATGTAAATAAACGGTGCAGCTGCTAAGTTCCCTATTGACATGTCAATTACCAATTTCCATTTATCGATATCTATGTTTACAAGGGCTATTTATGTCACAACGTTTGTATCACATATTTTCACCTTGATTTTAGTAACAAGATTTTCTTAACGAATCAATTTCGTATCTCATTTCAAGTATAGTAAAATACGTTTGTAAATGTATCATATTGAAAAGATATAACAATATCGTTTAAATATATTCGCATAGTAATCTCATTTAAGAAATTCATTTCATAACAAAAACACTTTCAAATAAATTTAAAGATAATGTGTATACCGACCTCAAAAATGATTCAACTTCGAATCAAAAGCTCCTCCTAAGCTTTACTCCTATTATCCGGTCGAGAATCCGGTTCGCCGGGTTCTCCTTGACCTTTCATTAAGACAACATAGCAAAAATCAATTTAGCAAGTTTCTAACGTTACATAATGCATAATGCTTCCCTATTATGCAACTTACAAACATCCAATGGATATCACCTCGAAACAACACGTAATATCACACTTTGATAGCTTATAAACTTAATCGTATCGTCTTTCCTTTACGCGAATTATTTCCAACCAAATTTTTCATGTCAACCATTTCAAAACGAAAATCAAAACGTCACAACTTATCCTTCCTAACATAACAGCCCCTATACGGCTTCACAACACAATTTTCAACATTGCAAGATTATTCGCAAACACATCAAAGCTCAATCAAATGAACCTCCGCACTAACGAGGTTCTAAAATCCTATTTCCCAAACATATTATCATCACACTTTTATCCTCAACTCAAGCTCAATCATTATATAATCGAAACGGAATCAAATAACTTATAACGTACCTTTCGAGGCTTACTTTGAAAGTTTCGAAACTAGCGCGAAAAGCTGTCCCAATTAACTCCTTTTATTAACGAGCTTCCTTCAATCCAAACAGGCATCATTAACGTCCAAATGTCGTTCAAATCATGATTACAATATTAGCGGGGCAGCGACTTACCTTCGCTTGAGCTGTTTTTTGTTTCGAAACAGCTCACGAACAAGTTTGATAACAATGACAGCAACTTGGCAGCAGTTCGCCCAAAAACAGCACCTTATCTTCGATGACAGCACACGACGCAGCAGCGGCAAGGCTTCAGCTTGACAGCTCGCAGCAGCGTCAACGATTTCAGCCACCAGCAGCTCACGTACAGCAGCAAGACAGCGAAGACAGCACACGGCAGCGCACAACAGCGCAACAACGCGACAGCAATGGCAGCACTTCGCAACGCAAACAGCTTCGCGACAGCAACAAAAACAGCACGTTATCGACAGCACGACAGCACAACAATTACAGCAACTACAGCACAATCGTAACCATGACAGCAAGCAACAATCACGACAGCTCAACAACAAGCTCGACAGCACTTCGACAACAATGACAACACAACAACAACGAAAATTCCAGCAATAACAACAGCACAACCAACCTTGAAACTGCCAGCAGCTCACGGTCAGCTTGAAATCTCACGTCCCAGCAGCAAGCTCTCATCTCCAGCAGCTTGCTCACGTCTCCAGCAGCTACAAAAACTCACGACAGCACTTCCCAATGGCGATAGCAGCTCCCCCAGGCTTGACAGCAACAAGATCTCTCTCCCAAGCTTGCATGCAAGGTCAGAGGTAGAATCGAGACAGCTTGGACACCACTTCGGCGACGGTAGCAAGTCACGAGCAGAAATCTGGTCGATTTCCTCTTCACCGAACAGCAGCTCCTTCATGGCCCAGCCCTTGCATGCACGTACAGCTTCTTCTTCTTCTTCGCTCTTCACTTTTGCTCTCACACAATCAGATCTGTTTTCTCTCTTGCTCGAGCTGCACTCACTCTCTCTCTCTCTCGGCTTAGCCTTTCCTCTCTCGTTCTGAATCTCACACAAACAGCTCCCTTGCTTTCCACTTTTGCTCTCACGGTCTGCACAACAGATTTTTGCTTTTCATTTATTCTTCACTTCGGTTTTTGTTTTGCTTTCCCTTGCTTTTTGCTTTGAGTTCAGATCTGATTTGCTTAAAGAGTGTGGCCGAACACAACTCTTTTTATTTATCATTTCATTTCATTTTTTTATCATTTCTTTTTCCATCATTCATTTATTTCATTTGTTTATTATTATTTCATGACACATGTCCAAAAATCATCACCATCACATGTTATTTCATGCCACTTGTCATTGTTTTCCTTTGCATGCATGCCATGTGTCCCACATGGCCCCACTCTTTTTATTTAATCTTTCCATGCCATCAATTTCCGCTTTCCACTCGGATTCGCTTCGGATCAATCCTGGAAATCCAATAAAATCCAATTTCACAAACGAAAACTTCATTAGGTCCCGAATAAATATTTAAATCCGAATACACTAATTTATTTTACGAGATTCGATTAAATAAAAATCCCCGGATCCGTCTGAAAAATTTTATAAAAATTTCATCACTCCTCGGATCCGATCGGATAATTACTTACATCGTCCGTTAATATATAATCAATATTTAATAAATTATATTGATATAATAACGGAATGTTACATGATTCATAAAACATAATCAAATCATTGTACTTAAATTTTAAACATTAAACATAATCGTAAAATATAATTCGTAAATCTAAAATAAAACTCAATAGCTTATATTATTTCAATATAACATAAATTTGTACAATAAAAATGGTGGTATATGAGTTAATTAAAAATCATTGCGTAATAACAACGTAAATCAACTACCAATCATTTATTCACCTATGGCTCCCTAGGCATATGGCAAAGCGGAATCCTACATCGCTACGAGCGGAATCTTACATCACTCAGATAGTAAACTAGCTTATAATATACCCTAGGGAGAGGCGGAATCCTACATCGCAACTCCCAAATGGAACCTTACATCGCTTTAGGGTACACTACCATTACCGATAACATCATGAGATCACCCTAAGGAATACCATAGGCCTGATAAAACATTTATAAATAAGATGTATTTCATATAAAATCTGTATTTCATTCTTTAACATAATAATTCGTAAGTTTCAAATAAAATTCAATAGCTTATATCATTTCAATATAACATAAACTTGTAAAATAAAATGGTGGTATACACATTTATTAAAATTTATTACGTAATAATAAAGTAAATCAACCACCATTCATTTAATCACCCAATAGCACTCTAGGCAAATGGCAAAACGGAATCCTATATCGTAAGGCCATATGATCGGTAACTAAGTAGCGGAATCTTGTATCGCTATGAGCGGAATCCTACAGCGATCAGGTAGTAAGCTAGCTCATAATATACCCTAGGGAGAGGCGGAATCCTACATCACAACTCCCAGGTGAAACCCTACATAGCTTTTCGGGTACTCTACCATTACCGATAATATCATGATATCACCCTAAGGAATATCACAGGCTTGATAAAACATTTATAAATAAGCTGCATTTTATATAAAAATTACATTTTATTCTTGAACATAAAAATTCATAAGAGAGGATATCATAATACATTTAAATTCATATCATAACATATTTCATAGAATTTAAATGTTACATAAAATTTCAAAACATAAACTTAAATAACATTATTTAACTTAAATAACATTTCATGAAATCATATTCATAACATTTGTATCAATTAGAATTTAAGATAAATTTCAAAACATATTAGTAACACTCACATTAAAACATATTAAATTTCATTTATCAGGTCGTAAAGTAATTTACACTCACTTGATACCCTATTGCGAATCTCACAACCTATTCGATTTCGCCTTCGCATTACTTATACATTTAATGTTAATTCCTTAGGTAATGCCGCAAGCGAATCCAATCACATAATTAATCATATAAACGCATTCGCGTAATGTAATTGCTTTCGCATTTCATCTACTACATAAAACATCATATAACGGTTTCGAACTATCCTTAAATGATACTCAAAACAGCCCGCATATCAAAATAGCATGTAACGCTCATTCGAAACAACATTTAATTCCAAAACAGCACATACATCCATAGAAACAGTTTCGACACAAAAACAACACATAAAATCTCTTCGAAATAGCTTATAATCATCGAAACAGCTTACGCAATCATTCGAGATAGCTTTGACATCAAAATAGCCCACGATTTTAAATCAAAACAACATGTAATAGCACAATAATAGCTCATAGGATAGCACCTTAACAGCCTCCAAAAAAACAACATATATAACAGCCCCAAAAACAGCACATACTAGCCCACGAAACAACACGATGACAGCCGAATAATTGGCACGTTAACAGCCCATTAAACGACCCATAAACAGCCTATAAAACTGCATGATGATAGCCCTTTAATAGCCCATAAACAGTCCTTAAACAGCCCATATTAACAGCTTAATAATAGCTCCTAAACAATCCATAAATAACCCATAAAAACTACATGTAATAACAGCCCATAACACGCAATCGCATTGGCTTTTAGTTGTTCGTTTTAACTCTAAAAACTCATCAATTCGTCATATTATCATGCACGAAATCATTCGCGTAACTTAACTCAAAATTACAACAAAACAGTCCCTTCGCGACTGATAGCAAAAACAGTCCCTACATTTTGTTTCGAAACATATTGTGCATTAAAAACACATAACGACACGATTGAAATTCATTCAACTTATAACATCCTTTCCTAACCGAATCCAACATGCATTTTCATATTCATTTTCCATTATATTTACACACTTGAATCACATCCAAACATCACCAAACATTATAACAAAACAATCAAAACTCATCCAACATTAAAACCTCATCTATGGCCGAATTCAAAGTCAATATGCATGCCATTACTTCACTTTATTTTCACACTAATTTCACATGCATTACAACCTCCACATTAATGAGGTTTTCATTTGTAAAACCCAAGCATAGATTTCATAAATCTCATCCATTTGCTATCTAAAACTTACAAAAATTAAACTCACCTCTTGGAAATGGATGAAAGTAACTTCAAGCTTATTCTATAGCCCTTGCATGTGACAAAATCCACCTAGAATAGCTTCAAACCTTTCATGGCAACAAGTTAGCCCCCTTAGTTGCAATTCACGACATCACCATTCCTCACTCTTTCATGCCGAGTTGCTTGCTTGACCGAGTTCAAGTGAGTCTCTTACTTGCTTCCTTTCAAGACCAAATGAAAGCTTCCTTAGGTGATGCTCTCCGTTGAAGCTTGATGGAGAGATGATGGAGGCTTTCGGGTTTTGGTCTCTGTTCACTCTCTCTTAATAGCCTTTGGTTTCGATTTTTGCTTTCAAGCCCAAAGTGATGATCGGATAAGTGTTTGTTTTCTTTGAATGTCAAACCGAGAGAGAGTGCTTTGAAAGACAGAGATAGTGATTCTTTAATGTTTCTGACCGTGACTTGTGCTTGCTTTTGTTTGACTTCCTTTTGCTTTTTGTTTTTGAATTCGGTTTTGTTTGCTACCAAGACAAGTGACTGTGAGCTTCTCATCATTTCTTGTTTTTCATTTTTCAACTTATATTTGTTTAATACTTATTTGGCAAGTGTCAAGCCTTGCATGATTTCTTTGTGACACTTGTCTTCACATTATTCATCAAATGAGACACTTGTCTCTCATGCAATCACTCATTCTCTCATTCCTTGACACGTGTCTCATTATGCACAATCTCCTATAAACAATCTTTCATGCTTTCGATTTCTACTTTCCACTTCGAAATCGCTTCGGGTCCACCTGAAAATTTTATTATAATCAATTTTTATATTCGGAAACTTTATTAGAATTCGAATAATTATTCGAATCCGATCGCTCTAAAATATTTTATGATTTCAAAATTATAAATTATCCTCAGAGCCATCCGAAAATTTCATAAAAATTTAATTACACTTCTGGATCCGAATACTTAAATAATTCTATTATTTCTTGATTAAGAGCAAAATTTATACATTAGAGACTATCCGAAAATCTTATTAAATTTTTTCTGGACGATCCAGGAATTTTATCGAAATTTAAATTACGCATTCAAACTCTCTGAGACCTTATTAAATCTTTTATGGACATTTCAAAAATTTTACTAATCATTTCTAGACTAATTAGAAATTTTCTTAATCACCTCTGGGCACTTTAATTTATTTTATTACCTCAATAATAAGGGCATATACTATTTCGTACATATCTCATACTAGAATCGGGAGGGTTTGATACAATTCTTCCTCCCTTATAAAATTTCATCCCCAAAATTTAAAAGATCCGCTTATTCGAAAGGGAGGATACAATTGAGCGCATATGATCCTAAGAAATACTCTATCACTAACTTTAAATTCAGAATCTCTACGGTGACTATTTGTATAACTCTTTGGAGCTCATATATTATTCAAAATCATGTCCTATGACACCAATACTATAACACATTCACTTGGATTCTCATTTAATTATTTCAAAATTCAAGTTTACTAGCTTGTAATTCAATTGCAAATCTAGCAAACCTAAAATTCTCGTATATAAAATATTAAATACTATAAAACCATTATATAATCTCAAACACATTCCATGAAATCATGGGATTTAACCTAAATCAACTTACATGAAATCAATAGGCTTAAAATATTCATATCACTAAAAAGCTCTAAGTCATAAATATTCAAGACATCGATTATCACCCATTTGCTCCTCTATTAGTGTAATAGTCTTCGCGATGGCTCTCCCAGTAAGCAGGCGGCCTCAACAATGCATCTTCTATGAAATTTAAACTTATATTTTCATGTAATATATTCAATTCTAAAAGAATATCGAAAGAAATTATGCAAATTTTAGAAAAACCTCAAATCATTTTTGGAAGTGGGTTTTCTTTTCGTTTCTAAGACAACCTTTCAAATTTTTTAAACTACAATTCAAAACCTCAACTCTGATACCAAACTGAAAGGACCCAACCTAGACCTAACTGATGAATATGTTGTCGAACAAAATGACAATCAATCTTAATATGTTTGGTACATTCATGAAAAACATCATTGTGAGCAATTTGAATAGCACTATAATTATCACAACAAAGAGGAGTAGCTATGACATGATGAACTCTCATATCTGTAAGTAACCAGTGTAACTAAATAAGTTCCTGAGTAGTATCAGCAAGGGCCCGATATTCGGCTTCAGTACTAGATCGAGCTATAATAGTCTGTTTCTTACTACGTCATGAGATGAGATAATCACCAGTAAAAAAGCAAAAACCAGTGGTAGATCGTCGATCAGTAAGATCATCAGCCCAATCAACATCTGAATAAGCATGTAAATCTAAAGAAGAGTTAACAAAAAAGTGAAGTCTATAGAACATCGTGCCTTAAGATATCGTGAAATATGAATAACAGCAACAAAATTAGTGGAATGAGGAGCAGACATAAACTGACTAACAACATGCACAGCATATACGATATCTAGTCGAGTCACAATCAAATAAACAAGATTACCAACAAGTTACCGATAAAGAATAGGATCATCAAGTAGAGTACCTTCGAAAGGCGTCAATTTAATATTAGCTTCTAATTAACTAGCATTGATTTTATTATCAGTTAAGCCAGCACGAGCTAGAAGATTTGTAGTGTATTTTGCTTAAGAGAGATAATAACCATCAGAATCTGAGGAGACCTCAAGACCAAGAAAATAACTGAGAGAGCCAAGATCTTTTATCTCAAATTGCTGTTGAAGATAAGTCTTAAGGTCAGAGATACAGGCAATATCATTACCTATAATGATCATGTCATCCACATAAAGTAACAAGAAAATAGAACCATGAATAATCTTGCGAAGAAATAATGTAAAATCATAAGAGCTGGAGGTAAAACCAAACTATATAATGGTGGACGAGAATTTTGCAAACCAAGCTCTATGAGCCTGCTTTAGCCTAAATAGTGCTCGACGGAGACGATAAACCTTGTGTGAGAGGTATGGATTGTAACGCCCTTCGCCCGACTTCCGTTACGGTTGGAAATCCGAAACGGAGAACGTTACTTTCCTAATAAATCCGTTTCTGTTACTTTTGAAAAACTATTATCATTCTAAAACTCTTTACCAATAGAGGAATTTTTTTTTTTTTAAAACATAAATCCGGCAGAGTTTCCTCTGTTTTTCTAAAATCCCAAAATCCATTTCCTGTAATTAAAACTCTAACATTTCTAAAACATCAATTTCTAAACTCCCATTCGGACCTCCCGTCCGTTTCCAAAATATTTCATTACTCAAATATATCATAAACATTTATATGCATACATAACGAAAAGTAAGCTTTTAAGAAATATACATAAGCTTTTATACAGAACTTGGTTATAATTAAGTGAAATACGGTAATTTATACAAATATACATGTATCCCAAAAATGCATGATCATATGCAATATATCTATATATCTACCAAAAGCATAGAGGGGATGGTAACTATCTGAGCCTTCGCGTGTAAGCTATTTCCTCTGTCTGAAGATGGAGTCAAAAGATTCAACCTGCGTGCGGTAAATCAATGCGCCAAGCATAATTGTTTAATAGGTATACACATAATCTAATTTATCAATTTCAAATGTAATTTCAATCGTAACTAAAAGCATTCTAACTTTAATATTCATAAATATATATATACGTTGTATAAAAGTACTTAAACGTATAGTTCACAATTTTTCGAATTCAACATTTTTCAAAGCATTGAACATTTCATTTCTTATAACATTTTTCAGTGCCCTTAGTAAACATATATTCGATACTCATGTATTGGTATATGGGTTTCCGGCATTGGACACGTAGTGATTATCCGTCGGAAGAACGGTCGACCCCGGCATCGGCCGCTTGGTGATTATCCACCGGGTCGTATATCATAATACATAATCGTTCAGGACCGGACACGAAGTGCCTCTCATAGTCCATAATGAATCAATTTAGAGTATGCAAATAAACGGTGCAGCTGCTAATTTCCCTATTGACATGTCAATTACCAATTTCCATTTATCGATATCTAAGTTTACAAGGGCTATTTATAACATAACGTTTGTATCACATTTTACACTTTGATTTTAGTATCAAGATTTTCATAACAAATCAATTTCGCGTTTCATTTCAAGTATAGTCAAATACGTTTGTAAATGCATCATATTGAAATGATATAACAATCTCATTTAAGAAATTCATATAACAATCTCATTTAAGAAATTCATTTCACAATGAAAACACTTTCAAGTAAAATTTAAAGATAATGTGTATACCGACCTCAAACGGATTCGATATTTGAATCGTATACTCCCTTACGCTTTACCCTTATTCTTTGGTTAAGAATCCGGTTCGTCGGGTTCTCCTTGACTTTTCAATAAAAAAAATAAACGTAACGAAAGTTTATTTAATATATTTCTAGCGTTACTTAGTGCACTATAACTATATGTTCTCCTATAATGCATTCTAAACACTTCCAATGGATATCACTTCGAAACAGCTCATAATATCCTTTTTATGACTGTCTTTACCGTATTGAGAATAATCTCAAAATAACACATTCATATAGCTTATGACAGCCCAAAAGTCAATATGAAAACAACATTTAAATAACTTAAAACTGCACGAATAACGTTCTAAAAACAGCATGCTATTCCTCATTTTGACATCTCATAACTAGCATATTTATAGCTCATATAATCACACTTTAACAGCTCATTTATATAGCATGAAAACAGCCTTTAAGCAATTCAAGAACGGTTCTTACACATGCTAAAAACTGCACATAATTTCTATAAAAACTGCATGTCCAAAATAGTCCACAAAATTTAGTCACATCGTCTTTTATTTACGCGAATTAACTCTAACAAACCATCATGAAATCTCTCAATCATTTTCATCATAGATATTCATTTGAATCACATTCAAATATCACTTAACATCATGGCATTTTAATCATAATTCATTCGACACTAAATTGCAAACTAACACCTTTAGAAATCATGGAAAAACTCGATCGAAACACTTGAAAACAATCTAGCGATATTCAAATAACTTTTCAATACTCTTAAGCATATCGATGCAAATCATTTTCCATGCCGACAATCTCGAAACGAAAAGCAAAACATAACAGCCCATACTATCCAAACATAACAGCCCCTATACGGATTTCGCAACGTACTTTCAATATCAAAATCCATTCGCAAACATATCGATCAATATCGAACGAACCTCTGCACTAACGAGGTTCTAAATCCTATATCCCAATCATGTCATCATCAATTTAATCCACAACTAAATCATAAATATTTCCATTGCAAACGAAATCCATAAATTATGACTTACCACTAAGAAATCCATTCGAAAACTTTGAAACTTTAAGGGACTCCCGCGAATGGGCTGCCTATCGATTCTCCTATCCGCGAACTTCCTTAAATCTTTGCTTGAGCTATTTTTCACTTTGAAACGGCTCTCAAACATTCGCGACGGCGAAACAACGCTCGGTTTAGCTCACGACAATAACTTGAATGCGTTGATTCCCTTCAAAACAGCATCCACACATTCTTAACAGAAATTTAATGCCAACGGAAACTCACCCACTGCAGCAGCACACCCACGGCAACAGCTCCCATGGCAGCAGCTCTCCTCTATGGTAGCAGCACTATGCGGCAGCAGTAGTAACAGCACTAGGCAGTAGCAGCGACAGCACCACGGCAGCACCAACACCTTCACGCCAGCAGCAGCTCCTCCAGTGCTCGCTCGGCAGCAACTCACTTTCTGGCAGCAGCTCCACTTCTCGACAGAAGCAATATCATGGTCTGGCAGATTTCAGATTTCCCTTCCAAGCTTGCATGCATGAACAGATCTTCTACCTGGATGGCTTGGACAGCACATGCATCAGTTGGTGTTGCTCGATCTCCCTCACTTGCATGCACGAGTTGACTCAGATCTGAAACACAGACCACTAGCTCACTCCTCTCCCTTCTCACGGTTTCACGAAGAGCTGATGGCAGTTTGCACAGCTTCTTCTTCTTGCTGCAGGTCACGATTCTTCTAGTTGGACTCACACTTTCTCGATTTTTACTCACGAGCAGCTCACGGATCTTTCTTCCTCCTCTCGCTCTCTATCTCACTCGGCCACAATGATTCTCTCTTTAGATGAATGATGACCGAAAATGCAAAAATGAATGTTTCTAGCTTCTCTATTCCTTTATTGCTTTTCATTTGATTAAAAAAAATATTTTAATGTTCATCTTACACTTGTCATTGAAATAGCATGCTTGAGGGCCACTTGTCTTATTTCCATGCTTACATGATGACACGTGTCTTTCATGCACAGATTTCGCTCTCTACTTACTTTCCATGCTTTCCATTCCGCTTTCGAAATTCAACTCTTTTTCGCCGTTCGGAATCGCTTTCACTCAGATTCGCTTTGAGTTCGCCTGGAAATTTAATAAAAATCCAAATTCACATACGGGAACTTTATTAGATTTCGAATAAATATTTGAATCCGGACGCTCTACTTTATTTTATGAGATTGGATTAAATAATTATTTTCAGACCCGGCTGGAGGATTTTATAAAAATTCAATTACTCATCCGAATCCGAACGGATAATTATTTACATCATCCCTTAATTAATAATCAACATTTAATAATTTAATTGAACACCGAAACAGCATGTTACATGGATACCCTGGTGGTGTCGTCATATATACCTCTTCAGTAAAATCCCCATTAAGTAAAGCATTTTTCATATCCATTTGAAATAAATTTCACAGTTTGATTGTAGCGACTGCCAGTAAGCTACGGACAGATGTAAGTCTAGCAACTGGCACAAATGTCTCCTCATAATCAATTCCATACTTTTGGGTAAAAGCTTTAACCACGAGACGGGCTTTATATCTTTCAACAGACCCATTTAACTTTGTTTTGATCTTATATACTTATTTGCACCCCATAGCAGATTTATTAGAAGGAAGATCAACCATATCTCAAGTGTGAGTTTTCTCAAGAGCTTGCAATTCTTTAGCCATAACTTGCTACCAAACAGGGTTAATGTTGGCCTCTTTAAAAGATCAAGGCTCATATAAAGAAAGAATGGTAGAAAAAAATGAAAATCTTAAAGAGTCACAGGTAGTTCCTTTACCCTATTAGAGCGATAGGGAGGAGGAGCAATAGATGAGATTGGGTGAGAGGACTTTGACGTAGGATGAGGAGGTGTAATAGGTGAGATTGGGCAAGAGGACTCTAATGGAGGATCAATAGGTGGGTGAGACTGTTCAGGAATCAACCTGACATCATCAGAAGGATCTATTTGAGTCTCATGAATACTTGAATCTTTTTCATCAGGAAATAAAGGAACAGTGGGATTTATAAAAAGTTTATGAGGAAAAGTGTGTGATGTGTGAAATTTGGATATGGATGAAAACATCTTATGTTTCCAAAATACAACATGACGAGAGACATGAAGACAATTTGAGATAGGATCCCAATAACAATAATCCTTATGTTCAATCTCATAGCTAAGAAAACAACACAAACGAGCTCTAGACTCTAATTTGGTTCATTTGTGAGGATGAAGAAGAACAAAACAAGCACATCCAAAGACTTTGAGATGTTGATAGTTTGGAGGAGTGTCATACAGTCGTTTATAAGGAGTTTGATTATCAATGACAGAAGATGAAACACGATTGATAGTGTATACTGCTATCAATGCAGCTTCTCCCCAAACCTTTTCAGGACAAAAGGTAGATATGAGAAGCACACAAACAGTTTCAAGAATATGTCTATGTTTGCGTTCAGCACAATCATTATGTTACGATGTACTAGGACATGAACGATGACATATGGTACCTATTTGACTCAACAGATGAAGAAATGTTATATCCCGATATTCCATGGCATTATTAGTGCGTAAAACTTTAGTAGTTTTGAAAAATTGAGTCTGAATCATTCGAATAAAATCAAAATAAATTTTAAATAATTCAGATCTATTATGCATGAGATAAAGTCATGTATAACGGGAATAGTCATCCACAAAGATAACAAAATACGTAGATCCCCCCATGGTAGTTATTGGTGATGGTCTCCAAATATCTAAATGAATTAAGTCAAATGGTGATTGGGAAACCGAATAACTATTATAAAAAGGTAATGCATGATGTTTCGATAATTGACATGATAAGTAGTCAATATAATCATCAGTTATAGAGCCTAAATGTCTCCTAAATAATAAGAAACGTAAACAACTAGATGAAGTATAACCTAACCGTGAGTGCCAAAGACTCAATGACAAAGATGAAGAAGTAGTGACAGATTAATAAGGAGATGTGACTTGTAAGGTAGTTGAAGATGAATAAGCTCACACAAACATCCAACTTTACGGTTTATCCTATGAATCTTCCTCATTTGTGGATCCTGCACACGATAACCAGAAGAAGTAAAATATACATCAAAACCAAGTTCACACAAGTAACCCATAGAGATAAGATTTAAGGTAAGTTTAGGAATAAAGTAAGTATTTTGCAATGACAAGTTATTTGTAGAGATGCGACCTATATGCTGAACAGACATGGATGAGCCATTAGCTGTAGAAATGATAAGTAAGGAGGAAGATGATGATTGTATGAAAAAATTTGTAGGATCAGAAGTGATGTGATTACAACAAGTTGAATCAAAATACCAAAGGGAATTACCTACTAACACGGAAGAAGCAGAAGTGAATGAATTACTAGATTCGGAAACGATTTGATGGAGCATGGAAGCAAGATCATGGACTGAGATAGAAGAAGAACCAGCACTACCCGGTTTGTTGTCACCTATGGCCATGGAAAAATGTTGATTGCTTTTACAAGGCTTGAGAGAAACATTCTTGGATCTAGTTGAAAATCCTTCATTATTAGTGTCGTACAAAATCGCAAGTGGACGAGTCGAACAAGTAATATAATGATGAGAGAAGTATCGTCCGATGAGGATTGTTGTTAATTAATACCCAAAATTAAAGTAACTCAAGTTTTATTTGATAAACAAAATTCGATTAAATGAAAAGAAAAATACAACTAAATTTAATTACAAATATAAATAAATTTTTACTTAAATTAATTTAATAGATGAAAACTCTAAGGTTCTGATAACCATAACTAATCTGTTCCTCCCCTTTATTTTTTTTAATCAAAAATTAATTATCCGGTTGCTAATCGAGATTCCTTGAATTATTCATATAGCCCTTCCCGAGGTCTAAGGAAAATATCTTATAAAGCTTAACTGTTATGTTCTCATGCGAGTCAAAACATTAAAGGATTCATTAAGATTTATGGATATTTTTTATAGACTACACAAACCATACAGGTATTGTTGACACTTGATTTTGATCAACACAATTCTTAAAGCCTAATACCTACGAAACAAAAAAAGCAATATTGATTAGAATCAAAACAAATAAGGCATAATGATTTTTACGTGGTTTGGCAAAGTGATGGCTTACGTCCATGACTGTCACCCTTATTCTCTCAAAGTAATAGTATATATTTTTCAAACCATCCTTTACAATGAATTTCATCCCCTATTTATAGAAGGGATATTACAATTTGAATAGGTTTAAGAATCTTATAGATAAGGCAAAATAAAATGCATTAATTGAGATAATATCTCCTAAGATTATCTCCACCGTATCTGCAGCAATTGCCAAGAATGTCGTGATTCGATTTGCATGAAAATAGGTAAGTTGACTCATTTCCTGAATTGAATTGATTCGGCCTTCCAGAAGGTCAACTGGTCAAATTGAAAAAGCACCTTAAGCGAACAGACTGCTTAAGAGATCAGATATCGCATTTAGCGAGCAGATTGACTAAAGGATCTGCCTCTACGACTAACGATCAAATACAAAGACCTTCTGATCGTTCCGATAGCTTTTGAAGAATACTATTGAGTAGTTTCTCAAACACGACCAGATTGTCTTAGCATTCTAACATACGGTCAGACCTTCTTGCGACCAAACATACGCCCAATCAAGTCAGTTAACTACTCGGCAATCAAAACGATCAGCCATACAACCAGATGTGCTCGGGTACACAGGCTAAGAAACAACCATATATTCTTTCCTTTGACTATTGACTAGTTTGACCAGCTTCTTGGACTTCCTCTTATAAAACAACATGCTGGGCCTCATCCTTGGGCTTTTTCCAGCCTCTTTCCATAATCGCCAAAACGCCTATAACACTAGCCCCCTTGCTTTCAGCATATTCCTTGTACTGGAAGCAACATGCTTATTTTTAAAGTGATTTTGGCAAGATCTGTACCGTCGCCTCTTTAAATATTGACTTGTCGTGCGACATGTGGCACTTTCCTAAGTGTCAGTTTAGTGCACATTACATGTTGTGCGCTATTAATACGTATTCAATGCATGTCTCTTCATAGACTATGCATAATAACAAAATTGCGGGTTTCACGCTGCACCGCTAGATTAATGACGGTTACACAGCTATCTTGATCTGACGGCTGGGCCTTTAAAACGATAGCTATATATAAACCTTCAGTTGTTTCATTTTCTACTTTTACCAGTCATTTTCAAGAACAGACGCCTCTTTGTCTTCAACTTTCTCTCATCTGCCATTGCTTCTCTGCATCATCTTCTTATTCGTCGATGAATTCTTCTATACTCAAGGTAACCCCTCATGACTTCTCTAAATCTTTTCAGTTATGATTTGTGCTTGTATTGGTGGGTTGTGTATATGAATCTGTCATTTCTCTTACATGAATGTTCCCATTTACATTCTCGGCATGATAAGACCTGAAGAGCTTGAACAGATGCCTTTTTTTTTTTTTTTTACATATGTGCATGCCATTTCTTGTTTGTAGCCACCTGATACCCCAACTCTGATAGAGTTGGGAATTTGTTCGTTATTTGATAATTTCTGTAGTTCATTAGGCTTGTAAATAGGGCTCCCCTACACACGGTAGCCCTCTACACGCTAGACTTGATCTTTAGAAAAGTAGAAATAGCTTTAAATACTAAGTTCTGGTCTATTACTCGCGACCTAACCTCCTCGTTACTTTTATAGATGTCCGGTCATAGTTGTCACGGTCATAAAGTGGGGGCTGCTGACGTGGATTCTGAAGATGAGCTTAACTAAGTCAGAAATACTGATAATGCGACCTCTCAGAGCGGTGAGGCCGCATCAGACCCTTCAAGGCACCACAATCCTCCTGTTCGAATTCTCTTTTTCAAACATAAGTCCCCTCTTAGTCCCAGCAAACTTGAATCTATTGCTGAGGATTTCTCTTTACCTTATTGGTGTCGGGCAATGGTGCCGAAAACCCATGACCATGCGGCTTATCCTCCTAAGAGATTCTTTTCTATTAGCCGTTAGCACATAGAAACTGGCTTTAGATTTCCAGTCCATCCTTATTTGGTCGCCCTTTTAAATGATCTTAACCTAGCCCCCTTTCAACTTACTCCCAATTCCTACGCTTATCTTACTACCCTTGCCTTAATTTTTCTCAAAAACGGTCTTCCTCCACCGACTCTTACAATGATCCAACATCTTTTTCTTTTTAAGAGTACCACGGGCCTTAAATCCGAGAAAAAAGATGGATTTTATTATACTTCAGCTCGAAACTCTCCTTATAAAGTAAACCTTCCAAAGGGGGTTGGTAAGTCCAATGTAGGCGACTACAAGACACGCTGGTTTTACGCGTCCTGCCTCTCTTTGTCCAACCTCAAAAACTTCTCCTTTTGCTCTTCTCCCAATAAGTATGTTTATATATTATTATTTTGCACACATTCTGCTCATTATTAATATTCACTTTCATGCAAACGTTGCCAAGAGTAAGATTTTCTTTACCAGCGAGGAGTTAGCTTTGCTGAAAAATTTTTAGAGGTGAAAAATCTTTTGGACTACTAGTCGCCAACTGATCACCTCCTTCAACTACACGGCCTCGCTCCTCTAGCTCACCAAAAGTTGCTCGACAAGCGTTCTAACCTAGGGGCTTGTAAAGACAAAGAAATTTCCTCCGATTTTAAGGTCTTTGGGAAGAAAATTCCGAACCTGCAAGAAAGCCAATCTTCAACAATGGTGCGGCTTCACTTCGAGCAACCCCTTCCTGGTAAGGCTCCTCCTTCAAAGAAAACTGGCCAAGCTACTGGGGGTACTGATTCCCAAATAACTGTCAAAGCCCTTACAGGGTCACCTATTCAAAAGGATTCTGCTGCACCTTTTGTTCGCGGTATGAGACACAAATCAGTAGAGAGAAAGCCTTCAAACAAGGATGCTTACAAAGAGGCTGCTTCATAATCAGCTCCTACTGCCAGCAGCTCGCTAGCTCCATGCCCTCAGAACATTGATAAAGGTAAGGGGTGGCAAAATCGGGGGCTACGGAACCCCCCCAAAAGCGTAAAACAACACAGGGGAAAGAACCTACTATCGAAGAACCGATCCAGGATTTTGATGTGGGAATATATTATAACGATCTCCTGGATCGCGCACCCCAATTTCTAAGTATGAAGAAACCTATCCTTTATAATGAAGAAATAAAGGGTGAGAGACTAATCAATTATTTGGGCTTCCATAATCTACTCGTAAGTCCCCGCACTTATTACTATCACTTTTATTTGTTTTTTTCTTCCTTTATTGCCTTACTAACAACTCGTTTCAATCATCCATGACCTACATGAAGCTTCTTAGAGAAATCGCGGATTGGCTTAAGGAGAAAGCTACTATAGAGGCGGTCATAAACTCCTTGGAGGACGAGATGAACAGGATCTAGGGCGAAGCGGACTTCTTCAAACAAGAGGTTGAAGAATCCCAAAAGACCGTTCATGTCCTTGATGAGAAACTTGAAAAGTCCAACAATATAAGGGAAGGTCTGAGGGAGGCCATGAAATATCGAGATACTTTTATCAATTCGTTGAAAGAAGAAGGCGAAGATCTGAAGAAGAAGCTTCATATGGCTGAAGACTTGGATAAGAAGCAAAAAAAAAAAAGAAATCAAGAGACTGAAAGAGGAACTAGCCCTACGCGAGCATGGAGCTGTCGAAGCTAGGATGATCATTGAATCAATGTGGCAGGAGGTGAAGCCTTAGTTAGCCCGGAAGCATAGCATTTGCTTAAATGAAGGAAAGAACGGGAAGTTTATTTTTATACAACCTATGGCTTAAACGGCTAGATGTGGACATCTAGTTCTTTAGTCTGGAAGCCATGGAAGAAGTGAAAATGTACGCGGACAAGGCTACTTAAAAGGCTCAGTTAGAAGCCAATCTCCGAGCTTCCCAGACAAGCCCAGACCATTCTTTTTTTGATTGCGTTTCTCCAACTCATGCAGGACCTTCTTCAAGCTCTTCTCAGCCAATTATTATAGAAGATGAAGGCAGAGCTTCAACTAAAGCCACAGGCGAGCAGGATATTCTTCCTAGTGTTACTTAGGAATTTTTTATTTATTTGACTGTAGTGAATACAAATTTATTTTGCGAACAATATTACTCAGTTTGTAAGAATATTTTTTTTATAAGATCATTATTTCACTTATCTTCACTCTCTTTCTCCCATTAATGAGCTTTTTCTGGTCGCTTATCAAATCACATAGGCCAAAGTGTTAGCCCGTTGTATCCTTTGGCCGAGCAAAGTAGGTGTGGGTACAACCAACGCGCTGAAATTACCCTTTTCAAGGCCCCTTACCTCTGCTCGATTACTGTAAAATATCTGGACAGATCTGTAATATCCTAACTTTTAATTTTAGGTGAATAGTGATTTTTTTGTGTGAATAGTGACTTTCGCTGAATAGTGCTCAGATGAATAGTAAATTTTGAAAATTTTACGTTAGGATTCAAAAACCTTGGAATGAATAATGGAGTCCATAAGAACTGAAACAGACTAAAAATAAGTTCATTTGAGTAAGATTTTGAACGATCTGAACGAAAATTATTAAAATGTCCTTTTTGAGTTATTAAAAACAATAATGATCTGAAGGTCGTTTGAATTTTTTTTTTTTTTTTGAAGCTCAAGATTGATTAGTTAGACACCCAATTAGAGCATTGCATGGTTAATTTGATAATAGGATGACCATAGAGTATTTGTGGCATTTATTAGTGTTAAATGAGGAATTAAATTTAAGTTAGTTATTAAACGATTTATGAGAGGATAATCATCCAAAGAAGCACAATCCATGTGATTAAGTGGGAACCAATGGTGTTGTGACACATTTAAAGTAAAAAAAAAAAAAGCAAAGTGATTAGTGAAATTGAATTAAGAAATTGAGTGATTGGTTAGTTATTAATTGAATGAAATTAAATGACAAGTTTTAGTTGATAACTAGTGGCACTTGTGTGATTTTTAAGTAAATTAAAGGGTACTTTAGACATTGGTAAGCATGAGTATATAAAGTGGAAGTGCATGAGAGCTTGAGGGAGTGATTCATTCGGTCAAAGCAAGCTGAAATTGTGAGGAATAAGAGCAGAACTTGAGCTGAAGCAGAACCAAGAAACATGCTGGCGTGAAGGAAGAAGTCAGCTGCAAGAGAGGAAAAGGAAGAGGATCATCTGCAGATTTTCGCCCAAGAAATACCCAAGTCATCCAAGTGGAAACCAAGCAAGAAAGGGCCAATAAAAACAAGGTGAGTCTGAGGTTGTTTGATGAGATTTGTGATGATTTTCGTGACCTGCATACATGCTGCAGTTTGGGTGTTATTTTTGAGTCCAAATCATGTTTAATTCATGAGTTTTAGCTTAGAAATGGAAAGGAAATCAAGGGGAATAAAATAGAGATCAAAATTAGTGTGTTTGGTGATGATTTTTGGTGGTTTTGTGTGGGTTTTGTGTGTTTGTATGATGAGATTTGGCTTTATGGTTTATTAAGATTTTAGAAGAAGGTTGGATGCATTTGATGTAGAATTGAACTTGAAAAATTGAAAAAGGAAGCCTAGGTTGCAAGAAATTATGTATGAAAAATAAGTTAGAGTTTATGTGGAATAAACCCTAAGTGTTGAATTAAGTAGGTTCAAGGCAAATATAGTTGTAGATTAGGTGTTTGATTAATTGTTTAAAAGAATTGTTGAGCAAAAATCTTGATAAGGACAAGAAGCAATATGTTGGGCATGTATGTGTGATTGACGGCCAACAAGGGAATGATATGGTTTCACCTCCAATTACATCATCACATGCATCATCTCTTTCTAATTTTCCACCCTTCTGCATCATCGCTTACATCATGATTCACCTACCTCATTCAAGTCAAATTTCATATTACATCATTATTTATATCATAGTTATCATTACATCACCACTTACATTATAATAATATAAGTCCTTACATCAGCATGACATAATATTTATTTTTAGAATACTCGATTTTTAAACTGTGATAACTTCTTTATGTGAGCTTTGATTCAAGTTATTCTTGAAGTGATGACTTGCTTCGAATTATATTCATTTTATAGCGATGATTTTGTCACGAACAATAGCACTTGGTAAGGTCCACACGCGATTTTTCACCAATTTTATTATGAAAATGAAAATGTAAAAAGAAGTAATAATTTACTTAATAATAATAAAAATCTTAGGAACTAAATAAGAATTCAGATTTAAAAAGATAAAATAACTCTATAAAAATAGAGTTATCAATTAGCATTTCGAAGACAATCTTGATTGTAATGTCTTGGTCTAATTTTATTTAATGCTTATAGCTTCTCGTAAGGCAATACAAAATATCATATTCTGACTGTTGGGTTTTGGTATGCATCTCATAGATCATAGCATAGCAGAAAAACAAAAATTTACAACAAAAATCAAAAACCCAAGTTAGATCACTCTAGATTAATTTAAAACCAATACAATTAAACTTACATAGGATGTTTTATTAAAACCATACCTTTATTGGTGGCTCATTCCTTTCTTGTATGATCTAATCCACTAGCGATCCAAGCGTAGAATCGCCTCTAAGGTATCCACACAGCAACACGATGTTCAAAAACCTAATTAGAGATGGCGATAGCCAAACACCCTATGTGCTAGTCAAGGTGATTGGCTATGTGGTGATATTGAGAGCTTCTTTTTTAACCCTAATTTTTCTAAGAGAGATTGTCAATTGTTGCCCCATCACATGGGTATTTATAGGCAATCTAGTCTTTCTTTGGACAAAGAAAAATAAAAGAAACCCTAATCTAAGCTCATTAGGAATTCACCTAACCAATAGTTTTAGGTCCAATTTTAATTTAATCCAATTAAATTAAATTGATCCTAATAAAATAAATGAGTCATTATTTTAATTTATCACTATTAATATTAACATCTCATGTTAATATATTAAATCCTATAGTCATTTTACACTATACATGGAATTGCTTAAGTGTGTGACCCATTAGGTATCTGAACACGTTGGAAACCTGGAATGAATTATAATCCTAATCAAATTAGAATTAGATTAAATTAAACATTTTTTATTTAAACCTTGATTCACCAATGAACTAATTGATTCCGAGTAGATCAAGACTGGCATCTAGCAATGCATCATGACCACCCAAGTGCTCAAAATTGTCCATTATTAGAGCAATACCTTTCCATAGACAGTTACCATGCAATTCATCCTTTCATCATAACATATCTCATTCGGTTATGAGTATGGACTATGTGTCAACTCTTACTAGCATGACTAAGTCATGTCTAGCCCGAATTTATTAGTTATTATTTCCAAAATCCGTTATTCCCAATTACGTATCTTGGGAGACTCTTCCACTAGTACGATCACTCTAGCAAGAGATTCCTGGAATAACAATTTCCTTAAGAGGCCGTGAGATATCTTCTTCTACTGTGAAAGGTGACGAATCATTTATTGATCACTCAACTACACTCGAGTAGCTCATGTCAAACCCAAGTACCACCTTACGAGTCAACTCTCCGAGTCAACAAGGATTGGCATTAAAGGATGACAGTCAATACTCAGTGTACTTTGGAGATCTTATATCAAAGGATACTTACACCTACCGCTATGTTAAGATGAGATCACTATCATAAAACTATCCATGTGATCATCTTACAATCAGGTCGTCCAATGTACTCATTTTAAACAAGCATCCACATGTTTACTCTAGGCATCTCATATGCCATCAGCTTATGAGAAATACTGCTCGATCCAAGCGAGAAGTATAACACGTGCTAGTCTATCCGTACTAATGATGTCCCATCTCATTAATACTATGAATAGGGATAATTAAGTATAAACATATTTTCATGTAACAGGAATATCATATCATGAACTCTTTCATGATTTTCTTTACACTGTGTTATATGTACTAGGGACTTTATTACGCAGTTGAATATAAGAATATAAACAGAATAATAATATTACTGTTTTATTAAAATGAAATATGCATAAATACAACTGAAGGTTGATTGGTTCTAGGGCACATCACTAAAATACTCCCACTTGCACTAAATCTAATCACTAATGTAACTAATACCAAAGGTGTTTACATGAGCATCATATTTCTTATCGGGAAGTGGCTTAGTCATTAGATCTGCAATATTCTGATCTGTGGGAATTCTTTCAATTTTTATATCTTATCTACCAATGATTTTTCATATCAAATGAAACCTTCGGAGCATATGTTAAGATTTTTGATGAGATCATGGTTTCTTTGCTTGTGCAATGGCTCAATTGTTGTCACAATACAGAGGTATCGGGTCAACAATACTTGGAACCACTCCTAATTCTATGATGAATTTCTTGATCCACACTACTTCCTTTATAGCCTATGAAGCTACAATATATTCCGCTTCGATTGTTGAATCCGCAATCGTATCTTGTTTGGAACTCTTCCAACTAACTACGCCTCCATACAAAGTGAACAAGTATCCAAACTATGATTTTAGGTCATCCTTATCGGATTGAAAACTAGCATCAGTATACCGTTTACCTGTAAATTATCATATCCATAAACCAAGAAAAGATCCTTAGTTCTTCTTAAGTACTTAAGAATGTTCTTTATAGCCACCAATGTCTCTCACCGGGGTCAGATTGATATCTGCTCGTAACACTCAAAGCGTATGAAACATCGGGTCTAGTACATAACATAGCATACATGATAGATCCTACAACTAATGCATATGGGATCCTTTTCATGTGTTCCCTCTCGTTTTGTGTTTTAGGACATATAGACTTAGAGAGATTTATCCCATGTGACATGGGTAAATATCCTCTTTTGGATTGATCCATGCTAAACCTTTTTAGCATCTTATCTATGTATGTAAACTATGTTAGACTTAGCAACCTTTTGGATCTATCTTTATAAATCCTTATCCACAGTATATAGGTTGCTTCACTGAGGTCTTTCATGGAGACTTTCTTAGAAAGCCATATCTTGATTGATTGAAGAATTGAGACATCATTTCCTATAAGTAATATGTCATCCACATATAATACTAAGAAAACGACTGCACTCCCATTAACCTTTTTGTATACACAAGGTTCATCCATGCTTTGTGAGAATCCAAACTCTTTAACTGTCTCATCAAAACAAATGTTCCAACTCCTAGATGCTTAAATCCATAAATCGACCTTTGCAGCTTACATACTTTATTGCTATCTTTGAATGTAAATCCCTTGGGTTGTGTCATATACACTTCCTCGGTCAGATTTTCGTTAAGGAAAGCTGTTTTTACATCCATTTGTCATATCTCATAATCATAATGAGTAGCAATAGTAAAGAGTATTCTTATGGATTTAAGCATAGCTACTAGAGAAAAGGTCTCATCATAATCAATTCCTTGCTTCTGATGATATCCTTTTGGTACTAAGCGAGCTTTATGGGTAATCACATAACCCTCCATGTCAGTCTTCCTTTTGAAAACCCATTTGCACCCTATGGGTTTTATCCTTTCAGGTGGGTCAACCAATCATACATGGAATCCGTTTTTGACTTCATAGCTTTTAGCCATTCGTCAGATTCTGAACTCTTCAGAACTTCCTCATACTTAGTAGGCTCATCGTTCTCAATGATTAGAATATGGTCATGCTCACTAATGAGAAATCCATATCTCTTAGGAGCTGTCTTTATTCTATCTGATCTACGAGGTTCTTGTGTAATAATATGTTCATTGACTATCTTATTTTCATTTGTAATGGTTATAGGGTGTATCAGTTGTTCTATGTCCATTTGTACTGTTTGTTCTCCTTAAACTTTTGTAAGTTCAAGTTTACTTCCACTATCCTCTTTTAGAAGAAACTCTTTCTCTAAAAAGATAGCATGCTTCGAAACAAACACCTTTTGTTCTGAAGGATGATAGAAGTAGTATCCATTTATTTCCTTAGGATATTCTATAAACAGACATTTGACAAACTTCGCTTCAAGCTTTTCTGACATTATCCTTTTAACATAGGCAGGACAACCCCAAACTTTCATATGAGAAACTGAGGGTTTTTTATTATTCCACATCTCATATGGAGTAAAATCAACTGATTTTGATGGAGTTCTATTCAGTATATAAACAGCAGTTTCTAGTGCAAAACCCCAAAAGGATTTAGGAAGATCTGCAAAACTCATCATAGATCGAACCATGTCCAACAAAGTCCGATTTCTCTTTTCAGACACACCATTATGTTGTGGCGTATACGGTGGAGTCTATTGAGACAAAATTTCATTCTCTTTTAGATAATCCTGAAATTCTTGACTCAGGTACTCACCACCTTGATCGAATCTTAGTGTCTTGATGCTCTTGCCAAGTTGTTTTTCTACCTCGTTCCTAAATTCTTTGAACTTTTCAAAAAATTCAAATTTGTATTTCATCAAATACAAATACTCATATCTAGAATAATCATCGATAAAGGTTACGAAGTATAAAAATCCTCCTCTTGCCTGTATCATCATCGGGCCACATACATTAGAATGTACAAGCTTTAACAACTCAGTGGCATGATCACCCTTTCCTAAGAAGGGCATTTTAATCATCCTGCCAAGCAAACAAGATTCGCATTTATCATAGGATCATAATCGAATGATCCTAAGCTACCATACTTGTGTAACTTGTTCACGCGTTTCTCATTTATATGGCTAAGTTGACAATGCCATAAATATGAGGGTTTCAGGTTATCAATTTTTAATCTTTTGGTATTTAGATTAAGAATTGAATTAGATAAATCCAAAACATAAATCTTATTGCTAATAATACCATAACAATAACAAATATCATTCAACCATATAGAACAACTATTATCCTTAATAGTCAAATGAAATCCATGTTTCACTGAACTGGAAACTGAAATTATGTTCTTTGAAATAACAGGCACATAAAAGCAATTATGGAAATTTAGTACTAATCCTGAAGGTAAAGTTAAGGTGTATGTCCCCACAGCTAATGCAACAACTCTTGCTCCATTTCCCATTCGTAAGTCCACATTTCCTTTCTTCAGTTTCCTACTATTCTGGATTAGCTGAAGAAAGAAGATGTGGACTTACGGGTGGGAAATTTTTGGGTTGCATATAAAATTTGGGATCAATCCAACATCGTTTAGTCAAAAAAATCATACGATATGAACTAGAAATCGAAAACTAGGCAAAAAATTCTGCACATTGATTTTTTGTTATGGGCTATTTTTAATACGAATTTTGTTTGACTTTAATCTTTCAAAAACATGTTTATGATTTGTAAAAGTGTTGTAATGAATCATCACAGCTCGATATAATTAGGTTTAAAGTGTTCAAATTAAAAATAAACTGAAAATTGTGATTTGTTCATAATTTTCAAGTATGGTCGGATATTCATATTAAATGAATTTCAGTAGGTGTATGGGCAGTGCAACAGAAATTTCAGATGATGATTGGTTCGGCAACGTACAAATCAGCTACTACACTTAATGGTAAGACGGAGGTGTGATGCGAAAATAGTGGCGGAGAACTAAGGTAGCCACAGCGACGAGATGATGCTAGCTGTGAAAAGGGGCACGACAATGAAACAACAAAATCGTGACCAGACGGCGATGCTTGCAATTGAAAGAGACCAAAACCATATTAGAATAGACCAAGTGGTGCACCATAGCAAACTGTGGAAAGAGACTGCTAAACAACTTGTGACTTGTGTGGTGGTGCAAGAGAACTAGGTACGATAGAGAGAGATATGGCAACGGCGACGATGAACAAAGATAGAGATCGGTGCAGTGAGAGATTAATAGCAGAAGCTTGGTGGTGCAGCGACAATGACAATGGTAAATGAGGCAACGAGCTAAGTGATGGCAGTGAGTGATCAAATGTGAATAGAGAGACCATACCAGATTGAGACAAGCAGACCACCACGCTGAATGCAATGGTAATGAAAGTGGTGACGATGTGAAATAGAACCAAACCAGGCAGCAGAGCAATGTTCGTCAAGGAAAGAAGCAGTGATGATGAAACTGACCAGGTGGTGGGGTGGTTGACTGCAAGTGGTATAGATGGTGGAGAAGCAAAAATAGAAAATGGGGTCGCTCAATAACAATGGTGGCAATAGATGAAAAACTGGAAATAGGTAGCTGCTGGTGTGTTTGGGTAGTGGTTGTTAAGTGATGTTTGTGGCAACAGCGGCGGTGATTTGTTTGATTGTTACAGAGACTAGAACCCTAGCTCTGATACCACACTGTACTTTACAATATACAATATAAAGCCTATTTATAGGCCAAAGAATAAAACAAATAAGGCTAGAGAATAATTTATGCATGGAAACAAAATAATATATTACACGAATGGAAAATATCGATTTGATTAATCTAATTGATTGTATGTTAACAGAGGCTATGGGGAGATTCTACAAAATTTTTCACTAAGCTATATAGCAGAATTTAAAGACGATGAAGAAGAAATCTTTTGTTTATAGGCCAACTAATATCCACTTTTTACTGAATAAACAGTTTATTATAGTGCCATCTCCAATGGTCCTCAACTTTCCTTGTGGTAAGAGGAATTGAAACAATAATTTCTCCATCAACTGGTAGCATCCTAACAGTGTTTAATAACTTGGCCACTAACGAATCTTGGAAAGTTAGGAGTCTCCATGCTTGTTTAACAAGAAGAGCTTGATTAAAGCCAAAAGATCATTGAAACCCATACCCCTTTCAGATTTTGGAAGGCACATCCCCTTCCACTTCACCTAACTCATTTTCCTTTTATCATCATGACTTCCCTAGCTAAGCTCTTTATAAAGACTCATAGGAAGTTGGAACAAGTTTATTGTGTATATTGGGACAGCCTGGATTACTGTTTTTATATGAATCTCTTTTCCTCTTTGAGAAAGGAGATTATTTTTCCACCCCTTAAGCCTACCCCAAACTCGATCTTTGATACCACTAAAAACTTTCCTCTTATTTCTTCCCACCAAGGTTGGTAAACCTAGATACTTATCATGTGTGTTTCCATCTGCAATCCCTAAAAACTGTAGAATATTTCACCTAACAGAATCCACATTGGACTAAACACAAGCCTTGATTTATCCATATTTACTTGTTGCCTCGAACCCCTCTCATAAATTGTAAGAACCTCAATTATTCTAGAACAATTATTAATAGATGCTTTACAAAATAAAACGCTATCATTAGCAACGAATAAATGGCTAATGAGAGGACTATTTTGATAACATGTAATAGATGTCCTCTACCGTTATCTTCATTCTTCCTAATAAGTAGAGAGGGCTTCCGTACATATCAAAAATAAATATGGAAAAAGCTGTTAACTGTTGTAAAGCCCCAAATTTTACTCTACATTCAGATAAATAGTATTTCGAAATGAATAGTGATAAGTGAATAATAATTTTTGAGAAACGGATTCCGAAAATCATTAAAAGTGAAATATTTGATGAATAGTATGTTCGGGTGAATAGTATTTTCGAATGAAAAGTGTTTGTGTAAATAGTAATTTTCAAAAAATGGGTTTTGTGTATTAATGGTTCTGAGAATTATATTGGAATTAATGGAAATTGAATCGGATAAAAAAAGAGTCAGTTTTAGGTAAAACGGAGCAGTTTTCAGATCCGACCAAAAATTCGGATAGATTTCCTGAAAAATTCAAAAATCTAGAGAAGTATCAAAATAAGTATTAAAATGCTTAAGAAATATTTTAGAGGCTCAAGCGGTACTTCTGAAAGAGATTCGGATTGAAATTGAATCAATCTGAAAATTATCAGAGGCGATTTAGTGAAAAATGGAGAGCCAAAACGGGGCATGGAGTGACTTTTAAGAGTCACCGAGGTTACTAGGAGTATGTAGTAAGTCCAAATATAGGCCCGATAAATTTTGAATGGATTCCAAAAAAAAAGTCCTGAAAGAACTGAATTTGAGCGTTCTGAAAAAGTCAAATGGTATTGCATAATTTTTTTTATAATAATAATAATATATATAAATAAGTGGTGAGACCCTTTGTGTAAACCCTCAATTCTATTTACCATTTAATAGTGTCATTCTAGTAGTAACTTTTAAAGTTAAATTTATTTTCGCATTGCAAATAGGATGTCAATTAGAGGACTCAAGAGTAATAGGAAATGAGATGGGTAAGTATTAGGTGAGATAAGCTTACCATTCAAAGTCAAAAAGTTAAAAATTTCCACCAATGAGAATAAGCCAAATGTGATAGAAATTTGTGGTGTATAAGTGAACCATTTGGAACCCTTTGATTGGTGGATGGAATAAATGGGTTATAATGTGATAAATGGACCAATTAGAATCAATCTTATCTAGTTAGGGGTTAAAATGGAATTAAACAAAGTTCAAAGGGCTAAGTTATAATTAAATAGAGGTCATTTTGTCATTTTCCAACACTTTTGCTCGTCCAAAACCGAGAGAGAGAGAGAGGAGAGTGTGCCGTCCATGAGTAAGAGGAGAAGCAAGGAGATTCAAGCTATTTTCTTCAAGAATTTCATTATCAAATCAAAGCTTGTCATCAACCAAAGCTACTAGGGCAAATTTGAAGTAAGAGTGAAGCTTAAATAGGTGAGTTTCTTACCTTGATTCAATCTAGATGAGATAGAAACCCATTTTCCATCTTACTTCAAATGTTGTTTTGAGTTTATGGATTGAAACTAGGTTAGTTGGTGATGATTTTGGTATGATTATTGTGTTGAAAATTGAAAGAATAGTAAGGGGGTTGTGAGAGGTGATTCACGACCAAAGTTAGGGCTTAGTGAGTCCAACTTTGATTTCATGTTTTGAGCTTAAATCTAACCATATTTGAGGCTAAGAAACCTTATAGAAGTGATAGAATTGAATAAGCAAAAATGTAGAGACAACTCTAGTGATTTTAGTCTAGTTGAAGGGCATGAAGGAATCTCTTATAAAAGTGTTCTTCTAATGCTTGAATTGAATATATTTGATCATATTAGAGTGAAAGAATATTAAATGTGAAAGAATTGAGCTTATTGCATAAATGAGGTAAAAATGTGCATTAAAAAGTGTTAAACAAATGTAATTTTTGGTTAGGAACGCCCACCCGACGCTCGTTTCTTTCTAGATTCACTTCATGGCTGACTTAAATGAGAGTTAGGAAGATGATTGAAATGAAAACGGAAGAAAAAGAACCTAGGGATTGCTCCCTAGGTAGCATTTGGCCAAAGGGAGTCTTAATTTGGGTTTTTTCATTCCAAGCTTAAAAAAATTATTTCGAACATATTGGGGTATTCCTAGGTGATAATAAATAGGATTCGTAAAAAGAAATTGAAATTTGAATGCATCAAATGAGTTAAAACTTAGTTGCGAAGGTTTAGGCGTAAAGGGAATTATATTGAGTTCGTTGTATTAGAAGCTATTTATAGCTTTGTATTAGTGAATTCAATGATTCTAAATAAGTACTCGATGTTTTAGAGTGAAGGCGGAACGTATCGGAGGCTTTCGGAGGAGAATCGTCATTCGTCAAAAGGTGTTTCGTGAGTGAAAATCTAATTTTTCTAAGCGTTATGTTATTTAAGTGTTATTTTATGTTGATATTATCTTATTTCATTATGTGATTAAATTAGTTATTTAAATTATATTGAGACTTTATTATATGGGTTTGAGTTGAGTATATAGTTATACCCAGAATATAAAAGAATCAAAGATTTTAAGCCCTCTACCTTGAAAATGAGTTTATTTTAAAATACTAAGAAAAATTATTTTAGTACGTCGATGGTTTACCCTAACCCCGGTTGAGTACCAGGTCGAATACCCTATATGTGTATGGTAGATGTGAGAGAGTCATTGGAGTCTGGACGACTCTTGAGAAAGAAAGTCAGTTGAGTCACCCTCTGCATGTATAAGGGTAGTGTAGTTAAGACTGATTGTGAGAGGGTAACGCGTGCCCAGAGTTTACGCATCGACGACCATGCATGGTAGATTCCCAAATTCCTAGTAGTGAGCAAAAGATTTTATGCCACCACGACATAAGTAGTTTCCCTAAGTCACCATTAAGGCGAGAAAATAAGAGAGTTTAAGAAAAAGATTGAGAACGAGTTTGAAAAACAATTTTTGAATAAGTTTTAATAAAGTATTTTCGAAAAGTATAAAATTGTTTTTGTTTAGTTTTATTATATTGCTTACTGCGTTTTACTCACAATTTGCTTGCAATATGCTTTTGGAAAATTCTCACTTATGTGTATAAGCAGGTCGTGCAGGATTGAGTCATCCAGTAAACGAGGCTCAAACTGATGCGTAGATTGACTGACTGACAGATGATCTCTACTTCCTTGTATATTTCTTGTTATGTCATGTGCATATTTTGAATCAAATCATGGTGTAAATTTGTAAATATAAATACAAGTTTTGGATGCATGTTTTTAAAATGTGTTTATGAAATGAGAACGTTTTAGTTCTTCAATCAATTTTCGTAATTGTGATTGTTATAATGTAGTTGGTTTTGGATGCGGGCCGAAGGCCCTTGGTAGTGGAGATTGTTTACCCTAGAAGTGTTTTTAAATTGTTTTTGAAATTGTAGGGTGGCATAGTTCAATAAACAACCGGCATGCTGCCAGATTTTTATTAGAAAATGAAGAAAAAAAAATTTACCCCTGCCATCTCGTAAACAAGCTTATGAGAAAGAAGTTTAAAATAAGTTTCGGTGCTCCGACAAAATTTCTTCGGACTAAAGTTAGGGTTTGTTGGAGTTCTGTAAGGTTGCTATGAGATTTTCTCGGGTCTAGAGGAAGGATTCGGGAAGGGTCCCATCACGATAAGCCCTTAAAACTCCTAATAACTTGTCAATCCATTTACCTTTAGCACTTCCCAAGTTTCTCTTCAACGATTGCATCAAGGTTTTATTGGTCGATTTAGCCTGTCCATTCGACTATGGGTATCTTGGGGCAAAGAAGCTTAGTCTAATCCCCCATTCTTGGCAATATTTTTTGAACGTGTGGGAGATAAATTGAGAGAACTTGTTAGCACTAATCTCTTTCGAGATGTCGAACCTACAAATGATATGTTTCTAGATGAAGTTTTTTTACTTATGTATCTTTGATGCTCTTGTAGGCGTCTGCTTTAACCCACTTGGTGAAATAATTCGTTAACATTAGTAGGTAATTCATCCTCCTTTGTGAAGTGGGAAATGGGCTGAGGATGTCAATGCCTTACTTCATGAATGGCCATGGTGTAAGGACCAACATCAGAGGCTTGGGAGGCATGTGTGAAACATAAAAGAACCTTTGGCACCTGTCACACTTAAGCACTAGTTCAGTTGCATCTTTTTCATGGTCGGTTAAAAGTGTCCTACTCTGAATATCCATAGTGCTAAGCTTTAAGCTCCAGAATGATTTCATCCAACACCTTCATAAAGCTCTTGAAGGATATAATTCACATCAATGGGTCTTGTGCATAGCTAGTATGGTCCATAAAGGGATCATTTGTAAAGTTTGCTACCTATGAGGCAATGTTATGCAACTCTTATCTTGACTTTTCGTGTTTCAACTAGATCAGAAGACAACATGTCATATAGGAGGTAATTGATGATTGGAGTCATCTAGCGTGTCTCTTAGTCAATAACTGCTACTTCTTTTTATCCCTATGTCCATACTGTTGGAACATGTAGATGCATGGGAGGAATGTTTAGATCTTTTTTTCTACTCAATGTCAAACCTAAGGTAGCAAATGCATTCATATGAGTGTTCTCTGATCGGGCATCTAAATTATCAACAGTCTCAAATTTCGAACTTAATTCTCTGACTATTGTAAAGTAGGTGCTCATCTTCAAGTCTTTAGTCTGATAATTACCTCTTACTTGATAGACTATCAGTTGGGAGTCACTTTTCATCAATAACCAAGTGACTTGCATGGTGTGTGTGACTTGTAGACCAATAATTAGAGCTTTATACTCAGCCTCTTTGTTTGTGGTCTTAAAGTGGCATTAAATTGCCTATTGAAGAATGTCCCTCTGAAAAGAAGTATAATGCCTAGACCAATTCTATTTATGTTGCTTGCTCCATTAACTTTTAGTATCCATTTCCCTTTTGTCGTGCCTTTTGTAATTACTATTAGCTTCTGCTCTGTTTGAGCATTTTCATTTGGTATGAAGTTAGTGATAAAGACTACTGATGCTTGTGATTTGATCATAATTCGAGCCTAATAAGAGATATCATACTCACTCAATTTCATAGCCTACTTGGTTAGTTGGCTAGACAACTTGGGTTTATGCAGCACATTTTTTAAAGGGAAAGTTATATAGACCACAATAGGATGACATTGGAAATACGGTCTGAGCTTTCATATGACTATAACCAAAGCTAGGGCTAGCTTTTTAAGTTGGCTATACCTTGTCTCAGCATATAGTAAAGTTTGATTGATAGAGTAGACCAAAATCTATTTTCCATCTTCTTGATGAACCAGTACTGCACTTACTACGATGGGAGCAACCGCCAGATAGACGTACAATGTTTCTCCATCTTTGGGCTTTGCTAACAACGAAATGTGACAAGCATGACTTGAGTTGTTAAAGTGCTTCCTCACATTCTACGGTCCATTCGAACCTTTTGTTCTTTTTCAAAGTCTTAAAGAAAGCATGATATTGCTATAAGATTTTCATTATGAACCTGTTGAGTATCATAAGTCGTTCTATTAGTTTCTGTGCTTTTTCTTAGATTTTGGAGATTTGATGGCTTTGATAGACCTGAGTTGGTAAAGGTTGGCTTCGATGCCTCGCTTGGTAACTAGATAACATAGAAACTTTTCGGACAACACACCAAAGGAACACTTAGTTGGATTAAGCTTCATGTTATATTTCCTTAGGGTGTCGAAAGCTTGGTGTAGATACTCAAGATGGTCCTCAACGTCTAATGATTTTACTAGCATGTCGTCAATATAGACCACCATTGTCTTGCCTAATTTATCCTCGAAGATTTTGTTAACAAATCATTGGTAGGTTATCCTAACATTCTTCAGACCAAGAGGCATCACTTGTAATAGTAGATACCTCATTTTGTTACATATGATATTTTCTTTTGCTCGTTTGGGTGCATGAGACTTTGATTGTACCAAGAGAATGCATCCATAAAGCTAAGAAGTCCATGCCTTGCTATTGTGTTTACCATCATATCAATATACAATAGAGGGAAGGTGTCATTTAGGTAGGCCTTATTTAAATCTGTGAAGTCAAAGCGAACTCTCCACTTCCCACTTTTTCGTCAAATGATGACAACATTAGCGAGCTAGTCAGGGTTATATTATTCCCTTGTGGCTACTATCTCAAGTAACTTTTAGACTTCTTTATTGATTATTTGATTTCTCTCTAGTGTGAACTATCTTATTTTTTGCTTCATTAGTACAGGTAGGGTCGATATTAAGCTTGTGAGTAGTGATTCTTAGGTTGATTCTCATCATATCCGCATGTGACCATGCAAAGCAATCATGGTGTCGAGTGAGGAAGTTAGTGAGTTCGACTTTAAGCTCGAGTTGTAGCATCAATCCAATTTGTACTTTGTGATCTGTGTAACTTAGGTGAATAGATACTTCGTTGAATGTCTCCACCTAAGGCTGATTTGGGTCGATCCCCCAGCATTTTGCTATAATTGCTATATGCCCTTTGTTTTTCCTCTGATAATATTTTGGTAACACTCTCGAGATGCTCTTTATTCCCCCTTGATTTTTTGACTCCTCACTGGGCAGGGAACTTGATAAACTGACGGTAAGTAAAAGGAATTTCCTTTATTTTGTGGATCCAAGGTTAACCCATGATGACATTTTATCCTACACTAGAGTTCAGTACTAAGAATTGAGTGTAAAGGTTTACCCATTCGATGTAAACAGGCAAAAACAATCTTCTCGATGGTATTTTTCTGTTCACCACTAAATCCTACAAGGACCATGGATTAGTTGTTAATGATCGACTCATCAATTTGCATTTCTTTAAGAATCGGAAAAAAAAAAAAAAAACACTCGCAAAGCTTTCATTGTCAATCAGAATATGCTTCATGAGGTAGTTTATTATATAGAGGTTGATGACTAAAGCATCATGATGCGAATTCAAGATTTCAATTGCTTCATTCCTAGTAAAAGTCAAAGGATGATCTTCTTGTAGATCGACACAAAGAGATTGAACAATAGATTGCACAACATCCCTTGTGTGTCTTCTCACAACGGAATGGGTCATCCCTGTAACGCCCCGAATTTTTCTCTAATTAAGAGAAATAAAAATATATCTGGATGAATAGTTTTTTTTTTAAATGAATAGTATTTTCGAATGAATAATATTTTTAAGTAAATAGTGATTTCTGGAAAGCGAACATTTTTTAAATTTCGTGAGATAGAAATTTTTTGGTGAATAATTTTTTCGGACAGAATGTGTTTATGTGAATAGTAATTTTTGAAAAATGTATCTCATATATTAAAAGTTTTGAAAATTATATTAGAATTAATGGAAACTGAAATGGATAAAAAACGAGTCAGTTTGAGGTAAAATGAAACACCTTTCAGATTTGATTGGAAATTCGAAAGGATTTCTGAAAATTTTAAAAATTTAGACAAGTATCAAGATGAATATTAAAATGCTCAAAAAGTATTTTAAAAACTCAAACTGCACTTCTGAAAGAGATTCGACTTGAAATGGAATCAATCTGAAAATTGTCAAAGGTAATTTAGTGAATTATGGAGAGCCAAAAAGAGATATGAAATGACTTTTAAGAGTTACCAAAGTTACTAGGAGTATATAGGTAGTCCGAATATAGACCCCTGTAAATTTTGAAGGAATTTAAAAAAAAAAAAAAAGTTCTAGAAAAGTCAAATGAAAAAATATAAGAATAGATAGATTTGTGGGGCAACCAACCATGGAAAGAGCGACACATGGCATAAGAGATACGGATGAGGACACTTGTCAAATTTTTATGGATGACATTTTAATGATTTAAAAGCATTCAAAGGGCAAAATGGTCTTTTGGTGAATGAACTATATAACGTTGAAGCATGAAATGAAATTGAAGCAAGAGTGATTCAGGCAAGCAAAGAAGGAAACCAAAATAGGAAAGAGAAAGAGAGAAAGAGCCATGAGGTAGAGAAGAAAATCGAGAGATGAGAGAAAAGAAAAGAGAAGTGAGGTGATGAAGAAGAAGAAGCGGTGATCTTCCCATCTTAACCTCTCAAACCCCTCATGAAATTCTTAAGAAAAGATTGAAGAGAAATAGGTGAGTTAGTTAAGATTTTCATGGTATTTTGATGGGTTTTTGTAATTGAATGATTAAGTGATGTTTTTATGGAATTTTTAAGTTAAATAAAGGTTGATCATCATCAAGTCAAGCATGGAAGTGGCAAAGGGGCGTGAATCCACTCTTACTCAAGGGTTTTGGTAAGTTAAAAATTTTGGGTTTTTGGTGATATGTTGAATTAAATTTATTTGAATTGATTTTTGGGTATTAAATGAGTTTTAAAGTATTTTGAGTATGATTGATCTTGTTAGGAATGAAAAATGATGGATGGTGTGTGTGTTAGTGTGGTCGGCCAAAGGGTTTTATGATGGAGATTTTGTAGCTGTTTGATGTTTGATGAAATTATATGAAAATCTAAGTGAATTTGAGTTGGTTTGTATGAAGAAAACAAAAAAAAAAAGAAATTGATTGGAAAGCTTGGTGATGAATTTGGTTAGTATAGGAGTTTTTATATGTTGAATTGAATTGGAAAATTTAGATTGTTGTAGTGATGAAATTGATGATTATTTGAAGTAATTGGGCATGATTTTTTATTTTAGAATTAAGAGAATAGCTTGGGTATGTTATGTACTAGTGTGTGACTAACTTGAAAAAGTTTGTGTAATTGGATGGATTTTTAATGTTTGGAGGAGTTTATATGTGATATTATATTAGTTTGAAGTGCTTTTTGGATTGAAAATATGAGTGGATAAATAAATGAATAATTATATTAGTGTATGAATCAAGTAGGTTATCCTTGTGTTTGTATTGATTTTTAGTGTTTGAATGAGTTGTAGGAGTTTTGGAATGAATTTGAGTTTATGGGAATCAAATGAATGAAAGAAAAATTTTAAATGAAAAACATTGGGTGTTAATGTGGATAAGGTCAAGAATGAGTGTAAAGTAGCTATTCAATCCTTTTTAATGTGTTTTGGTAGTGTTTAAGATGTATTTGAGTGCCTTGGTGCAAAGGAAAGAAAAAGAAATTGATGTGAGGTTATTGGTTGGAAATATGATTTAGTTGTGAAATTATTGGATATATATATTTAATTGAAATTAAGTGATTAATTGGTATCCTATGTGTTAAATTATGTTGGGTTTGAGGATTTAGTGTCTTAAAGTGATGGATTGAGGTTAGAAGGGATATAAAAGCATTCATGAGCATATAGAAATAGTTATTCTTGCATTTAGATTAGTTGATTTTATTTTATGTTGAAAAAATGCTCTCTTGAAAACCCTAGGTATGGCTTTGGAGCAAGGTGCTCAAGAGAAGAGTAAGGAGAAGTTTTAAACTCCAAATTGAAGGTGTGGAAGAGCCATATAATCTTGTCCAAAAAAGTTAGTGTACAGTCACTTTTAATTTTTCATTCATACTAATAAAGGTATGGTTTATGAATTTGTGTGATAAATTTATTTTTAGTTGATTTGATTTTATAGTTGTGTGAAAAATTTTAGTATGAATGATTTTGTAACATTGTGAAATTGTTTCGATAAATTATAATAAAATAGTTGTTTAAATATAATTTTAATGATTTTTGAACGAAATTGGAAAAGAATTGGAAAAAAATGGACAAGTTGAGTGTCTTGACCGAACGTATATCAGAAGAAGGGTACGAATGTTTTGGAAAGATTTGATGAGTTAATTGAATGCAAAATAGAGTTTTGCGATGTTCATATTGATAATTTGAATATATGGGAAAAATTGTGAATGAAATTGTGTTTATCACCTTCCAAACGAAACTTTTATTAGAAATAAAAGTTGTCAAAAATATAAAATTTTTGACAATTAATAAAATTGAAAATGGTCCAAGTAAACCTGAACATTGAAATGTAAGGATTGGTAATTGGCATGCCAATAGGGTGATATTAGCAGCACTGTACCGTTACACTGACACACCATTTTCAACAGATGGATTATGAGAGACACTAGGTGTCCAGTCAAGTAAATGCATTCGGTCAACACTCCTTATCAAAAGACAAAACTGAAAACAAAATGAGAGAGTGAGAGTGTTGCTCGTGAGTGAAACCGAGAATGAGAGAGAGATTGAGAAGGAAGAGATATCTGTGCGTGCTGCTCATGGAAGAAGAGAGAACCGAGAGCATATCTGAAGCAAAGCAACCCAGGAGCAGATCTGAACCAAGAAGCAATGCATGCAAGCAAGAGAGAGTGAGCTGTTCGGTGTGCATGTGCAGCTCGTGGACAATCAAGGACCGTGAACTGAAGTGTTGTCCGACCGTGAGGAACTGGTGCTGTCGAGAACCCACCAATGCAGACCGACAGCTGCATGTGTCCTCCAAGCATCCCCGAGAGTAAATCTGATCGTGCATGCAAGCTAGGAGGAGCTGCCGTGAGCTGCTTCTGCCTTGAGGAGTTGCTGGCGAAAGGTGCAACTGCTGCCATGTTGCTGCTGTCACCGCTGTTGAACTGCTGCCGTGACCTTGATGTTGCCGTGAGCTTGCCATCGTGAGCTGATGTCAATCAGATTCTGTCAAGCCGTAAACAAAGAAGACAGCTACTGGTCGATCTGGAGAGAAAGAGCAGCAAGGAGGAGTCAGACTTGAGTTGAGGAGTTGCTGCCGTTTCTGCCGTTGCTACCGTGCTGCTGCTGTCACAGTTGTGTGGGCTGCTGCCGAGCAGCTACTGTCAAGCCGAGAACTCCATTCCAGGCCTGAGGTGAAGCGGAACCAAGAGGAGGCAGTACATGCAAGCAAGGAGGGGCTGTTATAGGTTCAGTTGATCATCGGATATCGGGCAACTCTTCGCGAGTGAATTTCGAAGTTTTTGAACGAATTTAGAGAGGTAAGTTTTGATTATGGTTTTAGTTTAGATGAAAAATATTTAGAATTCAATTATGGATGATAATTGATGATATTATGATTGAGTTTTAGGATTTAGAACCTCGTTAGTGCACAGGTTCGCTCCATATTGTTGGTTGTGCTTTTGGAATGAAATTGTTTTCGATTGTTTTCGTTTTGTAATTGGATTACGGGCTATTATAGGAAAGTTAAGGGCTGATATGTTACGCTTTTAGTTTCGAGTTCGTTGTCGTGGAAAATGGTTAGTACTTGTGTGTTTTAAAGTATCGGATAATCGTTCGGATATTGAGAAATCGTTTCCGAGCGATTTGGTTGAGTTTTTCGCGAATGTGAATATTTTAGTTTGTGATTTTCGTTGTCGAATATGAAAGTATTTATGATGTTATCTCGCTGCCTCGAGACGTAATTAAGCCGTTAAAGTGTTAAAGTTTGATGTTAGGATAGTTTGAAATATATTTGAGTTAATCGGATAGTTTTTGTTTCGCTCGAAATCGTTAAATTGTCGAAATTCGGAGTTGAAACCGAAAATGGATATTCGTTAAGCTTGCTGCCATATTTTTCATATTTGTGCTTTAAAGTGTTTGAATATTCGTTTGCCATGTTTTAAGTATAGTCACGAGTAGTAATCGACGATAAGTTTAATTAGAAACGAAGGAATCGCACGAAACACTAAAAACGAGAATTCGCGATAACTAGTTGAAATCGCATAAGTTTTATGTTATTCGTTTGGTTTCGAATCTTCTTTTAATTGAATCCATTAGAATGTGATGTCGATGATGTTACTTTAGTTTCAAATGGCATAGTTGTCGATTTTGTAACCGTAGAGTTTCGAGTAGTTTATGTTACGATAATGAATTGGTTCGAGATAGTCTCCGCATGCGAATATTAGTTTTCCGTATTGTTGTCATGTGGGGATAATTGCTTGAATTGTTGTGATTGGAAAATCCTCGTGTGGTGTAAGATTAGTTTGTTTTCAAGCCGTATTTTAACGACATCTAGATCGAAACCAATTGTAGGTGAACCGGCGAGTGGACGAGACCCGTAACGGGAAGTGGTGATAAAATATTTGGAAGCAAGTTGTGAGTGTTATTAAATTATTTCGAAACTATTGTTTAATTTTAAATCATTTGAATTTTATAAACGTTTTGGCATGAATAAATTTATTTTAAGTCTTATGATTTCATGTGAGCTTATTTAAGTTAAATGACGTTATAAGATTTTAAAGTTACGAAGTTTTACATGACATTATATTCTATGATCAAATATGTCATGATATGAATTATATTACATATGATATCCTCCTTTACGAATTTTTATGTTCAAGAATGAAATGTGAATTTTATATGAAGTGCAGCTTATTTATAAATCTTTTATCCAGCCTATGGTATTCCTTAGGATGATTTTATGATGTTGTCGGTAATGGTAGAATACCGTAAAGCGATGTAGGATTCCTCTTGGGAGTTGCGATGTAGGATTCCACCTCTCCTTAGGGTATATTATGAGTTAGCTTACTACCTGAGCGATGTAGGATTCCGCTACTTAGTTACCGATCATATGGCCTTGCGATGTAGGATTCCACTTTGCCATATGCCTGAGTATACCATTTGGCGATTTAAGTATTGGTGGTTGATTTATTATATTTTTATTGAAATGAATTCTTCTTAATTCGTTTACTACCATTTTAATTTACAAGTTTATGTTATATTGAAATGATATAAGCTGTTAAATTTCGTTCCCGAATTCATAAATTATGTTTTATGAATATGTTTAAAGTTAAGTGAAATGATTCAATCATATTTTATGAATAAATTCATAAATAATAGGAAGTTCACTATTTTGAACTGGATTTTATTTAGAATATTATAACACTCACTGATGATATTATCTCACCTTATTATATGTTTATAAAATCAAACTCTCCAGGTTAAGGTGCAGCTTTAGGTGCTACAGCTTCAGTCGCTGAAACTCCGACCCACGAATAGCAGAACTTGGTTGCATTGTAATTGATGTGCATGTTTATCCATGACTTTTGTCATAAATATTTTGGGTTGTAAATATTAACACTTGAATTATGTTGAATATATTTTGAAAAAATTGTAAACCTATCTAAATATGAACTCTAAACTATTTTAAATAATGTTGTGAATTCCATTTCAATGCATTTTGTTTTAATCACTCGATTTGGATTTTACTTTGAAGTTTTGAACATATGAAAATATATTTAAACTTTCGCTTTTATGTAAATCTTGGGTTACCATAACTATTTGTATAGTTATATTTCAAGTTATCAGGAAAAAGGCTTATCTTCATGGGAACCATCTAGTTGGATCAGGTATCCTCTGAAGGTCCTCCGTGAGGTCGCCGGGTGGTTCGCCGGTTGTATTAGGATAAGGCGAATGAGGCCTGTCAAGGTGTACACCCACTAAGTAGAAATACTCATCGCGTTGGATTTTTCATGCATAGGTTGAAAATTTGGGCATTGTAGATAGAGACCAAAGAGAAGACAGCTGTCGCGCTTCCTGCGAGTCACAATCCTTCCACATTTGATAGCTATTCTTTTGGTATTGTATAGTGATGTTAATGTATATGAAGATATATGTACATGTATATGGAATGGTGAGGTTCTGTAAACGATGATGTATACCAATCATAGAAAAAACTTTTGTTTGTAAAATAATTTTTTAAATGAATTGTTAATTATTTTTTAATTAGTGTTTCATTTTGATTAAACTGATTTTTATTAAATGTTACGTATATAAATGTTTATGTGGTGAAGTAATTTTGGAGTCGGACGGAGGGTCCGAAATGAAAATTGAGAAAGTAAATGTATTTTAGAAGTGTTTCTTTTGAAATCTATAGGCTTTTATCAAATTGGATTTAAAAAAAAAAAACAGAGGAAATTCTACCAGATTTTTTCGTAAAATAAAACGATTGAATAAAAGAATAAATGAAATTTTTGTAAACGATTTCAATGAATTTTAGTAAGAAATATAATATCCTTCGCCTCGATTCTCATACCACTAGAAATCGAGAGAGGGGTGTGACAATCCTATTGATCTTGGATCCTCCAATGATCACATTAACAGTTCATTCATGGACTGGAGGTGCTGAAGGGGTCGCCTCTTTGTCATGGCATCAATCATCCCGTCGACGCACTATTTTCTTTCCTTTATCAGTCAAGAATTCTTTTAAATATGGAAAATTCCTAAAAAATCACGTAACTTTTAATAGATTACCCAATTCCCCCACACAGTTTCCATATTTAAAAAAAAAAAAAAAAAAAATTCAATCAACATAGCATAAAGAAATAATAATAATAACACTGGTTTTCACCACCTAGGTCTCTATAATCGAAGACCTATTTCGAGTATCCACCATGGAGACCTAGATGGGTTGCTAATGGTGGAGACCTATCCATGATGGAGACCCAATTCGGGTCTTCGATCATGGAGACCTATCTGGGTCTTCAATAGTTACGGTCTTTAGGGTCTCCATTATGCTTTCGTCGTCAAACCCACTTGTAAATCCGGTCAAAGATGGAGAGTGTAATCGCCCTGCCTCACATCTTGGACCTTGCAACATCACGGTCTTAATAGGTCAGTTCAGTGCGAGCACCGTCCAGCTCACAGCTTGCTGTTGGTTTAGTATACTAGACAGGTCCTGTTTCCTCCCTCATAGGGTTTTACTCGCCTCCCACACGCGTTGGAACTCATGATCTAAGGGTTAAATACATAGGGAATGCAGCATGTGTACCATTTGAAATGGTACACACCTTGTATTCCCTATGTATTTAACCCTTATATCATGGGTTCAAGCGGGTGTGAGAGGTGAGTAAAACCCCATGACGGAGGGGACAGGACCTGTCCAGTGGACTAGAGTAGCAGCGAGCTGGGCGACACCCACACTGGATCGGCCTGCCAAGACTTTGAGGACGCGAAGTCCAAGATCGTGAGGCAAGACCATGAGGTAGGGCCGTTACATAGTGCCTTTTTATGCTTTTTATGTAACAGCCTTGCCTCATGGTCTTGGACCTCACGTCCTCACGGTTTTGGCTCATGGTCTTGGTAGGCCAGTCCATTGCGGGTACCGCCCAGCTCGTTGTTACCTTAGCCTACTGGACAGGTACTGTTCGCTCCTCTATGGGGTTTACTCTCCCACACCCGCTCGAACCCATGATCTAAGGCTAACTACATGGGGAATGTAGGGCATGTACCATTTGAGCTACTATATATATAAGTGTTAGAATGGTGCCTTTTTATATAACGGCCTTGCCTCACGGTCTTGGTTGTTATAGAAAGGGAGAGAGGAAAAGAAAAGAGGAAAAATGAGAGAGGGAGAGAGAGGGGAATTGAGAGGAAAAAAATAAAAATATTCTTGCATATATATTTTTATTTTTAAATTAAAATATCTTATTTTAATATTATTTATTTTATTTTTATATTTTTATTAATATTTTCATTAAATTTCCTTTTTTACCACTAAAGTTAAAAGATCAATTATAACAACCTACTAGAATCTATTACTATTTGAGGCATTATTGTCCCTTCATACACCTTTAGGGAGTATTTTGAGTGTTTAGTTTAAAGTCAAACGGTATTTTAGATAAAAACGAAATTACAAATTGGAAAATAGATAATCTATCAATGTCAAGAGGTTTTTTAGGATTATCTGTTTAAATATCTGTTCTTGATGAGTTCGGCAACCTTATGATGAAAGGCAACCCAATCTTAAGTCCGATGGTTATAGTCGTTATGGAATTGACACCATTTAGTTTGATCTTTAGCACTCACAGATTGCTTTGATTTTTCTGGCCACCTTACCAAATTCATCAGTCTTTTTATTACTGCTACCAACTCTGGTGGGCTAATTAACAAATTATAGTCTGGGTAAGGTCTTCAAGGGTTTGAAGTTCGCTTTTTCTGATAATATGATCTATTGTAGGGGTTAGATCGACTACTTCAACAACTCATGTTGGCTAGTTCGGTTGGCTTGCCATTGAATAGGTCTAACTTCCTACCATTCGACCTTAATAACTCATTCGATCGACTAGTTCTGTTTCCTTTTCTTGAATTCGACTCGTTATACCAAAAGTTGACTATGTCTTCCTCCTACTTTATCTATGCCCATGCTATGGCAAGTATGTCCTCTATTGTCTTGAGAGGATATGTCATCAATTCTTTGTACAGATCAAAATCTGACAGTAAGCCCCTCTTGAAAGCTAAAATGATAGTCGAACATTATAGTGGGGATGCATACCTTTTCCTTATTAAAACTATCAATGTAAATCTCACAATCATTCCTTTTATGGTTGAACGATCATATAGAGATTGTCTGAATGCTTCTTAAGTTTTCTGTTGCTGATGAATTGCTCTACAAATGAATCCATAAACTACTCAAACGATTCGGTGCTTCCATTCCATAGACTGGTCAACAATTAAAAGGTAGGTTCTGATAAGCTCACACCAAATCCTTTGTATATGACTGCCTCCTTTTGTTCCATTGGGATGGTGACTATAGACATACGCTGTTATATTGGTTGATATGTTCATTCGGATTTGTTATGCCATCGTACATCTTCAAGTGAGGTAGAGCGAACTTCCTGGGCATTTCTATTATCATGATTTGAAAATGCATGTTTCTTGTAGATTACCTAATTTTTGTCAATGTTGGTTTTAATCAATATTACAACTTAATATATTATGTTGAAAATTTGGTTAAATATCATAACATATAAACTATGTGTTGTAACAAATTTAACGCGAAACAAAAATAACGGTAAAGTAAAATCAACATAAGAATATTTTTAACATGGTGCGGTATTATCTTACATCCATGTGACCTTGCTCAAAGAGATCAACTATTAATGAACTTAAAAAAGTACAACCTATTTGACTTATTCAATCTAAGACTTCCTCTTAAAATCGACACAAGATGAAGTACACATCCATTGGCATTGTTTCAGTAAACCTCTCTTGCCTTCATAGGTAATAGCAGTTCGATCTCACTTCAACCTGTAAACTTATCCACTCGCTCTTAGGCCAAATGTCTTTTGATGGGTTATTTTCCTAATGCACTAATTACAATAGAATACGTGCAAGTATACACGGTCACAACGTAATACTGTAATACACCCTCCCAGTTTTAGTATTGTAAATGTACTGTACAAGTAAGATCTCATTTATGAAATAAAGAAATAATTTAAAATACCCCAAAGCATAATTGAATTTCAGTAGAATTTTAGGATGTGAAATTTAATTACGATAAAATTTCTGAGTAAACCGGAAACGATTTTGAAAATGAGAAGTGGTATAATAATCAATTAGGGTTTAATATGAAATCGGCATTAAGAAAATTTTCAAGAAAGGATATGATGGACTAAACTAGTTTGAAATACATGTAAGGGCATTATTGGACTTTAAAAGTGTAGAAATAGGTAGAGAAAATTATGGCAATTTTGTAAATTTAATTGAATGGCATGCTTGTAATTAAGTGACAAATTTGAGGGGCAAATTGATAAGGCCTTATATATATATATATATATATATATATATATATAGTGAAGAAGTTACTAGAAAACTTGAGAAAATTTGAGGGAGGGAAGTCTGTTTCAGCCAGCAGAAAAGAAGGCAGAATAGCAGTTGTTCTTCAAGCATTACAAGCCATTTTTAAGTGGTTTTCAACCCATCAAAATGTGGTAATAAGTTATTTTCAAGTGAAAAAGTTTAAGTTTTCATGAAGTTATTATGTGAAAAAGTTTGATCAAAGCTGTCAATAGACCTTATATGATGTTGATGGAATTTTTATACATAGATTTAGAGTTTTGAAGTCTTGAACTTAAGGGAAAGCAAAGCAAGTGATCAAGGACAAATTTGATAATCATACTAACTAAGATGATTTTTTTATTTAAACTTGGATTAATGATGTTTAGGATGCTAATTTTATTTCCATGATATTTAGTATAAGTTTGCATGAACTTCAAGTGAAAATTTTGAAGATGTTTTGGCGTAGGTCTAGGTATGTTACATGGCCAAGAAGGGATGATGTGATTTATGTTGTGTTTGATTTATTTGAAGCGATTTCATGCATGAAACTACGCTAAAATATCAAGTTCGATTGTTAAAATGAAAATAAAAAACATGATAGGTTAGTATGCTATGTATTCGGCCAAGAGAGACTTGATGTGATGGATGATTATTTTGATTGTGGTGCATGGATTTATGGGCTGTTTTGGTGATGAATTTAGCATGAAATTGCAAAGAAACCCATTGGATACCAAGAAATGCATCTCTCGACCAAACAAGCTTCAATGTGTTAATGTCATAATTTATGAGTTTAATTTAATTATACAATATACTATATGTCTTGGAATGTGATTTTGGTAAGAAAAATTGAATTGGATTGATGATTTGAAAAGTGGTGTGTATTCAGCTAAGATGGGTCAAAATAGAGCAAAAAGTTTGTTTAATGTATTGATGTAGAAATTAGACTCCAATTGTGATGTCTAGCATGGATGGATGTTGAGAAATTCAAAAGGAAAGCATATGTAAAAGAATAAAGTTATTACAACTTGAATTAAAAATGTTTGGAATCCCTATACAGTTAAATGCTTGGTTATATGTTAATGCATCGATGAAAATATATATGTATGATTGAATCCAGTTATAGTGTCGCCTAAATGTGAAATTGCTAAATTATGTAGGTAACTCGGAATTGAAGGAATTCTAAATCGTGTATTACCTTGAGTTAATACTAAGTGAGTGTCTTTTGAAATATATTGCTACGAAATGATAATAATTTATATCATGATGTATTGAAAAATTTATTTGAATTAAATGAATCTTATACCAAAATGTTTTGCATGGATTTCATGAACTTGAAAAGTTTATACGAAATATGTATTTCATGATGAAAAACAGTTGTTGGAAAAAATACTTATGAACTTATGATATGCTTTAGAAGTATTACAGAGATATCTCCGGTTGAGGTTGAGTACCCTGAGCATGCATTGGCAATATTGGGGGTGTCTGTCGCTAATAGCTTAGGGAGGGACTGTGTCGTGTCAGTTTAGTTCTGTGTGTCACCAGTTTAGTTCTGTGTGTCACCCAATGCATGTACAAGGTATATTATTAGTTAGTTTTCACCTGAGGGAGGAAAAATGTCGCTTCGTAGTGAGGGAAAAATTCTGCTATGTAAAATCGGATAGATGACCTGAATGAGGAAAAATTTCGGAAAGGCTGAAGTGAGGCAAAATTTCACTGTATACCTAGGATACCATGTGGTACAGACTGTTAGTGATTAGGTTACTTTATTCAGAGATTTTTCAAAAATAGTAGTGCCACCACTATTTACATTTTTCAGTAGAAAATTGAAAACATATAGCATATTGTTTATTATTCAGTTTTACAATGAAATCAAATGATATCTATGACAATTTTTCATCTATGCATTTGTTTGAAATATAGTTTTCAAAGAAAAACCGATTTTTGATATTACACCGATTAAAGGTTTATAAAATATTTTAAAACTTAAAGGAGGATTATTTTATAAAATTAAATTTGAAATTAAAACTTATAACACTTAATGAGCTCGTGTAGCTCACATGTTATTTTATGTTTTATAAATAAAACCTCCCCAGGGGCAGATGTAAGGACAAATATATCAGTAGTAGGGACTCCAGCCCAAGATTAGATAGATTGAGTTGTGTGTGCTGTTATGATTGTATGAATGTATTTTGAATATTTTTAAAAATTTGTATATGAATGATTGTGTAATTTTTCTATAGTTTCAAAAAATCTGTAAGTAAATATATGTATGACTTGTGACTGTGTTTCAATTTATTTTTAATTTTGATGACATATTTTTGGTTGCTTATAAACTGATAAAATAGGGGGCCTGAGGCCTAGAAGTTTGGGGAAATTGTTTAAATTTAGAAGTGTAAAGTTTTTTTATAAATTTTTACTTGGTGGCATATTCAGGAAAGCAGCCATTATGCTACCGAAATTTTACAAAACTATTATGTAATCGTATGATAAAAAAGGGAAAAAAAATTTCCATCACTTTTCGTTAGAAAATATATTTTTAAAAAGGGTTTTTAATAAAAGAAAACGGTTTAACTTCACAGGAAACTTTCGGTCGGATCCGATATCGACTGGAAGGCCACCGTGGGGTTGTCGACTAGCTACCGTCTGTACAGAAAATGATGTTTAAAAATGGGGCCCATTAAATATAGTGACAAATCAAGGTCGTTCATACAGGGACAATTGCTGATCTTACATACCAATTTCCAAATTTCCTTGAAAATAATTTTATTCAGACTTCTAATTTGAAAACAATATTTTAATTCACTTAAAGAAAAACAACAAATTAAAAATGAAACATAACTAAACAAATAATTGAAAATTAACTTTTGAAGACAGAAGACCACTTCAGAGCAAAATATTCAGGAAATACAACTTCACCAAACTATTCCAACAACTCATTCTCATTAAAAAAAAAAAAAAAACATAATTATATTGTGTATTTAACTGGATAATTCTTAATTCTTCACTAGCCTATTCCGAATGGTCAAGCAAAAATATTCAAAGTAATTAAACTGCTATTCCTAAGTCAATTAATTAGTTTGAATTCTTTAAGATCCAATTATTCACAGTGATTACATAAACCTTATAAATATATTCCTATCTTATAAATTTCATGGTGTTCTATTAATTTCTAAACTATAACTACCTTTTCCAAGCGCAAAATAGTTAACAGATAAGGTTAATTAATTAGACCCAAGTTAATTAACTGTAATATTCAACAATTGAACAAAATACTAACAATAAAAATAATTCATTAATCACAAATAAATCATTGAATAAGAATTGAAATAGTTGGCTATGTTAATCAGATTAACACAATAAGAAAAATTAAAATTTAAATCAATAATATTATTCTAAATGAGAAAATAAATAAAGAGAAGTCACTGTGTAATTTTGAAATGTTTGGCCTTTAACTTGCACACGAACAGGCAGATTAAACTCAGTAGCACTCCTCTGTAACTCTTTCTACTGCCGCTTTGTTCTGGAGTTTCTCTTCTACCAAGAGTGTTTTTGTTGCCCCCCAAAAGAACCCAAAAAAGATAAAAATACCCCCCCTAAAAAAATTCCTTAGAGTCTACGAAAAATATGAATGAGAAAGGGGAGATTTTTTAAGCACCTAGTTGATTTAACCCTTTGATTCTCTGCCTTACTACCATTTATAACCTCCCCCAATTTTCTTTAAGATGCTCTCTTTCTAACACCATATGATGCCCTCTTGAATCTCAACTTTAAGTGTCACGAGATGCCCTGCCAAAGATTTCCTTGAAAACCTACTTCTTTGTTTTCACTCATCACTTGACTAATAAACTAAAAATCTCCAAAGACACTAATGGTGATTCTCCATGAGTAAAATTAGCATGGAAACTTTGTTGCATTATAAACACATACTTTAATTGCTTGAAACTCCCCTACAGGTACTTCACGCGTGAAATAAAGTCCAAGCCTAGGTGCAATCCACTCACGTAGGTAGCAGGCTTGCGTACACTCCCAACGCCCACCTGTTGGTTCGGGCTGTAGGTTCATGACCTGCTACCATGTCGTGCAGGTGAATTACAAAAGGGCCACCAACTTTAGAAAATTCAACTTTTGCCCTAAAAAATTATAAAAAAGTCCTCCAATCATTTTCTACACAAAACACTCAGAAAACATTAGAACACCCCTATTTTATGCGAGTTTTCATTACAAAAGCATCGGTTGAAAATATAAAATCATACTTAATTTTAGCTCGATCATCTTGTTATCCTAATAAGCACTTACTCTATATCTAGTTTCACTAGCCTAAGTCTAGCACATAAAATTAAAGAACAAGTCTCTTAAGTGTTAGAAAAATAATCACTCGATCTCTTAATGTATATGTATTGTTTTCTGTGCAACTTTCACACACATAAAACTACTTAAAGTCAATTTTCAAAAAAAAAAAAAAAACTACCTAGAGTTTGAGAAACTCTTAGTCACAAATACATGCAGTTTGACAAGATAAACTCTCTCTCATTCTACACTCAAAACTACATACAAAACACTGCAAGCACCTTCATTTCTGCTCACATGAATTGCACGGTTTCCCTCACAAGAATTCTTTCTATTTTCCACACATGAACCTTCATTCTCCTTCTACTTTATATGCCATAAGTGTTGCACCTTTTTTATCAAGGAAATAACCTAAAAATTAGTTCTCGAAACTAATTGATAGAGAACAAAATATGCATTAATGAAAATCAGACATAAAGAATGAAACTTTCCTATTTTGTCTCCTTTGACTGAATGTGTGGGGTCCGGGATTGGCCTATACTGGGGTCCCCTCGGGCTGGCCCAGGTTTGCCCCGCGAGCCCACTCACTAGGTACTGTCCCTGGTCAGGGGATTTCTCTCGCCTCCCCCAGCTGCCACTCGAACCTCTGACCCTCAAGGATATGAGTGTTTAACTTGCAAGCTGGGTACCAATTGAGCTACTAGCTCAATTGGTACCCAGCTTGCAAGTTAAACACTCATATCCTTGAGGGTCAGAGGTTCGAGTGGCAGCTGGGGGAGGCGAGAGAAATCCCCTGACCAGGGACAGTACCTAGTGAGTGGGCTCGCGGGGCAAACCTGGGGCAGCCCGAGGGGACCCCAGTATAGGCAAATCCCGGACCCCACAATAAAAAGGCGCATTTTTATTGTGGGGTCTGGGATTTGCCTATACTGGGGTCCCCTCGGGCTGCCCCAGGTTTGCCCCTCTCGCCCACTCACTAGGTACTGTCCCTGGTCAGGGGATTTCTCTCGCCTCCCCCAGCTGCCACTCGAACCTCTGACCAGGGAAATCCCCTTTTTATCCTTGAGAGTCAGAGGTTCGAGTGGCAGCTGGGGGAGGCGAGAGAAATCCCCTGACCAGGGACAGTACCTAGTGAGTGGGCGAGAGGGACAAACCTGGGGCAGTCCGAGGGGACCCCAGTATAGGCAAATCCCAGACCCCACAATTAGATCATCACATTAAGCCCCCAAAATGAGCAAAAGAAAACATAGAAATTAATATAGAGGGTTGGGGGATGGTACCCTGTACAACTCCTCACTTTTCAATAATCCCTTTGAAATGCTTCCTGCATCTTTTGGGGGATGGTACCCTGTACAACTCCTCACTTTTCAATAATCCCTTTGAAACGCTTCCTGCATCTTTTGTATTGTTTTCCATTGCTTCACAACGCAAGTTGTTTGACGCTCTCCAAAGACTTGACAATTTTCTTTTTCTTCTTGTTATTGTATGGGGATTTTCTAATAGATTTAGTGAGATATAGTACGCATTTTCTTTTTAATACGTGCATTTAAATCTCTGTAGTTATTAAATAGTCAACTTTTGATTTTTATACATAATAGGATTACAATTCGACGACTATCAATTACTTTGTATTCATACTAATTCAATATAATAAACAAATAATATGACCATTATCAATTCATTGGCCTTGAGATCACAATTGCCGCGAAATATGGAAATTATGACGAGTGCAACAATAGTTTTGTATTCAGTAGCGATTGTGATATGTAAGTGTCAATAGATGGCAATTTGAGGCAAGATTGCACTTATCTGTCTGATTGCATATAAGAAGCAATCACACAACACCTCCCTAAGTATGCTTGTATTCGCACAAAAACAAGTTTCTCTTTTTAGTACAAAATACCTCAACTCCATCGGTCAAATTCTGTTAAAAGTAACAAATGACCATAATTTTATATTGAACGACAAAAATGCCTTTAATGGTTAAAAAATAAAATGAATCTCGACCGTTTATCTATGGATGATGAGATCAAACTAATAGAAAAAAGGAAAATTTTTTAAAAATTTTAATAATAAAAGAATTAATAATTTGTTTAAAAAAAATTATGAGATTTTCACTGTCTATCATATCAATAGATAATGGAGACCATTTTAAGAAAAACCAAAAGAAATGAAAAAGAATTTTTTTTTTTTTTTTTTTAAAAAAATTACATTATCTTTTAAAATGGAAATCCAATCTATTGATGGATGGTGGAAATCCAACCTGAAGATTGGATCTCCACCTCCAATTGAACCACCCAAAATCATTATCCACACATATCACTGTCTTCAACCCACCATCATCAATATTAACCATCAACACCATCATCAACCTTCCAACATCAACATCAACCCATCGTTATCAATATCAACCCATCGTTATCAACATCTACATCAACCACCATCATTGCCTCCAACCTCCAGTTGTATAAGGTTTCCATCGCCAATTGACTTCTATTGTCAAAATGTAAACCGATTAGGGTTGGGTTTTCGGCAATGAAAACCTAAAGATCGAAAGTTTGTGTTGACCCAAAGATTAGATCCCCCATCATTATGTGTTTGTGTTGACCCAAACATCGATGATGTTTTGATGTTTTGTTAATTACAAATTAACTTATTATATTATTTAGATAATATATTTTGGATAAATTTTTTTAGTATATGTAGTAATTCTCAAAATCATAAGATGCTGTAATAATTAATATAATATGAACAATTTTCATACTATATTATTTAGACATAAATTTAGGTAACATTGTTTAGTAACCTAATAATACTAGTATGTAAAATATTTTATTCACTTACATTTTATAATAATTTGATTTAACTAAGTTAATCCTACCATATCCATCACAGGTTTGTGGTTCTCATTGAATTTATAATACCAATAAAATAGAAATAAGTAATAACAAAATATTGAGAACTTCATCGATAGGCATGGGGTAAGTCAACGACGGGTTAATCGAGGAAGTGGTCTAATTAAGTAATTAGTTTAATTGGGATTTATTTTGATTATTTTATATTTTACTTCTTTTTATTAAGTTAAAATTATTTCTATTTAAGATTTGATATTCTACCTTTTTAGGAATTGATATTATTTAGGATTTAATATTATTTCCTTCAAGTAATTGATATTATTTTTTTTTTTTAAGATTTTGATTTTATTTCCTTTTAGGTTCCAATTAATTATTTGATATTATTTTCATTAATTAGATTGATATTATTTTCTTTATTGAATTATTGTTATTTTTTAGAAAAGACTTGCGCATTAAGAATTATAAAGTTATAAATAGCCATGAACTTTTATAGTTTAATATATGTTAATATTATGACTTTGCTTTAAGTATTAATAAAATCGTGCAGGTACATCTATCCTATTGCATGACAAGAGTTAGGTGATTAGGTTTAGTCGTTGAATCTAGATTTAGATTAAAATTTATTAATATCAATTCATTATTTGAAGTGAAAAATTAAGAAAATACAGGATAAACAGGCTGCATGCTAGGGTAGAAAAGTCCAAAATTTTGCTCCACACCAGCAGGTTTTTGGTTCTCATTGAACAAAGCGAAAATAAACCCTTCTATGTAAGCACCGGGTCTTTTCGGGGTTCCCTTATTACTGGTGATCTGTTTGATGAAATTCTGGTTATAAGTGGCTGCCAGCTGCGGAGTTGTAAAATTGCCATTGCCAGCAGAAGGCCAACCACTCTCCGAGACAACAACATCCACATCACTCACACCCTCTTTTTCCATTGCCGAGTAGAAAGAATCCACAATGGCATCAAACAAGTTGTCATAACTCAAGCTTCCATCTCTAATAATAGGTCCAGTTGCAGTGAATTGTGCATAATCCAAGTGCACGTTAACGGGATCACCCGCGTAGGCAAAATAAGGATAAACATTGATCAAAAGGGGTGATCCTTGTTGTGACAAAAATATTAAAATACCTCTCAGAGTACTGCTGGCCTCTGGTGTGAATGCGCCACTTGACGGCGGGTAAGAGGTTCCTAAAGTGGCCGAAGACACCACTGTTGAAACTTTTATACCAGCCAGACCCTTTGCTTTGAGGATGTTTTGCAGAGATTGCATAACTGGCAATATGTTCTGGGCGTAGACTCCGGGGATGATTTCGTTACCTACAGCGATATATGAGAATTCAACGTCGTTGAGGTAGGGCTCAATATATGTTGAAAACCATTGCGTGACTGCCACTGGGCTGGCTGCTAAGTTAGGCAAATCTTCATTTTTTATACCTACAGTAACCGTGATACGACTTCCTCTTAGAGCATTGAGTGCATTCAGGTTGGGATCGAAAAGCCTTACCTTCTCAATGCCATATTTTTTGTATAGGTTTATAACGTATGTTGGAGCTGGAAGATTGTCCCCTAGCATTCCATAGCAAACGCCAATGTCAATGGCTTCTGCAATCTGGATTTGGTTGTGAATAGCAGCTGCTATGGTCGCTACAAGAACGACTACTTGCATAAACAAGCCCATCTTTTTTCCTGTCACTGCTTGTCTGCTCGTATATTATCTGCACATGACATAATTATTCATAATTAACCAACTAGAAAACAATCTTCACATGTCAAAATTTATTTAAAATAGATTTAAAAGATGATTAACAACAACTAGCTGCAATGATCCAAATATATAATCACAACATAGTAGGGTACTCTAATTTCCACGTAACCTCTTATAACATTTATGTAATCTAATAACATATTGACATGAGAATTCAATCCTTGGTTATCCAAGGGTAGAATTTTGTTTTATAGAGTTGTAAAAATACTAACCAAGACCAAAATAAAATAAATGTTTGCCCGTTGAACAAATGCATCCTGCAACTTGAAATTTCAAGCTTCGAAATGCTAAATTGTATCATTGATCTGAGAATCATTAGTATAATCATATAACACATTTATCTGAACTACTGTAGTTCAAGATAACCAAAAAAAATATGTAAAATAAGTTGACATAATGTGATATAGGTAGGATTTTTATGAAAAACATTGATCTCTTCATGGGTGTATAATAGCAGTATAACTTGAAAGTTAAAAAATAAAAGAATCGATGCTATAGATTTAGAAAATGTGGTCTTACTAGCACAATGCAGCAAGCTTTGATATGATAAAATAGAAGAACTCTGTTTCATACTTATAGAGGCCGATATCAAGCAAATTTAATCATAACTAAGCCTGCATATAGTTTTACTCGGAAGGTAAGAAGAGAATTTGGACCGCTTTTTCATCCAAGGAGATCAAGCAGGGCAACAGTCAGACGATAAAAAAATCATACAAGGAGGGTGCCCAGTGTTGCGCAATAATGAACAATAGAGACAATTTTGGTGAGGGGAAGAAAAATTTCTAGATCCTACCCTTGATGATAAGGTATTTTTGAAGATAGGGGAATGTTGAGAACCTCCGTCGAAAGGCGCGGATCAATGTTGGGAAGTTAATTTAGGAAATTATCTAATTTAGGAATTAGTTTAATTATGATTTATTTTTTATCATTTCCTTTTTTATTTTTTTATTAAATTGGAATTATTTCCATTTCGGATTTGATATTTTTTCCTTTTTGGATTTGATATTATTTCCTTTTATGATTTAATATTATTTTCCTTTAGGAATTAATATTATTTTCTTTTATATTAAGACGTGTTACGAGTTTGCTTTAAACATTAATAAAATTTTGAAGGTTGTCAAGTAATCATCAAGTATCTATTTCGGCTTATTCCTAGAATTTATTCTAGGATTGGCTTGATCTAAGGTTAGATAAATTTTGTTATCCAATTCTATAGGATCAATTCATCCAATTTTATGGATTTATTGATTTAAAACTTATCGTATCTTAGGTGTGGTCTTAAGTTAATTTAGGCTTCTTGTTGAATCTCTGAATAGGTCCCCAACAGATTTGTTATAAATTTTTATTTTTCATAAAAAATCATTTTAAAATCAATCAAAATCCATCAATTAGATAAAATTTGTAAAGTCAATGATATTTTAAATACAATACAACTCCAATTGAATACATCTATGTATTAATATATTCAATATAAATTTAGATTAAATACATTCAAACTTTTATTCTCTCATTTTCTATCTATAATTAATATCATATTCTCCCAAACAACTCAAGGTTTCTCTTTATGTGTGTGTGTAGAGGGCTGGGCATAAGATTTTAGAGATCCGGTACAAAATACTAAAATGGGCTCCTTTATTTATATAAATAAATTTTTAAAACTATATATATATATATATAACTTATTTTATCATATTTTTGATGTATGCATAATAATTTCATTAAAAAAAATGAAAATTGATATTATAAGATAAATATATTCATATAAGAAAAATACATTCATATACCGATAAAATGGTATTCCTTTATTGTTTATTTATTTATTTATTTTAAAAACCTTTGGTGTATCTCTCTTTGCCACCCAAATGGTCAAACCACCCACACTGTACACCAACAAGGTATTCCCCTATTTTTCAATCCAAGATTCAACAACATATTAAAAAGCAATAATATAACAATAAACGAAAAATCATAAAAAATTAGATAATCATAAAATACCATAACTGAATAGTAAATATAAAAATATAACTTTATCTCAAAAGTGAACAAATTTTCAAATTTTAACTTTCTTCATTTTGGATTATTGATGAAATTTAAAATTTGTAACTAATAAAACCAAAATAATAATAACAACAACAATAATAATAATAATTTAGAGTTATACTTTTGCTTTCACCGACAAAATTACAAAAGAGAAAAGTAATAGAGAGTCAAAAATGATGGAGTGAATTTATATATAGATGAAATGTGTTACTTTTGTGAGGCCCTTTGTATGTTTATCAATATTATTTTTAAAAATAAATTAGAACAATAAAAATAAGTATCACAATTGGTAACCTCGATGACAAGGCTACATATTAGATACTCTACAATTCAAGTTTGAACCTGGAAGCTGACACAATTACTTAATATATATATATATCGCTGCGATTTGGAACCCGAAAGCAGACACTACGACCAATTTTTTTTTGGGAAAATGGATAAAATGACCCATTTGGAGATGTGGATCTCAAAAGTAACCTTTCTATATTTTATTGTAAATAAAAGACATTGAATGGTCGAAAATGCCCTTAATGAAAATGGGCGGCATTAGCTTCTGTTAACCCGCCAGTTGATCAAATGTGATTATAAGTTATAAGCCATCCCTTTGGTGATCAGAAGTTGCTGTGTCCCTCCCCGCTGATTGTAGCTTTCCATTATTTTGTGCCGTCCCACACCTCAGTCGGTCTTCATTCTTTGCACATCTTAGTCTGTTCTGACTTTCGACATGGAAACTGTCTTCTCTCTTGCCACGACTGAGAACAGAAGCAGCGAGTGAGGTTTTGGACAACATTGTAAAGCGCCATAGGTAATCGACGTCTTCTCTGAGGTACAGACTGCTTCGCTGCGGGTGGTAAGTTTAGTTGACCGGTTGTGCATGCTTTGGATAACATAATGTGGTAATCTGACGCGAGGTTGGGCTATTGCAAGCGGGTTTCGTATGTTTGGTGTATTTTGTGTGTAGTGTTGTGGGTATGAATAGAATGAGCCGTCAACTTCATCTTAAACATTCTGCTGGTAGTATATATGAACCTTGAGGTGAGCACGATTCAACAACAACAACCAAAAGCTTTCAAGAAACTAAAAGGAGTTCTACCGTGAGGTGAGGAGGAAATCCGAATATAATGAGCTTGTATTGGTAGTTGTTATTATTGAATGTGTAGTTGGAGTTTTGTAAATGATTCCACTGGTGGTGTTTGATAATGGAAATGAACGTAAACAGTGAGCCATACCATGACATATGGGTTGGGATTCCCAACTTTCAGGTTGGGATTTTCAACCTCAACGGTGGGAGACATCAACTGGAGGTTGGGAATCCAAACGTGAAGGTTGGGAATGCAAACTTTCAATAGAAGCTACCTGGACATTCAGGTTGGGAATCCTTATGTTGAAGTTGCGATTGAGGTTGGGAATACCAACATCGAGGTTGGAATATCTATTAACAAGTTGGGAATGAAAAATGCAGTTGAGAATGCAACATATGAGTTCAATACAGGTTGAGAAGTCTCAACCTGTAAGTTGGGAATTAAGTTGGGAATCCCAACGTTTTGGTTGAGAATACATACTTGGAGGTTGGGATTTATGCAATTTCTTTGAAAATATTTGTTGGTCAGGAATCCCAACATTTAAGTTGAGATTTCGAACCATCATGTCAGGATTCCCAACCTTGATTGAACTTCCTAATAAGTTAGAATGTGTTGGGTATTCTAAAACTAAACGTGCTTTTTGATGTAATTTTTGGGTTTCTTGTTACATTTTCATATACTTTCTTGTGGAGTGATGGTGTGAGCAAAACTATGTAGTAGCTTCGGTTTTGCGGATTGATAGATAGAGAGTTATAACATTTGATGTGAAACAATTAAAAATAGTCATGAAATGTGTAGAAATGCTTCTTTTCGTTGACGTACATGCAATTGATCAGGATTAAAAATTAAATAATATAGTCTACACTTATTTGGCAGATTGTTAGAGTAGGAGTGGTTGTTGTCACAAATCATGCAATGTTTGGATGTATAATGATCACACTTTTGCCTTAATTTTACAGGTTGAAGGACATGGATAAAGTTCGGATTGCAGTTCAATACAATGGTCAGTGGATGAACGAAGGAAGGAACCTGAAGTACGAAGGTGGGAAGACGAAAGGAATTATGTTGTCGAAGAGTGCAGCGTATGAAGAATTACACGATGATGTATGTCATGCAATTGAGATAAACCCAGATGAAGTTGCAATTACGGTAAAGTTTAAATATAAAATGTGTGATACCGCCCCACCAATTGAAGTGTTGGATGATAATGATGTTGAGTTCTTTATCGGTGAAGTCGGTGATGTAATGACGAGGAATCCATTATGCATTACAGTAGAATGTAAGGGTGACTCGACAGCAGCTGTGTTAGTGGGTGAGGAAGAATGTGCCAAAAATGCTGGAGTAAAAGATGCTGTAGAGATATGTTTGGCTAGTGAAGTTCCGGATACTGCAGAACGGACAATCAGATATGAAGATATGATCGGGGTTGATAATAATGTAGACCACATTTTCGATCAGTTTGGTACTGAAGTTGCTCCCGGCTATACATCTCCATTACCACTTACAGAAGCATCACCAGTTCATAGGGTTGGCAGTTCAAATGATAAGAAGCTGAAATCAAAACATGTTGACTGGGATTGTACTGTTGGAACAACATCTTCGAAGCTACTGGCAATAGATGGTGGCTGTATTGATAGTATCTACAATAGTGTTAAAGAAGTTCGGCCTGGTGATATTTTCTGTAATAAGGAAGAGCTACAACTGAATATAAGAATGTTAGCAGCTGGTTCACAGTTCAATACAAGAGTCAAAAAGTCGACGAAAGAGTTATTGGTCATGGCTTGTGTGGAAAAAGGTTACAAATGGTGGCTGCGTGCAACCAAACTGGTGGGGTTACCAGCTTTTCGCATGCGGAAGTACATTCCATATCACACATGTTCGCTTGATGCGCTCGTATGTCACCGTACACAAGTAACAAGTAAATTGATTGGGCATTGTATAAAATGGAAATATGAGGGTCTCAGTGTTACCGTCCAAACGACGTTGTTAAGGACATGAAGAAACGATATGGGCTGACTTGTAATTATAATAAAGCATGGAGGGCTAGAGAGGTTGCAATGATGTTGGCAAAGGGATCACAAAAACAGTCTTATAGTGTGCTTCCATTGTATTGTGCAATGTTGGAAATGAAAAATTCAGGGACTATAAGCTATATTGAATGTGATGCTTGTAATCGATTCAAATACTTTTTCTTGGCATTAGGAGGTTCTCTTGCTAGATTTAGATCTTCCATTCGGCCCATTATAGCTGTGGATGGAACTTTCCTGACATCCAAGTATAAAGGTACCCTTTTTATCGCGACTTGTATGGATGGCAATAACCAAGTGTACCCATTAGCTTTTGGTGTTGGAGATTCAGAAAATGATAGTGCATGGATTTGGTTTATGACAAAGTTGCATGGGTGTATTGGAGAAGTTCCTGATCTTGTGTTCATTTCAGACCGAAACACAAGTATAGCAACGACTATTGAACATTCATTTCCAGGGGCATTGCATGGAATATGTATGTATCATTTGGGCCAAAACATGTAGGCCAATTGTAAAGGTGGCAATGTACAATCGTTGTTCTACAAGACTGCTAAAGCATACCGGGTTTCCGTGTTCAATGCGCTAATGTCCCAAATCGCAGGACTCAATTGTAAGGCAGCTGAGTATTTGACGCTTGCCGAACCAACCAGATGGGCTAGATATGAGTTTCCTGGCAGAAGATATTCCATAATGACTACAAACATTGCAGAGTATTTGAATGCCATTTTGAAAGAGGCACGACAGCTGCCGATCACAAAATTAGTAGAGCATATCCGTGAGGTACTTCAAAGATGGTTTTGGGAAAGGCGTGAAGAAGCTACAAAAAAGCCAACGCCAGTGACCAGATGGGTTGAAGCCAAGCTGCGACAGAGGATGAAGAAAGCATATACGTATCATGTGCGCCTCATTGATGTATATAAGTACGTTGTGATGGATGGATTTTTGAACCCGATTGTGAACCTGCAGAATCAAACGTGTGACTGCAAGAAATTTTAGGGTCATCAACTGCCATGTGCACATGCACTAGCAGCTTCTAAACATCTCCATATATCTTATTACAACTACTGTGTTGCATACTATAGGACGGAAACATTAGTAGAAGCTTATGCAACTTCCATATATCCGGTTGGGCCTGAAGATGAATGGATTTGGCCTGACGGAATTGAAGTTCATGTTGTCCTACCACCTGAAGGTCGTAAACCGCGTGGACGACCTAGTACAACAAGAAAACCTTCGAAAGGTGAACATAAGAAGCAATCAAAGTGCAGTAGATGTGGTGGCGTCGGACACAACAGACAAAAGTGTAGGGTACCAATTCCGGTTTGATAAGCTACGACATGGAAATTCAGCATTAAGCATTTTGAAGACAGCATACTGCAGCACTTTTTGCAAGATTCAGCCGATGTACATTACAACAATGACGCTGCCACCAAGAAAGCTACAGAATCACGCAGCGGCAATTTCCTATATTTGATTCAGTCTGATGTCCTAAGTGGGTTTTGGCTGGTTAACTTTTGTTCAAACATACTCATTTTGTATTAGAGAAGTTGCGAAGGGAGGAGACGATGAGTACCGGCAGAATTACAGTGCTGTATGGATCGATATGAGCATGCTTCAGAAGCAAACTTTTGTGAACAAAAATAAACAAATATATCATTTACATGGTTCAGTGTAGCCTCCTTCAAACAGTATAGTGCATCAATTCCGATTTGATAAGCTACGACATGGAAATTCAGCATTAAGCATTTTGAAGACAGTATACTGCAGCACTTTTTGCAAGATTCAGCCGATGTACATTACAGCAATGACGCTGCCACCAAGAAAGCTGCAAAATCGCGTAGCGGCAATTTCCTATATTTGATTTAGTCTGATGTCCTAAGTGGGTTTTGGCTGGTTAATTGTTGTTCAAACATACTCATTTTGTATTAGAGAAGTTGCGCGGGGAGGAGACGATGAGTACCGGCAAAATTACAGTGCTGTATATATGAGCATGCTTCAGAAGCAAACTTTTGTGAACAAAAATAAACAAATATATCATTTACATGGTTCAGTGTAGCCTCCTTCAAACATTATAGTACTGTTGCATCAAGCTCTGTAATGTATAAAGATCTTCTACATAGCAGTGTTTGATTAAATTTTGTGTTGTTTATCGTTTTGCAACATGGGTTAATTGGTTTTACATACATGTATCACATGCAGATAAAGCATTGTATTTTGTTTAACTATTAACTAGTTGTATGTAATATATCTGCTGACTTTGATTTGCTACACCTCTCTAGTATATGCCTGTTACTTGTGTACACCTCTCTAGTATATGCCTGTTAACTCAAACACACCTCTGTACTCTGGCTCATCCTGTCATCCATGATGCTCAGATTTAGAGGTGTTTTGATGTTAGAGCTTGGGTTGGAGTATCTTATGACATTGATCTGCTCAGGATGTCTAAGGTAATTCTCGATTCCATTGCTCTATCAAACTATCTTTTCAATGCTTTAAATCAACTACAGATTCAACTCAACAGGGTTGTGTTTGACAACAGATTGTTGTTGGTTTTACATGATGTTTGGAAAAAGAATTATATGTCGTGGGAGACAGTCATGTGTCGCTATTTGGGTGTGGCCACGAGAAGTAAGGTTATGGTCACAACCCGGATGTTGGATGTTTCATTAGCATTCAAGCCGGTGTCTCGATCTTATCAGTTCGACTTTTTATCTGATGCAGATTGTTGGTCATTGTTTCTAAATCATGCTGTACAAACTAGTGATTTTAAAGTGGAATTCTTTCGACATTGGGTCGTTGACAAATGTGTAACGGCTTGCGTCTTGCGGCCAACACCCTTGGCAGTCTTCTACACTACAAGCCACCTGTGCAGTACCCTGACATAATGTATGCTTTCTCAGGTAGTTTAAATATCACATAAAAGCTAGTGACCTTGCCAATTGTGGGATGCAATAAAGGCAAGGATAACGCACAATAACAATGAGATCGATAATGAAAGGCACATGCACAAACCATAAAAGTAAAAAGTGATTATTGCTCGTATTAACTATATGGGTGGTTGCAAAAGCCAATACAATTAGTTGAAAATTCCACATTTTACACATAAAACTCCAGCAGTAATCTTAAGTTTTCGTCATTATATAGAAAGTTTAACTGAACAATTAATTTACATGAGGTAAAATGTCCATCCTCAAGTAATAGGTTCAACCTAACATAAATGCAAGGAAAAAAACAACATATATTTTAATATATTTCCTAACACATCCGTTTACAATTACTATCTTAACACCTACATCCTAAACATATATGTACAAAGTTGACAAAACGCATCATCATCCGCATCAATACATATGTTGCTTCTGATCATTTTCCATCTGTGTACTCCCAGTAGAAGTCCCCTCAAGGATTCTTGTGCATCTGTGTACTCCAACTAAGCAATATACAATAATGACCAGCTGAAAAAGAGGTAAGAGCTACATAATATACAAGTTGTTGACATTGGGACTGTAGCTTAGCCGAGAAAGACAATTGTTGCATAGCCCATGCGACATCAGCTTGACGGATTCTGCCTGACTCAACCGTTACGATCCACTAACCTAGTCACAGCATAAAGCATGAGCATGAGCAGAATGACATAATGTAAGTTGGTTTTGTAGCAACTGAAGTGCAAAGTTACTCAACAAACAACTGAAGAGTGGACTACTAATCATCCAAATATTATTACCCCCATATAACTGATGAGACCATTTCCAGAGGTCGAGAGCTATCTACTGTTGGAAATCTTCTATGTGCGAATGGTCAAATGAGTTCACTGGTAGACCGTTCGCCATGTGTTTGGCCATCTTGATTACAAAAATCCCACAATCACCACTACTACATAAAGTTGACAACATTCATACAAGTTAGCGCATGATGTACATATAGTGTCACAAGAAAGGACAATGCTACATGTGGTTCAGCTCTTACCCTGGTATTTGTTGTGGTGTGTCGTCGCATCGTGTGAGGGTCCATCCGTCCTTTCTATACCAGTCTGCAGTCATGCGCGTATCTGCCCCATAGTGATCTGTCTTCTGAAGGAGCAGCGGCAATAGTGTATGTATGGGAAGCAAAAACTTATCCGGATTGCGTATGAAGGTGCCCAAAGAGTCAAAAAGTGTAATGGTTCGGTGAATGAAGTGTACTTTGACAAGAACCCAATGTGCACCCCTGAAATTGAGTGGCATATATAGCTACCGACACAAGCAGAACACAACCAACATTCAGTGTGGGTATGTAACATATCAGTTTTAATGACAACTGGAGTCCAAGAAATTCAGAATGCTACCGTTGTAAGTCCGCTCCATGGACGATAGGCTATGTCCCCCGCTGCAATTCTGCTACCGGACACCTCCCCCCTTGCATATCTGATGCAGATGTCGTCATCCTCCCATAACGGCTTCTTCTTACAATAAGCATCTCATTTACTCAACAAATGTTGCTGCACAACAGAAAAAAAAAATTATTTAGTAAGGGGTAAATGTTTCTTGGTTCGCGAAAAAGCTTACTGTGACATAAACAATAAATTTACCCAAAACAAAATATCCATCGTTGTGAATGCTTCCATCCTGATAGTAGGGCACGTCATCGACTTCCATCGAATAAAGCAGAAAGCAGCATCCAGATACTGCAACCACGACAAATGAGAAGGTTTAAACAACTTCATATATGTATGACATACCTAAAATCGATATTTCAATACCCACCGAATCAGTCAACCAGACATCGGCTGTGGACAAGTCCCTAAACCACCGTCGATTGCAGTCCCCGGTTGGCAAGCGAAGTGAAGGTCTGCAGTGACATACAAGTTATTGACAACTTGTTATATATGAACCAGATAGCAGTATAACTGACAGTATGAATGTAGTAAGAAATACAGAAACATACAACTCGTTCGGAACTTGTTCGTCCCGCCATGCTGTAAATTCTAACATATCAATATTGAACAGTTTAGGAAATTTCACAAATTTGGTCTGCTTTCTTGGACCAACTTCGATTTCCTGAAAGGGAGACGAAATTTTTGGACCTTTTTTTCGCATTCACTTGCAAAATCTGGCTTCTGGTATAATCTTCAAACTGATGTCTGAACCAACCGAATGTGAGCCTAGTAGTGCTTGCCGGGACAGGATAGGGCCACCTTGAATGTGTTTGGTTTGTTGTATGATCTTCACACTTGCATCCGAAGCAATACAAGGTGAGCTTAGCCATGTTTGAGGTGGGAGCAATGGGATGAATGTGATTTTCTGACCAAAACTGTGCACTTCCTCATGCATAGCGTCTACACTCCTACCGGCTGCAACTGCCACTTCTTCTTCCATCCCAGTACGGAGTCCCTTGGTTTCACCAGTTACATCTTCATTGTACTGCACACCAAAATTGCAATCGTCCAACATGTGCATGTTAATCGTTAATTTATGTGTACTCCCACCACTAAAACTGAAAATTTGGATGTGTACCTTTGATGTAGGTGGGTTCTGTTGTGTAGGAACACCTTTGTTTCTAAATAAAAAGTCCACGATCTGCTCAACCTTATTGTTTGTTTCCTGTACCATCAGCATGGTCTCTAGTAGGTTCCTGTTGGCCTGCTGTAGTGATTGCCTCGTTTCTTGCTGAAACTGCTCCACCTATTGCTGGATGGCTTGCAGTTGATAGATATGAGGATTACTGCCATCCTTGGTACCCTATACACAAATCAGTACATGTGACGGTGACGTGGTATACTCAAACTACACGGCATAAACCCAAAAGCACAATTACAACCACTGTACCTCAACAAACGGTTGCTTTCCACAAGGTTGGGCCTTCAGAAATGCACCTGCAGTGGACTTCACAGTGTTGTCATTCTTACTGTTGTCGTCGGTATCAGAGTCGACGCTTTCAACACCCTCTTCCTTGCAAACGTAATGTTGGCAGTAATCCTCCTTTTCTTTTGCAGCCGTCGCCTCCAACGTAGGGTGCGTTTCAAACTACCATGAAAGGAAACAACAAATGAATTAAAAAAAATGATAAATGTATGGCAATGATTTAAATCAGTGATAGATTTACGTACATCAGACCGATGAAACAACATAACAATTTTAGCAGATTTTGGGATTGCAACAGAACTCCAACTAAGGATTCAGGGCAGTAACTTGTTGGATTTAAGTCCAATTTGTTGGCCAATGGCGGGAATTGCTTCACAAGCCCATATCTACGAGTGCACAAAAAACAGCACACCTCATTGTCAAATGAACCAACCGTTACGAAGTAAAATAAACAAAAAACTTACAAAAGACAGGTACCTGAAATGCATATAGGAAACCAGACAAAGAATAAAATGCAACGTCTGCCTTGTGTTACTGCCCTTTACTGCGTTTTCCCACTTTGGTAGCCATTTTCTTAAAATCCTTTTTCATGGCACTCAATGTCATCTCATAACAGCAACGACCCCATGGGTATTTGTTGAATGCAGTCATGTCGTCCAACAGTCGAATATGCTTCCATCGAATCTGGTTCTTTGGATCCTTCCCAAGTAGCACCATCTCTAAGAAGTATAGCAAGGCAAGTTTGACGATGTCCTCGTCATTGACCGAAGATGCACCCCTAAAAGTGGCGTCCAAACTTTTGTTCGACACTTTGCTCATACCCTTAAACATTCTGCGGCTAAACACCTCAGCGGTTGGAGATTCATCAGCTGACTTGTCTTTCGGGAATGGCCCATAATGAAGCCCTGTAACGAGGCCAAATTCTTGCATGATTGGGCAGTGCAAACCACAGCTTATCCGAATCATCACATTCCACTTGTCGGAGAAGCAAGTTATGTACTAACTGACCTGCAAACTTAAGCTCATTCATGTGAAACAGTTTACCGAAGCAAGACCGGCTGAACATGTCCAATTGCACATCAGTTAACTTGTCAGCTATAACTTTTATAGCTCCCAACTTTGAGAAGCAAGTAACTTTCGAACTGAAATGCTCCACGTCTGTGATCTTATACGTTAAAGTTGACTCCATGTTGATGCCAACCTGCAGTCATAAAACAAGCCATTGTAATTTGATAACCACATAACATGATTCAACTCTAACATAACATAGATAATACCTGTACCATTTCAATGTATACTACATAACTAAAAAAAGTCATACAATTTCTTTACAACATTAACGATTTCACATCTTAAAGCAACACTAAACAATCCCAAAATATAACTAACCAATGTATACATACATAAATCAATTCTAATAGTCATATCATAACCAACACCCTAAAAAAAACTAAACACCAACCAAAAAACCCCGACCTTCAGATTATCGACATCAAAGATCGGATTGTAAACATACAGAACGGCAAGAGAATCCCAACCAAAACGTTGGAGATTAGGTACGGATTCACCACCTTCAAGTTGGGAATCCCAACCTTGAGGTTGGGAATCACAACCTTAAGGTAACCTTGAGGTTGGGATTCCAAACCTCAAAGTTGTGATCCCATCCTCCACGTTGGGATTGTCCGAAGGTCCAAACCCAAAATGTTCTAAATCCCTGCTCACATGTTGGGAGTCCTAATCTATAGGTTGTGAATCCCAACCTCTAGATTGGGATTACTGCACTCAAGTTGGGCGTTCCCTATTTACAACCTGCATTCCAACTACTAGGTAGAGAATCCCAACCTACGAGTTGGGATTCCAACCTCTGCTTGGTTTCAACCTGCACTTCGAAAAGTAATCCCAACTTCAAGATTGGTAATCCCAACCTGAAGGTTGGGATTACTAACCTAGTGATTGAAATTTCCCAACATAATTCTCATCCCCAAGATACAAAATCCTAACAATAAAATTGGGAATTCCCACCCCCAGGTAGGGACTCCCACCGTAGAGGTTGGGAATCCCTAAGTGATGGTCACAAATCCACACCTTAAAGTTGGGAACTATACCACATTGAAAACCATCACAACCCCAAATTACTTATCCAACAACAACTTTGGTCATAGTTTGAAATTCATTCTATGCTTTACAATAGTCATAAACGACACCACAAGTAGAATTGTTTACATGATTCAAAAATAAAGTGTCAATTCACAACATCACACTGTTTAGGCTACAACTAACATATAACCAATAAAGCATCCAGTAATAAAAGTGCAAACACCCCATAAGCAATGTGTTCTTACTGTGGAGTTTTTTCTTCGTTACTTCTTATTCCTTCAACGTTTTGCCTCTTCTTCCGTCAACTTATTGCTTCCTTCTCTGTCTTTTTCTTCTTCTACGGTTTTTTGACCAAAACAGTTTCAGTTTCGTAATGCAGCGATGTATGGTCTGTGGGTAGATGGAGGAGACCTGAGAGTCGTCACTCGGACCACAATGGACGGTGGCCGGGTCAGATTTTGTTCCAAACCGGATAGTGGTGGGTGGAGGAGTTATCAGGTCACTAACTTACAGTTCATAACATGAGAGACTTACATGCCGAGACAGGCTACGACGGTGGCTGGGTCGGGTTTCCCTACTTCCATGTTCGCATTCGGACGGTGGTGGGTGGAGGTGGGACGGTCGTGGGTGGAGATCTGAGGTTGACGAGGACTGAGGGTCAAACAAATTTGTTGGACACTGAGAGAGTGATCGACAGTGGGTGGTGGTGAGGTGCGACGGTGATGGGTCGACGTTCGCCGGTGTCGACTTCGGATGGTGGGTTGGGAATCGGAGCGACAGATTGAGAGAACACGTTGGGAATGGAGAGAGTGTGACAATTTTCGTAGACAAAAAACAGGGCCACTTGTAATTGGATTGACTAATAGGGGTATTCTTGTCCGAAAATAAGTCAATCTGCACAGCCTTACAGCTTCCAGGTCAGTTCTCAATCGGGTCATCCTAAAAAGGTTATTTTTCAACAAAACCCTTTTTTTTCTTCTTTCTTTCAAAAAAAGGAGAAATGCGACTTGTTAGAATTGAACTTGGGCGGGAGATAAGCAAAAAGGCCCATTTTACCACACGCTATTCATGCACATTATATACTGTTTGAAACATATATTATACAATTACTTTACAAATTAATTATGGAAAAAAAATTAAAAATTTATAAAATTTGAGCCAAAAATTTGGAGACCCGAGGCAGTCGCACTTCCCACACATACTCCGATTGGCCATATATATATATATATATATATATTTAGTATTTGCATTTATAGTCAGATATTCAGTCTATATTTCTGCAAAAACTATTTAGGTATGGGTGTGTTGGATGGTTACAAGCCTGAATTGTCTATGGTTGGGTTGCAGTTCGTTTATGCAGCGGACACTCTCTTTAGTAGAGCTGCTTTTCTGCAAGGAATGAGACCTACAATGAGAGCTATGGCTTATCTCCCTCCATCAAGTAATTCCTTTACGCGTTTGACTCGTTATTTAAAATTAATTTTTAAAAGCTTGCTAACTTACCTCCCTTATGTGCATATACATTGAGTCCTCTCGCTCTCTTGGAAAGCGTGGAGGGAGATTTCCAGAAGATCATCGTCTTCCTCCTTGGAAGTAGACGATAGGAAGCTAAAATCTCTTCATCTTCTTTACATTTTTCTTGCTTTTCCTCGTCTTTAGTACCAGGACTTATCATCTCTGTATCAGTCAAAACCAAATGCAGCAATGGATCCGGAGGAAATAGATAAATTATGCGTCCAACATACGAATTGAATTGGCGGTGCATGATGATCAGATTCGCCGAGCGCTATGAAAATCCAAAGTTGGAACGTTAGAAGTTTGGGGAAGCCTCGCACGTTCCCAGTTATTGACAACCATTCTCCAAGTTTGGTTTTCTTGCAGGAAACCAAACTTCATGGAGATGTGATAGGGAGTTTAAAACACAGGTTGGGTTATGATGAAGGACTGCAGGTCGTAGCAGTTGGAAAAAGTGGAGGACTCTGCCTGCTGTGGAATTCTAGTTGGCAAGTTGAACTAATTATCTTTTTCTAAAGGTCAAATGGATGCAAAAATAACAGATGAACAGAATAACATATTGAGATTTTCGGGTTTCTACGGACATTTAAATCCTACCAGCAGAAAGAATTCATGGCAGCTCCTGGAAAGACTAAAAGAAATAGATGATCTTCCTTGGCTTTGTGGTGGGGACTTCAATGAAATTCTAATGTGTGATGAGAAAATGTGAGGCTCAGAGAAATCGATTTATGGCATTCTCCAGTTCAGGCAAGATGTGGACAAATGTGAGCTAGTGGATATTGGATTCTCAGGGCCAAAGCTAACCTAGCTGGAGCAATAAAAGAAGTGGATCAGATAATATACAAGAGAGGCTTGATAGATTCTTGGCTTCTCAACACTGGTGTGAGCTATTTCAGCAAGCCAAGGTGGAACGCCTTGGATTCAATTTCACTGACCATCGCCGCATCCTGCTGCACCTGACAGGTAAACATTCACCCCGTTGTTAACTCTTCTAATTGCTTTAAATTTGAGATCTTTTGGTTGAAAGAAGAAGAGTGTGGAATGGTGATAAGGGATGCATGGCAGCAAACAATAAGTCCTAATGACCCATTAGCCCTTAGAGAAGCTCCTAATCGTTGTGCCCATAATCTTAGGGTATGGAGTCAAAATACTTTCGGCTTCCTACGTAAACGAATTAAAACCAAAACTGAGGAACTAGAGAAGCTTCTGACCAACCAGCACGATATTGGGTTTTGTGCCTCTTGTAATAATGTAAATGATTTTATAAATAATAAAATATTTATTTTATTCAATTTATATATTTTGTAAAAATTATATATATAATGAGAAACATCTTTAATTACTGATGTAATTTTAAATTAAGCATATAAGTGTTATATGCAAGTGGATTTAGTTTGAGATAAGTAATCTAAAGAGTCCGTAAAAAGCAGATAAAGTTGGGTACTTTATTTATGGTAAATCTATAGTTGTGATCCATCTTTTATTCAGTACAATAGTTTTATCCGAGACTATACATGTAGTGACATGAAAATGGAGGTATCTTATATAATAAAAATTATATAGACTGGACTACGATAAATATAAGTATCTTATTAATATCCGTTAAACTTAGAGATTTATATTTATCGACTAGATGATCATATATAAATTGATTTTAATCCTGAGTGTATTATAGACTCCTGTTTGTTGAATTGTATCCTTTAATTTATATGAGTAAGATCACGGTAGATGCTCGGTCAATAACTTCATACTTTAGGGATATGATTTAGTAAGTAGCTGAGAACATTCTATACGATAATGGAATCCACTCCTTCTTACAAGAAGTATAGAAATAGTTTCTTTAAGGGTTGATTCAGGTCTTGAACAATAAGAGTACTCAACTTTCCGTTCATATGAAAATTGAAAGATAAATTCATAAATTGTTATGGATATATTGTTCATTAGAGAATCAATGATACTTAAGGATCAAGAAATAATTAGAGAGGTAAAACAGACATTTTGATCTAGCTCTAATTATGAATTATATATAGAGGACACTGAAATTTTCAAATTGTATAAAAACATCTACAGTTTTGAGAGTGTAATCTTAGATTTTAAGTGGAGTAACTCTAAAATTAATAATAGTGAATTATTAATTAAAGAGTTTAATTAATAATTTCGATATTATTGGAGCTCAAAACTGTAAGTTTATCGGGTCCCTTTGATAGCTTATTTCACTATAAGAAACTTATATATAGAATATTATAAATAGACCGTCCAATTACAACTATTATGTAAATAGCAAAATATGTATTCACTTGATATTTAAATAATATTGATTATTTAAATTAAGTTAATTATTAGTTATGAATTAATAATTATTTAATTAATTTTATAAGAGATATTGAATTCGATTCTCAGCAATGATCGGATATAAATTAATTATGAATTAATTAGATGTCAGAAGTTCGATTTCAAAATATAACATGAATTAATTTTGTTATATGGGGTAAAAGTTTAATTTTAATAAACATGAGTTTAATATTAATTTTGATTAATTAAAACCCTAAGTAGTTGTCTATAAATAAAAAAGAAATAGTTTTTTTTTTTCTAATAGAAGTTATTTTCGGTTTTGCTGTACATTCTTTGAAATAGAAAAAAAAAATTTCTTTTTTTCTATAACATAATATAGAGAAGAAGAATCTGTATCTCTCTTCTTTGTATAACCAAAATCATAACTCACATTTTATAAATATTGTTTATTTTTTTTATAAAAGAAATCAATAGAAAGTTAACATAGTTCTATATAATTGTGTCCACTCACTTGTTTCTTAGTGTAGAAACATACCAAGGAATATCAGATGGTGAACAATCCATAAAGATCAATATATAAGGTAAAAATCTTATTTTTATTTTTTTATATTATTTTATTTTATTATTTTATGGATCTAACTTCTTGAATTTTTTTTTAAAAAAAAAAAAAAAATTAAAACTCAATCCTCTGAAAATTCTTATTTTTCATAAAAACAATCGTTATTTTTTTTGCCCTTCACACAAGGTTTCGCACACAATAAGAATATCAGAGTTGGAAAAGGAGTTGGAGAATTTGAAGGAAGAGGAGGAACTGTATTGGAGACAACGGTCAGGAGTGGAGTGGCTGAAGGCGGGTGATCGTAATTCAAGGTTCTTCTATGCCAAAACATCTGCACGGATGAAGAAAAACACAATTCCATTTCTTTTAAATAAACAGGGTGGCAGAGTGGAAGATATAGTGGGATGACTCAGATCATCAGTGAATATTTTGAAGATCTTTTTTCCACTGATTCTCCTTCGCAGGGAGATATAGAAGAAGCTACACAGGAATAGATAAAAAGCTAAGTCAGGAAGCTTTCATACAATTTTCCTAAACTTTCAAGGCAGAAGAAATCAGAAAACCAGTATTCGAACTTGGCCCTACGAAAGCTCCAGGATCAGATAGTTTCCAAGCTATATCCCTTCAGAAATTCTGAAATGTAGGGAAAAAGGACGTGACTCGGGTGTGTCTGAATATCCTTCCTTAACGGGGAATCTTCTATTAAAGAATTTAATAAGACTGATGAGGTCTTACTTCCTAAAGAGCAGAATCCGAGTTCCGTGCAAGAATTTCGCCCAATAAGTTTGTGCGTGTGATGTATAAAATTGTAACAAAAACAATAGCCAACCGACCTAAGCTTATTCTCCCTGAGATAAATAACAGCCAATCAAAGTGCCTTAGTGCCTGGCAGATTAATCTTTGACAGTGTAATTTTGGCTTTCGAAATGCTCCACTTATTGAGTATACGGAAGAATTAAAGGTTCGAAAGGCTTTATGGCTTTAAAACTCAACATGAGTAAAACCTATGATTGTGTGGAATGGCTTTTCTTGATTGCATTCCTCTCCAAAATGAATTTCCCTCACAATTGGATTAAATTAATAACAGCTTGCATCACCACCTCAGAGTTTGCATTTGTTATCAATGGAGAAGTGCGTGGAAAGGTGTCACCATTATGGGGAATCAGGCAAGGTTGCCCATTATCACCTTATTTGTTTTTGCTGTGTTCTGAAGCGTTTTCAGGCTTGATCAGAAAAGCATATAACAAAAGGACAATCTATTGGGATTCAAATGTTGTCGGGCAGGTCCTAATCAGCCATTTATTTTTGGTCAATGACAGCATTGTTTTCAGCAAAGCGGATCCTTGCAGTTGCTTGGAACTCAAGTCAATCCTACCAGTCAACGAACGGGGCTCAGGTCAGAAATAAATTTTCAGAAATCCAGAATCACTTTCAGCCCATATATTCAGGAGCAAGGAGACCAAAATCTGAAGGCTCTCCTAAACTTATGGGACTCCCCACCACATGACCATTACCTAGGCTTACCCTCCAGGGTGGGAAGAAACAAGAGAGCCTCATTCAATTCTCTCAAGGACAGGGTTTGGAAAAAAGTTCAAAGCTAGAAGAGTAGTAGATTCTCCATGCGAGGTAGGGCAATTCCTTTAAAAGCCGTGGCGCAATCAGTTCCCTTATACTCAATGAGCATATATAAATTGCCGAGTACACTTTGTCAAGAGTTGGGTGCTTTAATGGCCAACTTCTGGTGGGGATCCAATAATGACCAAAGAAAGATTAGCTGGGCTAGTTAGGCTATATAGTGTCAACAGAAAGAAAACGGAGGATTAGGATTCAGAGATCTCTCAGCCTTTGATGAAGCTTTATTGGCCAAACAAGCTTGGAGATTGGCTACTAATCCAGAGTCCCTGATATTCAAGGTGCTGCAAGCCAAATATTTCAAAAAGGAGCCATTTCTGGAAGTTCAAATCAAACCAGAAGCATCACATCTGTGGAGAAGCATAATTTGGGGAAGAAACCTCCTTTTAAGAGGAATTCCGTGGAGAGCGGGAAAGGAACAAAAATCAGTGTGCTCACAGATCCATGGCTGCCCAGAACCCGCTCTTTCAGGCCAATATCTCCTAACTTAACTGAAGACTTGAAAGTATGTTCTTTGATCAATACTAATGGGCGTGTTTGGCATGTGGCTAAACTTGAACAATACTTTGTGGAAGAAGATAGGCTCTTAATCCACCAAATTCCTCTTAGTATTATGCCAAAAGATGATTCAATATGTTGGCATTATGATAAGCGAGGAAATTATACAGTAAAGAGTGGCTACATGATGTGCCTCAGTTCATGGCAACGGAACACCTCTAGAGTAATTAGATTTTGCTGGTTTAAAAGATATGTTATGCTGAGAGGAAAAAGACATTTTAATTTGTTTCGGCTTTTTTTAACTGCAATGCGTGTATCAGCTAAAGGAAATGGACAATCACTTATTTCAGCTCTTCTTATAGGGAGAAAGTTCATCTTTTAAAAGACCATCACTGCTGGGATCAACAAGCATGGCCTGGATTCATGAGAATGATCCACACCTACAGTTTTTTAATAATCAACAAGAAGTGCTTGCTGATTGACAAAAGCTACAGTAGATTTATGCAGGTCAAGTGAGTCAATCATAGCCTCTTGTCATTAAGCTCTCAATGTTCAATTCCAATACACACAGGAAAACAATGTTTGCTTTGCTTCTGGTTGAGTCTTAAGAATAAAAATGCATAATATAAATTGTATATGAATATGCATTATATAAATCACGAACTGTTATTATATAGACATACCACCCGGTTGCATGTTTCGGTTCATGAATAAAACATACTGAAGAGCCCTACAAAATTGAAAAGGAACAAGCATACAGTCTTTCTTCCATGTACGTACAGATAAGACATGCATGCCTTCAACATAATGTCTTAATGGCAGTCTAATGTTGAAAAATTGAACAACCAAATGATCAAGGAAACACCAATCGAAGAACAATATACAATAAAACTTAATAGGGTGTTGAGTATATAAAATTGAATCACTAAGAGCTTACAAAAGAGTTAGAAAAGAAACTGAAAATATAGACATATATAGCCCGCTCAATTAGCTAGCAGCCATGATCCAGGTGCTGTCAATCTCCCTGGTGGTCTCTGGAGGGGACTATTCCATATCTGTGGCTTCCTTGTTTGTATGCGGTTCCTCCACAGCTAGTTGAAAAACAAAATGAAAACACAGTTGTTCTAGGAAATTGGAAACAGGCATTTAGATATGATATCAATTACATATGTTTATGTTTTATTTATAAGACAGCAAAATCAACAGCAAGTATTTCTGCTTGGGCATGCACAGATCCATTTTGGTAAACTGAAAATCCTGCAGTTTTCTTGGGACTTTTATCACCAACAACCTTAACAAAGATGGAAATATGAAGTGATAACCGCAAGGGCAGAAGTTGATGAACCTTGCTAATTCTAAAATTATCAATTTCAAATCCTGCAAAAAGGTTGGCATTCAAAAGTGAGTTGTTCATTTCTTATATGGTAATGATTATGTGCTAAAATATACAAACGGGGCAAGTCCTCTAGCTCTCAAGATAAAAAAGCATTATCTGGATAGATGATAGTATTGTGAGTAATGTGAAAGCCTTACTTAGACTATGCATGTTAAAGAGTCAACACATATCCTAACACAATTAAAAGAACTTGGATTTCGTTTTTCCTTCCTCCATAATATTAGTACTTTTCCAGGGCATTTTGGTTGAGAAGTAGGAGCTGAGAAACAGTACCTTTTGCAGCATCAACAGCAATTTTGAGCCTACGATTCCAACTTAATGAAAACTTTCTACTGTTTGGACCTGAAAGAAATCAATAATAAAATAGAAACAAATTAAAAACAGATAATCGGAATAAGAACTTGAGTCTTTTATTAACACATAACATACCATAAAGGTGATCAGCCAGCGATCTACCAGGTAGGTACTCATAGACAAGTATTTGCTGCTTTGATTCGTGACAAAACCCTTCCAAACTTACAAGATTTTGATGACGAACTTGTGACAAGAGACACATCTACAATAAAAATATATATATATATATCTAAACAAAGACACTTATTGTAATTGTATGTGTTAAAACTTGAAGGCGTGGGTCTCTCCCCCACCTTTGGGAGTTGTCCCCGAGCTGTGCCCAGGGGCGAACCCACCATTGGGCTAGGGGGAACACGTGCTCCCCCATGAAATTTTTTAAAAAATTAAATAAATAATTTCAATATCATAATATTTTACATTCAATGATTGGTGTTGATGGTTGTGTCACGCCAGTCTTTCACTTATGTCACCAGTTCAAATCCTAGTAGTTGTATAAGATTTTACATTTTCTAATTTGTCAATCATTTATATATTATATAAATAAATTGCAAAAATAAAGTATAACCGTATAATGGTTTTGATGGTTGTGTTTACCTTCCATTCTTAGGAGGAACCGGGTTCAACATCCTTGTGTCTCATTAATGTGTTTTTTTTTTTTTATTCACTCATTATAATTATTTTGTTCCTTTTTTATTTTTCTCTCTCTTTTGTTTTTTTCCTTTATTATTACAAACTGATCTTCAATTTTGATATATTTAAACTTTATAAATTATTATACTTATTTCAAGTTATTTTTTTTATTACAATCTATATCAGGTTTATACAAACTAGAGAATAAAATATATTGAGTTATTTAGTCTTAATAAGTTTTAGTTAAATCAAGATTATTTGTGCGACTTATTTTTCTTTTAAATAAACTATTTTATATGATAAAATTCATAAATAAAAATACTCATATGAATTATAATTATTTTTATCTTTTATTTTTATTTTACTTTACTTTATCATAAATCACTTACATTTATTAGATAAAAAACTATAAATGCAGCTTGATTAGTAACTTTAGTAATAAATATATGTAATTAGATTATATATATTTATTTGTAATCTGAATAATAATTATCATCATAAAGAAGACATATCCTTAAATTAAGTTTTTATTTATTTTTTTAGTAATATGAAATTTGAACTTCTCTCACTAAGAAAAATAGAGCTAATACACAATCAACTCACAATTAGTATGTTTTTACTTTTATACTTGTATTAAGAATATTATTGTAAGAAATTTTGTTTACAATTTTGTAAGGGATAAAACTACATATTTTCTACTGGTTATGTATTTTAACTATTTTTATTTTATATAATGATATTCTTCTAGCAATTGAAGAAAATATTATAAAGAAAATTTCATATATAAAAGTGCCCCCCCCCCTCCCCCACCTCACCCCCCCCCCCCCCCCCCCCCCCCCCAATCTCTTGCATCGTATAGATTTTTGGGTCCGTCATTGACCATGCCATTAGTGTCCAATCTCAGTTGGTCTCGGGGTCAGTCCCAGGTACCGTTCTTGTACTAAAAAAAACTTAAAAGTAGTCGTCACTTCGACAAAAATATACAAATCTTCATAGTTATTTCATTGTAACTTGTTTCATGATGCTTGACTTTGGAAAAGTATGATCTTTGGTAGATATTTAATTTGAAAACTTTTCGAACCATTAGCTGACTAGGATGCCTACAATATCTTATAAAATTCATTGAATCCGGAAAGACTATAAACATGACTTCTAACTAATATCGGTAGCCTCATTGAAAGTTAAAATTCCCATTATTTTTTAATTAAAATCGTTGGAATACTGACAGGAAGGTATCTGACCCGTGTATTATCGAATTTAGGTTCATGAAAACGCCATTTAATTATCTACACAAATCTATTTTATATATATAGAGCTTCGTTTAACATGTAAAATCATTCAAATGTTAGTATAGAAATATACTAGTTAAAAATCTCGCCCTCTACTTGTGCAGCTTTAATTTGCCAACAATTTTTTTCTTTTTATTCATAGTTTTCTTTTTTTTTGTTTTTAATACAATTTTTCTACTTAATTAAGTTTGTTCATGGTTTCCTCTTGTAGGGATGTGGCCTTTAGGGTACATTGGAGAACACTTTTATCCTGTTAAGTAGAAATTTTGAGTCTCACATGTCCACATGTGTACATAAATGGAGCAGTGGGTCTGTATTCTGCAAATTTTGTGAAGAGTTGAAGAAGTTATTTTAAGATGACAACTCATCCTTGTAGGAGTAAAGACATTTGGAGAGTTGCATTTTCCATAATTAGTAATATTTTGAAAATATGGCTGTGAAATTTTACAATGACTTATGAAGAAGCAGCAAGGATTCTCTATGAGCTTCTAGTTGTCACCAACAAAAGTGGAGCAATGGACAACATGTGAAGAGATATTTCAAGTTTTCATGGTAGATATATTTGGCAGAATGGCAAAGCTTCTCAAGTTGAAATGCAGCCATGAAAAGTTTTAAATGTGATGATGTTAATCGATCTAACTGGCGTAGGGTTATCAATTGAAAATTGCTTATATGATGCCAATTATTTTATCATATGTATCTTTGCCTCCTAACCACTGTTATAAACATCGACGAGTAGATCCAACTACTCATTAAGAACTCGGTCAACAGGGTTTCACTTACCCAAGAACCTTCAAATCTAGGGTTCTATTTGTCAAAGGCAAGTAGTAGCCCAAGTTAAGCTAAGGCTCGACCCAACTTGATTAACTCGGCTTAATGCTTACACAAACCTTAATTACAAGCTCAAATCTTCAATATGCAAAATAAAATCTAAACCTTTAATAAGTTCAAATCTTCCACATATAAAGTGAAATTCACACCCTCCGGAGAGAATGACGGTCTAAAGTTTATTTATCAATTAATTTGAACAAAAAGAATTGGAACACAAACCTTGAAAATTCTTGCACAAAATGAGATTGAAGCTTATTTCTTCTACTTATCTCTCCTTGATTTTTCTTTCTTTCCCTATTCTACTTCTTCCTTCTCTCTCAAATTCTTCTCTTATTGGCTTCACCCGGCTTCATTTGCACCTCTCACTGACTTCTGGTTGATTTCTTATTTGGCTAAAAGACAAGCTTAAAACACTTGTCTTTTCACACTTTCTCTCCCATTTCTGGTTTTTTTTTACTTTATTTTACTCTCTCTCCCATTTCTGGTTTGTTTTTACTTTATTGATTCATCATTGATGAACACTTGTTTTTCTTTCTTTTAAATGTCCACCAAAGTTGTTCACTATCTTTTTTTTTCTTCTTTTTAAAACAAATGGAGACATTAAACAAGGCTCGAGGGTGTCTCAAAGCAACACCATTTAATAAATAATTGGGCTACTAAACATTGGGCTCTTTGAATTATTGATTCATTTGGGCTTTGAGTAATGATATTTACAACCCTAAAAAATTGTATGTACACCCCAACATGATCTATTTCTAAAAATACAATATTATCCTTAAAAAAAAAAAATACTATAAAAGATCAATAATTTGTAACTACACCCACAAGTATTAATCATTTTCTCATGTCATTATAAAATCTTTTTATTTTTACAAACCCTTAACTTCTCTTTTAAATACTAATTTCAAATATCAAACAATTTTTAAAGAAACAAATTAATAACAGAATATTGAAAATGATTTTTCAAAACAAATTTCGTATATCAAACAATTTTTAAGAAAACAAATTAATTGTAGAATAGTAAAAATTAATCAAAATCATAATAAAATTATTGTATTTAGTCAAATAGGGAAAAATAAAAAAGGAAAACATGTTTGAAAGAAAAATAAAAATGAAAACATATATCTAGAACTTTGTTTTATTTTAAATACTCTATAACGAATCATCGATCAATTCAAACTTTTTTTCTTCATAATGCAACATATCCGTTGAACCGAGATAAAAATTACATCTTGATCGAATAATAAGAAATTTGTTTGAATGCTATAATATAACTCCAAAAATTAAACTACAAAAAAATTAAACCGAGATAAAACTCACTATACCATTTCAAATTCTAACTTCTCTAAATTAAATGTTTATTTTTTTACATAAAATTTGTTTTAAAAGAATATAAATTACTTGTTAAGTGTAAAGAATAATTTAAAATCTTCTTAAGAAATTGATTGTAAAGTAATAAGTTTTAAATTAATTATTAGTAGAAAAATATCATAATCTACTTGCCTTGTTTGTTTAGGAAAAAATCTCAAAATTTTAGCAAAATTAATTAGATAGCAAAAAGTATTGTGGATTGTATTTACAAAAATATAGTATAAAAACAATAAAAGAAGGGCAATATTGGTATTAATTAGGGTTTATTTATAAACTAAAGGTTTTTCATAATTTTGATGATGTGTACTTATGAAAGGGGTCTACACAAAATTTATGAGGGGTAGAAATAACGCCATTCTTGGGCTTTTTAATTTCTTCCCAATTGATATATGAGTGAGTGTAGTTGATTTTGGATATTAATTTATATAGATTTAACTGATTTTAATTTATATGGATTTAATTTATTTTAATTTATATAGGTTTAGTTGATTTTGTGATTTTAATTTATATAGATTTATGATATTTTATGATCATATGAATATATTTTGACTCCATAATTTTTTTTTTTTTTAATTTTTTATAAGTTTGATCAAGTTTAACTGTCAATTAATGGGTTGACCATTGATTAATGATAAAACTGAGCATTTATCAAGTAATCAAGTACTCACTACTTGTTAGGCCGCCGACCAACTAACGTCTAACGAGTTTTGAAACATTGCTTTTAACTAAATTGAGCGTGGATATAGTATATGCCAATTGAGATAGTCATAATCATTTCAAATGAACTTCAATTTTTGAAGAAAGTTGAAATGCCACATGTTAACATCGAAAAATGGTTTCCTTAGTCAACGAGATTGTTTTAGAGCCCAAGCCACAGTTTCGGACAGTCAATGGAAAGCATGCAAAGCAATAAGAATGAGGAAGAGAGGTTAGAGGTGAGGAGGAGAAGACATAGAAGGTTTTTAGAGTGGTTCGGCCCAAAAAGATGCCTACGTCCACTGTTCACTCTCTCACTATTTTGGCAGAGTAACGACACTCAAAAATTGGATCCTTTTTACAGTAAAAATCGTCCTCTATTTATAGAGGAAGGGGGCATACTACAGTAAAACAGAATAAAACAAAAGCAAACAGTTAACTACAGTTACAATGACAGACAGTATTTAATACGCCGGAATCTCAATTAATGCGGCTGTCAGTACATTAAATGCGGTCGAAAACACATTAAATGCGACCAAATCAGTCTCATCTGAGGTCTGCCCGAGGGAGATTTCTGATGACTGGGTCGGATATGCCATGATGGGTTGTCGAGGTTATGATCACAGCTTCTGGCGGACATAGCGTGCATGGCAAGTCTCGGAACTGTACTCTGCATGGCGTCGTTGACTTCTGCTGACTCGACACTTTCAGAAGCAAGGCGGAGACGGATCTTCCAGCAGATCGAGTACCGAGTCAGGTGGGAGAATAAGAGGATCTCTGAACAGTCTGTCTATCTGGAGAGTCGAGGAGGCGGATTATGAGTCGGCAGGTCCGCCGCTGGTCGTGGCGGTGAGGCGGGTGATATCATGAGTGAAGGAGTCGATACGCGGCCACGCTCAGAGATCAGCCATCAGCTCACCAGACCGTCTTGGGCAAGAAGGACTTGTTGGACATATCTGACGGATGGCTAATCTTGGGGAACATCTCGGTCGGGTAGGATGGGCGGAGAGGCAGACAGCCGGTCATGACGGATAATCTGGCGAGCAAGCTTAACCGTCACGGATGGCGGCCAGCGGCAAGTTTGAGGGATGAGAGCTATCGATCAACGACAAGGACCAGCGGTCAAACTGGGCGAATAAAGCTGTCGGAGAAATCGACAGTCTGAATGTCGAAGAAGATAACGGTCATAGCCAGTTTCAGAATAGGGCGTCTGCAGTCAGGATCAACAGTCAGACTGGGCGATAACGATCAGCAGTCACGACAAGCGCCCACTAATGGGCCCCTTATCCAGAAGAATAGATTGGAGTAATGACGGATAATTGGGCTTCTGAGCCACTGGGTCTGCACTGTAGATCTGTCTGGGCCCGATTATCCTGATCGCTAATTTATCCATAACACCACAATAAGTCTCTTATACCAACATCAAGGAAATTATGGGTTTAAATTTATATTTTTACCTTTTATTAATTTCCTCTAATCCAGAAAGTAGACAAAGAAAACTTGTATTATGACATTGACATCCATAGATCAATTAAGTAAAAATTTTTTATTTATACTTTAAATAAATACCAATTTAAGCCAAAATTAAAATACTTAAAGAAGTAAATTATAAATATTTACAAATATAAATTCATCGACAGAAGTTTTTATTTAGAAGTAATTGCACAACACCCCCCCTGAGGTTTATCAAAAAACAAGCAAAAACAAGTTTACCCTTTTATTACATAATACCCCTAGTCCGTTAGTCAAATTCCGTTGATTTAAGGGCAATTTCGTCATTTACTTTTTTAATTTTTTTAAATTTTAAAATTAAAGGAAAAATTTTTGCCAAATTGAAGATCTGGGTTCTAGATCTTTAACTTGAACATCTGGACCCAGATTTTCCAAAAATAAAATAAATAAAAAAAAAAACAAAAAAAGAGAATGAAGATTTGAAATCGGCAACAACTTATAGTGAAACCTTAGCCAATTCATTTCTAACCAGCATCAACATCTAACAAGATAATCAAAAACAGAAAAATCAACAACAACAAATACCATTTTCATCAACATCATTATTATTCTTCAACAGCAAAATCAGCAGCCACAACAATATGACTAAATCAGCAGCAACAACAACACATAAACACCATAAAATCATCAACAATATCAACCATCTAAAAAAAAATTAAAAGAAAATTAAGTCTAAAAACTTGGGTCTCCTTCGCCGGAGACTAGGATCTTCGACGAAGGAGACCTAACCATCTCCATCGCAGACTAGAGAAAGAAGAAGAGAGAGGGAAGAGACAAGGAAGAAGAAACGGAAAAGGGAGAAGAAAGAACTGAAGAAGCAGAAAGGCGATGGCGTTCGCACAATGGTGAGGACAACAGCGATGCTACCGAGGCCATGCTCCATGTCGAAGATGGTGAAGTCGTAGCCGACCAGGCTGGAAATCTCAGCTAGAATGGAGGAGAATAAGAGAAGGAAGATGCAAGGAAGAAGAAAAGGAGGAGGGAGAAGGAAGAAATGAAGAAACAGAAACGCGATGGCGTTCGCGCGACGGTGAGGGCAACGGCGATGGCACCGGGGCCTGCTCCATGTCGACGATGGCGAAGTCGTAGCCCACCAGGTTGGAGATCTCGACGAGAATGGAGAAGAATGAGAGGAGGAAGATGCCATAGAGAAGAGAATAGAGAGAGGGGTCGGCGACAACTGATCTGGTGGGGTTTGGGAGTCATGGGATTTGGGAGGATTTTGTTTCATTCATGGGTAAAACAGTTATTTGATCGAAAATTTTGAAAATGGAAGGAAATTGAATAACGGTATGGGGGTTTGGTGTAATTAACGGGTAAATATGTTTCCACTTGTTTTTTGCCAAAGCTCGGGGAGGTTTTGTGCAATTCATTCTTTTATTTAACAAGATAAGATCATTCTAGCAAGGACTTTCTCCTTATATTAACATCTCTTTTCTATTATTAACCAAGGATGATGATATTATACAGTTAAAACTTACAAGAGTAATTATAAGCTTTTTAAAACTAATGAATAGGTCCATAAAATAAATAAATAAAGTTTGAAAATTAAAAGAATATAAAACTTTATTATAGCAGCCCATGCAACTCTGCATATCATAAATACATTTTATTTGCTTTGTTCTCTGAATCCTTTCTTATGTTCATTTTTCATTTATTTATTTGTTTGTAATCTCGTCAATGGCTGTCTCGAGTTAACTAGGAGCTTCCTCCAATTTGGTGGTAGAACGAGGTGGTACATTGTAACTTTTTGGTAGGGTGAACAACCATGAATGGTTATGGTTTTTAAAAGGATATATAGAGCACTTCTAGTTTGTTATTTTCTTTTCCAAAAGGTAAAATTGATCATGTAAAAGTTTCATTAAACTTGAAAACAGCTTCCCCTATTTTGTACAAACTCTTTTCTCTAAAGATAGATAGGTTGTGCTTATGTTAGAAGAGCATTTGACCTCGCAAGCTCTTTCTTGAGAAATCCAAATAAACCAAATATTTGAGATAATTTTTGGCTTTTGAAAGTAGGAAAAGGGAAATTGAAGCTCTTTTTCAAAAAGCATCAAGGCTGACTTTTCTTCCAAAAGGTTTTTGAATAGTAAAAACTCATTTTCAATTTTCATCCAAACAGTTTTCAAAATAAGTTTAGGACTTAAGAAGTTAAAAAATGGTTTCCAAAAACCCTCCCAAATAGGATAACTTTTAGACTCAGTGAGAGCTTTTGAAAGGACGTAAAGCTATGATGAACATGGGTTGAACTAGGAGTTGCTTATTTCAGATGGAGGGAACGAGAATTAACCTGATTCTTGATTCTTATTCACGGGTCCCAACCCCTTCTTGTTTTTAGGAACAGTTGAAGATTATGTTTTGCTGATTGCAGCTAATCGATTAGCTAATCCTTTCATTAATTATAAGGTTGATCATTTAATTCAATCCAATTCACGCAGAAATTAGTGATTGAGGTCCAATTCATTTGCTAAATGGGATTCTAATTCAACATTAGGTTACATTAGGATAAAAAATTTTATTAATCGACAGACATTAATATAATTGGATGCTAACCAAATTCGTTGAACACTACAAATTTAACAGTTCTCTTTACAAATGTAGTATTTAACTTCACTAGTTGGAACTAAATTAGCTGCACACCTGGGCTACGATTTCATGTGCACAAAATTACGTTGATATTTTACGGACTTTGTGCAGCAATATCGCCAATTCAAAGGTCAATTTCACAAACCTGATGTGAGTGTCGCCATCTTCACAGAATTGTAGTAACACCTAACAAACAAAGATTTTTAGATATTTCTGTTGTTTTCTATTCTCTTTGACCAACTGTTATAGACGATAAGATAGGACACCAAATAGATGGTAGTTGAGATTGACAAATAAAAGTGAGCATAATTAAATATGATTATTATTATTTTGGAATGTTGACACTTTTACGGGTGAGGTGACTGCTGAGATCCTACCAAGATAGATTATTAACAGTGCCTATAAGATGATTTTCAAAATATGTTGAGATAACTTATTAATAATATAATCTAGAAGATTACTCTTATAACCAGAGAGAATGTAATTTCTACAAAAAGAATAAATATAACCACACCTTATGTTTTAAAATATAAGAGTGTGATTTGAACTCTTAACCTTTTAGGGTTAAAATAGATAACTCATCCGACCTATTAAATGATAATATGTGATTAAATGTGATTCGTGCAAACTCTTTGTCATTGGTATTGTTCAAGAAAAATATCTCGAAGAAAAGTATTCGTTCTTATCTCTTTGATGAATCTCTCACCACTTGTTTACATGTCAGGAATATCCAAAAGAATATTGATTGTGTTCCTCTTTAATTTCAAAAGACAAACCTTCACCATCATGAACAATATAATCACAAGACGATGTAAATTTGCTGATCCTCAAAAACTTTTATTATATACAACCAAAGGAACAACAAAATGACCTCAAGGGTAGGGTCCCCCCTTGCCCCTCGGCCATCCTGGAGCTCCCCTTGAGCTCCCTTTGTGAGAATAATAGTAAGGATTGTTATAAGGGTTGTACGTATCAGAAGGGTTTTTATACTCATGTTGTTGGAGCATGCATAGCACCCCAATATGTAGAAGATGATGAGCAGACCAAGTACGATTGCATTGGAGACGGCCATTGTTTTCCAGTATCCTTGGACCTGGTCGACCACTCCTGCTCTGCAGGACTCGCAGTTGTAGCATAGACTGTCTACAGTGTCACCCCATTTAGAGCAGTCAGAATTCTTGTAAGTTCCGTTGGCTTTGTTCCAGTTGAATGGACCCTCGTACGTGAACTTCCAGTCGTCGGATGGTTTGCACCAACCAGACTGCATGCATTTCATCAAACATATATGGAAGGCATTGTTATTTTCACGATTAGTATTGTTTTGTATTAACATGTGGTTTAGACTCAAAATTAAAATGATAAATAAAACATTTATTTTTATTTTGTTAGAGAAGTGAAAATTGTGTTTATATCTTGAAAAGAAACAAGTAACATTCGTTTTACTCAGCTTATGTTTTTGAATTATATGGTAAAAGGATTCATTAATAATATATTATTTATACAATAATTAGGTTAATGCTAGGTTTCCTAAATTTTTTATCAACTTTTAGATAATGTGACATGTAAATTGTTAAAATTTTATAAATATTGAATTAATGTGATAATTAATATAATACTAATAATTTAGACATAAAAATAAATAAAAAAAATTTGAAAAGTCTAGTATTATTTTAACAAGTGATAATTATCCATTTGTTAGTCATTATATCAATTCTACAGTAAATTTCTGAAAATTAGACTTCCAAATTTTTTTTATTTAAATTTATTTTCAAATAACTTGATATGTATATTATCAAAATCTTATAAATCATAAATTAATTTGATAATTAATGTGATGTTGATATTCATATGTCATATAATTTAAACATAAATTTTAATAAAAAATTTAGAAAATCTAATATTTGTTAAATAAGAGATTATTATCCATTTGTTAGTCAATATGTTAATTATAAAGTAAATTTTAGTAACATTTACCTAAAAATTAGTATAATAAAGTTAAAATATGGACGGATGCAATTGACCTTATTTTAATAATGAGCAAATTACAATTTAGCTACCCAGTTAAAACGTATTTATAGACGGAGCAACTGTTTTACTTTTATTACAATTGACCCCCCTACCGTTAGTGGACTTAGTTAGTCTTAATTGGTTTGAGGATAAAATTGTATTTTGATGTTTTATTATTTAAAAAAATAAATTTTAAAAACATTAAAAATATTCTCTCTCTCTCTTCCTTCAGTCACCTTTTTTGTTCGACGTGTTGCTTTGTCTCTCTTCCGTTTCTTCTTCTTCCGTTTCCACTTCCTCTTCTTTTGTTTCCGCTTCTTCCGCTTCCGTTTCTTCTTCTCGAACCCGATCTAGGTTCGTGAGGAACCCGATCTTCTTCTCTTCTTCCGTTTCTTCTTCTTCTGTTATTTTGTTTCTCGAACCCGATCTGAGTTCGAGTGAACCCAGATCTGGGTTATTCGAATGAACCCAGATCTGAGTTCGGGCAGTGCACCTAGATCGATCTGGATTTGCTAGAACCCAGATCTGGATTCTGGCAATGAACCCAGATCTGGGTTCTTGCACTAAACCTAGATTCGGGTTCTGACAGAACCCAGATCTTGGGTTCTGCGTGAACCCAGATCTGGGTTCATTCCGAGATTTGTCAATTTTTTTCTTCAATTTTGTTTCTGATTATTTGAGTTGAATTGATTATTTTCATGTTGTTGTTGATGGTGTTGAACTGATTATTGTTTGGATTGATGATTTTTTGTTGGTGAAGTGGTGAACTGATTTTGTTGGTGAATGGTGAACTGGTGAAGATGAGGTAATGGGTTGATGATGTTTGAGGTCATTTTTTGGGTTTCTAAGAGTGGATTGATTATGTTGGGTGATTGATTGATGATTGTTGATGATGTTCAGGACAATTTTTTGGATGTTTGGGATCATTTTTTGGGTTTTCAGTTGTCTAGAAGTCCAAAATCTGGTTTCCAGGCAACTGGAAACCCAAAATCTGGGCACCCAGGTTTTGAAAAAAAAAAAAAAAAAAAAATTCCTAACATGCAATGTCACCGATTACACAGAATTCATTTAAAAAATTTTTAATTTTTAACTCGGTCAATTCAGTCAACTCTAACAATCAAAAGAACATTGGCTTAGAAGGCAATAAAGAGAACATGCCGTAACTAATTGGCTTAGAAGGCAACAAAGAGAACATGGATTTAATTGATGGTTAAGAAGATGATGGTTGCATTCCCGAGAGGAGTCAGTTATAACCGACTCCACAATGTCAAATTAATGGGGCCACGTTCGATCCAATGAAGGTTAAATTTGTTCAAAACACACATTCGAACATTAAACACTCTGTTTCGCCTAAATTGGGGTACAAATTTTGAAGCCTAAATTATAAAGAGAAAAATTGTTACACAAACAACCAAGGGCTAACATCATTCATCCACCTATAACACCAACCTGCACTTCACATAATACGTTACAATTCTCCTAGTTTTGTGTCCAAAGAATCTAAATTATTCGAAGACACATTATAGCTCTTGTAGGCTCTTTGTTTAAATCTAACAAATACACAAGCATTATCATTTGCCAAAGCAATGGCAAAGGTAATATTCTAATATTTCCCAAACCAAAACACAGAAAATGAATCAGAATCAGAATCAGAATTAGAATCATAAGAAAACCAAGAGGAGCAGAAGAAACATGAACTCCAAAACCAATATGTTTTATTAATAGACAAAAATCAACATCCTCAAAAACTAAACTATACATCAACCAAAACGAATATAATACGTCAAATTACACTAAAATAACATAAAAGCAAATAATAACAAGATGCCTAATATAATCAACAACTAGATGTCATATAAGCATTCGATTCACACGACCTCAAAGGATGACATCACGCGCCATACTTGCCTCCATAAGCATTGTCCCTCCTGTTGTTCCTGAATGCGCAACAACCAACCGAGTAGATGATGATAAGGATGACAAGGAAGACAATGTTGATGATAGCCACCTTCTTCCAGTCCGTCTTGAGTTGGTCCAGCAGCCCAGCCTTGCAGGATTGGCAGTCGTAGCACAAAGTTTGGGGGTCATTATTCCATGTATTACAGTCAGCGTTGGTGATATTACTGGTAGTGGTCTTGGTCCAGTTGGTCGGTCCAACGTAGGTGAATCCACAGTCGTTTGATGGCTTGCAGCAACCAGACTGCATATTAGCAAAAACATATGTTAGATTTAATAAAATCATCATCAAATTTTGTAACCCCTATAAGTCAACCATAGTTTTGATAAACATAGAAACCAAAAAATTTGTACAAAAACTCCAAAACTTGCAACAAAATTTTATAATTGATGTTGTTGTAATTGAGAGAGTTCCACCAACATAATTCACAAATCATCAAATTTGAAGTAAAATCATAAAATCATCATCTGATTTTGTAACGATTTCAATAACCAATTCCATTCCCTAAAGTCAACCATAGTTTTGATAAACATTTAAACCAAACAAAATTGTACAAAAATTCCAGATTTTGAACATCATAAACACATAATCAAACAACCAAACTCCAAAAGTTGAAACAAAATTTTAAAATTGATGTTATCGTAATTGAGAGAATCACTTCAACGAAATTGGAAAAAAAAAAAAAAAAAAAAAAGAAAAGTTCCTAAAAATCACTGAACCCCTTTTTTAACATAAAAAAGAGAGTTTCACGTAAGTTTCATTTTCAGGGTATTTGGATAATATCATTTCCCAAGAAACTAACATAATTCACAATAAACATTCAAGAATCAAGAAAGACAGACAAAATTGACCCAAAAAACAAAGAAAGGCAGATCTAACAGAGAAGAGAAATTAAAAGTAACCTGAATAGAAGACAAGTGCTTGGATTTGAATTGATCAAAATCGATGCCAACATATTTCGCTTCAAAAGTGGAGCAAACTTTGCTATCAACCAAACAGCTCCTGATCTTGTTCCAGTTCTTGGTGCTATTCACTCGCTTCTGCAACCAGTTGGAGTAGTCCCCGAGGCGGTACTCCTTGTACCCTCTATCAGACAACGCCTCTCCTGCGCCCTTGTTGGTCACTACAAAGGCGAAGATAGTGAAACAGAACAATATCACTATCAACAGGAACATGACCACCAAGTAGACCCAGAGAAGCCATGACACCCTGCAACAAGCGCCGATCAGACCCGCCAACGACACCACCATCAAGAACACCCCCAGAATTATAACGGGCTTGTCAAGGAACTTCTCGCACTCGGTCACTCCCTTGTTCGACAGCCAGATTCCGGCCCAGAGAATGGGTATCGAGAGAACGAAAGTGAGGACATTTAGTATGCCGATCAAGTTGTTGCTCAATCGAAACATTGCGTGATTGATGGTTGTAGAAGACACCAACAACGGAGGGAGAAGCTTGAAAACTATGAGAAACAGAGAAACAGAGAGAAGAGTTTGTTTTGTGAGAGAAACAGAGGGTGGAGGGTGATATTTATATGACAGTTTTTCTTTTGCGTGATGCTGCGTGGAAAGTTCTTTGTTGAGGGATCGTCTGTGTAATTGGCAATTCATGACACGTTTTCGAGTTAGTGGATATTTTTGGACACGTGTTTTCTTCTCGTCTACGTCGGTTTCTTCCATCTACGCGTAGTTTTTGCTATTTAAATAATATAAATAAATTATTTCAAAAAAATAATAATAATATAAATAAAAAAATCGGTTTTTAATTTGACGGTTAGAAGCTTTTAAGAAAATAAAATAAAATGGATATATGGTAATTCTAGTCACATTAAAAATTTTCCAAAGTTTCTCTACTCCGTTTGGGATCTTGTTATCATTTCTTGCTATATGAAGATTTATATATATATATATATTTATATTAATACATTTTTACCGGATAATATAATCGAAATCTCCTATATAAATTTTAAAACACGATCTAGCACAATTTCTTATTAATAAGAGAAGAGATCCACATATACAAGTAAAAATTTATTTCAAACTAAATCCACATAAATGTGAGAATATGGTTCGAATCCTTGCACTAAAAGGAGAGATATGGGATGCAGCTAACTATACCACCATCAGACAGGACCCATTTGTTTTAACTTCTAAAATTGTTATTAAAATTATTAAATTTGTATAGTATGATAAATCATATTATATGCTAACCTTTTTTTTTTTAAGTTTAGGAAATTTGAAAAATGATAATATGTTAATGATATGATAATTATAAATAAATCTGTCACTTCATTTAAATAATAAATTTGGATAAAATATTGACTAATATAGCATTACTAATTTAAAAATGATAAAGAGTATTAATTAATTAAATTTGTTATTTAATTTAACATCGAATTGTATGCTTGTTATTTCACTCGATAATTTTGTGCAGTTTTTTTTAAAAAAATATATAAATAAAAAATAACAATTTGTACACTTGTTTAAGATTTCTTAAATCACGAAAACTTCTATAAGTCTCAGAGGTTATTACGTAATTATGTGTTCATGTTGGATGGTTGAACGTAAGTGGAATGAGCAACGTCCTTAACCTAATGATTTGAGTTTTTTTTTTTTTTTTCCTAGAGAAATGTTAGGTATCCTATATTTTGTATCTTATTTATATCATGAATTAATATATATTAAAAATAATTTATCTCATGTATTAAATATATTTATTCAATCATTAATTGTATTTTATTAGTTGAGACATAGATTGAGCTTTTTTTTTTTTTGGAAATATTATAAATAATTCAAGACTTGAATGAAGGGATGGGTTTGAATCTCCAATCTTGTGTGTAAGGATAACAAAATTATTCGATCCGATTCAAACAGTCCAAATTCGATCCATTTTAAGTAGATTTAGAATGGAAAATAGCAACCCATTTGGCATTGGTAGGGTTTGAGACAACCCTCAAAAATTCCAAATTGAGTTTGGAGTAGACTTTCTTGTCTGATCCGATCCAATAACTCGATCTATATATAAACACCAAAAACCTTAAATCTTTGTAGTGTATTAAAGAGATTTATTACATAATATTCAAGTCTTATACTTCTAATTATTAGAGTTTTTATATGAATTTGAAATTCTTTTAAAATGATCGCGGATATCATAACTAATTTATCTTTTATATATATTAGTTTTTTTTATATTAATTATATCATTAATTAAAAATTAAATCGGATTAATGAATTAGGTTCAAGACAAATCCCTCTGATCGAGTTCGGGTTTTAGGCAAAAAGTAACAACCAATTTGTAGGATCAGTCGAGTTTGAGGCACCCTTCGAAATTTTCGGGTTAAGTTTGGTCAAGTCTAAACCCGATTCAATATATTGTCATCTTTATTCGTGTGTAGTAGATAGTACTAGTTTACCATTCGATTAATCTCATCTTTTCTAATTAAGATTTAAACAGTTCACCTTTGTAACGGTAGTCTATCGTTTTTTAAAATTCTTGTAAAAAGAAAAAAAGAAATTTTAACGGGGCTGAACCTCGAAAGGCAAACATCTTTTAAGAAAGAAACTCCAAAGGCAAAAACCTTTTTAAATACAAACTTTAATAGTCAACTCTGATTATTTTACGGTCAAATCTACGCATCTTTAAAAGTACGCAAAGTGAAAGTGCCCAGAGCCAATAAAAAAGGGCCGTTAAAACCTATAAAGACACGCTCCTGTGACCGTTACATTCCCCGCATCCACACAATTTTCAAAAACGACAAAACTTTACCCTTCCCTTTTCTCCATATCTGTCAACGTCTTTATAGTTGGGAAAGGATCTCCTGCGACGTCGCACACCGTAATAATATTACACGCTTTCCGCTCACGCGTCTTTTATGTTTTATCTAAGGTGTTTTTAAATTTCTTTGATTAGTTGCCACTTTTGAGTTTGATATGGTCACTACGCGTGTCGTGTACGAGTCTCCGTCGTCGTCCTTTGAATCAGTGGGACGAAAGGCATTCAAGTCGAGTTTGAAAATTTGAATCTTCAATTTTAGTTTTCTAATGCAAAAACGCCCATCCACTTTGACATTCTTTTTTGTATAGTACATGAACTTCAGGTATATTATCAAAATCGACCCCGTTTATAAAATATTAAACAAAATTCACCTATAGTTTTATAAATGAACAAAATATACCTGTTTTATAAAATGTTGATCAAGATCCAACCTTAGTTTCACAAATGGCCAAAATCCACCCTTGAGATTTTAATTATTCTTTAAAATCCACGCCACCATCAAACATCTCTTAAACATCATAAGAGTAAATATGTTAATACAAAATTAAATCCTAACCAAAAATAAAAAAAAAAACCTTCAATTTATATTAAAATTAATTGTAAATAATTTTAGGTATTTTAAAAAATAAATTTAATAAACTTATTTTATCCAAAAATGTATTCAAATAAAATTTTAATCCAATTTAATTTAGAATATTTTATTTTATTTTTAAAATAAATATTATAAATTAAATTGGATTAAAAATTAAGAAAATAAATATTGTAAATTAAATTAGATTGGACTAAGAATAGTATTGTATCTTGTTTGATGTTGTATGGGATTTAATAAAAAATATATATTTTATATTTAAATATTATAAGAGAAAGTAATTATCATATTAAATTAAATTAATTTAAATAGAAGTTATTTATGTCAAATTTTGAAAAATAAAATATTGTAAGTTAAATTAGATTAAAATTTTACTATGACTACAATTTTCAACGAGTGGCGAAGGTGGAAATTGTCGACAGAATGGAGGGTATAGAAGACACAACAACCAAAAAAAATGAAAAATCACTTTTGGAAGTTGTGGAATATTATTTAAAACTTTTTTTTTTTTAAAAAAAATATCTTAATACACGTTTACATTTGAATGTAAATAAAAAATATATATTTTTTAAATACAAAAAGTTATGTATTGATATATATATATAAATAGATTTGAAGTAATAAATATAAACTCTTTAATAAAATTTTAAGTTATGTTAACACTATTTAAAAACATATGTTGATCTCCTCAACTCAGATTCTTCCCCCTTTTCTATGATCGGTATAGCGTTAAGAGATACCTTTAGAATGTCTTTTCAATGTCTGATGCTAAATTTAGTTTTAATTATCGAGAGACTAATTTGGTAGCTCATTTGTTGGCTCAATTCGCTCTCGCTTAAGTCTAGGACTTGGTCTGGATATCGGAAGTTCTTTATCTATTTGTTAAGTTTGTTCAAGATGATGTCCCAATGGAGTTGTAATCTTTTGGTTTTCTGAATCTTATTGTTTCAATAAAAAAAAAAAAAAAAAAAAATTATATAAAACAATATGGGAATATGAAATTGTATGTATATGGCCGAAAAGAAACTTTCTAATTTGTTTATGTTGTTTCAATTAAAACTGCAACAAAACAAGAAGGAATTCAGAGACAAATACCAAAACCTACAAGAGCAATTTAAGTCAACAAGGTTACCCTAGGTCCAATATTAAAACAAAGATAGGAATTAAAAACAGAAGATAAAGTAAGAAGTGTGAAGTAGAATATTGGAAATAATACATGAATGAGCATATATGTAGAGAAAGAGTGTGTGAGTGGTTATCTGTTTGCAAAGCCTAAAACCTGATTTATGTAATATCACAATCAGTTACAAGACAAATAATTGAGTTGAAAGTTACTATTACGTGAATCAAATTTCCAATCAAGAGAAGACTTTTTTTGTTTATTCGAAAAGCAAGGCAACAGAAGACATTGTCGGAAAGAACTAATAATGTAACAGGTAGATCAAGAAACTACCAGGCAAAACAAGTAAGCACCTCTGGTTTTTGGTTTCATACTTTTCAATCCAATTTGGTCCAAGTTGCTACAACATAACATAGGATAGCTTTTTTAGGGTTGTTGTGTCCAAAACCAGTGCCGGGGCTAAAGCCTATCAAGGTCCAACAAATTGGCATGCCCAAAGAGCAAAATAAAAGTGATGCGGTGCAAAGCCCATTAGCCGCAAGACATGTTAACAAATATCACATTAACTGGAACACTTAACGAGTTCAATCATGCCAAGACCAGTGTTCCAAAACTCGCTCCTCGTTACTCGACTGACGAGTACTCAGAAACGTAGTGAGTACTCGGTGAGTACTCGATGAGGGGTAAAATTGGTAAAAATTATAAAAAATATAAAAAACTATAAATATCATAAAAAAATTGGCTAATTGAAAATAATAAAAATGATTATATTATTAAGTATGATGGTTTTTTTGAAATAATGAGAAATAATGAAGGGTAATTTTGTCCAAAAACTAAAAAACTAAGGGATATTTTCGGATAACTAAAATGATTATATTGTTCATTTCACTTCTCTCTGTCTCAGTGTCTCTACTCTACTCTGATTTCTTTCTTCTTCTTCTTCTTTTGATCTTCATGTCTTCTTCTTTTCCTTCATTTCACATACGGATACGGCGACTACGGCGGAAGGAGCGACGGAGGATGACGAGAAGACAGCGCAGTAGAAGTCGACCGGTGATAGCAGAACCAAACTCAGCAGGATCGACAGAAGCAGCATGGCAGCAGGCAGAAATGCAGAACAGAACACGGAGGCAGAAGCAGCACGACAGCAGAACAGAACGGAACTGAAGACTGACTGAGTGCTTGGAAACCTAGTAGACCGAGTTGGGCTCGAGTTGGGTCGATTTTGGACAGTAACCGAGTTGAAGTCCCCGATCTGGGGGTTCTAGGCTCGGAAGCCGACCGAGTGGCGAGTTCCAGGCGAGAACTCGACCGAGTTTTTAAACACTGGCCAAGATAATAAGTCAGCCTAAGTTGACCAACTTGCATGGAGAATATCTTGAAGGGATACTGGTATAATAGCTCAGGACATGTCATTAGCTCGCAATTGTTTACACAGTACAAGGTTCCAAAAGCAAAAGACGAATAGCTAACTGAAATTGGTATATTTTCTTATTTCACCAAATCTCTAGAAAGAGAAAGAGAATCTCATCAAATAGAAATATCCCTATAATGCGCAAAAGATCTTTTTGAACAAGAAGCTGCCAAAAGCACACTTTGATTCGAATATTGTCGTATTAATTACAGTTTTATACAAAATAAGAAGGAGAATCTCAATCTTTCCTATATTTTAGTAATCAAATCATATATACACAAGGAACCCTAACAATATATAAAGGAATTGTTTGCATGTGAACAAAAACACATCCAAACATGCTATGAGTTGATTGTTCACCCCTAGCAGAGACTAAACTAAAACTAGTATTTCCTCTTCACAAATAACATAACCCTAAACGTATGCATTATTATTCAAATGGGCCAAATGACGTTAAAAATTCTCTCGTCTTTTTTACTTTCATTCTTATATCCTTATTGTTTTATTTACTCACTATTATTATGTCCACTTAGTCATTATTCGCATTCAACTTGCATCGATTTGAATGTTAACCAAATTTTAACGTCAACATTTTAGTACTAGAAAAAGGGCTAGGAAGCCTTTGATTCTATCAATCTTACATTACATTTACATTTTTTCCTTGTTTTCATTAACCAATGGCCAGAATATGATAAACACAAGGAGGTGCTGCTCGTAGAAGTGCTTGATTAAGCGGTCTCCAAAGCATGAAAAAGGGAACAAATTTGATATAACATACATTGGACACTAGAGATCAACGAAAGAAGGATCATGCCCTTAACCTGGTTGATCCAAACCTCATAGTTAACCAACACTGGGGGGCTGCACAGAATTTACCTCCAATCAATGTGGCAATTAGATCAATAGGTGTTCCGAAACCTAGAACTAAAGGAAGTAGGCAAAATGGGGTAGAGAATGCAGTGCGAACATTGACTCAAACTATCTAATTGCTCATTCAAAGGCAGCAAGTAGATCCCCTATTAGGTGAAGATCAGCCCGAGGTAAAGGACAATAGGTAGGTCAATGTCCTCCCCTACAAACAGATATGAATAAGAATCGCAGTCAAGATGTGTAGTAGGGACTTAATTGCTAGAATGGCATCTCTAAACCATAACACTACCAACAACGACTAAAGAGATTATGGGAATGTTATAATTATAGAAGGGTCAGACATCACTCAGGTTGACCTGAGTGATTATGAGGGATTGTTTAGAAGATTCGATCACTTTGAATGGTAAGGAAACGAGAATTAAGACCGTCTCTATCAAGGGAACCCATTAAGTAGTGAAATTGACAATAAGCATTTGCCAAATCATTTCAAGATGCCAGCTATCACTCTGTATCAAGGAGAAAGTGATCCATATAATCACTTGGAAGTTTTTAACATGCAGATGGATTTGCTAACAATCAAAGACAATTTAAAGTGCAGGTGTTTCCTAGCCACTCTATGAGAAGCACTATAAAAGTGGTTTAGGAAACTCCAAGCCGGTAGCATTATCGAGCTTCAAAGAGACCACATATGTCATCATGTCACATGACAACACTATTTCAAAAGAAAGGGAAAACTTTGAAGAACTATATAACTCATTTTTGTAAGGAGCTCAATTGTATTGTTAATCCTCAAAAAGAGAACATCTTTATTATAGTCTCGGTAGGGCTAGATAAAAACGGGAAGCTTTATTGCAACATCTATAAGAATCCCATCTTCCTTTGAGATTTTTATGACCCAATTGCGATTTACATCAAATTAGAGGAGTTTTTGGATGCCCTAGATCACAAGGCCTATGGATAATCAAGCAAAAACAAATCAAAGAAGATAAAGGGAGACAATAGAATGAATAATTTATGGGGTACAGCTCCTCCGTGAAAAGGTAGACTCATCTACAAGTTAGATTACTAAAAAGGCTCTCACAAATGACGAGCAAAGGAAATTCGTAGGCCAGTATGATACTTACACTGAATTGATAGATAGTATAGAAAGGGTTTACTTAGTCGAGAGAAATCGAAAGAACTTTGGCAAGTCATGGCCCATGAAGACTCTTGAGTAGTTAAGAAATTAGAAAAAGTTTTGTCGTTACCATAACAAGGTGAGGCATACAATTTTAGAATGTATGACACTCAAGTATGTTATTAAAGGTCTTATTAGGAAATAAAGGTTGCAGGAGTATATAGCTCGCCTAAGAACAAAACAATAGCTTACAGGTAACCTCAGGAAGCAATAACAGTTATAAAAGAAATTCATATCGTTTAAGGGACTTCTTACCCTTATGATGATGTCATAGTCACTCAAGTGACTATGGGCAATAAAATTATACGCTGAGTAATGATGGATAATGGTAGCTTAGTGAATATGATTTATAAAAAGGAATACATGTGTATGGATTACAATCTAAATTACCTAAAATCGTCATCTAAGTCATTATATGGCATCACAGGCGATTCATTTTAGCCTCAAGTTTGTTATTATTGATTGCCTTTTGACGTACATAGGTGTTGGCTAATTTCTAGGTGCGCGTTGCGTTCACAAATATACACATAACCGTGCAAATATATATGATTTTCAAGTAATACAACGATGGGTAAGATATCATTCCTATGAGGATTGGGCCAACTTGTCAAGTACTAAACTTGTATCACATCTAACCCTATTTAAACTAACTGTTGTGGGTAATTTTCGAATTATCTGAGCGGGCTGGTAAAAGCTTATGAGTTTAGTGGCCCAAGCTGATGAACCCAATAAGCAAGGCCTCGTATAGAAGTTCGCAGTTCAAACAGGCTTATTGGACCTTCAACGAAGTCCAGTTCGTACTCCTGACGATGCCAAGATCGTTTCCCACTATAACGATGTTGAGTTCGTTTGATGAGTCCGTTTACTTAATTTCAGTCCATATTCTCTGAAGCTTTAGTCCGTTTTGACCCAGTTCACCCAGTGTTAGTCCAGAATAGTAATCTAACATATCTTGCATGATAAGAAAGATTATTTCACCTAATGGCAGTATAATTTGAGGAAATCTCACCTAATCAGCATGAGTTAGCGTCTAAATCCACGTTTTGACAGAGTTGAACTGACAAATGTCAGGAGCATTAAATGTAATCCAGATACATTAATTGTAAATTATCATGTTATTTTGTCTCATTATTTTCTGCAGTAGCACTACCCCCTCTATAAATAGGGGAAGATTTTTATTGTAATTCAAGAGAGACACACCTGAGAGAAAACATTGCCATCACTCTGCAAAAACATAGAGAGAACAGTGGACGTAGGCAGATTAAAGGGCTAAACCACTTTAAAAACCTGTGTTATCTTGTTCTTCTTTCGCCTCTTTCTTTTGCTCTTATTCTGTTTCTTATTTGTGATCTTCTTACATTGCAGCATTGGACTCAGAGAATCTCGTTGACTAGTTTCCCATATCAATATTTTGGCGCTAGAAAGAGGGCCAAATGTAATTATTTTGTCTGCAATCATCATGGCGAAAGGAAGAAGCACAAGAAATTCTGATGCGATAAACGATATAATAGAGGAGACTGAATAGCGACGTTGAACCCAGTTAACAGATACAGGTGCAGGACCTTCAAATGTAGGTGGGGACGTCATACACGCTTTAGCTCAGCGCTAGTGGATGTTAGAAACCACAATGGCGCAGATAGCAGACGCTTTGAGGATGCTGACACAAGCCCAAGATCAAAATGCTCCGAGAGCGACTGAAATCCCACCTTCTGGACAGGGAGTCGCGAGAGAAGTGCCTGTCCAAGAAGGGTCCATCCATTCATCGAATAGACGGCCTGAAGCCCAGAATCAGCGAACTCAAGAAAATGGGGACATGGCTCAACCTTCTGGGTTGAGAGTGAGAATTAGTCACAACGGACATAGACAAGTTGAGGTGAGTCATGGGCACCCACGAATTTCAGTTCGGAGGAATGAAAACGAGCTGCGGCAGCGGCATGAGGGTTCACACAGAAAAGGTGATGCTCACGAACTGGGCCAAAGGCACGAGGTGCAGGATCAGCATTCCCCGAACAGGGGGAGCCAGAGAAATAGGCGGTTCCTTACAAGACAATCCGAGGTCCAGAACCCGATAATTGAACAACTCCTTGAAAGAGTCCAGCAGCTGGAGGCAAGGCTTGGGGCTTGGGAGCTAGGGAAGCGGAGTGAAGAGAATAGTCCCTTTGCAGTGGAAATAGAACAAGAACCACTCCCTGTCAGGTTCAAAATCCCCAACATCCCGCAGTACAATGGAGATTCAAACCCCTATAATCATCTGGATGCCTTCAATATTCAAATGGACCTATAAACAATCAATTCGCTGGTAAAATGCCGTGCTTTCCCTGCAACGCTTGGAGACATTCCACGAACGTGGCTCAGAAACCTCCCACCTCGTAGCATTAGCAGTTGGGAGGAATGTCAACAAAAGTTCATCAATCAATATGAGGCATTGAAGAAGCAGCTTACGCCTGCCTGGCACCTTTCTACCATTTTTCAACGTTCCGGTGAGTCGTTAAAGGATTATATTAGCAGGTTCAAGAGCGAGATCAATAATGTGGAAAGTCTATCTGATGAGGGGATCTTGACTGCAATATCAGCAAGACTCAGAAAGGATGGTAAGCTCTACAAAAATATATATAAGTCACCTGTGAAAAACCTAGGCGATTTTTATGAACGAGCTCACAAAGAGATCAGATGGGAGGAATCTTTCGGGCTGAAGAAAGCTAATCACTCGAAAAATGAGGCAAGCAGCTCCCACCAAGTAAAGAAGAGGGATCATGGCAGTAACGAAAATCGGAGAGGTCGCCTGAATAATCAGGTAGCGAAGCGGGTTTGAAAAGAACCCAGAAGAAATCGTTCTCCACCTTGGAGCCGCTACCATCATTATAGTATCTTATCAGACAAGTATAATAGAATCTTCCAAACTGAAAAGCACAGGAAAAATTTTGAAAGATCGAGTCCTACCGGGCTCCCCAGTAAATTCAGAAACCTGAATAAATATTGTGCTTATCATAGGGAGAAAGGACATTATACCTCCGGCTGCAGAGAGCTCAAGGACGCTATTGAAAGCCTGATAAGAAATGGCCTTCTGAAAGAGTATGTAGTGCGGCCTGCCTATGACAGATCCCATAATCAGCGTCCTCATCAAAACCAACAGCCCGCCCAGCAGAATCAGCATGACCAGGAACAGAAGATCGATCCCACGGTAAAAACGATCTTTACCATTCATGGTAGTCCCCATATCGCAGGATCGTCTAATAAATCTCATGATCGCTATGTGCGGGAAGAAAATCACGTCCTAATAGTTGGGTGGAGTGACCCAAAAGGACCTATGAAAAAGGCCAGAACGACCTCAGAAGATATCATTTTTATGAAAGAGGATGCAAGGGAGATACGTTAGCCGCACAATGAAGCTCTCATTATCAGAGCAAGAATTAGTAATGCTGAAGTCCTGAGGATCATGGTAGATACAGGAAGCTCAGTAAATGCAATGTATAAAGAATGCTACGACCAGTTAGGCTTGGGAGTCGGTCAGCTGAAGCAGTCCCCAGAACCTCTCTACGACTTCACCGGAGACGCTGTCATCCCAATAGGCCAAGTCAGACTTCCGTTCTCAATAGGGGATCCAGCTCGCCAAGTGACTACATTGGCAGATATTCTCATCATCGATAGCCCGTCCGCATATAACGTCGTCCTGGGGAGACCTGCAATGAATGATCTGGGTATGATTGTCTCGACCAGGGCTCTGATGATCAAATTCCTCACACCCAGCGAAGTAGGGTCTGTGCGAGGTGAACAATATATGGCAAGGCATTGTTACGTGAAAGTAGTAAAAATAAGGGTCATGAGCAAAAGGATCAACATGGTCTCAAGAGGAAAGCCACATGAGACAAGTGAAAAGGGGATCAACCAAGACCTCGATCCTCGAGAAGTGGATGCGGACAGGATAACGGGGCCAGTTGAAGAACTTAAGCAAGTACAGGTCAGTGAGAAAGACGTTGGGAGGTGTTTAAGTCTGGGATGAAACTTGGCACTAGATGTAAGGAATCAGCTCATCGATTTCCTCAAGGCGAACTTGGATGTCTTCATATGGAATCACGAGGACATGATCGGGATCGACCCAAAGGTTATGTCAAACAAGTTAAACATTGATCCTTGTTGTAGACCAGTTCGCCAGAAACGTAGGCCTATGACCCGTGAACGTTCTGAGGCCATCAAGGAAGAAGTAGACAAGCTGTTAGCTAATAACTTCATCAAGGCGGTCCAGTATCCAGTTTGGCTTGCCAACTCTGTGCTTGTAAAAAAGAAGAATGGAAAGTGGAGGACGTGCATTGACTTTACAGATTTAAACAAAGCGTGTCCAAAAGACAGTTTTTCCCTTCCCATAATTGACCAACTGGTGGATGCAATTGTAGATCATCAGCTTTTGAGCTTTATGGATGCTTACTCGGGCTACAATTAGATACCCATGAGCACAGAGGATGAAGAGCACACATCGTTCATCACTGACTGAGGCTTGTACTGCTACAAAGTTATGCCCTTTGGACTCAAGAACGCAGGAGCAACCTATCAAAGACTTGTTAATAAGATGTTTGAGGAGCAGATCGGCAAAACGATGGAAGTATACGTGGATTATATGCTAATAAAGTCAAGGCGAGCAGAATCCCATGTGAACGATCTGGCCAAGATGTTTCAAGTACTGAGGGATTATCGAATGAAGCTGAACCCGCTGAAGTGTGTGTCGTGCAAAATTGCAAGTGGACAAGTCGGACAAATAATATAATGATGAGAGAAGTATCGTCCCAGTTGTTAATTAATATCCAAAATTAAAGTAATTCAATTTTTATTTGATAGACGAAATTTGAGTAAATGAGTTGAAAATTACAACTAAATTTAATTACAAATATAAATTAATGAATAAAAACTCTAAGGTTCTGATTTCAGCATAACTAATTAGTTTCTCCCTTTTGTTCTTTTTAACAAAAATTAACTATCCAGTTGTTAGTCGAGATTTCCTGAATTATTCACATAACCCCTCCCGAGGTCTAAGGAAATATCCTATAAAGCTTAACTACTTTATTCCCATGCAAGTCAAAACATTAAAGGATTCATTAAGATTTATGGATTTCTTTTATAGACTACACAAACTATGCAGGTATATTCCTATTCTACATGTAATTTATGACATTAAATACAATGAACTAGACGTACAAATCAGCTTCCGCTATCATTATGATTAACAATTCAACTAAATAGTGGTCAGTTATTTAGAAGCATTAAGAACGGTATTAAATGCATCAATCAAGATAAAAAATCCTTAATTGAATCGAATAAAGGGTTGGAACATCAAAGTTAGGTTACATCATAACCTTAGAAAAATAAATCACTCCATACTTAAATTAAAATTTACATAAACTAGAAGATTAAACATGACAAAAGATAAGAAAACTTAGTGGATTGAAGTTTTATCATAGAATTTCTTTCTTTCTTTTGCTCCTCCTCTTCAAGCTCTCTCTCTCTTTTTCTCTAAACTACTTATTGTTTTAGTTTTTGATGAGCTCCTTGGAATGGTGATTCTAAGGCTTATTTATAGGCAAATTTCACCTTCAATTACATCATCGCATACATCATCTTTTCCTAATTTTCCATTCTTCTGCATCATCTCTTATATCATAGTTCACCTACCTCATTCAAGTCAACTTTTATATTACATTATGGCTTACATCATGGTTCACCTACCCTATGTAAGTCAACTTTCATATTACATCATTGCTTACATCATAATTTTCATTACATCATTCCTTACATCAGCATGATATAATATTTATTTTTAGAATACTCGATCTTTAAACTGCGATAACTTCTTTATGTGATCTCTGATTCGAGTAATTCTTGAGGCGATGAACTGCTTTGAATGACATTCATTTTGTAGCAATGATCTTATCTTGAACAATAACACTTGGTGGGGTCCACATGCGATTTTTTCACCAATTTTATTCTGAAAAAAAAATACAAAAGATGTAATAATTTATTTAATAATAATAAAAATATCAAAAACTAAGTAAGAATTCAAGTTTAAAAAGATAAAATAACTATATAAAAATAGAGTTATCACACTCCCAAACTTAAGATTTTGCTTGTTCTCAAGGAAAACTAAAACTAACAACCTAAGCTAAAAACACAAAAATTAAAAACAAAATTCATTTTCGTAGGTAAACACGATGGCATTGAGCGTATGCCACAAGCCTTTAAACTCCTAGGTGTCCCTAGCAGGAGGAGTTTTATCTCCTGAGGGTTTACCAGCAACGATACCCACAAACGTTAAAAGATTTCACCCATAACTCATCAACATTTCATTAAATATAAATTAACAGAAATCTCATACATGTGTTATCTTGTATCAGGACTAAAGATAAGTCACTAATGATCTAAAACAAAATAATCAACAATCTCACACCACTCTCAAAGCAATTTCATTTCAAAATATCATATTCACATGTCATGGACTTATTTCGCATCGACTCTAATCCTCACAAGATATCTCTCATAACCCTCATGAATCCTAAAACAAACACTCATGCAATCATATGTGATAAAGGTTATGTAAAGGCATAGCAAGCGTCATTTACATCACATATGAATATAGACGTTTAAAAAGAACTGCACTTTTAAGTGAATAGATTTCATGATTGGAATCAAATACTAAGAACGTAGATAGAGTATGATAATATACTTCAACTCTCAAATTGGACTTCTTCTTGAAATCAATAGGCTTTATTAAAGATTGTATTTAGGTTATGGTTAATTGACATGGAAGAAATTTTAAGGTATAGGTTCAACAATAACAAAGTACTTCATTTATTCTCTTTAATTCATCACAATTTTTTTTTTTTTTTATTTTCACCTCCCCTTGTACATCTAGGCATTATAAACTTATGCTTTTCATATATATATGTAAAACCCAAAATCCTCATCGTCGATAAGGGAATTATTTTTCTAATTGGATCGTGTTTCGATCGGAAAAATATAATTTTCAAGTCCGAAATTATTCGGAATAAGTATTTTTTTTCGAGTAATAAAATTTAATTTTATAGTGTAGGCGGATGCGAGGTTAGTAAATAATAATAAGAATAATAATAATAATCCCGAAGACAAAAATCAAGTCGTAGCGGATTCCCGGACGGGCGGACGAAATTGCATTCGAACCTGGAATCGGAATGGGAGAACGCATGAATCAACGTGTGGCTTATATGGTGCATGGCATTAACACTTATCAAGCATGTGAAAGGGAAATAAGACAAGTGTCCTTCATGCAATTAAATTGAGTGACAAGTGTCCATTGGAGAATAAATGCATAAAAAATGATAATAATAATAATAAAAAATGAAAGTGAAGTTTTAAGACAAAAGCATCCCATTTTCGGTCACCATTTTTCCTTATTCTAACCGAGAGAATAAAAGGTTAGAGAGGAGTGATAGCAGAGCATTTCAACCGTGAGAGGAGAGCAATTGCATGTAACCTCCTTCTTCGTCTTCTTTCTTCTTGACCGAGAGAGAGAGCTTGATTGTGCAAGCTGCTGACCGTGAAGAGCAAGAAGAGGCAGTTGCGAACTGGAAGAAGATTGATCTTATTCCGTTGATGCATGTGCCGTCCAAGCTCCAAAATGATCAGATCTGATCATGCATGCAAAGGTAGAAGCAAGGAGAGGTGAATCTAGGCCGTGAAGTGAAGAGCAGTAAGGAGAGTGAGCTGCTGGCGTGAAGTGAGGTTGTCGCTGCTGGGCGTGGGCTGTTGCTGTCGAGCTGGAATCGTTCTGTTGCTGGCGTGTGGGCGTTGCTGCTGCCTGGTGGGTGCTGCCATGAGTTGAAGCTGCTGGTGGCGTGAGGTTCTGGCGTGGGGTTGCTGCTGTTGCCGTGGACGAGAGGTGCTGTCCAATTGCTGCCGTGCCGTCGCCGTTGCTGCCAACTGCTGTCGTGGGCTGTCATTGTGAGCTGCTGCCAAACAGCTACTGTCAAGCTGAAATCAACATCCAGTTTTGAAGTGGAACAGCAATAGGATAAAACATCTTGCTGGTGGAAGAAGAAGCTTGCTACCGCGAGAGTTTCGTCGTCGTTCGGAAGTTGTTTCGAACGAATCTAGTAAGGTAAGCGCTGCCCATTTTCTTCATTGAGTTGTTTTGGTAATTAGTAAGCAACCATGTGAATAAGTTGAGATAAAGTGGTGATATTATGTTTGGGTTTAGGATTGAGAACCTCGTTAGTGCGGAGGTTTGTTTGATTTGTTTCGTTATGTTGACGATTGATTGTTGATGTTGAAAGTTCTTGAATTATTCGTTGTATGGGCTGTTATGTTATGATTTAGGGGCTGTTAAGTTGTGCTTTTATTTCCAAGTTGTTAACATGAAAAAGGATGCATTTTAGTGTATTTGAAAGTATCGAAATATCGTTCAAGCGTTGATTAATCGTTTTCGAGCAAATTGGTCGAGTTTTCCTCAAGTGCGAATGTTTTTAGTTTGTGATTTTCGTTGTCGATTATGCAAGTGTTTATGATGTCAACTCGCTGCCTTCAGATGTGTTTAAGTCCATTTTAGTGTTAAGTCGATGTTAGGATAGTTTAAGATACGTTTAAGTTAATCGGATAGTTTTAGTTTCGCGCGAAATCGTTAAATGGTCGATTTTGGAGTTGAATCGGGAAAATGTATAATTGTTAAGTTTGCTGCCATATTTTTCACGTTTATGCTTTATTATGTTTGAATCTTTGTTTGCCTTGATTTAAGTTAAGTCACGAGTAATATGGACGATAAGTTTTTTTTTTTCGGAATTGAAGGAATCGCACGAAACGTTAAAATCGATAAGTCGCGATAGTTAGTTAAATCGCGTAAGTTTTATGCTATTCGTTTAGCTTCGCTTATTCTTTTGTTGAATCCATTAGATATTGGTTTCATGATGTTGCTTTGGAATTCGATTAGCGTAGTTCCGTCATGCTTATGTTAGAATGTTAACTTATATAGGCGTCGATAAGGTGAAGGAAAGCGAAGTTAAAGAAGTAGCGCGAGATAGAAAATCCGATCATTTCCGCGAGTTAGGAATCTGTGAGTGTAAATTGTTTGATGAAATGATTATTGCACTATGATTTCTATGCTTTCATGAAATAATTAAACGTTTTAACATTTAAATGAATTTATATGAATGATATACGCTTTACAGGAATGTTATACGCTTTGAATTGTTTATATTTGTATTTAAAGTAATATTGATCGTAAAATTTGTTATTGAAATGTGCTTTTATGTTTCGTTTTATAAACGAAGGAACATGTTTTACAAATATTATTTTAGCATGATAATGTATTTCAAAACCAATGACTACCCATCCCCATTATGACTGAATTATGACTGTTATGTGGCCGAAGTGCCTTATTGCGCGTATGGCATGTCTGTCGGGGGAAAGTCCACTAACTATGGGGGGGATCGAGTCTGTCATGTCGCCCTCTACGCGTATATAAGGTACTATCATGACTGATGCCCTATGTGCAGCGAGGTAACATACCGCGGCATAGTGGTTATGACTGAAATTGCACGTCCCCACCACCGGTGACCCAAGACCGGGCGGTGATCATGATTTCCCCGGGTCTCATTGGATATATGTTTTATGACTGAGGATTCATTTATGATTTTATGAGTTTATTTATGAACTTATGATTATGTTATGAATAAATTTTATGATGCTTATAATCTTGCATATTGTTTTCAAGAAATTGTTTATAAAAATGATTATGTAATATCATGAAATTCACGTTTACGTAAATTGTTTCGGAACTTGAATTCTTTCAAAAGATTTTGAAAAGGGTATTAAAGGAAACTTATTTAGAACTGCATAACACTCACTGAGCCTTTTTAGCTCATTATTTTTCTTGTTTATTTTGTTTTAAAACTCCCCAGGCGCAGGATCGAGTCCTCCTGGCGGCAGATCTCCAGCTCAAGAGTAGGCAAGCTTATCAGGCGACCGAAACTGTGAAATCAAAGTAAATTTTTATTGTATAACGGATTTTAATGTGATGTAAATATTTAAGTTTTATAACTTTAATTACGTTATCATGCATGTGGAATGTTTTCTTTTAAGTTGAAATGGTTTTAGTTTTAAAAACTCAAATTGCATTGAAATGTGGATTTTGCGATGGACCTGAGGTCCTATTTGGAAGTGGAAATGAATGTATGCATTTTGAAATATTATTAATTGTTTTACAGGTGTTTTGAATAAGTTGAAAATGTCGGAAAAACAGTCGTTGTGCTGCCGAAAATTTTTCACCCTGAATTTTTAATGATTAAGAAATGAAACTGTTTTACGGCTTAACTTCACAGAGTCCTTTTAAGTCACCTGCTTAAAGACTGTAAGGATTCTGTGGGGTGCCAAAAGGGCTCCGCTTGGATCTCTTCAAGGGATATCCGGGTTGGGTCCTTTCAATATATATATATATATATATATTTTTCATAATGCTATTTAGAAACATATTTCTTTTAATACATATGCCTATGTACATATCATATAAATATTAACCCTTCAATTATTTTCTCCTTTTTCACTTCATAACATGATTCCAAGCTTCATAAGGTATGACTAAATTTAAAGACTTAATAGTATCATTTAATAAAGGTAAACAAAGAAAAATGTTTAAAGTGTTTGGTTTCAAAGGGTTTATGATGTATCTCAATTCAAAGTAGGAATGTAGGCTTTTATGGAGTAAAAATTATCTATATTACTTCTAAGAAGTTGATCCAATTTTTAAATCAAAACAACTCATGTTATCTACAATGATGATTTGTTCTTTAGTATTCAATGCAAAACCTATAGAGATCATCTATTAAGAACAAAGTGAAGAGTGTTTAAGAGTAGAAACAAATAAATCTCTCAAAAAGAAATGTTTAAAAAGTTCAAATCCTCATCAAGGGTAATCTCCACTAATAGTCCACAATTCATGTAAACATGATATTTATCCACTTAATTAACTAAGATCATGACATTCAAAGGTCTCAAATCATGCAAAGATATTCATGACTATTCCTTAGTAAAGATATTCAATCAAAAACATGCATTAAGACTCCATTAACAAACACAAAGTAATTAGTCAACTTGTTAAGACAGAAAGAAAAGAAAAAAAAAATTAATGAAAAAAATAATGAAAATTTTGTAATTTTTTTTTTAAAAAAATGAAAACAAAGATGCATATCAAGAGCACAAAAGTACTCATTACTCTACCATCTTTTAGTTTCAACTCGGACCAGTTTTTAAATCTTACGGTTTTAATAATAGCAAACTCTACCCTCAAATTTATTTGAGACAGTATGTCCAATGTCTTGTAAGATAAAAAGAAGAAAAACTCAAATGAAAATGCTATTAATAAAATCATAGGGTAAGAAAGTTACAACCAGAGATTAAGATCTAGTGCACGGTTCTTGTTACCGCTTGTTTCAGAATCCCAACCACCTGCGACATAATTGGAACTTCGGGCACAAAGTCTTGCAGTTGGTCAATCAGTTCATCAACACTTGAAGCTGAGACTAGAATACACCGGTTTGCTTGAGTCATAAAACTCTGTTCCACAGCATGATCAAGATAAAGGAAGTTCAAAGCCTCACTGGCCAGATCGCAGCCCTGAGTAGGTTTATCTCAAAAGTGACGGATAAGTGTATCCCATTCTTCAATGTGCTTAAGAAAGTGAAGGACTTCGAGTGGACTGAACAGTGTGAACAAGCTTTCCAGCAACTGAAAGAATATTTGGGTCGCGCTTCACTCTTGTCAAAATCGGTTGATGGGGAGAAGTTCATCCTGTACCTGAGGGTATCTCAACACGCCTTCAGCGCAGCTCTAGTACGGGAGTAAGGCAGGACGTAACTCCCGGTATATTATGTGAGCAAGAGGTTGTCCGATGCAGAAACCAGATACTCATAGATAGAGAAGCTCTCTGATTGCCTGGTGATCGCATCGAGAAAGCTCCGCCAATATTTTCAAGCTTATAAAATCGAAGTCCTGACCCGGTATCCCCTGAAACAAATTTTTTAGAAATCGGACACCTTAGGTCGGCTGCTAAAATGGGAGATTGAGCTGGCGCAATTCGACATTGATTATGTTCCCAAACCAGCCATTAAAGCCCAAGCCCTGACAGATTTCATTGAAGAATTCACGAGATCCATAGAGGAGGAAGTTGAACCTTCTGAAAAACCAATGTGGGAGCTATACGTTGATGGCTCCTCTAGCGAGTTGAGAGTTGGAGCGGGCATACTGTTTATCAACCCGGAAGAGTATAAGATTTTCTATTCCTTGAAGTTTGGGTTCCGGGTAACCAATAACGAGGTTGAGTACGAAGCAGTATTAGCAGGATTGCGATTAGCCAAAGAGATGCGAGCTGAGCAAATCAGAATCTTCAGCGATTTTCAGCTCGTGGTATGCCAGGTTAGGAGAGAATACCAAACCCGAGGATCAAAGATGGCTACATACCTTAGAAAAGTTCAAGAGCTGCTCAAAGCATTTCAGAAGTATGAAGTAACTCGAATCCCGCGAGCTCAAAACACGTATACTTATGTCCTAGCTCACTTAGCAACTATTCAGGCAGTAGAAGATTTGAAGCCTGTGCCTATTGAACTCCTACCAGTCTCTAGTATCCAGGAAGGTGACCCAATGATGGCCCTGGTAGTAGTAGAAGACTCGTGGATGAGTCCGCTGATTGGGTACTTGTAGAGTGGAAAGCTTCCCGAAGATAAGAATGAAAGCCGTTAGTTGAGCGCACAAGCAGCACGATATTGTATATATGATGATATGTTGTATAAAAGAGGATTCTCAACCCCACTCTTGCGATGCCTCGACGGGGTAGACTGTGAAAAGGCGCTGAATGATATGCACTTAGGACATTGTGGGAATCATTCTGGGGGGCTTGCACTAGCTCAAAAAGCGTTGAGGCAAGAATTCTATTGGCCCATGATAAAGAAAGATGGCATTGCCTTAGTTAAGAGATGTGATAAGTGTCAGAGATTCGTAAAGGTTCCACGAGCTCCACCTGCACTTCCTTAGCAAATGACAAGCCCATGGCCTTTCGCGATCTAGGGAGTAGACCTCATTGGACCCTTCCCTACTGCTCGTGGGAATTGCAAGCATAATGTGGTCGCTGTGGATTACTTTACAAAATGGACGGAAGCCAAGGAGTTGGCCGAAATCTCCACTACGAAGATAATAAAGTTCATGTGGAGTAATATTATTTGCAGGTTTGGAGTACCGCAGTAGCTAATAACGGATAACGAAACTCAATTCAATAGTGACCAGTTCCTTAGGTTTTGCAGTGACCTGGGGATTGCAAAGAGTTTTTCAGCAGTTGATCATCTACAAGCCAATGGTTAAGTCGAAGCCGTAACAAAATCATAAAGCAGATTTTGAAGCCGAAGCTAGAGGCCAACAAAGGGGCATGAGTGGATGAGCTACCAAAAGTATTATGGGCTTACCAAACTACAGTTCGCAACACGACACAGGAAACCCACTTCTCTATGGTTTATGGGTGCGAAGCTATGATCCCATCAGAGTTCAAGGTAATGACGCACCGCAAAGCTACGTTCAACCCTGAAGATAATCACCAGCTCCTCGCCTCTAACCTTGACCTCATAGAAGAAGTGCGAGATGCAGCTCAGATGAAGTTAGCCGTTTACCAACAATGAGTTGCTAGATATTATAATAAGAAAGTTCATACCCGACGCTATAATGTTGGAGATCTGGTACTGAGACTCGTTCTACTTGCAACACGAAATCCTGGCGAGGGCACCTTGGGACCAAATTGGGAAGGCCTTTACATCATCAAAGAAAATCTGGGAAATAGAGCCTACCACTTGACCAATATGAATGGAGCTGAGGTCCCAAGAGCGTGGAATGCTGAGAAGCTCCGTTCATACTTCATTTAATTTGTTTGATTTGAATTGTCTTTTTCAATGTAGTGATGTTCTGACAATATCCCCATACATGAATACAATCCAAGCAGATTTGCTTCATGTCTCAAGTTAATCTATCTTGATTTTATTTTACTCGCACTAGTTATGATACGACCCGAGGATGAGTTCTGGAAGAAACGGTTGATGCCTATGAACTCATCAAAGTTCTAGAAGAAACAATCGTATCCTGTGAGCTCGCGACGCTCTAGAAGGAACGATTGATGCTTGTGAACTCATTAAAGTTCTAGAAGGAACAATCAAATCCCGTGAGCTTGCAACGTTCTGGAAGGAATAATTGATGCCTGTGAACTCATCAAATTACGAACAAATTTGCAATCTCATGGACTTATAATTGACAACGAACTCTAGATCGCTATTCTAAAAATCTTGCATGACTGTAAAAGTTCAAGTGGCATTACATAAAAGATATCGTTACTTCCTTAAAGACTGCAACAGGTTGTCATATGGCAGAATATCTTGAAAGATGGAAATAAAAATCGAAATTACAACTCAAACATCCAAAATATTACAGAAGTCCTAAAACCTTAAAGAGAGGTAAGTAATTAGATATCATAAAAAGAAAAAAAAATTAAGAAGGCCCTAAACATCCTGGTTATTGCGATAAGCCCCCCTGAGGAACATTTTCTGCGACCATGGGCAAGGCTTCTTGAGGCTGGCTTTAGTCTTCGTCCTTAACGGCTTGGGCATCCTCGGCGTAAAACTCTACATCTTTGACCGCCTCCTCGCCGAAGATGGTATAGTCTATTTTGGGATACTTCAGCCACAGGGTGTACAAGAATCTCACCTCTGTGTTCGCAGCTATCTCAACAGCACAAGCTTCCGCTGCAGCCACCTCCTCCCTGAGCTTAGCAAATTTCTTGCTCGGCTTCGCCGGCCTACTGCTCTTTCTCATTGATAGCGACCTCTAGCTCCCTCTCCCGATCATCCAAAAGGGTCTTAGTATTTTCAAGCTGCGAGTAAACCTTAGCAGAAACCGACTCATGAAGGCTCTTATACTTTGCCATGACAGTCTCAGCTTCGAATCTGGCCGCCTCGGTGATGTCCAGTCTGGACTAGAGATCCTGAGCTCTATCCTTGTCTATGGCAAGCTCCTTTTTCAAAGGAAGAAGCTCATTATCATGCTCCTTCATGGCCTTCTTAAGTTTTTCATTAGCAGCTTTGAGATTATCATCCTACTCCTCCTTCACCATCTCTTCATCCAGCGCCTTCGCAAGCGCCATAGTAGTCTACACAACGAACAGAATAATGAAGAGAACGGGGTTAAAAAAAATAAAGAGTAAAAAAAATATATATATTCGACCTTGACCAATTAGCAGGTAGCCCAAAAAAGTAGATTCACGCCGGTGCAAGACTTCTGGTCTAGATATTTTGCTGATTTTTCTAAAAGATTTGGAACCTGCTCGACCAGAATGTCAAAATATAACCCCACAGGAAGATCCATGGGAGATGCTTCTGCAGCGACCCCAAGCGATGATTCCTGAGCGGAGGACGTAACCTGTTTTCCCTTCTCCTTCAAAGCCTTCTTTGCAGGAGGGGGCTTGCTAAGGGCATCATGATCTTTCCTCTTTACCCCCTGGTGAGCCGTAGCTTGTTTACCTTTCTCCACAACAATAGCATCCTTACTTAGATCCGTATAAGCTTTCGACTGAGATGCGGATCTTACAACCTGCACAGTGCTAACTGGAGGAATCTCAAGGATTGGCGATTCGACTGTACTTGTGACCTGGGGACCCTCATTTGCCTGGGACGAGCTGGGAGCTGCCGACGCCTCCATGGTGGAACCTCCGGGCTGGCGAGTTCTCTTCCTCAAAGGGTCAGCTAGTTTCAAGGGTGCCATTTCAGCAGCTTCTTTCGATATGACCTCGGTGCCGCTGGGTGAAGAAGATAACCCTAACAAACTTGAGCTAGCAGCGCGTCACTCTCTTCGAAAATTGACCTTATTGGTTGAGTGTGTCAGGACCCTATGTGCCTGGAGCTGATTAAGCTATCTTCAGGATTGGAAGCGAGCTGGAAGTGATGAAGAAGCTTAGTTGTCAACTTGACGTTGTCCTCGTGAGTCTTCTGAGCAGAGAGGATCTCGAGATCTACTGTCTCACCTTGAGTCAAATCAAATTTCTTCGCTTTGAGGTCTAAAAAAAAAAATAGAATGAAAGAAACTGAGTTTAATTCAAATGTAAGACAAAACTGATTATGAGTGGGACGAGATGCGGTCTAAAGAACCTTTACTTGGTTCAGCTCGAAAGCTAAAGTTCTCAAGGTTTACCAAAGAGAGACAGGATACGAAGAACCAATGTATTTTGTAATTACCTATATTGGACTTGTCTTTGGTCTCCCCCTATGGTAGAACCTCCTTATACTGAGATTAACGGGGCGAAACATAGTAAAACCCATCTCGTAGGTGCCCCATAGTAGTGCCCTTAAAGACGTAAAGATACTTCAGGATTCTAGGAGATGGAAAGGGAAGACCGTATTTTAGAAAGAAAATGGTTAGGGAAGATATTTGAGTATATGAGTTGGGGGTTAATTGAAAAGGGGCGAGCCCTAGATTGTTAAGGAGTTCGATCAGGTATAAAGGAATCGAGAACCTAAACCCGGCCTCTAAATGTTGTACGCTGATGGCCACGAAGCCTTTAGGAAGAGTGGCCGCGTGATCAACTGGAGAAGGTTCCATCAGGCAACAACCTCTAGGGAAGTGGTACTCTAGCCCTAATCCCACGAGATCTTGATGCGTTATTTTCATAGGATAACGTTTGAACATATCACGGGCCTTCCTAATTTCTACGGCCTCAAGTTCTTCAGCTTCAGAGGATTGGTTCCCCCAAGGGTTCGTCCTAGCTGCGAACCCCTCAGCGGCTTCTCCGCTTTGCTAGGGCGCTTGATGGATCTCTCTCACTTACTCCTTGGAGCTGAAGGTATCATCCTCTCCTACTATGTGTGTTTGGCGTCTGCCACCTGAAGACATCTATAAATAAGAGAGAGCGGTTAGGCCGCAGCATGCAGACCGTACCTACAAAGTCTAAAGCTCCAAATCTCCTGATCACTATTTCCTTAGTCAGCAGGTCACAAACGCCGCGCAAAACTTATGTTATGATAGCCTTAAGGTGTATCCTAAAAAACCTACGAGCTGACAATCTAACTATAAGCGATCTCAAGATCGAACAAGTCTCAAACAGCAAGCAGATAACAGGATGACGACTCATCAAATCAAACCAGCAGAATATGAAAAGACGCAGGCATTTGAACAAGCATTCAAGTAACAACCAAACTGCATTCGAGCCAACAAAAGTACCAAATACTCAAACAATGCCAAAAATCAAGAGAAAGTGAAGAAATTGTAAAGAACCTTAAAGCAAGAATAGCAGTCATGAACTTACTGTTGATCGGAGTTGGAGACGGTAACCCAAAGAGTAAACGAGATGGAGTTGAAATCCCAGAACCAGGCAACGAATGGAAGAAGAAAAACGAAGAAAAAGACTGAAATTTGAAAATGACAAGTAGAATATGCAAAGACAGGGTCCCCACTTTATATACGAGTGTGAAGTCGCATCCCCGACCGTCAGATCTGGTGGCTTACTAACCGCCTTAAATCTGACGATGAGGCGCAAACCTTAGAAAATAGCCATTAGGCATCGTCAGTTGAAGGAATGTGCATTAAATGCCCGCTGCAGGCACTGAGTTATCGCCTAGCTAGTTGCCAAGTGTTTGAGAAAAAAAGGAATTTGAAAAATGGTGGAAAAAGATCGAGTGACAAATCCCGCCAAATGGTTTTCACCGATGCAGTTCGGAGCTCTTAGGCCGCAGAACGCCCTAAGAGCTGGGGGACTGATGTTGTGGGTATTTTTCGGATTATCTGAGCGAGCTGGTAAAAGACGATGAGTTTAATGGCCCAAGCTGGTGAACCCAATAAGTAAGGCCCAATATAGAAGTTAGCAGTTCAAACAGGCTAATTGGACCTTCAACGAGGTCCAATCCGTACCCTGACGACGCCAAGATCGTTTCCTACTATAACAATGTTGACTTCGTTTGATGAGTTCGTTTACTTAGTTCCAATCTGTATTCTCTGAAGTTTCAGTCCGTTTTGATCCAGTTCGCCCAGTGTCAGTCCAGAACAATAATATGTCGTATCTTGCACGATAAGAAGGATTATTTCACCTAATGACAACATAATTTGAGGAAATCTTACCTAACCAGCATGGGTTAGCGTCTAAATCCACATTTTGATATAATTGACCTGACAAATGTCAAGAGCATTAAATGTAATTCAGATGTATTAATTGTAAATCATCATGTTATTTTATCTCATTATTTTCTGCAGTAGCACTATCCCCTCTATAAATAGAGGAAGATTTTCATTGTAATTCAAGAAAGACACACTGAGAGAAAACATTGCCATCACTCTGCAGAAATATAAAGAGAACAGTGGACGTAGGTAGATTAAAAGGCCGAACCACTTTAAAAACCTGTGTTATCATGTTCTTCTTTCGCCTCTTGCTTTTGCTTTTATTTTGTTTCTTGTTTGTGATCTTCTTACATTGCAACATTGGGTTCAGAGAATCTCGTTGACTAATTTTCCACGTCAACACTAACGAAAATGAGAATTAAATATGTTAAAGCTCAGATTAAAATCAACAACTAGTAATAAAGATCGAAAACTAATGGGGTTGGAGCTCTAGGATTGTCATCGTTTTCACTCTATCTCCATCTAATCCTCAATCAAGTAATGCCTAATCTACTACATGCCTCTTTCGATAGTCTAGTGGACATACTCAAGCTCACCTAACCCACTATAGTCCTATGTGGATTAACTAAGTCCATTTCATTAACCGTAGATTACTCAATGACGATTGCATAAACAACACAAGTATATTCCTATCCCATTCTTAAGATGTCACTTTAATTGGGATCTAAACACATACATTCTTTTTCAAGTTCAATATGGTTACTAAATCTCGTAATTAGTAATCAATTAATTTCGAAGCATTAAGCACAATTAAAGTAAAACATTAAAATGAAGAAACAAGCTTAAATATCATATATAAGGTTGAGCTACAAAGTTGGGTTACATTGTCATCCTAGACAATAAATTAGTTCATAAAAGGAAAATCACTTATACAAAGCATCTCAACAACATTTCAACAATAAAAATAAACAAAAGAGTGTGAAAAAGTCTTATGAGAGTTGGTGAGAAGCTATCTTATTTCCAAAAGGTGGAGTGGTTTTGGCTTCAGCTTTGCAATGGCAGGGGTGTTTCTCTCTAGAGGTGGGTGAGTTGTTGGCTCTCAGAGAGGGTCTTAGGCTGGCCCGTTCAGTAGGTTTAAGGGTTGATTGGGTTGAAGTGGACTCTGTTAATGTAGCCTCTGTTGTTAACTCAATTGATGTTTTTAGGGGGGCTTCTAGTTTCATTGTAGATGACATTAAGGCTTTATGTTTGGAGCTGGGTGTTTGTAGGTGCCTAGCCGTCCCTAGAAATGAGAATCGCTTGGCTCACAATCTAGCTTCCCTAGCCTTGTCTTCTTCGGAGGCGTTGTGTTGGTGTTAATGTCAACATTGATTGTATTTCCCCTCGGGGGTTGTTGTTTAATAGATTGTCTTGTTCTTCAAAAAAGAAAAGATAAAACTTTCTTTCTAGCTCCTTTTCCTTGATAATGATGCAATGTAGGGGTTGATTTTGCTCCTTTTACTTGAAAATGGTGGAACTGAAGTGTTGGAGCCTCAGGGGTTGCTCCTTTTATCAAAACTTCCCCTTTTACCGTTTAGGAGCATACTTATAGCTCCCAAGAAGCTAGGGCATAAAAGGACATGTTAAAGGTCGAAAATACCCCTTTTTAAATGCCCTTGCACGCTGGCAGTGTGTGGCGCTTAGTGGCGCGCTTGGTGAAAGGGAAGCGTGGTGCTAGGCATGCAAGAGAAAGGCTGGAGCTGTGGGAGCACTTAGTTAGAGGCTGGCATGTGCGCATGCGCCCTGCTGTGCGCCTAGCTGTTGCAAAATGTGTAGAACAGGCTGACTGGCACGCTGTGGTGTGAATGAGCCTGGCAGTTTGCGCGTGGAGCTGTGCAGATGGTTGGTGCATGAGCTGAGTAACGACCTTTTTGGTGGATGAGCACACAGCTGAGGCCGCCTGGCTGGTGGTGATTTCTAGTGCGCGCAGGCTGGTGCACTGAAGTGCAAGACAAAGTGTGATATTGCGCGCTGGGCTGGAAGTGTTGGCAGTGCAGGGCGTTGTGTAGCATGTTGTGTGATGTGGCAGCAGCCAGCAAGTGAGCGTATGAGGAGAAGCTGGTTTGACACGATTCACGTCCCAATTTCCTTAAGGACTAACCCATGCTCAATGGTGTTGATCTCATCACTTTCTCGCCTTTAATTCATCATCTCAAAATTGATTCAAGTTTATTGCGCACAACCATTTCCAAACTTATTTTTTAGTAACAAACTAAAAACACATTAAACGTACCAAAATTCACTCAAAAATAAAGCAAAAAACTAAGGTTTAGAGGCGAAAATTAAGTCTCAAAATGATGTGATCAACAGGGCCCGCCTTGCTATTTTAGAGACCCGGTATGACAAATTAAAATGGGCCTCTTTATTGACCTCCATCATTTGTCACACCCGATGTGGGATCTCCACCGAATTATATATATATATATATATATATTTTTAAGACTTTTCAATTGATTTTTAAATATTTCTTTATTATTTTTAATTTTTTTTGTAATTTATTTTTAATAAATGGTACTTTAGTAGTTTTAATCTACATATACTGAAAGAACTCATAAAACATTATTTACAATTTCTTCTTCTAGCAGTTTGAGTTGCAAATTCATCAATAATATTTTCAAATTCAATATGAAAAAGAAAAATAATGTAGGGTTTAAAATGATTGAGTGTATTCATATATAGATGAAATGTGTCAGCTTTGAGATCATTTGTATACTAGAAATATTTGTTGAAATAAATTAGATCCATATAATTTAGTAACATAATTGGTTATCAAGTGGCCAAAGTGTTATGAAACATGTCCAGGTTACTGGTTCGAACCTGACCACAAACAAGAGGCCCTTTTACCACAGAAGCTATATTAAGTAATTGTGTATTATTTGAAAATTATTTATATATTTACTTATAAAATAATTGTAGAAAAAATTTAAAATTTTGTAAAATTTGGGTCCCCAAATAGAGGTGGTTTCACCAAACGCACATACTTAGAACGCCCTTGTGCGTACAACATGGTTTTAGGACGACCTACTCTCAACAGTTTGAAAGCAGCAACATCTATTTACCAGTTAACAATGGAATACACAACCTTGAATGGAAAAGGATGCATCCGAGAGAGTCAAAAGGAGGTAGAAAATGCTATAAAAAAGTTACAAAGTTTGGGATTTATGGTAGAAATTAAATATATAGCAAGCCCCCAAAGTATAGAAACACAACCTATAGGGAATGATCTAGACCCACAAGAGATTGATACTGAAACATCTGTTGGACTAGCAGAAGAACTTGAAGAGGTCTGCATTGCCGGGACTGATTCTTCAAAAACCCTAAAGTTATGGAAAACTCTGGATCCAACCCTTAAAAAAGAATTACTTGAATTTTTGACAAAAAATAGTGATGTATTTGCATGGAATCATATGGATATGATGAGTATAAATCCTAATATAATGAGCCATTGTCTTAACATTGACCCCAATGTTAAGCCGATTCGTTAACAGAGGTGAGCTATAGGACTAGAAAGATATGCGACTCTTAAAGATGAAGTGGAAAAGTTGCTGGTTATAAACTTCATCACAGAGTCTCCACTATCCCGTATGGCTAGCAAATCAAGTCTTAGTTAAAAAAACAAATGGAAAGTGGGAATGCATATTGACTTCACTGACTGGAATATAACATGCCCAAAGGATTGCTCCCCATTCCCTCGAATTAACCAAATGGTAGATGTGACTGCAGGTCACTGAGTTGTTGAGGTTCATGAGTGCTTATTTAGGGTACAACCCAGATCCCTATGCACTCGCTGGATCAAAAGCACACACCTTTCATCGCATACCATTGATTACACTGTTATAAAGTAATGTATTTGGACTAACGAATACTGGTTCGACCTATCAACGACTCATGAACGTTATGTTTGTTGAGCAAATAGTGAAAATTATGGAGATATACGTGGATGACATGCTACTTAAATTAAAAAGAGTTGGCAATTAAATATAATTAAATGATTTAGAATTAAATGAAAAGTTAATTTTTTTTTTAATTGTCTTTTAGCATTTTAAAGTTATTTGACTACTTAAAAAATATGCAAAACAAAAATAATAAAACAAATTTAATTTTTTTAAATGTGAAATTAAAAAGATAAATAACCACGGCCCTATATAGTGTTATGTCCAATAAAGTCTTAAAACACAGCGGTAGAGTGCATTGGAGATAAGTGTGTGTAATGGGGAGTGGAAGCATCAATTTGAACACTTTGTGTGGAAAAAGATTTATTAGTGCTGTGGAAGTTAATATTTAGAGTGCACATAAAATATAAGATTTCAAAAGTCTTGACAAGCTCTTCATGTATTTGGTGACAGCAAATGTCAGCAATTAATAAAAGACCACATGAAAGTCATCATCATAGGTGCTTGAAATTCTTTATGCTACCAAAGGTCAAAATTATACCATTAAATCGAGATTACCTTTATACTATATATTCAAGACAACGATGCAATACATGATAATTAATCATACCTGAAATTAACTATTTTGCGATTCAAGTGTTTATATCTTATAATATGCAAATTCAAAAGGGATTGATATATTTTTTTAGTAATTTTTTTGAAAGAACATATTTTTAGTAATAAAACGAGATTGATTAACAAGTCTTTTTCATATAAAGAAAATTCTCTTTTAGTGGGCAATTAAAAAAATCAAAGTGGGCCTCGTATTATTGAGATCCTAAAGTCCAAGTCAATTTAAAGAGTCTTGAAAAACATATATTTTAAATCTAAATAAAACAATTATTTTCTCCTAGTGTGCGTACCCTTCCTTTCATTTTTGTAAGGGAGTTCGAGTTTGAATATTCATATTTGGTATGATGTATGATGGGACTTATTTCACTGTTATAGAGGTAGAAAAAGAAGTTGTAAGAAAAATATAAAAATATCTATTAATTATTTGATGGAGAATATAATTTCTTTTAATATAATATTGTTGATCGAAACTAATATTTTATTAATAAGATAAAAGAAAGAAATAAAGGAAAGTAAGATCGAATATCAATATATGTTAACGTCGGAAAATGATTTCCTTAGTCAACGAGGTTGTTTTCGAACCCAAACTGCAATTTCGGACGGTCAATGGAATGCATGCAAAGCAGTAAGAATGAGAATGAGAGGTTAGAGGCGAAGAGAAGAGACACGGAGGATTTTTAGAGTGGTTCGGCCCAAAAAGATGCCTACGTCCATTGTTCACTCTCTCACTATTTTGACAGAATAACGACACTCAGAATTTGGACCTTTTTTTACAGTGAAATTCATCCCCTATTTATAGAGAGAGGAGACACGCTACAGTAAAACTGAATAAGACAAAAGTAAACAGTTAACTACAGTTACAATGATGGACAGCATTAAATGCGGCCGAAAATACATTAAATGAGGTCGAAAACGTCGCTTCTGAGGTCTGCCTAAGGGAGATTTCTGGTGATTGGTTCGGATATATCATGATGGGCTATCGAGATCGTGACCACATCTTCTGGTGGTAGTAGTGTGCATGGCACGTCTTGGAACTATACTCTACATGACGTTGTTGACTTCTATTGATTGAGACTCTTAAGAGCAAGACGGGGATGGATCTGGAGAGTCGGGGAGGCTGATCATGAGTTACACGTCCGCAGCTGGTCATGACAGTGAGGCGGGCAATATCACTAGTGAAGGAGCCGATATGCGGCCACACTCAGAGGTTAGCGATCAGTTCAACCGGATCATCTTGGGCGAAAAGGACTTGTGAATATGTCTGACGAATGGCTTCTCTTGGCGGATATCTCAAATGGACAGAATTGGCGAATAGACAGGCGGTCAGTCGTGGCGGATAATCTGGCGAGCAAGCTTAGCGGACACGGCCAGCAGCCAGTCTGAGCGATGAGAGCCAAAGGTCAGCGATCAGGACCACCGGTCAAACTGAACGAACAGTTCTGATGGAAAAACTGACGGTCAGAATGACGGATGGGGATAGCGGTCAGAGCCAACGCTCAGAGTTGGCGCCTGCGGTCAGAATCAATTGGTCAGGCTGTACGTAGGCGATCAGCGGTCATGACGAGCGATCACAAAAGGGTCCTCCGTCAGGGAGACGGATTGGAGGAGATGACGGATTATTGGGCCTTTTAGCCACTGAGCCCGCACTGTAGATCCTTCTGGACCCTAGTATTCTGATCGCTAAATTATCCATAACAATACGATACAAAATGTAATATCTAAATGATGAAAATAAGATTATAAAAAAGGAAAGATAACAGATGATTCAGTTAAAATCAAACCATTGAAAATCGAACTTTAAAGTAGGCTTTATTAAAAATCTTATTGAAAAAATTTACTGGAAAAAATTTGATAAGGAAAAGAGAGTGCTCAACACCAAAATTAATGAAACTGATAGCCAATCTTGTCAAACCAAATTTTTCATTTAACAATAAGTTAAAAAAAAAAAAAAAAAAACTAATTTTATAGAATATGATAGAATAAGCTTACTTAATCCAATTTTTGTATAAAAAACTAAATTTGTTACCTTAGATTTAACCAAAGTTAACTACGGTCAACTAACTCTAGGAAACATTTTGTTTAATGATCAAATTTTGGGTTTGATTTGACATTTATCAAAGTTCGAGATTATCTACATTTCTTCCATTATTTTATAATTTAACTAATAAAAAATGGTTAATCACAGCGGGGACCACGAGGCAGCCACCAATAATGCTTTCCACACGTAAAAAATATGGCTTTTACTGCATTGTTAAATTTTTCCACATTATATCTGCCGTCGAGAATACGGACATATCAAGAAAGAGTGTTGGAGACTAACAATAGCCCACATGCATTCAACATTTAACTAATAAATTCAATAGTTGGTAAGTCGGTGCGAAGACCATTTATTCTGGTGGGACTGGGAGTGGTGGCCCAATGAAGCACATGCTCCTCCTCATAGAACAAGTAGCATAACTGTAATGTGAATAGCTTGTCTTGTTTTTTAATGCCACGTAACGAATCTCATGTTTTTTTGGTTGTTCTCTCTCTATTCTTTCGTATATCTGGAGAGTCAACAGATAAAAGTTAGACTGTTTATTTTAGGTTCGGATTCTAAATTATTAATATATATATATTTTTTAATTACTAATCCAAGATACTACCGAAACCATTGGAATGAAATACTGATGAGACGATCTGGGAGAACTACTGTCATACAGGGAAGTATCGACCAACACGAATGTAAGGAAGCAGTCCACGAGAGAATGAGGGGCTTGCCACATAAATTAATAAAATAATATTATTATTGGGTATAGAATTCGTGTCCATAAAAGCATGAGACTGTAGCGTTTACGAAAGAACCCAATGGCCAGCTGCCAGCATTTGTTTAAGGTTTGTTAGAATCATTTATGTTTCACATAATCTTTGGTATTTGTTTAAGGTTTGTTGCCAATCCATCCAAAATGAACAATGAAACATTTTTGGAAAATTGCCAGGTTTTTTTTTTAAAAAAATAAAAAATAAAAAATAAAAAATAAAATAAGTTTGCAGCTACTGGCTTCTACTGGCATAACATGTGAGGCAATTTTTCTTTCTTACTAGACAGACTGATTTTATTCAAATTAGATTGACTTTTAAGAGCCATTAATTATGTAGAAGCAGTAGCTGATTATACAAAAGTAAATTTAATTATTTAACACCTCATAACTAAGATTTATAATTACTGTGCTTGGAAAAGCTTCAAAAAACAATTTCCTAATGTTCTTAATTTTATGACAATTTGCAGCGTTGTTTGTGTTAATTTGGTTTGGCTGCCACCCTGAAGTGGAGTGCAAGCCCGTTCTTGTCTGAGTTGCTCGTTTGTCTGCGGACTAATTAGCAAAACCTTTTCTTGATGTCGCAGAACCTAAGAAAGTTAATATTCTGTGAAGTTACTGTAGTTCTGTGTTGGAGGTATAGGCTAGATTTAGGAAGTCATTTTACGAATTCTTGGTGGAGAGAATCACATTTTTTTTCTTTTTTTCACTTAGCGAAATGTGTCTTTTTGTGGAGAATATACTACAAGATAAAATAGCAATGCTAGACATCTTACCTATAATGTGACAATAAATGAATGAATATACTTTTAAAGTTAAATAAATAAACATTAACAGGTATATATCTACCCATCGTGATATCATGAGCTAAAGTCATGGTCTAAGATTGAAAATTACATTATGATAGAATTCATAGGATATGTATAGTTTATATATAAATCAATGTTTCAGAATTCGACCAAGTAGGTCAAGACGAGTACTCTCAGATTGTTACGCTACCGTTTCAAGAACCCTTAGATCGGGGGTCTTATTCGAGCCAGGCAAGTATTCAGCCCAACTTGTTCATGTTTTTATTTATTTATTTATTTTTTTTTTTATCTATGACATCAAAACGACATTATTTTGGTGTGCTGAAAACAATGTATTTTTTTTTAAATTAACCCAAAATAGTGTCATTTTGAGCACATTAAAACTATGCTATTTTGGTGTACAGAAGACAAAAATATAAAAGAGGGTTAGTTTCATTTCTTCAGTTTTTCGCACTTCTCCAAAACCCTTATTTTCAATCTTTTTTTAAATGATTCTCTTTTGCTCGCCGATCTACCATGTCATCGTTGATGTGTTGTCACTGTCACCATTCTAGTGATTTTTTTTTTTAATTTAGATTTTTTTTTTGCTTTTAACACTTTTTTTTTTCAAATAAATTTGTTTTGAACACAAATTTGTAAGCACTAAAAATTTATATTTCATTGTGTTAATTCTTTAAATTTATCGTGTCATTGCTATTTTTAAGAACGAAAATCTAAACCATATATCAGAGTCTCATCTTAGCTGGTCCTGACAGTGTTTTGCTCTGATATTAGTAATAAAAAAAAAAAGGTGTAAATGTATTAACTATTTGAGTTTTGAGGGTTTTTTTTTTTTTATAAAAAAAAAAAAAAAAAAAAGAGTTTTGAGCTTTTTGAGTGGCAAAAGTTTATCAGTTTTTTCTTTGAGTTTTGAGGTTTTTGAGTGGCTAAAATTTATCAATTTTTGTTTTCTTCTTTTAAGAATAAAGATTATTAACTTTTAGAACTTTAAAATTGTAATTTAAATTCTTAAGTTATATCTTTGTTATTAAGAGGAGATCAGGGACTAAAACACAAAAGCCAACTCATTTATTGTGGTGCCTTTTCTAAAAAGTTGGCATGTTGGTATTATTTTGTCTGTTGAGCTTGGGCGTACTCTTCAAAATGATTTTTATTTTTTTCGTCCAAAAATATTCAACGATCTTTCTAGAATCAACACATACCCCCCATTTTTTATGTGCAAAATTTCTACCTGTACCGATGAAGACGTTAAATTGATAATCTCCCAATAATGATGGGTTCTTGTGGGACTAAAGTTGAGGCCATTTCTATTCCCAATTGATCTCATAATTATTTACGGATACCATTTAACAAATTTTTGACACAATATTGTTTTTTTTATATTATTTGGATTTGAATGTACAAAGTATATATTTTATTCATATCATTAAAAATATATATTATGTAACTCAAAAAATTAATATAATTATAATATAATGATCAACCAAAATAATTGATGAATATTTTAGATGATATTGTGAGTAATATGATAAAAATAAATTACTTATCGCTTCATCTCAATTTATTCTTAAATTACATAATATTATTGACTGCTAAATTATCTATTTTGATTTGCATAACAATTTTTCTTAGACCCTCACATCTCAAATTTTAAAGACTTTAGGGACAAATTGAGATGCGAGGGTATTGGCCATTGAAAGTTAAAAATTATAAGTGTAAATTTTTATGTATTTCAAAATTACATATGAAACCCTACTACAGTCGGTGTTGATAATGTCTAGAATTGACAACTCGCCACAGTTAAATACTTGTTACTTTTGTTAATAATGTCTCTTACAATTTGTGTTAAATCTTAAAAGTTATTTGTTTTTTCTTTTTCTAATTAACACTTAATAAATTGAAATTTGATCTCTTAAATTGTTTATTTGATTTTTTTAATAATCAAACCAAGAAAAAGTGTAAAAAGTACTTGCAGAATTGAAGTTTCGTAAACAATAATTTTTTATAATAATTTTCAGTTCTTTTCGTTTTTCAAAAGAAGACAAGAAACTTCTAGGAAACCGTTATCCTCCATTGCCCAATATTTTAAGCTTCTAAGAAAAATGGCTGGACAAAATATGCGGTTGGTAGTTGTTGGGATAAATCTACAGTGTGCTTGCCTTGGATAGTATTTTGAGGAAAAACAAGGTATAAGGTTGTTTGTTTGATGAAAAATATTACTTTCATATTGAAGTTATTAATTATAAGAACCAATTACATGAGAAACCCCTAAGGGATGGTTTTAATCAAATTAAAACATATTTTATCGTTTTATTACCAGATACCCCCACTACGTTAATCAAATTCCATTAAATGTAACCATTGATCATGATTTTTTTTTTTATATTTCTTTAAAAAATGAAAATTTTAAAAATATCATTTCAAAATCAAAAAACAAATTGAAAAAGAAAATTTTAAAAAGAATTATTTTTTTACGGAATGGAGATTCAGTCTCCACCATCCATCATTAATAACCTAAATTAATCAGCAACCCATCTTGATCATCAACTGATCATCATCCTTAACCAACCATCATAGATGTTAACCCCATCATCATTATCATGAACCCATAATCATTTATCAACCCAACACCATCATCATTCAGAATTTTAATATATATATATATATATATATATTTTTTTTAAGATAATTGAGGGACTTGAGCTTACCTGTCATACCTTAACCTTGAAGGTCAAGACAATAACTAACATACTATTAAATAACTTTTAAAAATCCAAGAAAATGTATTTAAAAATAAATATAACCATTAATGTTCATAAAACAAAATAAATAAGTTTTTATGAATATTCAAATGATATATAGTGACAGAACCCGCCCCAGATTCCTACTAATGAATCTGACGGTCTACCGGATACCCCATGAGACCCTTCTGAAGCCTATCTACTAAGGCCCAAAAAGGACGAACCCGTAGCTACTAACTATCTCTGAGGCCTTGGCCTGAAATTTATCTGTTAAATCATAAATAAATAAATAAATATTTGAAACATGCAACTATAAATAAAATGCTAAAAAAATTTGTTCATAAATCTGACAACCATGCAAATATTTAATTGCTATCTGAAATCAAATGAATGTACTGCATCGACAATCGAAACCCACCTAAACTGCGCGGCGTGCTTCGGTACCTAGAATCACCTACACCTGCACCTGGGGAGGATTTTAAATACAAAACATAAAATAAAGAATGAGCTAACGCTCAGTGAGTGCGATATATTAATAAAATTTTCCTCCCAAAAATAGATTTAGAAAATGCTTCATGTAAAATACATTTTATTTCTAAAAGCTGAGGTTTCATAAAATTCTATTTTTCATCTGAGAAGCTTTTCTGAAAAAAAAAATATATATATATAGGTCATATTTCTAAATCCATTTCTTTTTAAAATCATACTATCAAAGGTATGCTAACTATATCTAATCCCACAAGTAAGCTAAAAACCACAGAGGTGGTCGGACCATCTTCGCTCAGTGTGGGGGGTCACGTGGCACTAATGTTAGAGTCGTCCACCGTGACAAGCTGCTAAAAAAAACCCCGTTTACACTCGTGGCAAAACTATCATCGCTCACCGTATTCGAGAAATATCCCACTAATGTAGAGGGCGATAGACTCTGATAGACTCAATCCCCCAAAAGTCAGCTGGACTCGCCTTCCCAATACTATGCCATACACTGTGAAGTATACTGGCCGGATCTAAATCTGAAAGGTCACTACCATGCTCGGGCTGTAAATAAAAACTATTTTTCTTTTTTATACTAAAAATAATTAAGCATACCATTTATTAAAATGAACTATTTAATAAGGCTTCTAAAATTAATATCTCAAATATTGATGATAAACTGAGAAACGGAAAAGCACTGCATAATATAAATCACACTCACTGCTTGCTTCCTAAAATTGGATCTACCTTGGCGACCTCGACCAACGACACAGTGAGCTTCAGAACCTGCTGCTCCACCCTTCTCAGCTCGAGCTACTCATGCGAGCTCCAGCTCCAACTTGCACTCAGTTTCAGCTCGCAGCTCTAGCCAACTCGTTCTCAGCTCTAGCTCCCAACTCAGCTCCTCCAACTCCAGCTCTTCTAGCTCTAACTCGCAGATCTAGCTTGTAACACCCCTTACCCCGATTTCCCGTCGGAGCGAGATTCGAGGCGAAAGGCGTTACGGTTCCGAACTGAAAATTCATTTATTCATTTATTTGAAAATTTTTCTATTAAAAGAAATAAAATCACCACTAAAAGTTTTACGATATTGAAAAACTAAACTTTAATATTATTCTTTCATTTATAATTTTTCGCAAATCCGACAAAGTCTCATCTGTTTTTCTGAAAATCCAAAATTTAACCTGTAAAGAAAATAATAACACTTCTATAAAATTTAATTCTCAACTTCAATTTGGACCTCCCGTCCGATTTCAAAAATCACTTCAACACGCAACTAATTAAAATCAATATTTAATCAAAATTCAAAATCCATCATCATGAGTTTTACCCTACATATTTATCAAATAATATACCTAATTTACAAATTATTTTAAAACTTTAATACAAATTATACTTTACAGATGTTTAAATTTAAAACTTATACACCTACATACACATACATGATGGTACCCATACATATATACACATAATGTAAAATGAATATTACTAAAAAATTTATAACGGGATGTGACTCGTAGATCATCTGCAGGGGTTTTGTCTTCGTCTCGGTAACAAGCCCAATTCAATTACCTGCGCGTGGTGAATCCAATGCGCTAAGTATTTCTACTTAATGGGTGTACACTTAATTTAAAAATCATAAAACTTCATTTTCTCATAATATAATCTCAACAAAACATTTCAACAATAAGTGAGAGTTCAGAAGAAAACACAAGTCATAAAGTGCATAAAATATTGTTCAAATATGACTTTATAAAATTCAGTTTTTCTCAGTTTCAAATAAATATCATATAACACATTAATAATCTATTGACTGATAAATAGATATAAATATAAAATTTCTTTTGACGAGATTTTGAAACAATTTTTCAACCAGTATTTTTCGTTACTAAACTTCATAATTGTATTAATTTACTAATAAATACACATACAAAGTATATACAGTTTATTATTAAACATATCAATTATATTTGTAAAAATTCTATTACATATCACTATGAAAACACTTTACTATTTATTATACACATCAATTACACAATAATTGTTTTTTCATCTATTTACACATAATTTCACATATTCAACATATAAAATTTGTTGTTGAACGTAGCAATCCGATATTACATATATATATTCTTTTTAAACTTTCATAATAAATCCTAATGTAATTACTTTATAAACAGTTTCAAATATCTAAATTATATACTTAATATACAGATTATTTCTTATTAAACCTATCAATTCGATTTGTAAGAATTTATTACAAATCCTGATGAAATTATATTACTAACAATTATACTTATTAAATACTTAGTAATCATTTTTCATATATATATTTCTAACATATCTATATATATATATTTTTTTTAATAAAACACCATTGCATTTAATAATTTTCGTTTCTCAAAATTTCAATCACAATTAATCTGTTACACAATTTCAAACTTTTATCAATTTTGCTAATTACCCTTTTATTAACAATTTCGAATGTAAAACATATAAAATTCTTTATATCCCTTTACAACTTACACAACTTTTCAATTAATATTATTAACGTCATTATCAAACTTTTTACCTAAAAGTTACTAATCGATTATCTCCTTACATAGATATGTACATAACTCATTTCTTTTCGATTTTTAAATAGATTATTTTCATAAATAATTTTTCCTTTTTCCCAAAACTTAAATCATAAATCTAGATTTCATAATCTTTTTAAATATTTATATTATAACATAATAAATTTCATTTTAATCATTTTTAATACTGTAACTTAACTTAAATTTTACAATAATGAAATCAAACGAAATACATGACGATCAGTTTTTTTTTTTTTTTCACAACCATATATAAATATATATTTTATCAAACTTGAATCAATATAAACTAAAATTCACATAAACTTTTTCAACATCCGTTGTCAATCACATTTACACTATTATCCTTTCAACTTAATTTTTTTTGATATCACAATCATAATTATATTTTTGAAAATAGCACGTTATCATCAATTAAAAACCAAATTACAATATACGAATTTCAACGATATATTCGTAATACATCAACTGATCATTTAAAAATTTTAACCAATCGTAAATTTTATGACATCACATCACTTAATAAATAAAATGCCAGTTTTCCTCATATCAAGTCTTACTTGTCACATCTAATTATAATACTGCTCTTTTCTCCCATATCATTTCTCTTTTCAACATATTTCACACATTTTACTTTATCAATTAACATTTATCAAACATATTTACGATTCTACCATTCTTCTTTAATTAGAGCCATTTATAAAATTCTATCACGATATCATGGATCGGTAATGGGTTTACTGGCATCAGCCAGACTAAATGGCAACCTCGGCAACGGCCGCTCGGTGTCTATCCACCGGGTCGCATATCACAATCTGTTTCCGTTTCAGGACCGGGCACTCGGTGTCTCTCAAAGTCCATTATACAACGTCTGTGATCAATCGTAACGGTGTAATACTGCTAAAAATCACCCTATTGGCTAGCCAACTACCAATCCCCACCTACCGGTGATTAGATTTATGCGGGCCCTTATAATTTATTTATTAATCACTAAAAATCTTCACATATATATACAACTTTTATCTTTTAACAAAAATTTCATTTAAACACCAATAAACACAATTATATATTCAATTAATCCATCAACTCTTGTTTACAGAATATTCATACATTTATTCCGACATATATTTTCGGTCAAGGTACTCAACTTGTTCATTTCTTATTGTTTCCTTGCGTTTTCTTTTTCGTTTACGTTCAAAATTCAGTCAGATCATATTTAAACAATCTTTCAGAATAATTTATCAAAATAATTTTACGCACTTCAAAACTCAACAAAATTTAAATCTCATATATATATATATATATATATATATATATATATATACTAAAATCTATTATTCAATTTTCCTTGCATCACCTCTCATGGCCACTGTAAATGACCATTTTGCCTCTAACTTCAGAATTAACATTTTTTAATAAAACACTTTTTCTTTTTCTTTATCACAAATTAGTTCCAAGAAATATATTTTATCTATTTAGTTTTTATTATTAGTATTTATTTATTTATATTTCTTTTCACTTCGATTCATTTATTTATATATTTTAGACCCATCCATCATCTAAACATAATTCGAATAATATGCATATGGTATAAAATGATAAAATTACCCCTAGAATACGCTATACATCAATTTCTACCATAAGGTATCTTATTTCCGAATTTGTTGTTCGAATCCGTTTTTCATAAAATAAACTTATCTAGGAACATACAATTAATATCTAAAACCACTTAACATCTTAAATAAATAACAAAAACAAGTTTCAAGAGATTCATATAATTGATTCAAAACTAATAAAATTAAAAGTTTCAGAATAAGTATACACCAACCTATTTGGACTTTCCAATAGCTTTCCACTCACCCAATAAGAGATTTTCAGGCCTCTCAAACTTTCCCTAAGGCCTCTGAAATTAAATCCTCACTTAGGATTTCAAAATAAACAAAAATAAACAATAATATCAACTTAATAGATCAAGTTACTAAAATAATTTCAAATACATGTTTATTGATGTATTTATCACATTTTTAAACACAATCCATCATAAAATCACACACTCATACCCATTTATTTTATTTAATCTCATCAGACCCGAAATTAAACTTGACAAATAGATGGGTTTTTTGAAATTTTGAGCTTAGAAATAGGTAGATCATGAAAAAATTGCAAGATTAAAGAAAAATTGCAAGATTAAAGGAATTAATTAAAAATAAAACAAAACAAAATGAAAACAAATGGAAGAAGACTCACGGCAGCAGAGGAGAAGCAGAGTCGGCAGGGTTGGAGCAGAAAACAGAGGCTGAAAAATCTGGAACTCTCGGGTTTTATAATAATCAACTTTTTAAAATTACGCTTTTGCCCCAAAATTTTTGATATTTATAAATTGACCCCAAAACTTTTTTATTTTCTGCACTTACACCCCTACTCACATACTAACATCCCATTGGACATTCTTGCTATCACATCATCTCACTAACTCATTCAAACTTATTCATAACTTTATTTTATTCAAAAATAATTAATTTATTTTAATGAAAACTAATAATAATAATAATAATACTAATAATTATATAATAAATCATTTATTTTCATTAAATTCAAATTTATTTCCATTTAATAAATTACTTATGAAATCAACGAATATAAATCGGACGAAAATAATCATCGGGGCGTTACATAGCTCGTATTCAGCTCCTCCAACTCTAGCTCCAGCTCACATCAACTCCTCCAGTTGTAGCTCCAACTCACATCAACTTCTTCAGCTCTAGCTCCAGCTCGCATAAACTCCTCCAGTTGTAGCGAGCTCTCAGCTCCTCTACGTGAGCTCCCAACTCACTCACGCTAGCTCTCACTTTCTCTCTTCCTTCTCTTTTTTTTTCTCTCTCTCTCCTCACTCTGTCTTTTCTCTCTCCCTTCAAACATGATGATAAGATATAGGTTTTATGGCTTCTTGGTACATTGTCAGACTTATGAAAACTTTTAAAACCTCGTTATCAAACTTCGCTCCAAGTGGTGTAATCACAACAGATTTGGTTAAGGGAAATATTTTGAATGAGGAGATGCAAAGAAAAATACAGGGTATTACTTTATAGTTAGAAGTTCTTACTACTAAAAAGAGAAGGAAAGTAAAAGTAGGGGTCCAAAGAATAGAACTCAGCATAGAAGTAAGTCTAACAAGTTTACAAATTTTGAGTGTTATTATTGTCACAAAAAAAAGGCACATCAAGAAACATTATAATAGTTAAAAAAGGAAAACAAGAATGATACAGGCAAGGAAAAGAAGAATGAATATGACAACAGTGGTGATAAAGTTGCTACTATTTCTTAGGAAAACTTTACAATAGTGGTGATAAAGTTGCTACTACTTCTCAGGAAGACTTTCTTCATGTTTATGATGAAGATTCAATAAATTTTGTTTACCATGAGACTAGTTAGGTAACTGACAGTAGTGCTTCCGTTCACATTATATCTTGAGAGGATTTCTTTACATCTTATACATGAGGTGATTTTGAAACTGTAAAGATGGAAAATGATGGCTTGATAAACATTGTTAGCATGGGAGATGTGTGCTTGAAGATGACTAATGGTACAAGGTTAATTTTGAAAAATTTTAAACATATACCTAACATTCATGTGAATATTATTTTCACAAGTAAACTTGATGATGAGGGGTACTGTAACATATTTTGTGATGGCTAGTGAAAGCTTACTAAGGGTGTCATGATTGTGGCTGGAGATAAGAAATGTTTCACATTTTATTTAATACAGGCAAAAGTTCCCAAAGGCATTATCAATGTAGTAGATGATGAAAACAAAGTAAAATTATAGCACTAGAGGCTTAGACACATTAGTGAGAAAGGTTTGACAGTTCTAATAAAGAGAAACCTTTTGTCCGATATGAAAAATGCATCTTTGAAGAAATGTAGTCACTGTTTAGTAGGGAAGCAAAATAAAGTTAGTTTTCATAATTCCCCAACTAAAAGAAAGTCAAGTATATTTGATGTGGTACACTCAGATGTTTGTGGAACCTTGGGTGGATCTTTCTAATTTGTGACATTCATAGATGATCATTCGAGAAAAATATGGATTTACACATTAAAGACAAAAGATCAAGTATTGGATTAGTTCAAACAATTTGAAGCTTTGGTTGAAAGACAAATCGGAAAGAAATTTAGATACATCCGAACAGATAATGAGAGAGAGTATACAGGTCCGTTTGATAAATGTTATAGGCAACATGGTAGATGACATCAAAAGACACTTCTCAAAACTCCTCAGTTGAATGGTTTGGTTAAGAGAATGAATAGAACATTTATAGAAATGGTGACATGTTTGCTTTTATATACGTAGTTGTCAAGATCCTTCTGGGGTGAGGACCTAAGAACTACTGTTCATATTCTTAATCTGACACCGTGTGTTCCCTTACAGTTTGATGTACCAGATAAGGTTTAGACCTGTAAAGACATTTCCTATGATCATTTGTGTGTCTTTGAATGCAAAATATTTGTGTATGTTCCTAAATGAGAGGTCTAAACTTGATGTGAAGACTCGATAGTGTGTATTCATTAACTATGGTTTGGATGAGTTCGGATACAAGTCCTATGACCTAGTTGAAAAGAAATTTGTAAGAAGCAGAGATGCAGTGTCTATGGAGAATCAAACTACACAGGATATCGAAAAGACTATAAAGCTCACATCATAGGATAGTAATGATCTGATTGATTTGGATAAAGCTCCTACAAAAGACTTGTCAACCCATGTTAAAGATAACATTAAGAATAACCAGTAGAGTATAACTGATATAGGCAGTCCCTTATAGGTTGGCAATGATGATGTTGAAACTAATGACCAATTATCAACACTTAACATTCCCTCACAAGTTCCACTTAAAAGATTTATCAGAGATCGACATGCTTCTACATAGTATTCTATAGATGAGTGTATATTATTAGCTAATAGGGGAGAACCTGAGTGTTATGTAGAAGCCATGGAAGATGAACACAATAAAAAATGGTTTGAGGCTATGCAAGATGAGATGAAGTTTGTATATAAAAATCACACCTATCAACTAGTAAATTTGCTTAATGACAAGAGAGCTCTGAAAAATAAATAAGTATATAGGGTAAAACATGATGAAATTACTTCTTAGCCACGGTACAAAGTTAGATTGGTTGTTAAGGGATTCAGTCAAATGAGAGGTATTGATTTTGATGAGATATTTTCTCTAATGGTAAAAATATCATCCATTCGTGTTATGCTTGGCTTAGTTACTAGCCGTCTTAACCTAGAAATTGAACAGATGGATATGAAAACAGGTTTCCTTCATGGTGACTTGGAGGAAGAAATTTATATAGAGCAACCAGAGCGTTTCAGAGTGAAAGGAAAAGAGGAGTATATGTGCAAGCTAAAGAAAAACTTCTATGGCTTAAAATAAGCACCAAGACAGTGGTATAGAAAGTTTGAGTCTATTATGAACGAGCAAGACTACAGAAAGATAACTTCTAACCATTGTGTATTTGTTTAAAAATTTTTTGATAATGATTTTGTTATTTTATTGCTATATATTGATGACATATTGAGAGTTGGTAGAAATACTTTAAGAATTAGTAGGTTAAAGATGCAGTTGAGTCAATCTTTTGCTATGAAATACTTGGGGCCAACAAAACAAATTCTTGGTATAACAATTCATTGTGAGAGAAATACCAACAAGCTATACTTGTCACAGGAGAAAAATATTGAAAAATTACTTCAAAGGTTTAACACAAAGAAATCTAAAGTGGTTAGTTCTCCTTTTGCTACACATTTCAAGTTAAGTACTGAGCAGCATCATTCTATAGATGAAGAGAAGAATGACATGAAAAGGGTTCCATATGTTTCGACAGTAAAGAGCTTGATGTATGCAATAGTATGTGTTAGACGAGACATAGCTCATACAGTTGGTGTTGTCAGCTGATTTATATCTAATCCTAGAAGGGAGTATTGGAATATAATTAAGTGGATTATGAGATATCTATGAGGTGCTTCCAATTTAAAGCTTGGATTTGGAAACGACAAGCCATTGCAATTGGCTATATAAATGCAAACATGGCTAGAGATGTGGATACTTGAAAATCCACTTTTGGCTATTTGATTACTTTTGCAGGTAGAGCTATAACTTGACAATTAAAATTGCAAAAGTGTGTTACACTTTCCACCATAGAGGCAGAGTTTATTGTAGCAACAGAAGCTTGGAAGTAGTTATGGATAAAAGAAGTTTATAGGAGAACTTGGCTTTAAACATCAAACCAATATGTTATTTTATGAAATTCAAAGTATCATTCATCTTGGTAAGAACTCTACTTTCCATGTAAGATCGAAACATATTGATGTGAGATACCATTAGGTCAGAGATGTTTTCAATGATAAGCTGTTGAAAATTGAAAAGGTTCACACTATAATGGTTCATATATGTTAACAAAGGCTTTACCGATGGAGAAGCTTGAAGTTTATCGGTTGATTACAGGGATGACAAATCCCTTCATATAATCGAAAAAGGGAAGATTTGTTGAGTTAGGTTCCCTTTTATATAGACATAACCCATGAAATTGGTTCATTTGTTTAAAATGGATAATAGGCCTATTAGGGTTTTTTTTTTTTTTTTGGGTAGTATAAAATCTCTAATTTTCTCATTAGGATGTGATAAGAGTGTGAAAAATAAAACAGAGAGGCAACAGCCGTGTAGAGAGATTTTGCTACTAGAAAATCAAGAAAAAGAAAGAGAGACAATAGCTAGAGTGTTTTGCCTGCCAGAAAATTAAGAAAAAGAGAGAGGCAGCAGCTGGAGAGTTCTACTTTCCAAAAAATTAAGAAAAAGAGAGAGGAAGAGAAAGAGAAGAGAAAGGTCGAGAAATTTAAGAAGAAAAAGGGTGAAAATAGCATAGAAACACCTTGTACAACTTTTTTGTAACTATCTTTTCTCCTTCGTGTACCATCCGATCGAGTTGTTTTTTTATGAGTAAGTTAAGCACTCGTAATTCTTTAGGTTGTATGGTTTGATCCTAGATCAAACATCTCTATGGTGAGTTTGATCGTTTAAACAGTACTGGTTAAAAAGACAGAGTCTGAACAGTGCAGTCTTGATCGAATGGCTCAAACTCCTTCATCTGCTACTTAATTAAGCTCAAATTTGGATAGTAGTTTCATGAGACATCGATCTTCATTCTCCATTGTGTGATTTCTGATTTGAATACTCTCTAAAGAGATGCACTGTCAAAATATTAGCCTTGAGTTTGATTCCTTAGACTCTTTCCTCTTATTTGATATCAAATTGTAATTATTATTAAGAATTGAATTTCTTAATGATGTTGCTATGTTAAATCCCTTGATAGAGTTAAGGAATAGTTATAGACTCATAATTTGATTCATGGTGAAATTGTTTTTTAGTGAACTATAGTCTCATGATTTTTACTTCTCAAATTAGAAAAGTTTTCCACGTTAAAAATTAGATTGTGTTTTTGTGCATGTGTAGATTACTTGATTGATTGATTGATTGCTATATATAATTATTGTGAGATTGTGTTATATTTAATTGGTTCCTATTACGTTCACACACAATCAGAGAAAATTTATTTATTATTTATTCCATTGTTACGCTTTCTTTCAGTTGAAAACGAAGAATTTGGAAAAAAAAAACCCTAATCATTGGGACTTTTTTGGTGCAATTTGAAGGTTTTGTTGATTAAAATACATATCTCCATCTCCACATGGAGATAGTGATGAACAGTTGGTGGAGATCCTATATCTGATTGAATCTTCACCATTCTATTAGGATTTGTGTCATAAGAGCTTGTAACCTAGTAATTGAGTGATACCCATTGAAAATAGTTTGTTTAGGGTATAAAATGATTTCGAATTAAATGAAGTTAAAAACAATTTTCATATTTGAAATATGGTTTTTTTTTGGCAATTTCCACTAAGAAGAATCATAGAAGAGTCCACGTTTCTATCATTCTTTCTCTTTTTTCAACGTATTGTAATTTTTGTGGTGCCATAAAACTTCCCAAAGCCTGAATATTTTCGAAATTAAATTCTTGTAAGGTTAAACTCTTGGATTTATAGCATAAACTGCATCACCTTTTCTATTCCTCTTAAGATATTCTTCATTGTTAATACAACATCCACGTTAACGTGTAATAAATGTCTTATCCACCAAAAAAAAAAAGAACAAAATAGAGCAATCCCCTAAACAGTAACAAGAGGGTAGAGCCATTGATAAAAGGGATATTATGAAAAACCCCCCAGAAAAGTTATATAATAAAAAACGAACCCTGATTTTTTTTTTATTAGATGAACCGCCCCCCACCGTTAGAAATCCATACAAAAAGTTAAAATTTTCTGTCCAAAATTGTTAAAAGTCTAAAATGCCCTCAGTTGACAGGTTGATGAGACAAATCAGCTGTAGAACACTTTTAAACCAATATAAAGACCAATATACCCCTATACACTACTGGAAAAATAAATGAAACAAAAAACTAAGATGTCATTTAAAATGTAACCGTTGCATAACAACTCCAACATCACACCACCTTTATAAATATGTTTCCAAAAAAAAAAAAAACAACATAAACCTGTCATTAAAACAAAATACACCTAATAAACTACTCCTTTTAGAGCATAATCATCATCACACCACTTATATAAATTTGTTTTCTAAAAAAAAAAAAAAACCTTCATAAACCTATCCTTGATGCAAAATAAAGTTTTATAAATAGGTGTATTTTGAAGCAAAATGCATCTAAAATCTTTCAAAAAAACGATGCAAGCAACACAAGCAATTCTTTATTTCACCAACGCAACAATATAAGCAACACAAGAAATGGAAGAATTCTCAAGTTCATCAAGCAACATTAATGGTGTAATGCTAAAGTTCAAAAATAAAAAATGCTATTGTGGAAGGAAGGCAGCAGTGAGAATTTCAGAGTCAACAAACAATCCAAACAAACTCTATTTCACATGTGATACTAGGCAGTGTCATTTCTACTCATTTTGGGAGCCGGATGCTCATAATTGAACTTAGAAGACATGCTGCAAAGGGCTGAGCAAAATCCTAGATCCAAGTTTATGGAAGATGAGATCAAAGCGATAAATGCAAAAATTCAGAACCTTGAAGCTGTACATGCAAAAGTGCAAAATATGAAACCCTAAATTGTAGAATGCAGAACTTGGAAGCTATACAAAGTGGGTTAAGGTTTATGATGTTGATAAACATGATGTTTTTTGGCATTTCTATGGCAGTGTTTGTACTAGTTGTTATGAAAATGTAATGAAAAGAAAATGCAATGAACATGGTAGTGTTTGAACAAGTACTGTGATGTTATATAGTTATATCCAACAACAAAAGCAACATGAACTTAAATTCATTTTGTGCCCAACAAAAGCAGTATGATGAGATATGATGATTGAGGCCGGTTATGAATGACATAAACATCATACCCTACTTCAAAAGAATTGCAGCCTAAGTTTCATAGCAACAATAGTATGCTAGCTCAAAAAGTACTCCAAAAAGTAAGAAACTTTATCAAAAAAAAAAAAAAACCTAGAAGCCTTTACACCAAAATATCTACTCAAAGCTATTACTGAGATGTCAATTAAAGTCCACTGTGACTTGAGATTGTGTGATGGTCTGTTACTGTGACGATGATCCCTCTTCGATTCTCTGTATATGATATAAAATTAAATTGAAATTAGTCATGAGAAAATAAATAAATAGGAATGAAAATGAGTTATATCCCTAAAATAAACCTGTTTCTTTGATGGTGCTGCATTTTTGCTAGTATGTTGTGATGATGGTTCCTCATCGGTTTTCTATAAATGACATAAAACGAAATTGAAATTAGTCATGAGAAAAGTAAATAAACAAGAATGAAATTCGATTAAAAAATAAATCTTTTTCTTTGATTTCTTGTTAGTATGTTATAATTTTGGACCTTTACAAGTCCTTTTGTTGTGACCAGTCCCTCCACAAATGTTTCAACTGATATTAGCCCCTCATTTTTGCTTTCATTTCTCCCTTTCTTCTCTTATGCATTGAACCTTTAGCCTACCAGGGAGCCTCTTCACATGTGGTGGAATGAGGGGTCCAATTGTAATTGTTGGCCAAGTGCATATATTTAGAATTGGATGAATGATCCCCTTTATAAGTCTTGGAGAATGCAGCGCGAGACAACATAGGGTGCACAAATTGAGAAAGGTTTTCCGTCAGTGAGTTTGTGTTGCAATAGTCACCTGCATTTGTAAAAAAAAAAAAATTAAAAGAATGTTATATGAAAATATTTATCGAAAAACCAAAAAATAAGAAAAGTAAGGTAGTTAAATCACCTATGGCTGATAGTGCATGACTGCATGGGATGCCACTCACTTGCCATAATCCACACTCACACCTAGAATCTACTAGATGGACTATGTATGTCCTTGTGTCATCCTCAATTTCATACTCTCCCATGCTAGCCTTCAACACTAAAAATGACCTACTGTCATGATTTTGCTTCGTAACTCTAGAATAGACAGTGGGAGCTACTTCAGATTTCCATTTACCATACTCTTCCTTCCTATTATGAAATTTTTCATTATTATCCTCCTTATATGCTCCAATAAACTGAGGTAGGTTTTTGCCCTATGATCTCCCAAAAGGCAATTGAAGGACTTAGTCATGTTGTTTGTTACGTGGTCACATTTGATTCACTGATAAAATTTTGTACCTTGACCACTATTCAACCTCAATGGTCTCCGACCATTTCCTAGCATCCATGTTCACCTTTCCAATTTCATCCATTGCAGTTTGAAAATCAGGCAGACAACTACTTCTACTAGCCTTCCAAAACAAGTTCTTCAACATTTGACTTGAATACTCTTTCCTGAAGTTGGCATATATATGTCTAGCATAGAACCTGCAACGTTAACCACCAATTAGTGAATGTAAGTTTTTTTGAAAATGAACACATAATATAATAATTAATGAATTTATTACTTGTGACTGGCTTGAGGCCAATATTTTTCCATCGCATTTATCACTTCTTTCTTCCTATCACTTATGAAACATATAGGCTAATCAGATGGATATTCCAAGAACCACTTTAGGTTATCCATAAACCAACACCAACTCGCCTCACATTCACCCTTACAAATGCATACAGCAAGAGAAAACAACACATTGTTGGCATCTAAAGCCACAGCTAACAATAAAACACCTTTGAAAGAATCATTTAAAAAACACTTATCAAGTCTTATAAATGGCCTATAACCTTCCAAGAACCTAATATTTTGAGCCTTAAAACTAAGTATGAATCTTTGAAAGGTTGGGTGGGGCTCTTGAAGCATTAAAGGCTACAGATCTTAGGTTTGTTTGTCTAACCATATATGCATACTTTCTAAGATGTTTGAAAGACTCTACATGATCTGTCTTGAATGTTGCCATAGCCATTTTCTTAGCAGCATACAACCTCTGCTTGTCCATATTGATATGATATCTCTCCCTTAAGATTTCATCTATTATTGTAATCTTAAAATTTGGATTAGACTTCACCAACTTCTCAAATTTTTGTGCAATCCATTTGGATTTAGCCTCATTGCTTATATAGGACCGCTGACATGTATGCACATTATTGTAAGTCTTAATCTCCATTGTCACCTTATCCCCCTTTATCACTCTAGCATAAATCCTCCATGGACAGTCTAATGCCATACACTGGTATGCTATTATATTCTTATCATTTTTCTCCCTATCAAGAGTAATCCTTTCTTGTATGGCATATTCCTTCAAGGTTGCTCTCAATGCATACACGAAGTCATGAGTTTGATCCATTGCAAACTCTATTTTAGCCTCTACTGCTTGCTCAAAGGGTCTGCCCGTTAGCAATTTAGTCATAGTAATGGCTGGATCTTCCTCCTTATCCTAATTGTAATAGACATCGTCATCATTTGACTTATAACCATCAAAATACTTGAGGGTATCTTCAAAATCAGCATGCTCACATGCACTCTCACTGTCCTTACCTTTACCTGCACACTCTTTGCCCCCAACAGTACCTGTACCCTTACTACCCCTAGCTTGACCTATAACCTGACTACTCGTAACCTGAACAACACCCATTCTGCCCTCAAGTTCTACCTGCAATTGATCTGCCCCTTCACTGTCACTTTCATCCTCACTGAAGTCAATACTAACCCCATCATCCCCACCATCATCTTCATAATCTTTACCCTCATTTTCATCATCCTCGCCTTCATTACCAACTTCTCCAAACACATTCTGTTCAAAATTAGCCCAATGCTTAATGACAATAGGATCATGCAACAAATGGGAATTGACACCACTAGTGTCGTCGACAGACCGCTCATGCATAATAAATACTATCCTCTTAATTCCATGCTCACTAAACTTATATCCAAGACACCTAACAACTTCATATCACCTTTAATGAGTAAAGTATCAATTTTCTATGGAATGATAACATAAACATCGTAATTGTTAGGGGGAAGATCTTTCTTCCTAGTCATCGCTACATGCATGGAATGCAATATTTCAATCATACTAAAATGATCTCTCTTACATACACCCAACTCCATTACATGCTCTTTAAAAAGAACAACCACCTCCAACTCGTTAATCATCTTTCCTATAAAAAGTAAAATGAACAAGTATAAATGAAAATGAAATGATAAGTAAATTAAATTTTCATACACTAACATACTTAGAATATTCACTGTCATCTCATAAAAAATACATGCATTCAAGTATAAACAAGTATTAGCAGTACACTAACATAATTACAATAAAAAATCAAAAATAAAACAAACAATAAAACTATCATGCAATAAAACAAACAATAAAACTAACTGTCGTGCAATAAAACTGTTAATCATTTACTATTATGACCTAAGAAACACATGCATTCAAGTATAAACATATATAAAACACAACAAAAGTATTGGCAGACCATTTCACTTCAATTATTTACTGTCATCATTAACACAGATTATTACATTGTCATCTCATAACATAATCAAATATATATATATATATATATGTAACATAAGGAAATCGTACATACAACACAAAACCAGTTCAGGATGATGCTTCAAATATTTTTAACATCAGCAAACATATTTAAACCCTAACGACACATCATTGACGGCAAGAAAACAAATGATAAATCAATTGTAGAACATCACATAACACGTTTAAACAAAACATGTACAACACAAAACTAGTACTTTATCATGTCTAATATATGTTAACATCACATAACACGTTTAAACAACAACAAAACAAACAATAAAACCATTGGCAGATAATGAACAAACATGCAAGATTATGTCCTTACTTATTTACCAGTTGCATGCATCATTTTTTCACAATAATTTGCTCAAACATGTTAACTCTTATGCATTTTGTTGTTATCGTGCTTCAAACAAAAAACCCCCAAATTTAACAAAACCCTAACTCGAATCCAAACCATAAAAACCCATTTTCAAATCCCGTTTTCATCAACAACCAACTTCATCCATTAGAAACATAAAAGAAAAGAAGAAAAACCAAAGCTTTTCAAGAAAACCTCACCTCGTCCGTTTTGCTCCCTTCAAGTTGTTTCCACACCTTTAACAGGTACCCACACCTTCTTTCTACTCTTCCACCACAGTCGATAGGCCCTCACCATCGTCTTTTTCGCTCGGTTTTCACTGGTTCATGGCGATGAGAGTTTTTGGCACGAAGGGTTGCAGAAAGGGGGTTGTTTAAGACATCCTTTGGAGTGACTAAGTTGGTCCTAAGTTTTTATTCACCCTATGTGGACAAGTATGTGGCTAACATTTTTTCACCATTTAAAAATCTTATTTCATTTATGAGATTACCAATTTACCCTTACAATTTAACACCGTTTAGGTTTTTCTGACGACAGGGGATGGTTCACCTAATAAAAAAATCGGGATCTGTTTCCTATTATTTCACTTTTTAGGGGGTTTTCATAATATCTCTTTATAAAATATCAAGATACATTGTTCTCCCCGTCTTGAAGAAAATTGTCATGCAGATCAAAATAGGCAATTTAGTACTTTTATTTTTATTTTTATTTTTTTTAAAAAAAAGGCAATTTAGTAATCAATAATATTACGTAATTCAAGAATCAATTGAGATGATATAATTAAGTAATTTATTTTTATCATATTACTCTTATTATTGTGTAAATTATACATCAATTATTTTGGTTGATAATTATACTAATTTTTGGGGTTACGCAACATGTTTTTTAATAATAATATAAAATATATATTACATCGAGAATTTGCTGAATAGTGAATAGTATCTACAATAATTGTGGGATCAGTTGGGAATAGAAATGGCCTCGAAGTAAGTCCCAGAAGAACCACCGTTCCATTTTAACGATTTAACATCTTAATAAGTAAAAGCAGAAATTTTGCGCATCAAAAGTGGGGGGTAGATGTAGATTCTCGATAGATATAATAATCACAGCATTGACTCTTTTTGGATGAAAAAAAATTATTTTTATTTCAAAAAATATATATATCGAAAACTGTACCTAAGCTCAACAGACAAAAAGTAATACCAACAAGCCAACTTTTTAGAAAAGGCCCCACGATAATTGAGTTGGCTTTTTGTTTTTTGTCCCTCTGCTCTCAATAACAAAGATATAGCTTAAGATTTTAAATTACAATTCTAAAGTTCTAAAAGTTAATAGACTTTATTCTCAATAGATAAAAATTGATAAACTCTAACCACTCAAAACTCAAATAGTTAATGCATTTATACTTTATATTCATAATAAAAATTTAAATTGAATCACACCACTATTATCATTATTATCAGATTATCTTATAATTATAAATAAAAAAAGCTCATATTTAATAAAAACTCAAAGTTCATAGACTATTAATAAATTCAATGACGGATCACCGGGCACCAAGTATTCATGATTAACAGCGCAAATTTTGCAAAGCCTAAATAAAAATCAACTTTTACGTTTATATATAAACTACACATATCCTATCAATTCTATCATAATGCAATTTCCCATCTTAGAGATAACAATTTTTATACCCTACCTTGATCCTAACCAATTATGTCACAATGAACGAACATATACACGGTTATGTTTGTTTAATTCACTTAAAAAATATATTCATTTATCTATTCTCACAGTATAGGTTAGAATAAAGGTGAAATAAAAAAGTGAGACGTCTAGTATTGCTCTTTTATCTTTTAGTATATTCTCCACAGAAAGAGGCATTTAACTGCAGGAAAAAAAATGTCTCCCCACCAAGAATTCCCAAAATGACGACATCATATCAAAACGAACTTCATACGTTGGCGACTCTTAATTTAGCACCTTAAACCCATAGGTAGGTCCTGCATTGCACTCTAGCTATCCATGTTTTAAAGAGAGTTCAGAAATCATGAGAACTAGAATATAAGAACAGTCATTCTCCATCACACCTAATTTCCCGTTATCTAACAATGCGTAATGAAACCATACAATCTTATAATGTAAATCTAAACAAGAACCAGGCAACCAAAAGTGTACAAGTCAATCCTACTTATATCATTTAAGACTCTCACCATTTACTCTCAAAAGCTTCTACGCCCTTCTCAATTTCGTAATATGTCCGTTACTTCCTAAATCTAGCCTATACCTCTAACAGCGCACTATAGTGACTTCACAATATATTAACTTTCTTTGGTTCTAAGACATCAAGAAAAGGTTTTGTTAGTATGCAGACGTTTAACAAGCAACACAGACAAGAACATGCTTGCACTCCACTTCAGGGTGGCAGCAAAACCAAATTAACACAAACAATGCTGCAAAGTGTCACAAGATTAAGAACATTAGGAAAATGTTTTTTGAAACTTTTCCAAGCACAATAATCATCAATCTTAAACAAATGCAAAAAGAATCTCCAATGTCGCCTTATTGGATTATAGGAGTCAATGACAAGACATGAAACTGCCTAAAAACAAATAAACAGCAATACAAACTTCCCATTCCAGAGAAGAGCCGCCACCCAAGTGCCAAAACAAGATCAAAGAGGACCTGGGAAAGTTCCGTTCTCCCTCTGCTCATTCCACCTATCAACCTGCAGCAATTTGAGCAGATACCAGAAAGGGAAAAGCAATTATTGTCTGCATTTCAATCTGTTATTCAAATTACTAGTACCACTAAAACAATCAGAAAACATACAAGAAAAATATTTCAGAAATAAATAAATGAAAGAAAAGGTCAAGGAATACAGATGACCAACTGAAGACATCGTTTTTTGGCCCTTACTTAAGTCAATCAATCTAATAACAGTTGAGGCCTACAACAATCATTAAATTGTTTCTAGATACGGAGATGATAATAACCATGAAATAAAAACAGAATTTATGTCACAACCTGGAATTGGACTTAAGTGGAGGAGAGTAGGTGAATGAATCCTAAACCTAAAATACAATTCTAATGGATCACAGATGGCCCAATCAGATCTTTTTCCATGCTTTCATATCCCATTAAGCTCTATGCTGTAGAAACTGTCTACAAATATGAAGATATGGGGCAGCATCCATGGCCCCAATTTTTTACACAAGATTTGACACAAATCCAAGACTATGTTTTATTATTATTGTTTTTGACATAAAATCCAAAACTAATTTGATATTCTAATGCAGACACTTGATAACTTGTGTAAGCATAAAAGTTTAAAGGAAAAACGAAAAAGCAAACAAAACTTTAATGGATATAATTGAACACACACATACACAAAAGGCTTTTAGTTATTCAGATGCTGACATTTGACAATATGTGTAAGCTTAAAAGGAGAAATGGAAAGGAAAACAAAGCTTTTATGAATATAATTGAGCGAATGTCCTTAAGACCATCTTTTATAAAACATAACACAATCTAAATCATCCATCTATATCATCATCATTATAGTGCCTTACACACACTATTACTCTTCACCACACGAGTTAATGACAGGATGCATAAAGCACAAACAAAAACTTGCTTCCTGCCCTAAACTAGGTTGCCTGATCGCACAACTTCTTTATTACTAAAGGCCCTTAAATACTAATGTCACGAACAATTTCCATGAAAAAATCTGGCAACTCTTTTTCCACAATATATCCTGCCGTGACAAACATAGCAGCAACACTAGTTGCTTTTACCCTGTGAGTTGTTTTGTTCCAACATATCAGTTGTTTATTCATTAGTAACCTTGATATCTAGATATCATATTATCTCCAAAACCAGAATTCACGTAATAAATATTGTCAATGAAAATTTATGTATGAACAACTTGATATCACAAGCTCTAATACCAATATACACATAAGAAGCTACAAGCTAAATGTCATAATAAAACATTATTTCATTATTATCAAAGTAAATGACTTCAATTGCATTTTCCCTCCATTTTTATCCAAGTTGAAAGCCAATGTGTATGTAATAAATTTATCACATGTTGTATATCTAACAGTAATAGTTATTCTTGTTGACAAATAAATGATGATGAAACAATTACCATGCAAAATTATCTTGACAAAATACACGATAGCACCTTCATAACTGTAAAATTTCAGGTAAATGAAATGAATTTTCTAAATTCTGTCTGTAATTTAATATGCGTTTGTTACACAGGATTAGATTGGATTATTTTTAAAAGATGAGATTAGATTGGATAAGATAGGATTGGACTAAATTAGTATTGTGATATGTTTGGTACTGTTAGGGTTAGACTATTAATAAAATGAGTTTAACTACTATACCCAACCAGTAACATTACCTATAAATTGTAGCACTTGAGTTGATTATGAGGGTAGTTCAAGGGTTATAATTTATGGGCAATGTTAGTAGTTGAGTAAGGTAATTAAACCCAAACAAAATATGTTAAACTAATTTTTGAAGATAATAAATAATTAAAATATAAATCATTAACAAAATAAATAAATAAATAAATAAAAAGGAAAGAAAAGAATTTTTTTATTTTTTTTTTAAAAAAAAGAACATGAGAGAAGGGGATAAATTACTCCCACCATTCTGGTTGTGACTAATTTATCCCACTCAAATGGTATAAAAGAGGAGATGGGATTATATTTTGTCCAATCCCACCTCCTCAATAAACATGGGATTGAACAAAAATTTTGTCCAATCCCATCCAATCCTGCCTAACAAACATGCCCAGACAATCACATTTTCCTTTTTCTTTAAAATAGAACTTTGCTCCAAACCAAACCAAACCAAACCAAAATTTAATAATGTACAGACCCATTCACCAGGGCAGAGGGCACGATAGTATTTGGCAAATCTCTCACATTCATTAGACTCTTCACCCTTTGCTGCCAAGCACCTGCAATTAATCAATTTTTAACAAGAAATTAGAACATTTACAAATAGTTTCATGGTCTAGCTAATTTACTGGTTAATTAAGATTTAATAACAACCGTTCAATATTTTTCAATAACCATCATTGCAACCAATCCAACCATTGTTATTAATAGATTACTCTATCTAACCAGTAAAGTAGTCAAACCATAGTTTGATGACAAACAGAATAATTAAGGGTTTACCTATGAAACTCAATGTAGCGGGTAAAACAGTGTCTGGTTTGGTTGGTTGTTGGAAAACGGAAATCAGCCGGGGCTGTTTGAAGTACAAGCTTTCGGTAACACAATACAACCAGTCAAAATTCAATGAATCCCTACTAATTCAAATCATCAAAAACTCTTAAATCTAATAACATATAAGATTCATTTTCTAGGCAAACAAAAAAACCAAAATGTTAAAAATAAGAGAGAGAGAGAGAGAGAGAGAGAGAGAGGAGGGAATATCTACCTCGTCTGCCATGACTAGTCCGATCGATCGAGAGAGAGAGAGAGAATTGGTGGTTTTGATATTCAATTGGTGCGTCCTGTAATATATCAAAAAACAAAAACAAAAGTCCTAGAAAGCCGGTTTTTGTGTATTGTATTTGTGCGTGCTTTACTACTCTACGGTTTGTTCAGTGACTAATGAAACCGCGTAAGTTGTACAATACGTGACTCTTGGAATTTAAATGGGGTGTGGTTGGTATCACTCAACGACAGTTTTGCCTACTGGATTTTGGAGGTTTACATGGGTCAGGTAACTGGGGATGGTTGGCCCAGTATAATAAACCAAAAAAAAAAATGCCAACAAATACAAATGGGAAGCTTTTAGTCGTGAAAATAATGTAATATGAGTGACTTGTTGTAATTTACATGTTACATTTTAGGGGTTCAATTTAAGAAATCAGTTAAAAATATGTTCCCGTCAACCCTCATTAATGCAGTATGAGTTCTCCGGCCATTGTTGTTTGGACGTGGGCTCCTAGATTTTGGTTTCAATTGGGCTAGACTAAACATTGGGCCACCATTTTGGTCCTTACTAAGAATCTGTCAACTGGATTTGTTAAATAGGCTCATTTTTGCTGGTATGTTAAGAGTGACGACGTTTTCACCCCTAAAAAATTGTGTACACTCTAAATTAAAATTTTTTTTTAAGTATACAATATTTTCCTTAAGTAAAATTATTAAAAGGGTAAAAATTTTATTAGTACACCCACCAATTATTAATTAAACAGTAATACTAGGTTTCTCAAATAATTTGTTCAAAAAATATCTAAATGATGTAACATATGAAGTTATCAAGATATTATAAATCAAGAAATAATGTGATAATTAATAGGATCTTAACAACTCATATTCTATATCATTTAGATATGAATTTAGATAAAAACTTTGAGAAGCCTAACATTACTCTTAATTAAAATATAATTTAATCTTACATCATTTTTCCTTTATCAATCCCTAATTTTTCTTTTTATTACTCTTTCAAATTCTAACTTTTCTTAATAAAAAATTAAAAAAATCTCCAATCATTTATATAATCATAATTTAATCATAAAGAATATTATCAAACATTCAATCATCACATCAATATTTTTCATTTTGTTGTCAGATTTTTTCATAAACCAAACAAAAAGGTTTCTTCTTTCTTCTAAATCCTTTATCATATCAGCAAATAAGCCAAAGTGTATGCTTCTAATAATCTAAAAACTACAAATCTAAATCAGTATTTACAATTTTTCATAAAAAAAGTGTTACTTAAGGTTTTATAAAATTAGTTAATAATCATTCATATAAGTCTTATCATATAAATGAAAAATTAGGGTTTGAGAAAATTAAAACGGCTTATGATTTTAATCATAAAAATTAAAAAAGGGTTCATCATCAAACCCCAAGTTTAATAATCACTAATAATTCATACAATCCTAATTTAATTAAAAAGTTGCTGGCAATCATTCATGCAAGTCTTATAATATAAATAAAAAATTAATAAATATTATTTTATACATAAATCTATAATTTTTTTTTATAAAAAAAAGGTTAATGGGTTAAATGGATTTGTATTGCGTTATTTGCTTAATATAAGTTTCGTTTTATGTACAATGAAAGTGTTAACAATAAATAAATAAATAAATGGTAAAATACAAATTTACTAACAAGTGATAACGAAATAATTTTTACTTGATTTACTTTTAACATATATTATATTTTGTTTGTGGTTGACTTAAGGGATGTATTTGCAAAAATATATATAATAAATTAAAAGAAAATGGTAGTTTTGGTATTAAACAGAGTTCAAAAACAAATTAAAAAAAATTTAAATTTTTTAATTGGTGTTGACACTTAATTTCGATCAACCCAGTTCTTCAAGCCCAATACCTGCGATACAACAAACCACAAACGAAACCAGAATGTCCAAGACCAAAACAAGAAAGACACAACAGATTTTTACGTGGTTCGGCAAAGCAATAACCTACGTCCACGACAATTATCCTTTCTCTCTCCCAGAGTAATTGTATTTTATTTCACTATGTTTTTTACACTGAATTTTATCTCTCATTTATAGTGGAGATGTTACAATTGGAATTGGCTTAAGAATCTTATAGATAAGGTAAAAAATAATATACATTAATTGAGATAATATCTCTCAAGATTATCTCTACCGCATATATTGCAATTGCCAAGAGTGTCGTGATTTGATTTGCATGAAAATAGGTAAGTTGACTCATTTCCTGATTTGAATTGATTCACCTTCCAGAAGGTCAACTGGTCAATTCTAGCGAACAGCCTGTTCAGCGATCGGACATTGCATTAAACGGGCAGACTATTTCAGCGACCAGATATAGTATTAACGAGCAGACTACTCCATCGGTCAGGTGTTTCCATTATCGAACAGACGAGCATACTTCCTGATCGCTGCGATAACTTCTAAATGGCACTTATCGAGCAGCCTTTTGATCACGAGTATATTATCTTTATGCTTTGTCAACCGATCAAACCTTCATACAGTCAATCTGAACACTTAGCGATTTAAGGCGATCAACCACATAATCAGGTGTGCTCGGGTATACAGGTTAATCAATGGCTATACCCCTTCCTTTGACTTCTGACCATTTTGACTAACACTTTCTGGGCTTCTTCCTATAAAACGACGCATTGGGCCTCATCCTTGGGTTTTTTCCATTTTCATTCATAGACATCAAAATACCCACAACAATTGGTGTACAAACAAAAGCGATGTACATACCATTTTTGAGAGGTGGAAACATCACCACTCTTATGTTAACAAAGTTAGATATTAGAGTGGTAATATTTGCACCCTTAAAATAGTATATGTGCAACCTTTTTTGCATGTTCACCCATTAATTATTTTTTTTAATATTTAAAATTTGTAATCATATGCCTCAAATTACTAATATATCTTTTTCTTCTTCCTAATTTCCAATATCATTATCATTATGCTTTTCATCAAAATTTTCATTTGAAAAAAAAAAAAAAAAAGAACTAAGTCTCTTTTCCAAACTTTTCATCAATAACACAAACCGCTTTATATTATTCATCACAAATCATATAACCTCTTCATTTTTTTCATTAACATACAGATCAAACTCAAAACTTTTTCACAACAATGCAAACTCATGAAACGCAAATCATTCAAACAAAATAAAAACTCTATCATCTATTATGTGCAGACATTAGACATCAAATTGAACCTATCATGATCATTGTTGAATTTTCTTCCGTTTCTTAGGTTCTAATTTAACAGACAACTTATAGGAAACTTCCTTTCTCTTTTTGTTTATCAGTTGCTTGATGGACATGTTCGCCAAAATTCACCCATTGTACAGCATAAATCTGAAGCAACTTTAGATATTATTATTATTATTGTTGTTATTATACTATCTCACTTCTCGGTCCACGGAGAATTTTGTTTGGTTGTCTTCTTGTCCAGTGTTTTTGTTAACAATTGTTTCTAAAGACTTTCATGGCCTTAGCTATTATCGTTTTAGATAGATTCTTTCGTAAAGTCTTGTACTTTTTTCCCCTTGGGCTTTGTTCGTTTGGGGCATTAATGAGGCAAGACTATAGATTATTATCTCTGGTTTTGACAGAGTATCATTATTATTTTTGTTGCTTGTTTTTTGATGTTAGGTACTTTTTATATTTTGGGTTAGGGGTTGCTTGGTTTGCTTTTACTTTTATATTTTGGGTGAGGGATTGCTTGGTTTGCTTTTACTTTTATGTTTTGGGTTAGGGTGTGCCAACCTAGTTGGAATTTCTCTTTTTTTAGCTTGTCTTTCCGTTTCCCTAATTTATATATATATATATATATATATATATATATATTGTTAGAATAAGACTACATTTTTCAAAATTTAATCCAATTGATATTTTCTAATCCCTTTATTATTAGAATAATATTGCTATATTTCTCAAATTTTAATCCAAATGGCATGCCTAATCTCTTCAATACCTAAAAGACCTTTCAAATGATCCTCTATAAGATAGGAGGTAAGAGCGAAACGAATATAAGCTTTTTCTTTTTCTTTTTTCTTTTTAACAAATAATACGATTTATATATCTATTCTCATAATAAAAATGAGGAAATTTTTCACACATACTTGAAAAATACACATATTGGGACTTGAACTCCAATTACTAGGTAGGAGAGCTACATAACTACCTTAAACTAGCAGGAAATGTGCATCATCATCATTACTATTATTATTATTTGTTTAGGATTACGGTTTAATCTTTATATCAATATGTAAAAGAAATTGATAAAAGTGGGCAAAAAGTACTTAAGGGTTTTATCATTTTGTCTACTTTCAATGTTTTAATATTTGTGTCTACAAATGCTACTATGAGGACTAAAATGTCCATCTATCATTTTAGAAAATGAACCAAGAAAAGAAAAAAAAAAAAAAAAAAGCACTCATCTCCTTTTCCACTTGTTCAATCTCTTATCAAATATCACTAAAGCACCCCTTGCAACAATGTTCGGGTCTTCTTCTACCCTAACGGAAAAAAGATGATCTATCTGAGAATAGAACAAAGAGTATGACCAAGAACGGCTAAAAAAAAAAAAAAGAAAGAAATAATATTTTTTAAAATGGCATATAAGTAATTTCAAATTAGATAAAATATAGTTTTTTTCTTATTGATGATGAAATAAAAAATTAATGTTATAAGATAAAAATGATAATTTAAGCTCGCAGTTTACAAGCAACGTGTAGCCAAACACTTTAATTCCAAAGTCTAAGTGAGACAATTCAAGTTAAAAAACCTAGTGTTGGAGGAGCATAGAGCTATCACCTATCAACCTTGGATAGGAGAGCATTGGAACATTCTTGGAATTCGAACACCTCAAGATCCATGTAAAGTATCAAATTTCTTTAAGTGTTAGACCATCTCCAAAAAGGAGAATCGTTTGACTTATGATCTGACTGTTTTAACATTGTTCTTAATGGAGGACCTCAGTGGTAGTATGTTACTGAAGTTGTATATTTTCTTCTCCTTTTGCTTGATGAAAGTAATTCTTTTATTTCAAGGAAAAAAAAAGGACAAAAAAAAAAAACCCTCAAGATCTGCTAAATAATTCATTCAATTCTTCTTATTTGTTCGTATCAAAAGGCCTCAAGATCTTGACACTTAGGCTGGACTAGTTTAGGTTGCACTAGTTTGTGAGTTTTGTCAAATGGATTCTTCATTGGGCCTTTCAACCCATAATCCACTAGGCACATATTAGGCTACTTTTTACCGTTGCAATTAATTAAATAGTATTTTCTTGTTCAGAATACTTTGGGTAGGACCACATTGAGCTATGCCTTTGGGAGATGTTGACCGGAAAACGTAATGCAATCATTGAGATTGAGAAATGAGAATAAGTGCATCGAAAATAAATAATGAAAGCCACCAAAAATTATTAGTAATAAAAGATGTAAGATAACTGTTTGAATTTTCTTTTATTGCAAATCAATGATGGAAGAAATTGTCTTTTATTATAAATTTAATTATAGTTTTTCAAAAAAGGAGTTTACCATTATTTCTGGTATGTTTTTTTTTAGAAAAATTATATGCTTAAAATTGAAAGATATACTTGTGTTAATGTCGAAAAATGGTTCCTTAGTCAACGAGGTTGTTTTAGGGCCCAAGCTGCAGTTTCGTGTTGTTAATAGAATGCATGCAAAACAAAAAGAATAAGAAGAAGAGGTCAGAGGCGAGGAGCAGAAAGACAAGGAGATTTTAGAGTGATTCGGTCCAAAAAGTTGCCTACATCCACTATTCATTCTCTCACTATTTTGACAGAATAACAGCACTCAGAATCGAGGGTTTATTTTACAAAGAAATTCGTCCCCTATTTATAGAGAAATGGGACATGCTACAGTTAAACAAAATAAGACAAAACCGTACAGTAGGCTACAGTTATAATAATGGACCGCATTTAATGCGTCGGGATTTTAATTAATGCGGCCGACAGTGCATTAAATGCGGCTGAAAATACATTTAATGCAGCCGAATCCGTCGCTTCTAAGGTCTGCCCAAGAGAGATTTCGGGTGACTGATCTGCATGAGTCATGAGTGGCTACTGAAATCTTGGCTGTAGCCTCTGGCGAAGATGGCATGCATGGCACGTTTTAGCACTGTATTCTGCATGGCATCTTTGACTTCCATTGACTAGCGATTCTGAGGAACATGGTGGAGATGGATCTTCCAGTAGACAAGATACTCATTTCACCTGGCGAATAGATTGGCTTCTGGCGATCTGGACATCTGGAGAGTTAAGAAGGCAGATTATGAATCAATGCCTCAGCGACTGGTTATGACAATAGTCAGGCAACTTCGTAAGTGAACAGGCACACAGACACGCCTAGGAATCAGCGATCAGCCAGCCGGATGATCTTGAGCAAACAAGTCCAGACAAAGCAGGTCTGATGATGGACCCTCTTGGCGGATATCTTAATCGAACAGAAACGACGAACAGATTGAGCGCTCAGAACCAGCGGTCAGCCTGAGCGGTCAGACTGAGCGACTAGAATGAGCGGTCAGACTGAGCGACCAGAATGAGCGGTCAGACTGAGCGATTAGAATCAGCGGACGGCCTGGCTGATAGAACCAGAGGATACCACCAACGGTCACAATCAACAGTCACATTTATTGGTCAGCGTCAACGCATAGAGTCAGCGGTTAAAATGGCGGATAGCCTCTTTGATCAGAATGGGCGGTCAGACTGAGCGACCAGATCCAACGATCAGAAATGGGCCCCTTGCCAGGAAGGTGGACCGGAAGAAGAGCGAATTATTGAGCCTTTAGGCCATTGGGCTTGCACTGTAGATCTTATTGGGCCCGAATAGTCTGATTGCTAAATTACCGATAACATTAAGCTCCCTAGCTCTTGGTGCTTTATAGAGAACCAGGAGCTACAAATTTCTTGAACGAACAGATGAGGCGGGAACAGTTATAATACCTTTTAAACTCCACTTTATTGCTTGGCCACGTGGAGCTTTCCCAGGCAACGGTTACAAGTCACACCACGCGCCGCACGCATTTAATGCATGTCTCTCAACTGACATGCTGCATGATGACAAAATCCTGAGAATCGCGCCATATCGTCAGATTGGAGGCGGTTACATAGTTGTCTCGATCTAACGGTTGGTGCTTGACTGCTTTAAAAGGAAGGCGATGCTCCATTTTCTTCTTCTTCCGGCGTTTTGAAAAATCACAAACTTTTTCGCTGCTCATTCTCTCTGCTTCGATTTTTCATCCTTGTTCACCAATCTTCATCCGAAGTCGCCGGTCACCACTGCTTTCAAGGTAAGGTCATCTCCCTCTCTCTACTCACATTGTTCTCGTTATTATTGTCTTTCATTTTTTGCGTGGGATTTATTTTTCTGAGAGTTTGGACCGGTGGAGATGGGGTGTCTCCGTACTGCCTTTGGTCTGGTCAGACCTGGAATGTATGTGAAATAATTTTACCTGTTTCTCTCTCCCTTCTTCTCCTTCAGTCTGAGGGAAACTTTGTCAAATAAGGCCCTTATCTCCCTCTTTATGGCTTCCTAGGCGCACGGCTTGACGCTTAGGCACAGTAGACTTAGGTTTTCTTTGTTCCTTGGGTTTGGTTGGCTGTCAGCGGCCTAACTAGCTACTTCTTTTGTAGATGTCAAGCCGTGGACGCCGATATCAACGAGTCATGTCTAACGACGAGGGCTCTGAAGAGGGTTCTTCTCAACAAGACAGAGATTCTTCGAGCGCAACCACCCAGGGCAGTGGGGATGCGCCGAGTTTCTCTGGGCGAGAGGAAACATTCTTCCGACATACCTTTTACCAACATGACTCTCATATCACCCTTAAGAAGCTCAAGACTCTGGCTGAGGCATTCCACTTTTCTTCCGGGTGCCGTGTCATGGTCCTCGCTCATCGTGACCATGAGGCTGATCCTCCTAGAGGATTCATAGCAATCAGCCATCAACATGTGAATTCAGGGTTTAGGTTCCCAGTCCCCCAATATTTGATTGACCTACTAAATAACTTAGAAATAGCTCCCTTCCAGCTTACACCAAATTCTTATGCCTAAGTGACTACCTTGGCCTATATTTTTCTCAAAAACGGTCTTCTGCCACCAACTTCGAATATAATCCAAAGCCTTTTCTTCTTCAAGTCTACTACCAGCCCTCAAGCCACAAAATGGGACGGTATTTACTATATGACCGCTCGCAATTCTCCCTACAAAGCGCTTCTGCCACAGAAGGTTGGCAAATCAAACGTAAGGGATTACAAATCCCGTTGGTTTTATGCGTCCTGCCTATCCTTATTAAAACTTACCAACTTTGACTTTAACTCTAATCCTGGTGAGCATGTCCGTGCTCGCTGCTCGTGCATATACATATACATCATCATGCCCCATTATTATTGACGTTTTCTCCCATTATGTGCAGTTTTTGTCAAGGGCTCGATCAATCTTTCAGACAAGGAGACAAGGACTCTCAAGAGGTTTTCAGAGGTAAAGGATTCCGACGACGATTATTTCCCAGCAAACTCTCTCTTGGGGAAATACGGGCTCGCACCTGGACCAGAGACTAAGCCTCTGAGATTGGCTTTGGACGTTGGAATACGAAAGGGTCGGGAGGTTTAATCTGTTTTTGCAGGACCCGGTGAAGGTACTTCCGCCCCAACCCCGAAAAAGCCCAGAACTATGGTGAACCTTGATATGTACTCTCCTCCGCCTTCGCCAGCAATTGAGACAGGAGAGCTTGAAGTAGAGATAACGGGTTCAAAGGAGCCCCCAATGCAGGCAGCAGATCCATCCATTTCAACAGTCGCCCCCTCTACCAAAAAATCGGTAATGAAGTATAAGACAGTGGGGAGGAAGATCGTGAAGAACATACCCCCACCAAAGGATGCTGTCAGCAAAGGGATCTCTATCTCTAGGGATGAATCAACTAGGCCATCAAGGGTCGAAGATAAGGGAGAGGAGGCCACAGAATCTCCTGCCAAACGTTTGAGGTCCAAGGGCAAGGGCAAAGCACCCATGATAGGAGGGGCTGCTGAGGGACAGACCCACGAGGCTGATGCAAGGGAATACTTCAATGACCTGTTGGATCAGCTACCAGAGTTACTGGGACCCGACAAGCCAGACGTTTATCAGGAGCATGTTCGTGGCGACCAGCTGATCGCTTATGCTGCTCGTTACAATGTGTTGGTAGACCCCGTTCCTTACCTTATGCTATGCATCATGTTTACACTCATCGTTAATACATTTTCTTGTTAGGCTGCATTGGCTGTGATGAAGATGCGTCAGGATTTTCCCGACTTGGCAGGACAGAAGGCCTCACTTGAGGAGGCGAATAGGAAGCTGGAGGCAGAGAACAAGAAGCTCAAAGAGGAGTCTGATGTTGCCAAGAAGACTATCCGCAAGCTCGAGCAGAAACTTAAGGATGTGGAGGGGTCCTTAGAGAACGAGAAAAAGCTTCGACAATTCACTGCCTCCTCGCTCAAAGAGGCCACCGAAAATGTAGACAAGGTCACTCATGAGGCTATCCTTCAGAAGAGACGGGCTGATGACGTTGAGAAAAAGACCGAGTCGGTGTTGTAGGATTTATCCGTGGTGAGGGATAATATTGCTCGTTTAAGGGAGATGCTCCGTCAGTCGGAGGTCCAGGCCTTACAGGCTCGTAAAGAAGCAACCGAGAAGACGAGCAGTAAGTTCCTATTCACCTTGTGAAAGTATCATCATGAGCTGGATTTCTCATTATTTGGGAAGGAAGCGGTAGAGGAGGTGAAGAAGTATGCGGCCCGGGCTGCTAGAGAGGCCCAGATAAAGGCTGCGCAAGTCGTCCAGAAGGAGATAATTCCAGCAGCCCCGATTAAGGGTTCTAAGTCTTCATATGCTCGAACTGGTGCCCCATCAGCCCAGGGCGGCCCCTCTTCAGTCCCTCGAGAATTGGCACCGGATGGGGGGCGAGGTTCATCTTCGCAAGGAGCCCTCAGTAAGAAGGATCTGAAGGATACTCCCGCCAGCTCTTCCAAGACTTCTTAGGATAGATAAATTTAATGCTCACCTTTGTTGCCGATAAGGCTTATCTTTGAACATCGATATTGTAAACACCATTTTCGTTTGATTTCATAACGCTTCATAATTATTCGTTTACTATTATCTTTATGGGATCCCTGTTAATTTGCTATGCTACTTTCTTAGCTTCGTATATATATAATCAGAATAGATTGTGAACAGGTGCATCCTGTAAAGTAGACAACAAATAAAAATAATAAGGGGCTGATCACTCATGCATGTAACTTTGGAGAGGTAGAATAAGGAAGATAATCCTCCGGGTTGTGAATGCTTTCCAGCAGATAGCCCTTAATATGTATAGTAGCCTGAGGGGTAGAAAAGAATCCCCGAAGGCAAATAAATAACTTGACTTCCTCTTCGTGCAACCGTAGCATATACAATCATGAGATAATATTGATAGAATGATGTGAGTCGAGAAGGAATCAGATGTTGAATATGCGGTGCTGTTCGCTGACTTTCCTGATCACTACTGAGATTGATAAGGGGTTGTGCTCGAAAGGTAGGGACCCGAGCATTTACAGCCGGCTGCACTCACAAGGTTAAACCTGAGCATCTACAATGAACTGCGCTCACAAAGTCGATACCTGAGCTACACAACTCGTTGACTTTCTCCAGCTGCGCTCACAAGGTCGAAACCTGAGCATTTACAGCGTAATAAACCTCTCTAGCTGCACTCACAAGGTCGGAACCTGAGCATTTACAGCGAGAGTTATGGAGGTTGGGACCTCAGCTGCGCTCATAGGGTCGGAACCCGAGCATTTACAGCGTAATGAACCTCTCCAGCTGCGCTTACAAGGTCAAAGCCTGAGCATTTACAGCGAGAGTTATGGCGTGCATTACGATGATCGAATTTCCCATTCTTGTTTGCGCGTGAAAGTGTGAAGAGGGAGGCCAGTTAACGAGCGGCGATTAGGTGTGCAGGCTCGTGGCCGTTTTAGCCCCTCTTGCCTTGTAGGGTAAGCGTATATTTGAGCTTTGTAGGGCAAGCATATGTTTGAGCTTTGAGCTGGCTCTTTGCTTTTCACAATTGGGTACCTCACACACAAGAGCACACATGAGCATTTTGTGTCAGTGATATTTCATAATAATTGATGAGTAATTTTCACTATGTCTGTACATCGTTTGCTTTACATAGGCAACAGAGTAGTAATAAAAATACAATGATTATGTGTAATAATGCGTTAGATGAACGGCGTTCCATACCTTATAAGCATTGCCCCGCGCATGTCTGCCAGATGGTAGGTTCCATTCTTCAAGTCTTCATGAATCATGTATGGCCCTTCCCAGTTAGGTCCTAACACTCATTCACCGGTTTTACGAGCGCCAGGAAGGACTTCTCGAAGTACAAGATCACCTGGTTTGAATTGGCGTACCTAGACTCTCTTGTTATAGTGCCTCGCCATCCTCTACTGGTAGACGGCTTCCCTGAGACGAGCAGCTTCCCTCGATTCTTCAAGTAAGTCCGAGTTAGCGGCCAAGAGTTGGTTATTGTCTTCAGGGTTGAAATTGGTCCTTCGGTGACTGAAGACCTCAAATTCTGCAGGAATCATAGCTTCGGACCCATAGACCATTAAGAAAGGAGTCTCTCCCGTAGTGCTACGAGCAGTTGTACGGTAAGCCCACAATACTTTCTGTAACTCATCCACCCATGCTCATTTTTTAGCTTCAAGCTTGGTCTTCAGGATTTGTTTAATAATCTTGTTGATTGCCTCCACCTGACCGTTACCTTGAGGATGGTCTACTATTAAGAAGCTCTTGACGATGCCGAGGCCACTACAGAACTCTTGGAATTGCTCGTTTGTGAATTGGGTTCCATTGTCCGTCACAAGTTGATGGGGGATACCAAACCTGTAGATGACGTTGTCCCACATGAACTTTTCAACCTTCGTCGTGGAAATTTCAGCCAGTTCTTTCGCTTCTGCCCATTTTGTGAAGTAATCAACAGCTACGACGGTGTACTTGCATCTTGCTCGTCTTACTGGGAGGGGCCTGATCAGGTCCATGCCCCAAATGGCGAAGGGCCATGGGCTGATCATCTGTAGGAGATAGGCTGGCGGTGTTCTGGAAACTTTAGAAAATCTCTGGCATTTATCACATTTCCTCACCAGGTCTATAGCGTTTTGCTTCATGGTCGGCCAGTAGAATCCCTGTCTGAGCGTTTTTGGGGCCAATGAGAGTCCCCCAGCATAGTTACCGCAGTGCCCTTCATAAATGTCCTTCATCAGCGTAATGCACTCCGACTCATCAACACACCTGAGCAAGGCTGAGCAAGGGGGCTGAGAGGCCCCTTTTATAAAGAACATCACCGTAAATGCAGTACCTTGCTGCCCTTATGTGTAGGCGGCGAGCCTCCATCTTGTCTTCTGGCAGCTTTCCTTCTTGTAAGTAATCGACCAGCTGGTTCATCCATGAATTTGTCACCATTGTCAAAGTCATCACTTCTACGCCAGGTTCGGTACTTGGCTTTGGCAGGAACTCTACAGGTATTTTTTCGGTGCAATCTGTGTCCTGAGCGGTTGCCAGGCCAGCCAGTGTGTCTACATGGGAGTTCTGGGCGCGCAGTATCTGGTTCAACTCGAATTTTTCGAAAGCCCTCAGCAACTCCTGGACCTTCTACAAATAGATTGTCATTTTCGATCCCCTAGCTTGGTATTCACCCTTTATTTGACAGACCACCAGTTGAGAGTCACTGAATATCCTGAGTCGCTCAACCTACATCTTCTCGGCTAGGCGAAACCCTGCTAACAGTGCTTCATACTCCGCCTCATTGTTAGTTGCTCTGAATCCAAATTTGAGGGCACAGAGGAACTTACCCCCATCCGGGTTGACCAACAGAATTCCAGCCCCTACGCTCTTTTCACAGGAGGATCCATCCACAAACAACTCCCAGTATGGACCTTCAGAGGTTTCAGCCTTGTCGTCCACAGGCCAAGTGAATTCAACAATGAAATCTGTCAATGCTTGTCCCTTGATCACTGGTCTCAATCTGAATTCAATGTCATACTGAGCTATTTCAATGGTTCATTTGATGAGCCGGCCTGAGGTGTCTGGTTTCTGAAGGATTTGCTTTAGAAGATATTTCGTCAAGACTTCAATCTTGTCGCCTGAAAGTAAGGACGCAGCTTTCTGGACGCCATCACCAGACAGTAAACGAGTAGCTCCATTGGGGTATATCTCGTTTCAGCCTCCACCAACTTCTTGCTCACATAATAGACCGGGACCTGTGCTCCATTTCCTTCTTCTCTTATCAGAGCTACGCTCAGGGTTTGCTAGGATACCCCCAAGTAGACTGTCAGAGTTTTCCCTTCCTTTGGCTTGATCAGTAGTGGGGCTCGCCCCATATACTCTTTCAGTTGTATGAACGCAGCTTCACAATCATCTGTCCACTTGAAGTTCTTGGTCCTCTTCAGCACTTCAAAGAATGGAACGCATTTGTCGAAGGCTTTGGACACAAATCTGCTTAAAGCTGCTATCTGGCCATTCAGACTTTGAATCTCCTTTACGCTGGTTGGTGACCTCATGTCTAGCAGAGCTTGGATTTTCTTTGGGTTGGCTTCAATTCCTCTGTTATTCACAATAAAACCTAGAAATTTACCTGAGGAGACCCCAAAATCACATTTGAGAGGGTTGAGCTTCATCTGGTATTTCCTCAAGATTTGAAACATCCTCTCAAGATCACGGACATGGTCGGCAGCTTGCTCAGATTTGACGAGTATTCATCCACATATACCTCCATGGTCTTCCCAATCAGATCCTCAAACATTCTGTTCACCAACCTCTGATAAGTGGCCCCTGCATTTTTTAGTTCGAAGGGCATTACCTTGTAACAGTACAGCCTCCGGTCTATCGTGAACAATGTGCACTCTTCGTCCTTGGGGTCCATAGGGATTTGATTGTAGCCCGAGTAGGAGTCTGTGAAGCTGAGGAGTTCATCCCTTGCCATTGCGTCAACCAGCTGATTAATCCTGGGCAGGGGGAAGCTATCTTTTGGACAAGTTTTGTTCAGGTCCGTAAAGTCTATGCACGTCCTCCACTTCCCGTTTTTCTTTTTCACCAATATGGGGTTAGCTACCCAGGCTGGGTATTGGACTTCCCGGATGAATTTATTGTCTAGAAGCTTGTCCACCTCCTCCTTCAGGGCTTCACAACGCTCCCGGTTCATTTGCCTCATTTTCTGACAGACTGGCCAATGGTGGGGATCAACGTTCAACTTGTGGGTCATTACATTGGGATCGATCCCCACCATGTCCTCATGATTCCAAGCAAACACATCTGAATTCATTCTGAGGCAGCTTGTTAATTGGGCCTTTACCTCCAGGGCCAAGTTCCTGCCCAGCTTGAAACACCTTGTCGTATCTACTTCACTAACCTGGATGTCCTCAAGCTCCTCCACTGGGCCTGTGTTCTGATACACGTCAAACTCCCTGGGATCCAAGTCATAGCTGATCCCTGAAGAGGCAATTGTTTGCAGCTCACGCTCCGGGACCACATCCGTTTTCTTCCCTTGAACTCCTCTCTTGATCACGTCTACGTAGTAACGACGAGCCAGAGATTGCTCGCCCCGTACACACCCTACCCCATTGGGAGTTGGAAACTTCACTATAAGAGCTTTGGTGGAGGTGACCATGTCGAGGTCATTCATAACAAGTCTTCCTAGCACCACATTATAAGCAAAGGGGGAATCGATAATGAGGAAGTCTGCTAGCACTGTGGACTGACGGGCGGCATCACCGAGGGTCAGAGGCAACCTAATCTGTCCAGTTGAGATGACTGAGTCCCCAGTGAATCCATATAGAGGTTCGGGGGATAGTTTGAGCTGTTGGTCACCAATCCCCATCTGATCGTAGCAATTCTTGTACATTACATTCACCGGCTTCCTGTGTCGATCATGATCCTCTTAACCATTGAGTTGCCAATACGGGCCCGGATTACCAAAGCGTCGTTATGAGGGAGGCGAACATCCCGGACATCTTCATCTGTGAATACAATGTCCTCTAACACTCTTCTGGCTTTCTTCGTAGGTCCCCCTGACTCTCTCTGTCCTGCAGGCTGGACGCGTCTTGCCTCGCGCACAAAACACTCTTGGGACCTATTTGACTCTCCCACCTCCGAGGGTCCCCCGTGGATGGTATGGATGGTTCTGACTGAGGGCCCTTGGATAGAATCCGGCTCCGGTTGATTTTGGATTGGCGAGTCCTGTGAACGTTGGCGGGGGCGCTGCTACTGGGATGGTCACCTTGGGGGTCTCACAACATAGTCCCTCAGATGAGCATTTCTGATCATCTCTTCAATGGCGTCTTTGAGCACCCAGCAGTCCAAAGTATTGTGTCTTATTTCATTATGGTAGGCACAGAACTTGCTCCTATCTCTTCGCCCTTCAAGAGCCTAAATGGGGGCTGACCGCCTGAAATTTTCTTGTTCTTCTCATTGTCATAAATCCTGTCCTGGGAATCAGACAAGGCATTATATGTATTGTACCGACCTTGATATCGTGGCCGTTCTCCCCTCCAGCTGCTCCCTGGTGCGTGCCAGCCTCTGGCCTTCTTGGCAATCTGATGGCTATCTCTTCGTCCCTCAGGATTACTTCCCTCATTACTCCTTTTCCTTCCATGATTGGAGATGCCAGCTTCATCCTTCTGGGAACTGGCTTTCCTAGGATTGGTTACCTCCTCCTATCGAATTTCTTTCTCCGCTCACTCGTAGAATTCTCCCAGATCTTTCACAGGGGATTTGTAGATACTCTCGTATAGCTTCCTATCTTTTCTCAAACCTGACGAGATAGCTGATAGTACCTCTTCCTCTGTAGGGTTCTCCACATTTGTTACTTCGCGCATGAACCTGTTAATATAATCTTTTAGTGACTCACCTGGTCGCTGACAAATGGTAGCAATACGGCAGGGTAGCGCGAGCCGTATTTTCAATGCCTTGTATTGGTTTAGGAACTTCTGTTGGCACTCTTCCCAATTGTTGATGCTGCGCGGGGGAAGGTTCCTGAACCATGTCCGCGGGATATCTCCAAGTGTAGCCGGGAATACACGATATTTTACAAGCGGACTTGTCGTCTGGAGGTCCATTTGAATATTAAAGGCATCCAGATGGTCGTAGGGGTCTGAGTTCTCTTTATATTGGGGAATGTTGGGAACCTTGAATCTCGGAAGGAGTGACTGCAGCTCAATCTCTGAAGTGAATAGGGTCCTCTCCCCAGTCGGGCCCCTTTGTTCCGGGCCGTGCTTCAAGCTGCCGGACCCTCTGGAGGAGTTCTGCAACTAATGTACCCCGCGTCTCGGTTCCCCCGACAGTGAAATGTCGATCCCTCCTGCTTGGGGATCGGTTATCTCTAGCCTCCAGTCCTCCAGCATGAGGCCTTGACCCCGTTTTGCCTACGCAGGCCGGGATTTGATCATGGTTGTGGCTAGCTCGTTCCGATCGGTGTTCATTACGGGTACGAGGAAGCCGGGCGCTGGAATGCAAGCTGGAGGAATGGACAGACCCTTCTCGTTCAAACTCCCTGACATCCCTCCTATTCGCATCAGGGTCTTCTGCATGCCTCCCTCGTGGAATATCTCTTCTTGGAATGGCCTGGGGGGGGGGGGGGGCCTGAGGAGGCTGGGCTTATGTCCTGATCAGAGTCCTGACTTCACCAATAAACTGTGCGACTGTATTCTCTAGCATCTCCTGTCGCCGCTATAACGCCTGTATAGCATCTCCCCTTACAACGTTGGACACAGGTTGGCGAGTAGGAATAGGAAGTATACCTTGAGCGCCCCTCGCTACGGGCACGCTAAATGTCCCTGCACCAGCGTCGGGTATCCCTCCAGTAGACATAGCGTGTTGTTGATCTGAAATTTCTTGGCGATTTTCTGTTGTGTTGGAGTCTCTGGGAATCCTCCCTTTGACCATGGCGAGTGAAGAATGAGCTTTGAAAGCTAAGAAGTAAGAAAAGGTGACGAAACTAAAGATGAGCCCCTCCTTCTAGCGTAAAAAATGTTAACGTCGAAAAATGGTTCTTTAGTCAACGAGGTTGTTTTATGGCCCAAGCTATAGTTTCGTGTTGTTAATAGAATGCATGCAAAGCAAAAAAACAAGAAGAAGAGGTCAGAGGCGAGGAGCAGAAAGACAAGGAGATTTTAGAGTGGTTCGGCCCAAAAAGTTGCCTACGTCTACTGTTCACTCTCTCACTATTTTGGCAGAATAACAGCACTCAGAATCGGGGGTCCCTTTTACAAAGAAATTCGTCCTCTATTTATAGAGAAAGGGGACATGCTACAATTAAACAGAATAAGATAAAAGCGTACAGTAGGCTACAGTTACAATGATGGACCGCATTTAATGCGCCGAGATTTCAATTAATGCGGCTGACAGTGCATTAAATGCGGTCGAAAATACATTTAATGCGGTCGAATTCGTCGCTTCTGAGGTCTGCCCAAGAGAGATTTCGGGTGACTGATCTGCATGGGTCATGAGTGGCTACCGAAATCTTGGTTGTAGCCTCTGGCGAAGATGGCGTGCATGGCATGTTTTAGCATTGTATTCTGCATGACATCTTTGACTTCCATTGACTAGCGATTCTGAGGAACATGGCGAAGATGGATCTTCCAGTAGACAATATACTCATTTCACTTGGCGAATAGATTGGCTTCTAGCGATCTGGACATCTGGAGAGTTAAGAAGGCAAATTATGAATCAATGCCTCAGCGACTGGTTATGACAATAGTCAGGCAACTTCGTAAGTGAACAGGCACAAGGAATCAGTGATCAGCCAACCAGATGATCTTGAGCAAACAAGTCCAGATAAAGTAGGTCTGATGGATGGACCCTCTTGACGGATATCTTAATCGAACAGAAACGACGAACAGATTGAGCGCTCAGAACCAACGGTCAGCCTGAGCGATCAGAATGAGCGGTCAAACTGAGCGACCAGAATCAGCGAACGGCCTGATGGATAGAACCAGAGGATACCACCAGTGGTCACAATCAGCGGTCACATTTATCGATCAGCGCCAGCGAATAGAGTCAGCGGTCATAATGACGGATAGTCTCCTCGATCAGAATGGGCGGTCAGACTGAGCGACCAGATCCAGCGATCAGAAATGGGCCCCTTGCCAGGAAGGTGGACCGAAAGAAGGACGAATTATTAAGCCTTTGGGTCATTGGGTCTGCACTGTAGATCTTATTGGGCCCGAATAGTCTGATCGCTAAATTACCCATAACAACTTGGTATTTCAAAAATATATGAAGTGAAAATTAAATTTTAATTTTTTAATATGGGTGTAGAAAGTAAATGAGTGTTATAAGAACCTTTTTGGGTGACAATAGAGCTATTCGAATTCTAAAAAGTTGTTTGTTTTTTCACTTATAATTTAATGGTATTGAATTACATCTATTAAGTTGTTTTTATTTATTTTTTTAAAACTACACAAAAACAACTAGAAAAAAAGTTAAAAATCTTAACTTTTCACTAATTGCAAAACATTTAAAAAGATATTTAAAAAATTATATTCCAAGTTCATCCTGTCAAAAATAATATATTTTCAAATTTATCATAATTTTATACTACTCTTTTTTTTTTCCTTTGATACTTACAAAAAATATATTTATAAAGAAAAACTTAAATACATTTCATCCCAAATTATTTTGAAATTAAACTATTATATTTTAATTTATAATTTAAACACTCATTTTTCTAGTTGCTTTGTTAAATATATTAATATATTTAAATATATAAACATAATTAATGCTATATTTTAGAGTCTACTAAATTATTTATTTTCAATTGTTTGTATTAAATTAATTAAAATTATATAACAATAAATAATAAAAAATATATATAAATGTTAAATTACTAATTTTTAGTCAATATTAACTTCAAAAAACAAATAAATTTAAAATACATTCAGAGGTAACGAAAAAAAAAAAAAAAGTCAAATATGTTGCTCAAATTTTAAATTTCAATCATTATTCAATTAGTTTTAACACTGTTTAGTCTTCAGACAAAAAAATAAACAATCCCCAGATGTATTCACTTTGAATATATGAATTGTATATGAATTGTAAATGCATGTAATTTAAAGGGAGAGTTGTAATGTCGAGAAACTTAGTTCTGTTATTGTAAAATTTATTTGATGTCCTCCCAAAACTTTCTTGAAATACATACATAATCTGGGTAAATCAAACCCATCTTTTCTATGCTTTGGTTATAGTTTTTAATATATTTTTTTTGAAACTATAGTTTTTAATGTTTTGCTTTTCAAGTGTGCAGAGTCAACAATTTTCAGTGTCAACAATGCAACTCTTTAAACTTCATGACAGTCCCATTACGTGTTGGCACAACATTTACCATAAAAATGATATAAGGCCAGTAGTCTATGTAATTGTGCTAAATTAGTGTTATGAACTTGAGAGTTGCAATATCGGCACCACAAATTATGCAACCCAACACACTTGAAACAAACTAAAACTATAGTTTTCAATATTGTGAAATTTCTCATACAACTTTATTACTCCATCCGTGGGTTGATAATTCCAAGGGAACTAACTCATTATTCCCTTTGCTCTCATTGAGAACAAACGAAAGAGCTATTTCAATAACTCTATCACTCCCACCTTAAAATTCGTCAAAATTTCATCAAATACATTATAAACCTCACTTGCAAAGATAGTCATAATCAAAAAGACCAAAAACATATTCTATGTTTCCTTCTAATTTATCAGATCTTAAGCTTCCTTGATATTTACCTTAGACAAAAATGATAGAGTCGGCCAATTTTCAGTTCTACATGCAATTGATTTAAGATCAATGAACAAAAACGGCTTTAACTCAACCACTATACACCAGTTATAAAGATGAATTACCCTATGGAAGAATGACATTATGATTACATTCTGATTTGCAATATATGTAAATCAAGCATTACTATAACTGATCACAGCAAAAGCAGCTTATAAGTTATCCTATAAAGAGAATACTCTACAGTTTCACAATGATAAACCCAATCACCTCGCTGCACATCATGTTCTAGCATTGCGGGGATAGGTAGAAAAACCGATGACTTGTTTTATCCAAGTTCATCTCCGAGCAACTGATGGATCATATGGTCCTGACCAGACAGCACCACTGCTTGGTCCAGGAACTGGCAAGCCACTGACCCCAGCAGCATCAGCCTCCCCATTAGCATTGCCATATGTAAACATTCCCTCTCCTGCAGGGACAAAGCCTGAATGCACAACAGGTTTTCCATAGCCATCGACAAGGACACCGCCACCTTGTACGGAAGGAGGGTATGGAGGATTAGGATTCATGTAGCTGCTATTGTAGGGGTTTGGAGCTACATATCACAACACCAAGCAAAAATTTTAAGAAAAGGAAAAACAAAGAGTGCTGAACTGTCAATCAATGAGATAATATAACGGAGGCCAAAAAAGTTACCATGTGCTCTCATCTCTGTGTTCTGCACCTCAGCATGCAACTTCTCTATTTCTCTCGACATACCAAATAGATCCTTCTCCATCACTCGTAATTGTTCCACTTTCCCTATGTTCAAAGCCTTTTCGTACTCAAATGTAGCACTTTTTACCCAAACAACAAATTCAAACATATAATTAGAATGAATCTGTCACATTTAAGAACATTCAGTCATCATCCATCAGGATACACAATATGGCATGAGCAGAGAGATCTACAAGTCCCGGGTCTAAAAAGATAGTTTTATGCAATTATATGCATTATAAGACTCTAGTCAAGAGATGACACCTATTTAGATTATGTAGTATTAACCATTTTAGCATTAATACAAAGCATAATTTATGAAGAGCGAAGATGCATATGCAACACTAAGCATAGGTTTGAAAAGTCCAGCATAGGATGATTACACAAGAAACTTATGCACTTAAACGACTCACCGTAGCCTCTGGTATTCTTGTTTCAAACTGTCAAGTTCAGCATGTAAATCAGGCAAGCTCTTAACATCAAGCTGGACTTTCTGCAATTCCTGAGATGCCTGCTGAATTTTAACGATCAGCTCTTGTCTGGCTTTGACCAAGCTCTGTGCCTCAATGTGTGCCTTTTGAAGGTCCTTTTTTATATTCTCACCGGCCCTAATATCTGCTTCCCTTTTTGCAATCTTATCAACTAAGACCCTGATCTGAATATCACTTTCAGCACGCATGCTATTAATGCGTGCCTTTAGTCTAGGTATTTCATGATGAGTGACAACAAGCTCCTCTCTCAAGGAAACATGAGTAGCTGCCAATCTATGATTTTCTCCAGCAAGTCTTTCGATTTCTGCTGCCTGAACAGCAACCTTATCCTCTAAAAGCTCGGGATGAGGACGAGACTCCAAAAGTTGGTGTCCAGTGGGGAGGCCAGGAGGCAGACCATGCCGCAACAACCCTGGAGCTTGGACAGGACGCCCTGCATAATGTAGTGGAATTTTTCCTCGTGCAGACATACGTGGAAGATCCACTCAAACTGGGACAAACATCAATGTTTAAAAGAACTGTTAAGACTCTTCAGACATAACTTGTTTTTATATATGGGAAGCAAATCAGAGCCATAAGATATGTAATTGATAACATATAAAATCATTAGACCATTTTGCATTGTTAACCAATCTCATGTTGATAATACAAAATCTTGTAAACTGCAAAGATTTTATTAGTCAACATTAGAATACCTAGGAGAAAATATTCTCGACATAAATTAGTAAATAAAAGGTCTGGGAATAGAGATGACCGACTGAGGTCATTGTTTTATCGCCCTCATTTAAGTCGATCAATCTGATAACAGTTGAAGCCTGCAACAATCACTAAATAGTTTCTAGATAAGGAGATGATAACGGCACTAGTATAAAAACATAACTACATCACAACCTGGAATTTGACCTACGGGGAAGAAGGCAGAAGAATGAATCTTAAACATAAAATAAAATCCTGATAAATCACGAATGGCCCGACAGATTTTTTACATGCTTTCATAACCCATAGAGTTCTATACTAAAACAACTGTCTATATGTACAAATAAGGGGCAGGATCCATCGCTCCAATTTTTGACACAAATCCAAGGCCATTGGATTTTGAAGGATATAAGGATTATAAAGGTTTATTATCTCCTCCTGATTAATTAGTTAACCTATATCTCTTCTCAAGCATCTCAACTTGTAAATCTCTATAACAATAAAGGAGATAAGCTCACATAATGTCTCATATATAATTTCAAACTGCTAATACATGTTGAACGAAATAGATTAAAACAAAAGAGTCCATTATCATCTGAAGAAACGTTTTCTCCTTGGTGAAAAGAATGAAACAAAAAAATATCAGATGACATCAATATTTTATTTTCCAACTGATCAAAGATTGAGTTTCTGGAGAAATTAATATCATTCAAGCTAATAATGCTAATTAAAAACTAACTTTCCAGTTATTTGATTTCAAGGGTAGAAGATTTGTGAGAAGAAAGATATAGGTATAAGATAGCTTATTTATTTAGAAAAAATATATATATGTTAAATTATTAAATTACAGAAATATGAGAGGAGAAAAAATGTAAATTTGGAAGACAAGATAATAGACCATTGTAATCCTTAAATCCTAACCATCTAAAACCTAAGGCCTTGGATTTGTGTCCAACCTTGCGTAAAAATTAGGGGCCATGAATCCTACCCAGTAACATGTTAAGTTTAAAAGTGAAAATGAAAAACAAAGAAAAAACATATCTGTTATAAATATAATTGACCAAATGTCCTTAATGACCATCTATTATAAAACACTGCCCTATCTAAATCATCCATCAGTATCATCATCATTGTAATTCCTTACACACAGTGTTACTCTTCACCACGGATGTCAATGACGGGATAATAAAGCACAAGCAAAGACTTATTTCCTGCCCTAAACTCGGTACATAAATTTATTTCTACAGGCCCATAAAGACTTGTACTGTTGTTACTAGCAATTTACATGAACAAATCTGTAAACTTCTTTTCCATGATATATCTGCTGTGACAAACATAACAGCATTACTTGTTATTATCCTGTGATTCGTATTGTTCCCACATATCAGCTGTTAAATCATTAGTAAACTAACATAGCAGCACTACTTGCTATTATCCTGTGATTCGTAATGTTCCCACATATCAGCTGTTAAATCGTTAGTAAACTTGATATTTAGATGTCATAGTATCTCCAAAATCAAAATTCATGTAATAAATATCATTAATGAAAATTTATGTATGAGCAACTTGATATCAAAAGTTTTAATACCAATATGTACATATGAAGATACCAGCTAAGAGTTATAATAAAACAGTATTTCATTATTATCAAAGACAATGACTTAACTTGATTTTCCCCCCTATTTCTATCCGAATTCTGAAGGTTTAATTCATAGAGAGAGACTATTTCCCTATCTAATAATTAGTGGACATGGAATTAAAAAACATTATGACAGAGACAGAGAGGTCAATATTAGATACTGCCAGAAACTTACATACAAGAATGTGACAGCTATTGCATATGTTTATAAATTTATAGTGTTGTATATCTCACAGTAACAGTTTCTAGTGACAAATAAATGATTGTGAAACAATTATATGCAAAATTATCTTCATAAAATATGCACATGGCGCTTTCATAATTGTAAAATTTCAAGTAAATGAAATGTGTTTTCTAATTCTGATGCTGTGACTGTCGGTGGGATAAAATGTTGCAATTTAGCATCTTAAAAGGTTCGATCACAATTTCCTTTTTCTAAAAAGAAATTCAGTCCAAGTCAAACCAAAGTTGTATACTTTCCTGGTACATAAACGGGGAAACAGTTAATCTTAGAACTAAGTGACATGAAAGCTTAGTCTACTCACCTGTTCACCAGGGCAGACGGCACAAAAGTATTTGGCAAATCTTTCACATTATCAGATTCTTCACCCTTAGCTGCCAAGCACCAGAAATTAAGTTTTAACATTTCAAAAATAATTAGAAGATGTATTAAACAATTTCATCAAAACAGAACAAGTCAGATAATCAATGGTTTACACATGAACCTCAATGTAGTGGGTAAAGCAGTGTCCGGTTTGATTAGTAGTTGGACAATGGAAATCGGCAGGAGCTGTTTGAAGTACAAGCTAGCACTAAGCAATACAAGCAAAAGATCATGTACAGCTAAATGCATAAACTTAGACAACAACGGTATATTGATGCAAGTTTATCACTAATTAGACTCAGAAATGAATACAGCCATTGCTATTGTCTCACAGATTATTAATAATGTACCCCTCTTGCCTCACAAAACTCATGTGCTAAGACTACAGGTCTTTTCATCAGTATAACATCGTTCAAACTAGCATGTTCAACTTTTAAAGCTGCACCTGAATCTCGGGAAGTACAAGGGGAAATCATAAAATTGCTTCAAAAAATAAACCCACTATTTAAAAGTTGAGTTTGACCACCTTACCTATCAATAACAACCCTTGGACATTTTTCAATACCCACCCTTATAAACAATCTAAGAGTTGTAATTTATGAGTAATCTTATCTTACCAGTAAGGTAGTCAAACCCTTAAAAACTTGATCACTTTCTTACTTTCCGTGATCCAAACGAAGGTTAGCAAAACTAATTACCCAATATACCTCCAAAAGCTGTTTTCAATATTTAGCCTACAACTACCCAGAGACAGATCCTCCAAGAACACTTGTTATATACACGGACAAAAACACAAGAAACCATTCTTCAGTAGCAATTTGTAGTCAGTACCAAAGGTACATAAGTCATTGTACATCAACATCGCAACTGCTCAAAGAAGCTCTACAGGCAGACATGCAATCATACGCAAAAAAAAAAAAAAAAGGACAAAATATTAAATAAGGGTAAGAGAGAAAATTTCTAGATTAATTGAACAACTAATGTAGTTATCTCCATTCACATAACATTCCATTTGAGATCGATTTTATTATTCGAAAGGGCACACACTAACCAGAAACTAAACACCAAGACTCCAAACGAATTCGAGCAAATACAAACAAATCGAATGAATGAATAAAAAAAAAAAAAAAATTCATCAAACTAAGCAACAAATTTTGGAAGGGAAAACATAAAAATCTAATAAAAAAATAGGTTTCTACGACAAATAAGAGAGAATGAAATATTTACCTCGTCGATTTGCCAGTTCAAGAGAGTGCAACTACGCGACACAATTGGGGGTTTTTGATTGATACTCTCAAACGAGTTAAAACTCCTGCGAACGAACCCGGTTCGTGTACAAGTGTATTGCGTGCTTTTTAACTGTTCGTTCATTGACCAATGAAACCGCGCCAGCTGTACAGTATGACTCACAGAACTTAAATAGGTACCCAGTGCCATCACGTGCATTAAAATGCCGAGAAATAAATCATACGTATATACTTCGGGAGGTTTATTTTTTTCGCTTAAAATTTAATATTATTAAATTATTAAATTTTAATCTATTAAATTATTTTATTTATTTTTTTAAATGATTCAACACTTAAAACTACTCAAAAACAATTAAAAAAATTAAGTAAGAATTTTTAATATTTCACTTAATTACAAATTACTTAATGATATTTAAAATTTTTTATTTCAAATCTATCCTCTCAAAATAATATAATTTTAAATTTATTCTAATTTTATATTACTCAATTTTTTTCCTTGATACTTATTCTCAAAATAAAAACCTAAATATATCTCATTCCAAATTATCTAGAAATCAAATTAACATATCTTAATTTATAATTTAAATTTTCATTTTTTAGGTGTTCTCTTAAATATATTAATTATTATGGGTAATTTTATGATCAAGCCAATTGAGCCGAGGAAGATCCACAGTATGGGTCCAATGACCCGAAAACCCGAAAAGTCCAGTGATCGACCCATTTCTCTGATCGTCCGTCTGATCGCCAACTTGATCGCCAACTTGTTCGCTTTTCTGATCGCTACTATGTTCGTATTTCAAGTTCTCATATTGGCCGTTAATCTGTTCGTTATTAAACTCGGTATGCTGCTCGGTATCTATTCGTCCCTGTGCTCGCCCATCAGATCGAATAGGGATCCGTTTGCTTGATCGATCAACAGCTCGTCAATTCCTACACATGCTCGCTTACTTGCTCGTTTTTTAAGCCGTTTGCCCATCGAGTTATCTGACCGCTTGAGAGCTCGTTTATGATTTGCATCTATGACCCTTAAGGCGCCCAATTATCTTGAGCTTTATTTACTCGCTAGTTCAATAGAGTATTCTGTTCTCTGGAGAGGTTCACCTCTGCCCCATCCATCAAATCATAAGTCAACAGAAATCAGAGCTGTCAGATGGATTACAGCTCAAGACGTGTCGTCCACGCCAATCCTATCAGAGATTACAGCTTAGATTACGAGAATCTCACCTAACCCGCGTGAGTTAGCCGCCTAAACCCATGCTTTGGGCAAAATAAATCTGACACTGTCAGTCGTATTAAATCTAATTCAAGCGCATTAAATGCAGCCCATCATTGTAATATTAATTTACTGTACATTATTTTATTGCATTCTACTGTAGCTTCTCCATTTCTCTATAAATAGAGGAGGACCCCCATTATAAAAAATGATCAATATTTTGAGTGTCGTTACCCTGTTAAAATAGTGAGAGAATGAACAGTTGACGTAAACATCTTTTTGGGCCGAACCACTTAAAAACTTTCTGGTGTCTTCTCATTTTTCTTTGACCTCATCTCCTTTGCTTCTTGCTTTACTTATTCAACAACAACTTCGATCTAAAATTGTAGCTTTGACCTAAAACACGAACCTGATCGGTTAAATTCAAACGTCGACATTAATATATTTAAATATATAAATATGGTTAATGCTACTATATTTTTCAATTATATTTTAATTATTAACAAAATATTATTAATATGTACATAAAAAATATTTTAGAATTTATTAAATTATTTATTTTTGGATATTTATATTAAATAATTAAAATTACATAATAATGTATAAAAAAAACGTATAAATATTAAATTATTAGTTTTCAAATAATTTTAACTTTAAAAAACAAACAAATTTACAATACATTCATATATAAGAGGAAAAAAAAATAAGCATGTTATTCATATTTTAGGTTTCAATCACTAAGGTTTCATTTGATATAATTTTTTCAAGTAAATCTTTTAGAGATAGATTTTTTAGAAATAGATTTTTTAGAAGAAAATTGTTGGCTATTTATTTGTCAATTAACAAAGCTCTTTTATATTATAGACTATTTAGTTAAATTATTTTTAAAATACTTTTAGATTATTAATTTATCAAAAATGACATGAGAGAGAGGAGTAGTGTATTCATTCTAAGAATGTAATTGTTTTAACCTCAACAATAAAAAATTAATCAATCGTAGTAGTAATAAAGATTTTATTTGTTCTCTGCCAATTTTTCAATTTTAATTTAATTAGTCTCAAAAAATAAAAATATTGTATTTTTTTACTCTTTTTTTATCCATTTTATGGTACTCGTAAAGTCCACCTACACCCACTTCAGACCTATGAGCTGCTTTTGTTTCTCTATTTAAAAGGATTTTATTTCTCTCTTCTTTTGTTTCCTCCACCTGTACCAATTGTAGTAAATATATATATACATATATATATCATCGAAGCAATAACTAATAACCAATTGCAGTATATATATATATATATATATCAATGAACCGATAACAAAAAAATTGCATTATTAGTCAAAACCAATTAAAGAAAAAAAACATAAAATATAAAAAACTTACTGATTAAAGAAAAGTTCTCATATGTTTTTATGAAATAAAAAATAAATAAAAGTGGAGGCTATATATTTATATTTATAAAAAAAATGTTATGTATATATTTATATATATAATATATATATCAATGAACCAATAACAAAAAAATTGCATTATCAACCAAAATCAATTGAGAAAAAAAAAACCACAAAATATAAAAAATTTACCGGTTAAAGAGAAGTTTTCAGATGTTTTATGAAATAAAAAGTGAATGAAACTGCAAGCTATGTGTTTATAGTTATAAAGAAAATGTAATGAAATTATAAGAGCATATAAATATTAATAAAATAAAATAGGAGTAGATTAAATATTTTAATATTTAAAAAAATACACAAGAAGATCTAATTGAAAAAGCTCAAAATTTGAGCTTCTCAAAATAGACATTATTTAGTTTTTTTAATTCCCCAAAAGTTCTATTGAGATGTCAACCAAACGACGTAAAAAAAAAAATTCAAATAGAGCTTTTAACATTAAAAAAATATTTTTAACCAGTAGATAAGTTATACCAAATGTATATTTAGTCTTCAGTTTTCAGCAGCACTGTTCAGTCGTCAGACAAAAAAACAAACGACTTTTTAATACTAAACACCAATTTATCACCAAAAGTAATGATTTTTATTATTATTATTTTTTTTTTATCACTTATGTATAGCGATTGGAATCTAGATAATTGACGGGCTAAATGAGAGTTCTTTACCATCAAGTCATGTTAAGCAGTGGTGATAGTAATGACCTAAGTTATGTGTTGGCTTTATACATCATACTTTTAGGCATGAATTTAGGAAATAAGTTAAAATTTATTTTGATCAATATTAGACAAATCAATTCAATCAAGAGTTTTTAGTTTATTAAAGGTTTTTACTCTTTTAGATCTTTATTGATGTGAAGATGCATCAAAAGAAGAAAATTCTCCACACACACTTAAAAAATGCCCATGCTACTGGGACTATGCATAAAACCAGGAACCAACTCGAACCAATTTTTAGATGTTTAGGTCGGTTCCTATATGTATTCAAGCATGTTCGGTTCTTCAAAGGAACAACCAATATATGGTCGATTCCTGTTTAAGTTTGGGACTCTAGACTTGAGACTCGTTGAGCCAAAAATGATCTTTTTTTTTTTTAATATATGTGAAATTTATATAGTAAACCCCTCAAGGCACATACATAAATTACACCACCTAAACCCTAAAACACTATCTAATAATTGCCAACAGACATAATGTTTCATTTTGTTTTTTCTTCTTCACCCGTTGACTCTCATCGACAACGTCGATCTCTATCTCTTATCGCCGACCTCCCTCTTCTGACATCTTATAGTTTTACTAAATCCTAACCAGCATGTTACTCTTCTGTTTTCAGCAAATATACATTTAGTGTTCAGTCTTCAGCAGCACTGTTCAGTTTTCAGATAAAAAAACAGATGACCCTCTAGTACTAAACACCAATATATCACCAAAGTAATGATTTTTATTATTATTTATATTTTTATCACTTATGTGTAGCGATTGGAATCTAGACAATTGACGGGCTAAATGAGAGTTCTTTACTATCAAGTCACATTAAGCGATGGTGGTAGTAATGACCTAAGTTATGTGTTGGTTATAATTTATATATCATACTTTAGGGTATGTGATGAAACTGAAACCAAATTCTCTCTAGGCTCTTATTTGGAAGGTCTTGCCGGATACTCCAATAAACCTCAGATAACCCTACTCACAGCTAAGAGAGATCCTCGAAGCGAACCCCTAAAATACTTTGCCCGTTTACTTTGCTTTGACTAAATCAATTTTCATTTCTTTGAAAATAGTTGGGTTGGTATAAATTTTTCAAATGCGATTCAAGAATATTTTGATAAAAATTTAACAGCATAACGATTGTATTTCTAAGGTTTTCAAAATTTACCTGCAAGGAAAATGCACTCCCAATATTTTTCATGTCACAACCTAACTTTTATTCTTTCACAAACATGCATTTCAACATTCATAATAAATAAACATCGTCTTCTATATATGTATATATACCATGTGAAGACGTTATAATTATTTACATCACAAAACCTTTACTTTACAAGTTCAAATGTAGTGCGAAATATGCCAAAATGATATACATAATCATTTGATGTTTAGTTTCACGACACATTTTAATTCATGAAATGCATTCTTCGATTTTCGCCCACCTATAATTTTGGTAGAATATTTATTTTCTTTGATCACATGTACGAAGTACCTGAAACAATTTTATACATTATAACAAATAAAATTTTCGTTAGTTCAATCGATGTAGAAAATATAATAATTGTTGCATGAATAATTATAACTTATTAAATGCTCATAAAGTTTGACATAAAACTTTATTATTAAAAAATACCATATGTAACCCTAAAACTCTAACCACATGATGATTAACTATGCCGTTCAATGTGGTAAGTCACGTAGCAACTTTCAATTGACACCAACCGTGACGCTGCTGAGATGTTTCGACAACTACGTACGAAATTTACTGCATCGTAAAGCGTAGTGTGAAATCATCTATACTTTGAGCATCTACATGCGAAATTTTCTACATCGCATAATGCTCAATACTCTAACTCTTGCTATTACGTGCGAAATTCTCTGCATTGCATCACAGTGTAAAGCTAACCATAAATCTAGGCGACTACGTACGGAATTTTCTACGTCGTAAACGTAGCACTAGAAAATCTAAAAATCTTAGCAACTATAAGTGGAATTTTCTGCATCGCTACGTAGTACCAACTAACATATAAAACTGAGGGTATACACATGACCTTTAAAAACCTTTTTACTAAGTGCGTTAAGCACCAAAATTTCTCATCTTTGAAAACCGTTAACTGACTTTAAACTCAAACCTCTTTAAAACACCTTACTTTTGATTTTCATTTATAAATCCGATGTAAGGATCTTTTACACAAAAACATGAGCTTGGATTTTGAAATTCATTTCACAAATCCTTTTTGTACAATATATTTCAAACTAGGATTGAAATAGTGTAAGTATATAGTACTTACCTTGATCCAAAGCGATCTAAGAGCTTCAACGGACCTCTCGTGCTCCGCTTGCTTGCTCCTCACCTCCTTAACATAATCTTACTCAAAATATGCTACAAATGACTATTTAAAGCTATAAATAAAGCTTTCAATGCAAATCACTTATTTGAAAACTCTTTTGACTACAATCTTTCCATTTAGGTTCTAACTTAACTGAAACTTTAGTTTTTTATTTCTTTCTACGAACCTCATTTATTATCACCTAGAAATACCTCCCTATACCTGAAATAATTTTCTGAAACTCGAAACGAAAAATCACATTTTTAGAGACCCCTTGGCCGAATGCATTCTAGGGAGAAATCCCTAGCTTTTCTTCGTTCCATTTTCGTTTCAATCATGTCCCTAACTCTCATTTAGATCCCTAGTAAAATGGTTTTAAAAAATTCCAACTATAGAGTGGAGAAACTCATGAAATACCCCTAGTTTTCGACACTTTTTCATATCAAAATCTACTCTTTTTACATTCTAAACTCAATTTGCTTTTTACTATGATTTTAAGACTTATATATGTTTGATTATGATCATTTGTCACACAAAAATGTAAAGATAAAGTCGCATTGCATTGTGACTAGAATTGCCCTTCATCTAACCTAACTATACTTTTGTAACAATCTCTTTTCATTTTGAAATTCTAACTTTTCCATATAATTTTCTAACTTTTAATATACATAAGTTCAAGCTCAAATGCATCAAAGCATAATGGTGTCACATAAGCCCCCTTTGGCCGTAAGTTACACACACACACACCACACATTAAAGTTTTTCAACTTTTAAGATATTCTTTTAAGTATTCTCTCAAATCTTTCATCAAACACTTAATCTACAGCTAGATTTACTTTCCACTTACTTATTTCAACACTTAGGGTTTATCTCGTATAAACTCTAAGTTACAATTCATGCATGTTTTCTTATAACTTAAGCTTTAATTTTAGCTATTTAGAGTTCTACACTCAATTTAAATCAAAACCCCATCAACAATGCAACAAGAAACAAACCAATCATCAACACTTCATATGTTCCCAACTAATATTAAACTTAAACAAAATGATGATATCTCACCTTAGTTTTGCTTAGGGTTTGATGGTCTAGTCTTGGATCAACTAGAAAGATTGATTTGAATCTTGAAAATAGGTTGCAAATGACTTGATCTCCCCTCTGCCTAGTTGCCGTCCCACACTCTCCCTTTCTCTCTATGTTTTGTTTTGAAATTTTGGCTAAGTGTGGTGTGACTAACACACTCTCACATATATATAGGCAATTAAAAGGGTAACAATGACTATAATTGACAGGCCCCTTTCTAACTATACTAGTTAGCTGACTTGCCCGGCACCCCACGGTGGCTTTTCAGTCGAGATCTACTCCGACTGAAAAGTTCCCGTGGAGCTAAGCCTCTTTCTTATCTGAAAATAATTGAAACTCTTTTAGTTCTGAAAATGGGTATGAATTTTGTTCGTTGAAAATAATTTATGAAAATAGAGTTTTACGAAAATCCGGCAACACAACAGCTGTTTTTCTAAAATTTTCACCCTGTAAAAACTTCACAAAACCTGTATAAGTTCATTCAATATCTTTTATTAACTAATAGGTCTCAGGCCCTTTTCAGATACACAATCATTCGCAACATGTTTAAAATATTCAATGATATGGAAAGCAACTTAATTAAAATCTTACACATCATGCATGATATTCATATCAAATCCTTTATTCAAAACAATATTTACAAAACTTGAGAAATCTGAAAACGATAGTAAATGCAGTACATGATAACTTGTTTAAAACTAGTGTAGCGTGGTCGCGTCTCTAGCTCGCCTGTACGTTCGATAAAGATACTTCTGCTGCGCTGCTCGTACCTGCACCTGGGGAGGATTTTAAATAAAACAGAAAATGATGGTGAGAATAACTCAGTGAGTGTACTAAATAATAAATTCTGCTTTCATTATTATTTTGAAAACAATACAGCTCATTTAAGCGAAAGATTCTTTTAGTAATCTTTTTGTAATTGAATTTTTCTTATTATTTTAAACTAACGTCTATTGACGTATTTCATTTCTTTACTAACTTAGAAGGGTAACTCAGGGAAAACTCATTCTCTTAAGCTCTTAAGCTAATTATCTACATAACATGAAATACTAGAAATTTTCTGTTTGCATGTGCTCAGATGCGGGAACTTGGGATTACGATTCCCCCCCTTCGAATATTAAACCGTACGGGAACTTGGGATTACGACTCCCTCCGTGTATTAGGCGTACAGAAACTTGGGATTACGATTCCCCCCGTCAATTAGGCGTACGAGAACTTGGGATTACGTTTCCCCCCGTCAATTAGGTGTACACGCATAGGGTACCTTGGCCGGGTTATGCTAGAGATCAAAATAAACTAAAGACATCTAAAAAAAACAAAAATCTTTTACTACACTTAAAACTCACACTTAACTTATATTTACTTAGTATTCAAGCATATTAATCACTTTTAGAAAGATATCATAAGTATTTCATTTTCTAGTTTACGGTTTAAAACTGAAAAACTTTCTTCCTAAGGTAAAAACTTAAATTATTCGAAATAACTTTCTCGTGTATCTCCATGCATGTATTTCATTTACACTTTCTATTTTCTTTACTTCAAGACTAAATACATTTATAATGTATATTTACAACTATACATGCATTATAGGGAAAGCGATAATATTATAAAATTTTGCTCGAATAACATGATAATCTTAACTAAAATGGTATCGCATTAATAAATATTCATATAGTAGAATTCACGAAAGCTTTATGAAAATTCACACTCATAACTTGCTTCCAAATGATTTATCGCCACTTCTCGATACGGATCTCGTTCGCTCGCCAGTTTACCTACAATTGGTTTCGATCAAGATTTCATTAAAACATGGCTCGCGCGAAAACTAAACTTAAATCACACGACGAATTCTAATCACGACATTTCAAGCGATTATCCGCACATAAGAACAATACGGAAAACACTAATATTCGCACGCAGAAATTATCTCAAAACCAATTCGCGAACGCAACATAATCTAATCAAAACTTTATGATTACGAAACCGACAACTATGCCATTCGAATCTAAAGTAACATCATTGAATCACATTCTAATGGATTCAATAAAAAGAAGATTCGAAGCTAAACGGATAACATATAACTTACGCGATTTTAACTATTTATCGCGAATTATCGCTTTTAGCGTTTCGCGTGATTACTGCGTTTCTAATCAAACTTATCGCCAATACTACTCGTGACTTTACTTAAATCATGGAAAACGAATATTCAAACACTTTAAAGCACAAAAATGAAAATCATGGCAGCAAGCTAAACGAGAATTCATTTCCCGTTTCAACTCCGAAATTTGATAATTTAACGATTTCGCGTGAATTGAAAACTATCCGATTAACTTTATCTCATTCCAATCCATCCTATTTTCAACATTTAACACTTTAACGGACTTAAATACGTCTCAAGGCAGCTTGATAACATCATAAACACTTTCACATTTGACAATGAAAATCACAAACTAAAAACATTCGCATTCGTGGAAAACTTATCCGAATCGCTCGGAAACAATTTCTCAATATCCGAACGATTATCCGATACTTTAAAACATATCCACACTAATCCTTTTCCACGACAACGAGTTCGAAATTAAAAACATAACTTAACAGCCCCTAACTTTTCTATAATAGCCCGTAATCCATTTCAAAACGAAAACGATCGTTGACAATTTCATTCCAAAAATACAACCAAACAATATCGAGCGAACCTTCGCACTAACGAGATTCTAAATTCTAAAACCCAATCATAACAATATCAATTTAATCCATATCTCAATTCTAAATATTTTCCATTCAACTAAAACCATAAAATCAAAACTTACCTCTCTAAAATCGTTCGAAAGCTTCGAAAATCACTCGCGAAGGAGCTGCCTATATCATTTCTATAATCCGAGAGCTTCCTTCAATCCAAAATTGACATGCAAGCTTTAAAAACCACTCAAAACATCTTATCAAAGTTAATGGGACAGCACTTACCCGAAGAATGAGCTGTTTTTCACTTCCAACTGCTCTCGAACAATCGCGACGGCGAGACGACGCTCACTTAAGCTCACGGCAGCAACTTCCTCTCTTCACCTCCCTTCCAACTTGATGGAGCTCCAATGAAGGATGGGTTGATGGTCCAAAGCTGCTCAGTCTACACCTGGTGAGGTCTCGGCCTGACAGCAGCTGCTCGGCAGTAGCTCACACAACGACAGCTCACGGCAACAGGACACAACAGCAGCTCACACAACGGTAACTCACGGCAACAGGACACGGCAGCAGCTCACGGCTTCAGCTCCTCACTCGGTTCACAGTCCTTGATTGCCCACGAGCTGCACATGCACACCTGACAGCTCACTGTTTGGATGGGCTTCTCTTGGCTTATCTTAGCTCAAGGATTTATTGGGTTCAGCTCTTACCTCTCTCTCGCTTGCATGCACGGGCTGATACTCTTGGATCTGCCCTTGCATGTACTCGGCTTTGCCTCAGATCTGAACTTCTTCTTCAGCTTTGCTTCATCTTGGTCTGATAACAGCTACTCGCTCCTCTCAATTTCTCTCATTCTCTCGTTCACTCTCTCGATCTCTATTTCTATCAGTCAAGAAAGAAGGATGAAGAAGAAGAAGAAGACCGAATGCTCTCTCTCTCTCTTGTTAAGCTCTCGGTTTCTCAATTTCTCTCTTACACCTTGGCTTTTGGCTTTTGGATGCTTGATGATGAGTGATGACTGAATGAGGTTGTTTTTGTCTTAAACCTTCACTTAAAAATTTTTTATATTATTTTTAATGATATTCCAACTTTAACATAAATATTGATTATTCCATGGATGACACATGTAACCATGCATGTCCATCTCAAGCCACTTGTCTTTACTCAATCTTTGCATGAATGACACGTGTCTATCATTTTCCTGTACTAAGTTTATTTTATTAACATTCTTCCATGCATTCTCGCTTTAGTTCCGAAATTGAATCCATTTTCGTCCGTCCGTCCGAGAATTCGCTTTTAATTGCTTTCGCCTTCGGAATTATTTTAAAATTTCGAATCCATCTTCACGAACTCAAATTTATTTTTATTATTCTAAAATAATTATTTCGAATATTTTCGGACTCGATAATTATATTTTTTTCGATCGAACGCGATTCATCGGACAAATAATTCGCTCTCCGATGAATGAGGTTTTGGGTTATACAATAATGCTCTTTGTAATATCTATTTCATTAACTGCTTCTATTTTAATTGAGTGCTAGATGAAAATCACTTATATAGCTAAGTATAATTCTTATCTTAAGAAAAGACCATCTTGCCACTCATGTATATCTCTTATTTGTCAAAAGACTATTTTACCCTTCATTGACTTTTATCTCACTATTAGTGTTAATTTGTTTCTAAAAGTTTTACTAACATTCTAATATTACCCATAAGGATGATATTGATGAAATTTAATGTTTTCATCCTTTAATCTAGTTTCTAACACTAGAAAATCTAGAATCGAGAATAAGAGCTTACAGTATGAATTTAGGAAATAAGTTAAAATTTATTTTGATCAATATTGGACAAATCAGTTTAATCAAGAGTTTTTAGTTTATTAGAGGTTTTTACTCTTTTAGGTCTTTATCGATGTGAAGTTGCATCAAAAAAGAAAATTCTCCACACACGCTTAAAAAGCTCATGCTACTAAGACTAAGCATAAGAATAGGAACCAATTTTCAGATGTTTAGGTCGGTTCCTATATGTATTCAAGCATATTCGGTTCTTCAAAGGAACAACCAATATATGGTTGATTCCTATTTAAGTTTGGAACTCTAGACTTGAGACTTGCTGAGCCAAAATTGATCATTTTTTTTTTTTTAATATATGTGAAATTTATATAGTAAACCCCTCAAGGCACATACTTAAATTACACCACCTAAACCCTAAAACACTATCAAATAACACCCAATGGACATACTGTTTCATTTTGTTTTTTCTTCTTCACGCGTTGACTCTCATCGACAACATCGATCTCTATATTTTATTGCCGACCTCTCTCTTCTAACATTTTATAGTTTTACTAAATCCTAACAAGCCGACCCCTTCAACTCTCGTTTTTTCTCTCGACTGAACCCCTTTAATCTTTTTTCTACACACTGATTGATTGTTTTGTCCTCTTGTTGTCACTTTCTCATTGTAAGTCACTTTTATTAAGTCGTTTGTCCTCTTGTTGACACTTTCTCCATTGTAAGTCACTTTTAATAAGGTGTTTGGAATTCCTATGTGCATGTTTTTGTTAGGTTTTGAGGTGTAGTCTTTTACATTTGATTGCTAACTGTTAGATACCTATACGCATATTCCTAAGCTCGTTTAGAATTCTTAACTCTTTTTGGAAATATCTACATATTAGAGATTGAGAAAGTGAATATTGCTTCGAATTAGATTCATATAGGTCCTTACAAAGTTGAATTATGGGATTTTTTATTTCCTTGTTAAAGAATGAAACTTTTGCTTATTTTTCTTTCCTTCTTTCCATCTTCTTCTTCTTCTTCTTCTTGTTTTTTTTTAGGATAAGATTACATTAATTTTATTAGAAATGCTATGATGATATCTCCATTGAAGTTTGTTTGGTTTTTGTTATGATTGCAAATTTAACAATGTATGCATTTGCATAAAAGGGGCTTCAACCTTGTTATATAATATCATGAGTATCAAACTCTTGTTTCTGTGGTGGTGTTGAATGAGAGGGTATTTAAGTGTGAATATGTGAAACAATTAGCTATTAGATTGTGGATTTATTGTTAGGGTCTTGTACTTTTGGTCCTATCTTGTATCATTCCCATGTCTGGACACAATGAACTTGAAATATTCTATCTGTAATTAATTATATGGTTTTGAGATGGCTGAGTATAAAGTTGATTAAATTAGCATCAAATGATGTTTTTAACTGATTTTAGTAATAACAACTCTGTCAATTTTATATCAACTTTATCATTGCAAGGAACAAAATTTCTCCCAATTTTCACAACTTGTAGAATCAAATACTTGTTAGCAACAACTCGAACTTGTTAAAACTATTAACAAATGACCTTCTTGGACATAACGACTTGTACTGATTTTACAATGCGACTTTGTCATAGTTGTCAACTATGTCCTCATTTTTATACATAAACCTGACATTACTTGTCAATATAATTCATGTTTTACCTATCAACATTTAACAAGCTGTCAGTATAACTACCTATCAACACTTACATTGGTGAGCTTTTACCTGGCGACATTCTACTTGTCAACATTATGCCCAACATAAACTTGTGAACATTTTATAATAATATATTAGTCTTCAATAAAAATTACAAGTAAATAACATAAAACGTAATATAATAATTTTCAATTATCAATATTCTACAATAACAAGATGAAGAAAAAAAATCCAAGGGTCTACAAAATGCCACAACTTCAAAGATATTTATGAATATTCACTCACTAGACAACCTTAAGATAGACAAGCAAAAACACTTGACAGTTAATAGAACACAATTTCTCACATACAATACCCAGATTTTTGTCCAATTATTGGCCTAATTAAGCTACTTAACTATCTAGACTAGAAGCTGTTGGTTGACTGAATTTCTTCCTACTGGTTGTAAGTTTGCTTTAATCTCATCATAGTGGTTCCTTATATAATTAGTTCTGCTTTGTTATGTGCTTCTTCAATTCGACAATGCTTCGGCACATTTTCATGTTAATAAAAAACTGGGACTGACTAAACTATAATTCTAACTTGGCTATAGCTCCACAAATTATTGCAACTCTTGTAATCAAGCAAAAATGAAAAAATTTGAGCTCTCAACCAACATATAAAAAAATGATTATTATGAGACTATAACTAATGAAACACAAGCTTCTCAAGTTTTTTTTTTCCTTTTTTTTTTTTTTTCTGTAATTGTATAGTTTAATAATAGACAAACAAATAAGCAAATAAGCAAGCCAAAATGGAATGGAGAGCGAAGTGCTCGCTTGTGTCATAAAATGCACACCGTTATCCTTGTCAAATGATGAAGATAGATCCACTAAGAAGGTTAAAATAAGAGAGAAACATATAGGGATTCTTGTAGATGTGCCTTTTAAGGACAGATTGTTAATGTCTGCACAAAACAATGAGGAAAATTTTGGAACTTCGGCTGCTGAGTTCATTTTTTTTATTGATGATTTTATTATCGAGAATGAGAATGAGATTCCCTCGATCTATTTCTCAAGTCAAGTGCATCAGATGTTGCCTATGTCCCTGGACAATGCAATTATAGTTAAATTGCTAGGCAAAGCATTAGGTTATAATGCGCTGTGTAATAGGGTTCAACACTTGTGGAAATCGGAATCAAAATTTAAGGTGGTTGACCTAGAGAACGGTTACTATATGGTCCATTTTGAATTATTTTCTAATTGGAATAGTGTTATGATGAATGGTCCCTAGTCCAATTTAGGACATTATTTAACATCGTAGCCATGGTCCCCTTCGTTTAACCAGGAAAAGTAGTATCCTTCAAATATTGTAGCGTAGGTGTGATTCCCAAGATTACCATTACAATACTATCATAAAACGATGTTTTGTGCAATAACAAGTATAGTGAGCAAGTTAATTAAAATAGATTATAACACAATGGGTGCACAACGAGGTAAGTTTGCGAGAGTAGTAGTTGAGATTAACCTTCAGAACTGTTGGTGTCATGGTTCAAAATTGATGGTGAAAAGCAAAAAGTGGAATATGAAGATCTTCTTATTATCTGGTACACTTATGGTATGTATGGACATGTAAAAGACGCATGTCAGTTACAAAAATCGGATTCGGTGGAGACCTGAGACCCAATGGGAGTTTATGACAGTAGAAGAAACAACAATGGAGAAAGCTATTCAGAATGATAAAGGGCGGTGCTTAGGTCCATTAATGCATGTATAACGATGAGAGAGAAGAAGATATGGAAACTTAGATGAACATGATAAGAATGGCAGTGATAGCCGTGATTATGGGAATGAAATACATTATTTGAGTTGTCGAGAATCTTCTAGATTTGAGGCTTTGAATGATCTAATTACTGAAGAAAATTATGGGGATGTGAATGGGGAAAGTGGTATCTTTAGTGATGGCAAAAGGGATAATATCTCTATGGTGAAATAGACAAGAGTGGAAGAGAATCTTGGGAGAAGAAATAGGAATAGAGGGACTAAAAAGGAAATTAATAAGAGTAATTAGAGAAGAGTGGGAAAGGGCATTGTGAGTGAAAACAATGATACCGTCCACAAGCTACACTGTAATACCCTTTCTCGAGGATATTACTGTACATATTTACAAAATGAAGAAATGTATTAATAGACCCCTTTGGTGAAATAATAAAAATGATTTTAAGTGTTTAGAAGTGAAAAATTTATGTTAAAATTTTTGAAAATATTTGAAATAAATTAAAATTATAAAAAGTTGAAGAGCCTAAAAGAAAAACACCAGATATTTTGAAAAGAATGACAGAATGGTAAATAAGTGGAAAGGAACAAGTACATTGTGAAAATAAAGAACTCTCTAGAATGGGGTAGAAGTGTAATTTGAAGAACTTTAAGAGTTAAAGGCAAGCTTAACTCGCACCTATAAAAAGGCATGAGGTGAGTCGGTGGAAAAGAAAGAAGAGAAATCAGGAAAGAAAGAATGAGAGAGTGAAGAAAGAAAGAAGAATTTAGAGAGAAGGAGGAAGCTCTCAGCAGAAGAAAGGAGCAAGTTGTTGTCAGCCCAAGAGCAAATTTCTGTCGTTGTGAATGCTAGCTAGCCATGGAAAGGTGCTGATTGGAGTTGGGAGTCAGATCTAGTAAGATATAACCTGTGAGAGCCATTTTTATGGTTTTTCTTGAGGAAAAGTTGTGTTGAAACAGACTTTGAACTGCATTTGATGTTATTGAAATTTTGTACATAGATCTGGTGATAGTGAAGTAGCTTGCGAGCTGGAGAGCAAGACAGAAGACTGAGGAAAGCTAGTAAGTAATGTTGCTAAGAAAATAAGTTAAATTGATGATGTTGTGATTTAAAATGATTGAGTTCTGTCGTGAGACCTGTGAGGTCGTGACCTGAGTTAGAATAAGATCTGGTGTTATGTTGTTAAGTAGGTATTATGGAGTGTATGCAAATGATATCCTATGTATAAGTAGAAGCCTGGGAGGAGATGTTTTAAGTGGGGTGAGCTAGGGCAGGAGCTCGCATAGTCCAAGCTGGATGAATACCCATAGCTCTTTTCAGCGCAGGTTGAATTGACCTGAGGTACGAGTTTGCAGGAAGCGAGTTGAGTGATGTCACAGTTGCCATAAGGCCTGGTAGAGTTGGGTTAATGAAGTGGCTTTTAAGGGTGAGCTCAATGAGATAATGATGGTTATAGCCAGGTCAAACTGGCCTGAGGTTGTACGAGTTGAGTAAGGCCTATGAAACTGACTGAGCTCTAGGAAGGTAGCAGTTCGCTAAATAAGGTGAGTTGATAGAGCTCGCTAAGTTGGGAAATGCCCTCAGTCTGAGTTGAGCTGTGTAAGGTAGAATGCGAGCTTGAGCTCACAGCTTGAACCGAAAGGGGCAGTCCGCTATAGCTCGAGTAATGAGGGAGTGATAAAGTTGATTTAAGGTGCAAGAACCTGTGAGCTAAGTGAAGTCTTGATTGTAACTAAGTATAGGTGGGCATAACGAGCTGAAAAGGAGGAGGTCGCTGGAGCAGAAGCTGAAGTGATTCAAGTAGTTAGGTAGTGAGCTATGAGTGCGAAATATTTAAATACTCTTAGTTATACAACAAATTTCTTATTTTCATTTATTATTCTTTTAGTTTATAAATAATTTATATTTTAGCACAAAAAGGAAATAATTACTTATACGTTGGTATGCAATATATGTTTATGGCTCGAGCATGTATAGAGATAGACCTTCTAGATAGATCCGGCATATACCCCACAGTGTATGACATGTGTTGAGAGGGCTAGTCTTGCTAACATCAGGAGGATGAAGTCTGTCATGTCTGTCAGTCGCCATCTACGCTTGTAGGGTATTGTCTCGAGGTACGGTGAGCGATTATAAATCCGCCCCGTTGTTACGAGATGTCTTTATGGCTTTTGTCACAATGAGCGATGCTAGCCTTTGCGCCACGTGACCCTTCCACATTGATACAAAGCTGGTCTGACCGCACATGTGGTTTTAGCTTGCTTGGGTTTCGTTAGAGCTTTTTAGAAAAGATAGCGTATCATTAAAAGCAAGTTTTCAAAAGAAAAATATTTTTAGAAACATTAAATATTTTAAACAAGCTTTGAAACGAAATAGAAGTTTTATAAAACCCAAACTTTTTTTAAATAAAATTATTTCAAAGAAAAATATTTTCAAAACGTTTTTGGGAGGAGAATTTTTAGAATAAACACATCCATACTCACTGAGTCTTCATAGCTCATAATGTTTTTATTTCAAAAACCTCCCCAGGTGCAGGATCAAGTGACCAACGTATTAAAGAGCCACGTATAGACTAGGTGGGTTTCGACCGACGACGTTGCAAAAGTCTTTTTGTATTAAGTTTGTGATTTAAATTTAATCATGTAATCTGTATGTTTTCAGATTTATGAACAAATGTTGTCGCACTTTATTAATGACATGCATGTTTCAGATAATTACATTTTTATGATAATATTTTTATCTACTGTGTACTTGAAAAGAAATTTTAAAATGGATGAATTTTATATATGCTTAGAGTTTGAGAATAGTTACAGGTTCACTCCATGATATCCTTTTTGGGCCTTATTAGTTGAGTTTTTGAAATATTTCGTGGGGTGCTCGGTAGGATCGCTGGATTCATTGGTAGGAATCCGAATCAGGTCCTGTCATGCATAGCCTAACCTAAAAGCAAAAACAATAAGGCACTTCAGAATTCATGCAATTTCATGCTGGAGTAGAGCATACAATGTAAGGAATGCAAAGGAAAACAATAATGCTTCTGAGTTGGATAGGTCCAAGCACAAGGTGGTAAATATATGTCATCCTAAAATGAACGGTGTGAGAGGAAATAAAGGTAAATGTCGGAGTAACTCTATAGTTAGTAGAGTTAGAAAATTGGGTTGTCTGCAGGATCATAAAACACATATGTGTCTTAGAAGTAAATCATCCATTATGAAGCTTAAGGGGAAGACAATAAGGAATAACTCCATTGATGACCTTATTTGCGTTCCTAGTGAAAAGTAGGTAGAGGTTAATGATAAATGTACTGAGATGTAGGAGAATGTTGTAAGGAATGAGGGAGAAAAGGTAACTACCACCCATTTAGGTGTCTAAATTTTTTCTTTTTCATGAATTTAAAAATCATTACGTGGAACTGTTAAAGGCGGCAAGTAAAGAGTTCCACAACTGTTTTGAAAGGTTATATGAAGTAATACTGACCACAGATGCTTGTGCTTTTGGATCCTCGGATTAGTGATTGTAAGGTGGATAGTGTCATAAAAAATTATAGTATCCTCGTTAGCACAAAGTGGAAGCGAATGGTTTTGTAAAAGGAATTTAGGCTTTATGAGAGGATGATCTTGTAATTGAGATGCTTAGAAATCACTCCCATTATGTACATATGAAAATCAACATGGGGAACAATATGTCTTGCAATTTTATAACAGTTTATGGAAGCCCTCAACCTAAAACTCGAGATTTGTTGTGGCAACAACTTGATTTGATTGCTCAGAGTATAGATGGCCCTTGATTAGTAATAGGGGATTTTAATGCCATCCTATCAGCTTCAGAAAAGCATGGTAGTGCTAACAGAATGAATAAAGGGTGTAAAAAATTTCAATAATGGATAATAGATAATGGAATGTTTGATATGAAGTTCTCGAGTCCTAAATACACTTAGATGAGAGGGCTAGTTTAAGAGAGACTACATAGAGCAGCGTCTAGTGACAAATCGAAGTCAATGTGCATTCTTTCAAAAGTGGTGCATCTTCTTTGTCTTCGATCAGATCATTGCCTGCTTCTCATTCAAACAAATTTTGCAGCGTTTTCAAGGACAAAGAAACATTTTAAATTCCTTGCTTCATGGACAATGCATTAGGATTGGGATGAGTTTGTAAAAAAGGCGTGGAACTATAATATGAAGATCATTGAGGCTATTGTAGATTTTCGGGAAAAGATTATGAGTGGAATAAATCGGTTTATACTAATGTAGGCAAACAAAAAATAGAATTCTTTTGCATTTAAGTGGCATCCAACGTGCTCTAAAGACTCACAACTCTAGCAATCTTCTCAAGTTAGAAGCTACACTTTATAAGGAGTATGAAGGTATCCTATCCAAAGAAGAACTCATGTGGAAACAAAGGGCTAATGACAATTGGTTGAGATTTGGTGATAGAAATACAAAATTTATCATTCTTTGACTAAGGCGAAAATGAAACAGAAGCGTATTGATATGCTTAAATTAGACATAAGTGATTGGTATTGTGATGATGATATCTTACAAAGGGAGATGAGAAAGTTTTGTAAGATGTTATACTTCGAAAAAGAGAACCAACGACCTACCTTTCCTATATGTGGCTTGTTCTCTTAACTTTCAAGAGATGATCTTAAGATGCTAACTAGTTAGGTTACTAAAGGGGAGGTTTGAAAAGCTCTTTGTGACATGGCACCTTTAAAAGCTTTGGGGGTGGATGGCATATATGCCATGTTTTTTGAAAAACATTGGAATATTGTGGGTGACTTTGTTTAATTTAGTTAATTCAATTTTGAAGAGGGATCAAGTACCCGAACAGTCATTCTTTTAATTCCAAAAGTGGATGAGCTAGAAAGTTTTTCATCAACTGAGACTGATTAGCTTATGCAATACTATATATAAGGTGATTGCTACAGTGGTTACTAATCTGTTGAAAAGGATTATAAATAAAATTGTTTCTTTATCTCAAGCAAGTTTTGTACCAGGGCAATATATAGTTGATAACATTGTGATTGCATAAGAAGTGATGCATTCTATGAAGACTAAAAAGGGACGTGAGCACTACATGGCAATTAAAGTTGATCCTGAGAAGGCATATGATCTTTTGGGATGAGATTTTATTTTGGACACACTTTTTGATATTGGGCTACCAAGTGTTATGATTGATGTAGTCATGAAGTTTTTTACTTCTTTTATGATGCAAATTCAGGGAATGGAAAAGCTTCTGAATTCTTTGTGCCATCCCAAGGGGTTAAACAAGGTAACCCGCTTAGTTTCTGTATTTTTATTTTGTGTATGGAACGTCTTTCCTAATACATTAGCCTGTAGGTGTAACATAGGGAGTGGGAGGCGATTGCTTTGAGTAAGAGAAGGCCAATCCTTTCTCATTTATTTTTTGTTGATGATTTGATTTTATTTGGTAAAGCAACTATGAAGCAAGTAAATATTTTTGAGGAGATGATGGAGTTATTCTGCAGTAGTTTTGGCAACAAAAATTAATAGAACTAAATCAATAGTTTTCTTCTCTAAAAATGTTACTACAAAAATGGCTACTGAGCTTTGTAGTAATATGCGAATTTCCTTATAGGTAGATTTGGATAATTACTTAGGTGTTCCACTCATTCATGATGCGTTGCATAGACCTACGTATGAGTTAACTATTAAAAACATGCTAAAGAAAGTTGAGGGTTGAAATGGGAACAAATTATTGCTAGCAGGTCATTGTATTCTTTCTTAATTTGTTTTAAGCTATATCCCGAATTATGTAATGCAAACAGTTTTGTTTCCCATGAGTATTTACTATAGCATTGATTGTAAGGATCCACCCTGGATCTCTCTATTGAACCCGACGAAAGTCCTCATGGAGCACCCTGATGAAACTCAATCGAACCTTCACTTTGGCTTGAAAGGGTTCCGTTAAGGTATCCATCTCAATTTAAAACTCTTTTCTCGCAGAAATAAATAAAAAATTTTCTTTTAGGGTAAATTGTAAAACTGAGTTATAAAACTTTCGGTGGCATAACAATTGTTTTTTGACTATGTCACTCTGCAAATTTAAAGAAAACACTTTTATGGCAAGTATCTTTCTCAACTTCCAAACCTCAGGCCCTTATTTTCACAATCAAATGCAAACATGCTTTTAGTTCAAAATAAACTTGAAAATAAAATCATTTACATAAATTCATCATTTACACCTAAAACTTAATTTACAAATTAAAAAAAAAAAATTCTCAAAAAATGTACAAAGATTTCAAAAGAAGCAATTAGAACATATACATCAAAATGTAAAATGTAAAATGTAATGCATGCACAAAATTTTCAAAAGAATTACGCAAGTGCAGTAGTCTTATGTTTGCGGCCCACCTATATGTCCGATAGAGCTGCATCTAAATGCTAACTCGTTCTTGCACCTGGGGATGATTTTTCAGAAAACATAAAAATTGAGTAGTGAGTATATAACTCAGTATGTGGGTAAACTTTTCAAAAATATATATATAACTTACTTTCTAAAATATAATAATATCCTTCCAAAATAGTTTTAGAAAACTATCGATTTCACTGAAATTTTATAAAATTGGAAAACTAATATAAATAACTTTAGTAGAGCGTAAATACTTTCCTTAATCAAACTTCTTTAATTTCTAAACTTCGCGCCTAATGATGTGTTCTCTTCCCTTTTGAAAACTAGTTAAGACAACCCGAGAAAACTTGCTCTGTCATGACGAAATTTCTCATCGCCACTAGAGTTCGGGAATGCTATCATGTGTAGTCTCTGAGGTAGGAAACTCTAGGTCATGATTCCCTCCCAATTTCAGGCAGATCTACACTACCCCACACGTGCAAAAGGCGACTCATTGACTCAATCCCCTAGTTAGTGACTTTCCAACCAACTTGCCATACACGCTGGGGTATTTCGGCTGGGCATACTGGGAATTAGGGTAAACCTTGCTTATATAAATTATTTTGTTTTACTAAATAATTCTTAGCCTCATTAGGCATAAAAATAATTTAATTTCACTAGAAAACCTTTTCTCTTTAGTATAAAATTCTCATTCGAGATACTAACTCTTTGAGGCAAAAGCCTAAATATTCAAAATTACTTTTAGGTCGTATTTAGTTCAACACATTTATTTCGCTTTACTTCTAATTAAAATATACATATATAACATAAATATAGAACTTACTAGATCATAAAAATTACTAACATGCTAAAAATTTAAATAATTCAACTAATTAAACAAAATAATGAGATTCACACTTGCAAATATAAATTATAAACCAATAAAATTCATAAAAACTTTTAAAACAACCATACTCACAAGTTCAAGACACTCCACTTTATATATATATATATATATATATATATATATATATCACTTTTTATTTAACAAAAATACCCTCCATCAAACCTCAAAGTGACCATGAAATCCCTAGTTTTAAATTGACCATAATGCCACTTATTAAAATTAATAACAAGTTAACTTATAACAAGGGCAATTTAGTCCATTGACTTAAGAATGCATTAATTACTGTTTAATGCTTGGTTTAACTTATCACTCTTCCATTGGTTACTTTTAATTCATATGGATTGTGCTTCTTATTCAATTTCATTGCATGTGGTCACTTACACCAAATCTATGTATACTTAAATAAAATGTCCACTTTGCCCTTTAGAAAATTTAATCCTCATTATCACTCAAATAAATTTCATAAATATTTTATGGTCATCCTATCATTAAATTGACCATGTAATACTCTAATTGGGTATAAAATCTCTCAATCCCATACTTTAAAAAAATTTAAATAGGTGCTAAATCACTAATATCTATTATTCACCAAAAAGGGCGTTATCATAAATTACTTTTGGATCGCTAAAAATTATTTAAATGAACTCATTTTTTATCCGTTTCAGTTTCTAATAACTCTAATTCCTATTCCGAGACTTTTGATGCTCGGAATCCATTTTTAAAAAATACTATTCACACGGACACTTTCCGTTCGGAAACACTATTAACCTAAAAAAATTATTTTCCGTGACAATGAGACCTAAGGTTCTACATCAATGCCATTAGGAGAAGATTCATTTAGGGATCTAATGTTGATAACAGAAAGATATATTTGGTGAACTAGGATCGGGTTTGTAGCAGGAAATGTTATGGTGGGTTAGGTGTTCGAAAGACAAAATATATGAATCAAGCCTTTTTTTTATGAAGCTGGCATAGGGTTTCATGCAACCAAATAAGGATTTTTGGGCTCAGATGGTATGGAATAAGTATATGAGAGAGGATGATAGCGACTTTACAACCTGTTAAAAAAAGGTTCTCTTCTATATGGAGAGGAATAAAATAGGTTTGACATTTTGTTTTAAAAGGGTGTTATTGGGCAGTTAGAGATAATAGTAAAGTTTAGTTTTGGTTGGATGATTGGTTGGGTTAGAGAAGTCACTTTTAGAATGCTACAATTTTTCTTTACCACATGGTGAACTGATAAAAAATGTGAAGGATTATGTTAATGGTAATGGGGAATAAAGATGGAATGATTTTCAGGAATGGATTCCCAATAGTATCCTCCTTATTTTAGCTTCTGTTAAGCACCAATAAGGAATAATAGGGATGATGTATTGTATTGAGGTAGGTCAAAGTCAGGACAATTTACCATCGCTACAGCTTATGCTTGTATCTTGGCATCATAAGAGGAAGAGAGTAATGAAATTCAGAAACATATCTGGAGTTGGTAGGGTCTTGAAAAAAATGAAGCCCTTTTTTTGGTTAGTTTGTCATGGAAAATTTTTTGCAAATGTGGAAAGAAAACGTAGATGAATGACAGAGGATGAAATTTGTCAATGTTTTTTGAAGGGGTCTAAAGATTTAGATCATGTTTTATATGATTATGGAAAGGCTGGAAAAGTGTGGATGCAACTAATTCTGGTTTCACAGTGGCAAGATTTTTTCTGCATATGAATTGACGTGGAAAGGGTCTACAAAAACAGGAGAGATTAATGGGTGGACCTTCCCTCTACAAGGATTCTTTAAACTTAACGCTAATAGAGCTGTTAAACATTCGTCTTCTATCGTCTATGCAGATGGTATTACTTGGGATGATAAGGGTGACTGGGTGACAGGTTTTTCGATGAATATTAGGGTTTGTACACTAGTAGCTATAGAGTTATGAGGAGTTTGGCAAGTGTTACAGATAGCTTGGGTTAGGAATGTTAAGAAAGCTATCTTGGAGGTCAACTTCATTACTGGGCGTGTTGATTGTAGGAATGCTAATCTTAGTCTGGTGCATGATATTTGTCATATGCTTGATCGTGACTCGAAAATCCATATTCGACATATTTATCGTGAAGGAAATCATTTTATAGATGCTTTGGCGAATTTAATGGTGGTTTTCCCTATTGGTTTGTATGTTTTTCATTCTCCTCCTAGTGATATTTGCCATGTGTTATTGGAAGATGCTATAGGTGTGAGTTTTCCTAGACTATATAAGTTTTGAGTTTAGGTGATTTACCCATTCCTTTATCTAAAAAAAAAAAAAAATATATGAGCCATGTACAGGTTGGAAGAACAACTTCAATGTTGATTCTAAAGTTGGCATCACTAAAAGAGAAATGGCAATTTATGCTGAACTAATCCAATTGGCCTTTTTAACCACATTTCCCATTGTAAGCACAAGTTACTAGGTCAATGCATGTTTAAGCAACTGCAAATGTTGCAAGATACTTTTATACAAAAGGGTTCTTTATGGAAAAAGAGAATATTAGCAACCACTTTAATTCTCTATCTAAATGTTCTACAGGATATATGAAAGTTGGCTATGTAAAATCTTGGGGGGGAAAAAAACCATTCGAAGTGTCAAAATTGGTCATAGTGACAACTTTCACTATGAGCAAATCCTTTACAAATTCCCACTATCAACTAAAGAATGTTGAGAAAGTTAACCACTAGCACAAGTGTAGAATTTTAGCGGCACATGGTTTGTAAAACCCGATTCGTAAATGCGATTAACATCGATACATTCAATACATCGCATAAAATGTAATCGTATTTTTAATCGATTTCACCCTTGAGAGAAATATATATATATTTTTTATGATGCACGTGAATGGTAATACACCTAATTGAATGTCTATAAAGTCAATTGAATCATTAGACAAATGTGGAATATTTTCGGAATATTTTTGAAAGAAATAGGAATTAAAATTTTACGAAATGATAAGTGAAATTCAATTGATAGTTTATGGATTAGGTGTGAATAATTATATGGAATAATTTCTTGGTATGAAGCACAATCCATGAGATGTAAAATGAGCCTATTAGTGTGAGACAAATCAAAGTAAAAAATTTGATGAAAAGTAATTGAACATGACTTAGTTTGGGTGCATGAATTTTTAATTAGGATTGGACCAATTGGAAAGCTTTATATCTAACTAGTGGCATCTTGAAATTTTAAGGGGATTGAGGGGCTGTTTTGTTCATTTGAGAGGCCTATATAAGTGAGTTCATCAGCTGAAATTGAAGCATCAATTTACACCAGCCCGTGAGACACTAAAGGGAGCAGAATTTCGGTCACCAAAACAAAAGAAAAAGAAGAAGAACAAGGCAGCAGGTCCCAGCTAGATTTTGGGGCAGAAAGGAAGAGTAATTAAGCTTGATTTCAAGCTTAGAGCATGGGCAATTAGTTGGGCACAAGATCAACCAAGAAAGGAAGCAAGAAAAACAAGGTGAGTTAAGGTGTTTTGGTGAGGTTTTATTGAGTACATGAGCTGTCTTTTAAATTTGTGGTTCCTCTTGTGTTTGTAGCTTGAATTGGGTTGAATTGAGCTTGGATTCAAGTTGAGGAATAAGTGGAAGTGTTGAAATCAAAAATCAAGTAAGTTGAAGTTAGGGTTTTGTAAGTTGTTTGGCATGAAATTCAATTAATGCATGATAGGATGCTATTGGTGAGATTGATGTGTTTTCATGCAAATTTTGTTAAGAAATTGAAATAATGATGATGATTTTGGGTGGAAGTAAATTTGGACAGCCCATGTGATTTGTGGATGAGCTGAATTTATTTCATTTAAATGGGTATTGATGCCATTTAAGTGTGAATAATGTGTGATTAAATGTGATAATGTCATGGAATTTGGAAAAATCAAGAAAGTGAATGTATGTCAGTATGGAGCTAGATGAAGGGCTGACCTAAATCATTTTTTCTTGTGTGATTCAAGAGTGTTTTTAAGGTTCTAAATATATGTTTGAGTGAATTAAAATCAAAGAAAATAAATAGAAATGCATGGGAACATTTAATGCATGGAACTAGTGAAAGAATGTAATATTGGGTGAAAAGAATGGTGATAGGGGCTGTTATGGTTGTAGAGGGCTGGACTATGTGTAATTAATTTGGGTTACTTTATGCCTCAAAACATGCTTAAATACCATGCTTAAGTATGGGAATTGGAAGGGAAATGATTGGAAATAAAATGGATAAGTTAAAGCCAAAACAATGTTTTGATGTATTAGAAGTTACTTGAAATGTGTTAGGAGATTATGGATGATTTTGTGAACGTGATTTTGGGAACTTGATTAAGTGAATTCATGCACTAAAATGTGAAGGAAAAGTTGGCAAAAGTTAGGTCAAGTTTTGCTAAAAATTGGAATAAAATGCCTTACTAGTTTGAGGTGTTCATGTCCTAAAGTTTAATGAATTTATTTTCATAGTTTTAAATTAAATTGATAATTGATATGGTTATGAAATGTGGCTTGTAGAGGAAGGGAATTCAAGTTTGGGAAGGGACGGGAATTTTTAGAAAGAAATTTAGCAATTGGAAATGAAGTTGGTGAGTGTAAAATTGTATATTCTCTTAAAGTGTATATATATATATGTATATATATTTTTAAGTTAATTTTTAAATAGATGGAATGTTTGGATTGTTAAAATTTAATGTAGATTTTTTTTAGAAAAGTATTCAAATATTAAAGGTTTAAGACATAAAGTTTAGGTCTTATGAAGATTTTTGTTAAAAAAAAAAAAGGGGTTTTATTCAATGGTTAACCTAAACCCTAAACCCTATTTTATGAAAAGGATGAAAAGGAACTCGACCGAAGTACCTTAGGCGTGCATGGCAGAGTCGGGGGGGTGGGACATTCACAATGCATTAGTTCTAGTTGCATAAAAGGGAATTGGGTATGTCGTGTTGCCCTCTGCATGTTACAAGGTACTAAAACTGGTACAATACGCATGGTGAATACTCCACGACGTAGTGGTTTAGAAATGGAAATGAATTGTCCCACCTACGGTACTTTACGACTGTACGGTGATTTTATTCCCTGGGTTCCATTGGAAACGAAATGTATAAATGAAACTGTTTAAATGGTTTATGATTATATTGAATAAATTATTATTGAAATGCTTTATTTAAAAGTTTATATAAAGGTAAATTGCAATTTACTTTTCGAATTATTTCGGAAGGTATTTTAATATAATAAATATACACTCACTGAGCTCTTTTAGCTCACCCTTTCTCTATTGTTTTTTTTTAAAAAAAAAACCTTCTCAGGGATAGAGATTGGTGCACAGCACGAGCATTCTCCTGCACAGGGATAGGTAGGCCTTCCTGGATGACGACGATTGTGAAATTATTGTGTCTATATTTTGATGTACATAAATCATGCATGACTACTATATTTTTGTAATGTAAATATGCATGGGTTGTTCATAAATGCATTTATTTTAAATGTGGAAACAAAGTATTTTGGAAATGTTTTGTGATATAGCTGATGTTGATTTGTGATGGACCGGAGGTCCAAAATAGAACTGGAGAAAATGTACGTTGTTATAGAAGTGTTTTTAAACTACTTTATAGAGATTTTGTAAAATGGGAAAGGTCAGAAAAACAGTCGTTGTGCTGCCCAAATTTAAAAAAAAAAAAAATTACTCTAATTTCTAATAATGAATAAAAAGGAAGATAGTTCCTAATCGGTTTTTGAACGGAAATGGTTTATTTAGGCTTGCTCTACGGAGTCCTTGGGAGTCGCCTATATAATGACTGTAAGGATTTCGGTCAGGGTACTGGAAGGGTTTCTCTCGGATTTTCATAAAAAAAAAAAAGGGAATCCGGGAAGGGTCTCTTCATGGTTCCTATCAACCGACGACCTCAATCCTCAAGAAGACTCGCATCTTCAGTTGAAGGCACCATCTTTCCATTGTATCGCTATTAAATCAGATAAACAACAAAGTATAGTTCACAAGTCCAAGGAGATGAACTATAAACAATAGCTACAGAAAAAAGTTTTATCTAGTTAAAATACTTAACTTTCAGAATAGTTTTATACGGAACCTTGCAAGCTATTTTAAATATAGGACTAGGTGTTTTCACGGAATCTAGTCCATTATCCTTTTTATCTTTTAAGCTTCGTGGGTGAGTTTCCACCTTATTTGAAGCCTCTTTAATATTGCACTGTTGTAGAAGTTGGTGCACAAACATTATTAAGAAACAAGATGATTATACATATCCAAAATTTAAGTATGTATTGAAGTAAATGGGCATACAGGTAATACTAATTTATAATAGTAGTTATACCATGTATTAATTTTTAATAACAATTAAACAAATTATTAAAATTTTGAATCAGTAATATGTTGTCGGGGTTAGTACCATAAAAGCTTGTAATTATGTAAATGGTGTCATAGAAATTAGCAAAGTATTTATTTCATTCAATTTAAATATTATTTATTATTTGCAAAAATTGAGAACATAATGACAAACATTCTTTATTACTGATGTCATCTTAAATTAAGTATATAAATATTATATACAAGCAAATTTATCAGCTGAGTACTTTATTTATGGTAAATTTATAGTTACGATCTATTTTATATGTGGTATAATAGTTTTATCCAAAACCACTCATATGACAACATGAAAATAGAGACATCTTATATAATAAAAATTATATAAGACTGAACTACGATAAATATGAGTTTCTAACTAATATCCGTTAAAATAATATATTCATATTTATCAACTGGATGATCATATATGAATTGATCTTAATCCTGAGTGTATTATGAACTCTGCTTGTTGAGTTATATTATTTGATTTACATGAGTGAGTTTGGTGTAGATGTCCAATCATTAAATTCGTACTTTGAGAATATGATTTAGTAAGTAGCTGAGAACATTCTATATAACAGTAAAATCCACTTCTTCTTATCATATGTAGAGAAGTAGTTTCCTTAAAGGTTGATTCGGACTTAAAACAATAAGATTGATCAACTTTCTATTTATATGTAAATAAAAAGATAAATTCATAAGATGTTATGAATATATTATTTATTAGGGAATCAATGTATTTAAAAGGAATAAGAAATAATTAGAAGGGTAAAACGGACATCTTAACCTAGCTCCAATCATAAATTATTTGTGAAGGATCAAATAATATATGGTGATTAAATTAATGGACATTGAAAATTTCAGCCTGTATAAAAATATTTGTAGTTCTAAGAGTGCAATATTTTGCTTTTTGTGGAGTAATTCTAAGATTAATAATAGTTAATTATTTAATTAATAATTCTGATATTACTGGAATTCAAAACTGTAGGTCCATCGAGCCCCTTTGATAGCTCATTTTACTGTAAGAAACATGTATATAGAATATCGTAATTGAACCGTTCAATTATATGTTACGTAAGTAGCAAAATTTCTGTTCAATTGGTATTTGAATATTATTGATTATTCAAATTATTTAGTAATTAATTAGTTAATTATTGATTATGAATTAGTAATTATTTAATTAATATTATAAGAGGTATTAAATTCGATTTTCAATAGTAACTCTGGTTTAAACTATTTATGAATTAATTTGTTAAAGGTCACGAGTTCGATTCTAGAATATAACATGAATTAATTATGTTATATAGGGCAATAATTTAATTCTTAACAAATAAGAGGTTCAATATTAATTTTGAATCAATAGTAGCCTTAGTTGTTGCCTATATAAGAAAAAGAAAGAGTATTGTTCTTATTAAGATTTTGGTTGGTTGTATGTTTGAGAATCAAAATGATTTTTTTTTTTTTTTTTAACAATCAGATACTGTAAATTAATTCATCATATATGATAGTATATATATTGCATTTTAAGCATCAAAACTTACTCGGTTTGCAGCAGTAGATGGATTGGATCTCTGGTTGTTCAATTGGAAGTTAGATTTCGTTCACTAAAATGGAACGAAATCTCTATTCACAGTATTGTTTACCTTGCCCCTCTTTCTCTGTTTTCTGGCAACCGTTTTGCCCTCTTCTTTTAGTTTTTTTTTTTTCTCCGGTTTTTGGTTATCACGAAAACCAACATTCTTCTTTTATGTTTATAGATCATCCATTTATATATTTGAGAGTGAGAGCAGTTTATCAATTAACTGCTAATAACTGCATTAGCAGTTATTTGGTTTTATCCAAAAGAAACAGTCTTTTGGATGTTGGATTTGGGTTTGGGTCATCTTAGGTGGACCCGGCTCAACATCCAGTTAACCAATATCTCCCATTAATACAAGATGAGCAAAACAGAACTAACAGAGAAAAAGCTAGTGTTTTATAATAAGGAGTACAAACATTCATACAAGCAAACATACTGTGTGACCTATGAATAACAATATATTTGATAGGACTTACTTTTCAAATCTCAATTGTACTTCTACACAAGAGATTGTCAATTTGTTCATTATTATGTCCTAAATTTAATATAATTTTATTTGTTCAATCATATTCGATCCCTTTAACACAACATGTTTAATCCTCTAATACTTCATATAATTATAATTGTGATTCCAAATCACAATTTGTCGACATGTAAATATATAAAAAATAAAATTCATTAAATCTTCCTATCTCACTTTTATCTCTTGATCAATAAAAATGATTGACATCATAAAAATGTCCCATAGGTCGTATTATCATGGCCATAGAAAACACACTAATGATACAAGCATCATTTCGTAACTTTTAGACAAAGTGAATAGTCACTGAGGATATAGGTAGAAATTTTTACAAACTTCAATGGAACTTACACAATGAGGTATTAGAGATAAATTTCACTCATTTTTCATATCGGTTACAATAAGTACACGCGGTATGAAATGCATGTTACAGTGAATCTTGCCCTCAATAGGGACGCGTATGTCTATTATATTTAGATTATTCACTGTACAGATTTTAATTCAGACGCTCTCCTAACGTCTAACCTGAGTTTTTAAAAAACAACTCACTTTCTAAGCGTCTCTTATTAAGAAACTGACATCTGACTTAATTAGGTTCTCATGATGGTGGGGATACATCATGAGCAATTCTATTATTAATGTTTAGTGTAGAACCTCATCTTGACTATGACCAAAGCAACATTTCATATATTCTAAGTCATTGAAAGAAACTCCAATTTATTCTCTAAAATATATGTGTCTCATCTTGGCTTGTCTTCCTAACAACCAAGGCGACTGTACGTGTAAGAATATAAATCTCTAACTTGATGACATACTTTATATAATTTAAGTGAAATGAATATATGCTAGTATTACGTAATAAATCTAATGTATTTATTCACAAATGGATATAGGTCAAAGTAACAATTATAGTATTATAATCTACGTAGACCTAAAGACCTAACATGCAACTTAAAAACATCTCTTGTCGCAGCTTTTGTAAGCGGGTCAGCTACCATCTCATGTGTAGATATATATTTGATTATTACATTTTTCTTTGTCACTATATCTCTGACCAAATTATATTTAGTCTCTATATGCTTCGATTTATTGTGATATTTCGCATATTTGGTATAAGCAATGAACGTCTGACTATCACAGTAAATGGTAATTGGCTTTTCTGCATCAACTTCTAAAATCAGATCTTCTAAAAATCTCTTAAGCCACACTGCTTCTTGAACTGCTGCTGAACACCCTATAAATTCATCTTCCATGGTGGATAGGGCAATACATGATTGTTTCTTACTATTCCAAGAGATGGCACCTTGACTGAGTAAAATGCATAACCTGAAGTAGATTTTTGCTCATCAAAGTCACCTCCCTAATCTACATCTGTATACCCAACTAAACACAAATTACCACCTTGGTAGTAAAGAGAGTAGTCTGCAGTCCCTTTGAGATATGCTAATATTCTTTTCACAACGATCCAATATTTTTTACTAGGATTGGATTGATATATACTAACTAGTCCAATTGCATAGTATATCAGGTCTCGTACACATCATAACATACATGCGACTTTTGATAGCACTGGAGTAAGAAACTATTTGCATTCTTTCATGCTCTTGTTGGAGTCTTAGGGCACATTTCGAGACTAAGAATTTGTCTATTCGAGATGGGAGTATCTATAGGCTTACAATTTGCCATATGGAATCGTTCGAGGGTCTTTTTAATGTAAGACTTTTGTGATAAAGCTAGGATCCTCGTTGAACGATCTCTTTTGATCTTAACTCCTAAAATATAGGCAGCTTCTCCCATGTTTTTTATCTCGAAAGTTGAAGATAACCATTCCTTTATAGTCATCATAAACTCCTTATCATTTTCGGCTAATAAATATCGTCCATATATAAAGACAAAATTATGAACTTATCTTTTACCCATTTGACATACATACAATGGTTCTCTTCAATCATTTGAAATTCATAGAACATTACTGCCTAATGAAAACGAAGATACCATTGCCTGAAGGATTGTTTCAAACTATAAATAGATCTCTTGAGCTTACAAACATTTTACTCATGACCTTTTGAAACGAAATTCCCTGGCTGTTTCATGTAAATTTCTTCCTCCAGTTCTCTATTGAGAAAAGCTGTTTTACATCCATCTGATGCAATTCCAAATCCATGTGTGTGACACTAGTTAATATAAGGCGAATTGAAGCAAACCTTACCATAGGGGAGAAGGTTTCTTCATAATCTATGCCCTCCTGTTGAGTATATCATTTCACTACTAATCTTGCTTTATACTTTTCTATTGAGCCGTCTGCCCTACGTTTGATTCGGAGAACCCATTTGTTTCCAATGGCTTTTCGATCAGGTGGCAATTCAACCAAGTCCTAGACCTGATTGTTTTTCATTGACTCTATCTCTTCTTGCATAGCTTTAATCCAAAGTTCTTTAACAGGTGAGTTGAGAGTCTCATTCACATTCTTTGGCTCATCATAGTCATGTGAAGCAATCGTAAAAGTTTCTCTTTCTATCTCAAATCGACAATAAGGAACAGCTTTACTATCGCTCTTACGAATTGATGATTTCAAGGGTACTAATTCATTAGTTCCTATGCTCCCACTTCGAACAAATGAAGGAGCACTTCCAATAGCTTTTCCACTCCCATTAGGGACAGAGTGTTCAGGCAACTCTCTTTCTACCTATAGTTGAGTGTTCGAATGTATAACATTATGAGATTCACTCAATTCGTAAAATTGAAAATCTTTTTCAACTTAACCTCTGCTAGGAAATTCATTCTCCAAGAAATTCACATCACGTGACTCCAATTCAGTTACGCTTCCATATGAAATTTCTCTTATGAATCCATATCATTTAAAGTGCTCAGAGTATCTGATAAAGATACATTTCTTTCATCTAGTACCCAACTTTCAATATTTGCTGGACAAGTCATGTACATATCCTACGCACCCCTAAGGTCGCATATGGGTGAGATCAAGTTTTCTACTTGTCCATAATTCATAGGGTGTGGAAAATATTGACTTAATAGGGACCCTATTTAGAATATAGGTAGCTGTCAGTAGTGCATCTCCTCAATAAGATATTGGGAGGTTCGCTTGTACCATCATAGATTTTACTATCTCTAATAAAGTTCTATTCCTTATTTCCGCTACATCATTTTGTTGCGGAGTCTTAGAAATGGTCAATTGTTTAACAATACTTTTCTCTTGACATAATATCTCAAATTGTTTTGAGAGGCATTTTCATCCTCAATTAGTTCGAAGAACTTTGACTGTTCTATCTAATTGATTCTCCACTATGTTTAGATATAATCTAAAACAATCTAATGCTTCAGATTTATGGGAGATTAGATAAACATGACCGTAACGAGTGTAATCATCTATGAAAGTTATAAAGTATGAAGCACCAGTTCTAGCTCTAACATTCATAGGTCCACAAATATCATAATGAACTAATTGTAATGAATTCTCAGCTCTAATTCTTTTTCCAAATGGTTTTGTAATTGTTTTTCTTGCTAGACAATTTTCATATATAGGTAAATAAATTATTGAGGGAACCTAGAAATAGCTCTTTAGCCAATCTATTTATTCAATCCTGGCCGATATGCCCTAGTCTAGCATGCCAAGTACTAACATTAACATTTGCACTGTCAGAAGAAGTAATTAATGAAAAACAATCATTATCAGCATAATAACTGTTCATCTCAGTATTCAACACAATAAAACCATCCAGTAAATATCCAATGTCAATCCTTACAAAATCTAAATAAATATCCATACAATCACCATGAAAGTTTTAAACATATCATAGTTTAAGAAGTACTGGTATAAAAACCAAATTTCGTCGAATATCAGGAGTAAGTAATACATCATGGAAATAGAGTACCTGGCCTCCATACAAAACAAGCTTGCAAGTGCCAACACCCTTCACCTCAACACGTGAATTATTCCCCACCTATATCCATTTTGATCCTTGACTTATTCGACGATACTCTACAAATGCTTCTCGATCTCTAACTACATGATCAGTTGCCCTTGAGTCTACAGTCCACAGAGGACAAGATTCAGTGAGTAATACTGAGATAGAAACATAAGCATGATTAAATGTGTTGGAGTAACATTGTACCTTTTCTTTCTTTTGCTCAGTACATTCACGAGCAAAATGGCCCAAGTGGCCACAGTTGAAACTGGTCATTTTGGCTTTGTCCTTCCTAGCCCCAGAACGCTTGCTCTTCTTACGTTTTTCGGTCTCATTCTTCTTGAACTTAGAATTTCCATTCCCTTTCTTGAAGTTCCTTTTCCATCCCTTGCGCTTAAAGCCTAAGCCTTTTCGCTTGCTGGATTTAGCCATGTAAAATTGATCGGAAGCCTTAACCGTTTCTAAGCACTCGTCTTCCAATTTAACATGATGTGCAATATAATCAAATGTCTTGATATTATCATTATGAGTCATGTTGATCTTCATGTTTTCCCAGCTAGAGAGAAGAGACCGGATCACAGCCTGTACTTGTTGCTCGTTAGTAAGATTATATCCAGCAGTTTTGAGCTCACAAATCATGTTTGACATCTCCCTAAGGTGTTGCCTCATGGTATGATTTTAGCGTTTCCTATAGGTGTCAAACTTAATGGTGAGCCTCCTCAGTTTAGTGGTCGAAGTGCCACAATATTTGTCTTTTAAAGCCATCCACATGTCTTGGGCGGTCTTATAATCTTCATACATGCACATGAGATTATCATCCATGCTGCTCAGAATCATAATTTGAGCAATGCTATTCTTCTTTTTCCAAGTCTGATAGATCTCTATGTCTCTTCTGCTTTGAGTAAATGTACCAGACTGGGGCAATACCATAGTGTTTGTCAGGGTCTCAAAAGCATCCTGCTCTTCGAGAATATACTAAATTTTTCGGTGCCAGATATTATAATTGTCACCATTAAGTTTCTCACCATTGTTTAGCTTAGCAATTATATTATTTGAAGTTGAAGACATTTCCTGAAATGATATCCATTTTTGTTTAGAGACTTACTATCTATATCCTTCTATATATATACTAGCACATCTACTATCATTTCACTATAATTTTACAGCAACTATACACTCATAAATATGAAGAAGGAATCATAGGATAGGAATCGAAAAAGTAGTCAAGCCACCCATCATCATCCATTTCCAATTATTCATTAAACTATACTTATAAGTGTATTTGCGCAAAGCAGTCCTAATCTCATTCCTCAATTGAATTAGGACACCCACATAGATATCATTATACATAATGCAATTTTTAAATACGTTTTTCTCATTCATTTCTCAATCAAATTGATCATATAATATACCGTTGGAAAGCTCTTTTTGAGCCCTATCCAATGGCATAATAATTACATAAAAATAAAGATGTTTACTAATATTTAAAGCAAGGAACAGATTCGGGTGTATTGTGAAACTTATCATGATTTTCAAAGAATCAACATTCTAAATGCCTTAAATTCGACATAAAACGTAAATTTCATATTAAATGTCCTCATTCCATCAGCAAACAACACAAATATAGGCTCTGATACCCGTGTAAATTAATTCATCATATATGACAATATATATATATTGCATTTTAAGCATGAAAATTTACCCAGTTTGTAACAGTAGGTGGACTGGATCTCTGGTTGTTCAACTGGAGGTTGGATTTGTATCATTAAAATAGAAGGAAATCTCTATTCACAGTATTGTTTACCTTGTCCCTCTTTCTCTGTTTTCTGGCAACCTTTTTGCTCTCTTCTTTTAGTTTTTTTTTTTTTTTTGTTTCTATGGTTTTTGGTTATCACGAAGACCAACATTCTTCTTTTCAGTTTACAAATCATCCATTTATATATTTAAGAGTGAGAGCAGTTTATCAATTAACTGCTAATAACTGCATTAGTAGTTATTTGGTTTTATCCAAAAGAAACTGTCTTTTGGATGTTGGATTTGGGTTTGGGTCATCTTGGGTGGACCCGTCCCAACATCCAATTAGCCTAACGAATACAAAGAAAAGAATGTGTCTTTCTTCTCCATATAACCAAAAATAGAAAACTCACCTTTTGTATAGTTTGATTTATTTATTATTATTTTTTTTTTTTAAGAAAAGAAAGCACAAGTAAGTGAGTATAGTTCTATATAATTGTACACACTCACTAGTTTCTTGGTATAGAGAGATATCAAGAAAGACTAGATGATGAATAATTCATGTAGAATCAATACAAAAAGTAATAGATCTGATATTTTATTTTATTGTTTTATTTCACTGTTTTATAATTTAAGGCTTTTGAGTTAATTTTGTAAAAAAGTTTTAGAACTCACTATTTTGCAAAGTTTTAATTTTATTAAAACATTGTATTTTTCCTACACCTGTACCATATCACTCAAATAACAACCAAGATAATTCTTAAGTCAAAAGTAACATTGGTCTAATATATTCACATTGATATAACAAATTATATAGCTCCTTACAAATTTAAGATGCCAATAAAATTTAGGAATTAAGTAATGCTACGAGATCCCAACACATAATGAATCAATCGATGAATGGATATTTAATGACAATTATTAAATTATTTCATTTAAATAATATATCTATTCATTAATTGACACATCATAAGTGTGAATCAAGGTGGGATGTCTAGCATTATGGAGTCTAAATCTAGTCTGAATCTTTCAGATGCAGCAAACAATAGCCCTAAATGCAATAAATAATCTTAATAACCAATGTAAAAGAAATACCGTTCCTCTTGCTTTTTGATATAACCAAGATGTTAAAAGGCGACAATTGTCCACTTGATGCTCATTTTCATCTTTCGAAATTCATAATTTAGTTACATTAGAAAAAGGATCTCCTACCATTTTTAGCATTCCTTATTTGACATCAAGAATACCTCATTCGCACCAAACAGATGACGTGTTGGGAGGTAAAAAGGCTCGCTTAATGTCAACTAGTGCAACCACCATCTTTTTTTAGTTCATTCATAAACCTAGCTAGCGAAGCAGTAGCAATTGCCGTAACCTAGTAAGAGGTTAAGAGTTGTTAAACTGTATCAACCTAGTAATTAGATGGAAAGGAAATATGAACCATGCACAATCACATCATTTAAAGTTTAAACAAACAGACCAAAATCGTGAGCCAACCAACCTCTCTATTGAAAGGAGGAATCTTCCCAATCTTGGTGTAGCATTTGCTGCAGTAGAAACTATATTAAGCAATATAGGGTGTACTTGTTTTACAAGTAATCCAGGAATTCAATAGATAGCACAAACAGGATTTTAAGATTTTTACGCTGCTAGTGAGAAAGGAAATTGTATAAAAACTGGCAAAGGTAGTGCAACAGTTGTTGGTCTACTTATCACCGAAAAAGGAAGTGTTAATTGCATGTCCAACTCCAAGTCAATTGAAGTTGGCAAACAATTTTTTACTACACACATAATTCACTGATGAGACTATGGAGCTCTATCAATGAATAAGACATTAAAAAGCTAAATTATTGTGAAAAAATGAACTAACATTCAGCATCATGAACTATGCAAAGAAAAAATAGCTGGAAGCCTTTAAAGGGTTTTAGATGCATAAAAAATAGTTGAAAAGAAAAATATTTTAATCAATGAAAATAGTAATTTAATTTAATTGGAATTAGATTCCATATTAAATTAGATTAAAGAAGTTTTAATTTAATAGAAATTAGATTCCATATTAAATTAAAAGTAAAGAATTCTAAACCAATAAGAAATTTGATTACATATTGGATTTGAATTAAGTTTTCCAATTTAATTAAGAAATTGTATTCCTTATTAAATTAGAAAACTCTAACTTACCATTATAAAATGATGTTTTATGTTGGTAGCAAAAGAGAGAAAAAGAGAGAATTTTTGGTTACTTAAACCAAAAACTTTCATTAATTAAAAACATCATATTATCCCATCTAAAAAGAAATCAAGATTATTTTTTTTTTTTATTTCTACATAATAATCTTTTATAAAAAAATTTCATGATTTAATTTTTCGAGATTGTGCCCACATACAGTTCCTTTTGTGAAGAGTCATAGCAAGAAAGATCGGGTGATGAAAAATCTGCGAATCAAAAGGGATCAATTCAATCTTCATGCGAAGTAAGATTCGATCTTATTAATTTAATTATTGAATTGTTATTACTAATATCGATCGGATGTGTTTTTATTTAGAAAAATTATTTAAAATCCACGTTTTCGCATTAAATTCAAAAATTAATTTTTTCTTCAATTGGTATCAGAGCCAGGTTTCGCTAGTTTAATAATTGATTCAATAATTAGTGAATTTCTTTTTTATTATTATTTGTTATATGTTATAGAGTAGGCACTAATTATTGATGTGCATATTTTATTTTCATGTTTGATGAATTGAGTTTGCATGGATTGATCGTTAATTGTATGGTTCTTTGGTTAATTTAATTTGATTAAATTTGTAAGCTGTATATGGCGTTTATTATTATTTTTTTAAATCATAGATTTAATATTTAATTTTTTTATCGGAGAATCAATCGCGAAGATTGATGTCAACGGGGCTGATTTACTGGGAATGAATTATGATTCGAAATGGATTGTACAACTGGTGCATCCGGTGTGGTCTGCTGCGTTGAGTGGCTATGCAAAGAGCTGTGTGACAGCTTGAAGTAAAACAGCCTCTTGACAGTGCACAAAACAGCAGTTTAGCAGTGCAAAAATAGCAGACTGCAGGTTGGCATGCATGAGATGCACAAAGCTGCTGCCACTAGGCAGCCCACATGCTGTCCACATGCAGTTAGGCTGTTTTGGCCAGTCCACATGCAGTTGGGCTGTTTTGGGGAGCCCGCATGCTATCCAGCAGCAGCTAGGTTGTTTTGGGCAGTCCAGTGGGCTGTTTCCAGGCAGCCCACATTCGATCCAATTTCGTTTTTTTTTTTTTTTTTCCGAATTTTGGGTCTCCGTTTTCAATTGTAAAAATTATTAAAAATTGTCCACTTCTTTTGGATAATTTTTATTGAGTTCAAAAATCAAGAAATAAACTCCTAGCCCAATCCATTTGATGGATATTCTTGATTGTTAAATTGGATTTAATTTTGAGTCCAAGTGAGCCCATGAAGACTACAAGTGAAGGCTAAGGAATGTCTTGATTAATTTTTGTAATCTTGAAAAACTAGTTTTAAGTTGTTAAAATCAAAGAACCCGGTCAACCAGATATTGTTTATTTAAATTGTTTATCATGTGATGGTTGAATAATTTGTTGATAATATATTCATGCATAAAATATGTCATATAGAATAGAGAGTGTCTACTCATTGTATTGTAACATGACATATGTTATGGGTATTTTTTGGTGCAATAAGAAAAGGCCCAAAAATGGAGGCCCATTGTGACTTATTAAGAGCCAAGAAGACACTTGGTCAAATAGTCAAAGGAAAGTTAAAAGCACAAAGATAACCTGCTCGGACATTCCTACTGACTGGAGATATGTTCGTCTGCTCGACGGCCAAAAGGATAAATAAGTCTGCTCGTTTGCTCGGAAATATCTGCTCGCTCAATTTGCTGTCTGATCGTTGAACAGGCGAAACACTTAAATTGACCAGTTGACCTTCTGGAAGAAGAATCAATCCGAGACCTTCTGGAAGAAGAATCAATCCGAAACAGGAAAGGAGTCGAATTACCTATTTGTATGCAAATCGAATCTCTACATTCTGGGAAATTGCTATATACGAGAGATAATCTCAGAAGATATTATCTTAATTAATGTATATTATTTTTTGCTTTATCTGTAAGATTCTCAAGCCTATTCTGATTATAACATCTCCATTATAAATAGGAGATATAATTTAGGGTAAAAGACAGAGTGAAATAAAAAAATACAATTACACCGAGAGAGGGTAATTGTCGTGGACGTAGGCCATCGTTTTTTGCCGAACCACGTAAAAGTCCTGCTGTGTCCTGTGTGTTTTGATCCTATATTGTTTGCATTGTATGAGGTTTGCTGTGTCACAGGTATTGGGCTTGAAGAACAGGGTTGACCAAAAATAAGTGTCAACATCTTTTGGCGCTAGAGGAAGGGCCCAGACTGTGATTTAACAAACTTGTTTTGGTTGTGATACGGCTGACATGGCTAGGGTCAAGACAACCAGGGTTGTAGCATCGGAAACCGATCAATTGGAGGAGCACCAAGGTCAAGGTCAGGCAGCAGGGACGTCTTCTGCCGCTTTGCCACCATTGCCTCCTCAACCAACTGATGGTGGCGGAGGTGTTATGCCAGCTTGGCAGCGTCGTCAGGAAGCACGTCAGGAGGCTTTAGAAAATACGGTAGCACAATTGGCAGAAACCATCAGAGCCTTGACACAGGCCCGAGTTCAGGAAGTTCCAGGGAACGCAGACCACCAGCCCCGTTCTGTGAGTGCCGTTCTAGTTAGGAGAGGAGAGGCTGGCAGAGACAGACAGCAACCAGCAGTTTCTGTTCGTTCCTCAAATCTGCGCCCACAAGGGGAGAGGCATCCGGCTCATCAAGAAGTGGCTCCGCATCCTTCCAATCAGAGGAATAGAACAAGTCAGGGTAATAATCGCCGAGGGGAAAATAACTCTGATCATGGAAGGGGTCGACAGCGCGAAAGGGAACGTTCACATAGACAAGGGACACCCCATGCAGGAAGTTCTCGCAGGAGGAGTGGATCACGTGAAAGGATGTCGTTGGACCGAGGAAGGTCACAAACCCGTCTCTCAGCAGCAGGAGAAAGCCGGGGGAATCGACAAGTCCCTGCGAACGGGATTGAGCGGCAAGATCCCATGGTACAGGAACTAATGCAGAGGGTGCGACAGTTAGAGACTAGACCCGGACACCGTGACCAGGACAGAGAGCAAGACAGAACCCCGTTTTCAAGAGAGATTGAAACGCAACTGCTGCCTCCAAGATTTAAACTCCCGAACATCCCAATTTATGATGGAGATAGTGACCCGTATGATCATCTGGACATTTTCAACGTTCAAATGGACCTGCAGACCTCTAATCCTCTGGTCAAGTGTAGGGTATTCCCAGCAACACTGGGGAATACTCCAAGGACGTGGCTAAGGAGTCTTCCGGCCCGAAGTATAAACAGCTGGGATGAGTGCCAGAGAAAGTTCGAGGACCAGTACAAAGCGCTGAGAAAGCAGCTCGCGCCGACTTGTCACTTAGCGACTATCTTTCAGAAGCGGGAGGAAACTTTAAGAGATTACATCGCCAGGTTTAGGCGCGAGGTAAACAATGTGCAAAATCAATTTCTGCAGGACTGCGAAAAGATGGAAAGCTTTACAAAAGCATTTATCGTAATCCTGTGAAGAGTTTGGGAGAGTTCTATGACCGTGCAGCAAAAGAGATGTGCTGGGAAGACACATTCGGACAGAAAAAGCCTAGCAAACAAGAAAAAGGAGCGAACAGTTCGCGACCAGGAAAAAAGAGGGACCAGCGCGAAAATGAAGAGAGCGGTCACAAACATCGCTCCAGTAATCAGGTAGCGAAGCGGTCAAAAAATGAGTCTCGGAGGAAGGCATCTCCACCCAGAGATCGTTACCAGAATTACAGCGTCCTGACGGACAGACAAGATAGGATCTTTGAAACAGAAAAAAGACGGGAGAACTTCGGAAAGCCAAGTCCCACAAACATCCCGAGGAGGTTTCAAGACCCAAGGAAGTATTGTGCTTACCATAGAGAAAACGGGCATTATACTTCTCAATGCAGAGAACTTAGGGATGCAATTGAAGAATTGATCAGACGGGGTCGTTTGAGGGAATATGTGGCGCAACCTGAAAGTCATCATCCTCTGCAGGGAAATCAGCCAGTACAAGAACATCCTAATATACCTCAGCAACTTCCTCAACAACAACCACAGTGCCTGATTGATCAAGGTCACCAGCCCGCTGTGAGGACTATCTTTACTATTCATGGAGGACCGCACATCGCAGGGACATCCAACCGATCACAGGAGCGCTATGTGCGGGAGGCTGGCCGAGTCTTGTTGACAGGTCAAAGTGGAAGAGAAGGGCCATGTAAGAAGGCCAGAGTTGCTGGAGGCGGGATGTTGTTTAATGAAGATGACGCTCAAGGCTTGCATTGGCCCCATAATGACGCACTGGTCATCAGAGCAAGGATTGGCGGTGCTGAGGTAAGAAGAATAATGATGGATACAGGCAGTTCAGTAAATGTGATGTACAAGGGCTGTCTCGAGCACATGGGTTTAACAATTGGGCAGTTGACTCCATCCCCAGAACCTCTTTTTGGCTTCACTGGGGATGCAATTGTACCGCTGGGGCAGATTAAACTTCCCCTCGCCATAGGAGACGTGAACAGACAAGCTCTTGCAATGGCCGACTTCCTAGTTATTGATTGTCCATCGGCATACAATGCCATCCTCGGGAGACCAGCTATGAATGATCTTGATATAGCAATATCCACCCGAACACTCACCATTAAATTTCCCACTCCCAATGGAGTAGGGTGTGTTAGGGGCGAGCAAGAAGTGGCCAGGAAGTGCTATAAAAACGCTGTAAAGGCTGGGGTTAAAGGAAAAAATATCAGTATGGTGACCAAGGAGAAGAAACAACCTGCCAGTAGTACAGGAGTTAGTCAAGATCTGGATCCAAGAGAAGTGGATGAAGATCGAACGGCAGGCCCTGTAGAAGAATTGGAAGAAGTACAAGTTAGCGAGCAGGATACCAGACGGTGCCTGAAGATAGGGAGAGAGTTACCCTCAGACATCAGAGAGCAGCTCGTTCAGTTTCTAAAAGAAAATCTGGATGTCTTTGCGTGGACTCATGAGGATATGGTGGGGATCAGTCCCGAAGTAATGTCGCATAGGCTAAATATTGATCCCCTCCATAGGCCGGTTCGTCAAAAGAGGAGACCTATGACAGAAGAGCGATATGAGGCGCTCAGGGAAGAAGTGGAAAAACTGCTAGCAAATAAATTTATCAGGGAGGTTCACTACCCTGTGTGGGTAGCAAATCCTGTTCTGGTGAAAAAGAAAAACGGAAAATGGAGGACATGTATTGACTTCACCGATTTGAACAAAGCCTGTCCGAAAGACAGTTTTCTTTTGCCTCGGATCGATCAACTCGTTGACGGTACTGCTGGGCATCAGCTCCTTAGCTTCATGGACGCCTACTCAGGGTATAATCAGATCCCAATGGAACCGAGTGATGAGGAACACACGTCTTTCATTACTGATCGGGGACTTTATTGTTACAAGGTGATGCCATTCGGATTAAAGAATGCAGGAGCTACTTACCAACGGTTGGTGAACATGATGTTCGAACATCTCATCGGGGGGATAATGGAAGTGTATGTTGATGACATGTTGGTAAAGTCAAAACAGGCGTGTGGGCATGTGCAAGATTTAGGAGAGATGTTCCGAATCTTGCGTAAATTCCAAATGAAGTTAAATCCTCTGAAATGTGCGTTTGGAGTTGCTTCGGACAAGTTTTTGGGGTTCATGGTCAACAGCAAAGGGATTGAGGCAAACCCCGAAAAAGTCAGGGCTCTTATTGACTTAAAGTCGCCTACTAAGATCAAGGAAGTGCAGAGCTTGAACGGCCAAGTCGCTGCCCTGAGCAGGTTTATATCCAGATCGACAGATAAATGCATTCCATTTTTTGATGCGTTGAAGAAGGCTAGGAACTTTCAATGGACTGCAGAATGTGAAGTAGCCTTTCAGCAACTAAAGGAATACATGGGCCGAGCTCCACTGTTATCCAAACCAGTAGAAGGGGAGAAACTGGTCGTTTATTTGGGTGTTTCCCAGCACGCTCTCAGTGGGGCCTTGGTTCGCGAGGAAGACGGAAGGCAGCTTCCTGTGTATTATGTAAGCAAAAGGTTGATTGATGCAGAAACCAGATACACACCTATGGAGAAGCTCGCATACAGCCTGGTGGTAGCTTCCAGGAAGCTTCGTCCTTATTTTCAAGCCCACGCAATTGAAATCCCGACCAAATATCCTCTGAAACAGGTTTTGCAAAAACCTGATGCCTCTGGTCGTTTGCTGAAATGGGCTATTGAGCTCGCCCAGTTTGAAATAGAATTTAAGCCTCGAACGGCGATCAAGGGGCAGGTATTGGCCGATTTTGTTGCTGAGTTCACGGGGTCGAGTAATGATGAGCCCGAGTCTTCTGAAGGTCCATTTTGGGAATTATATGTCGATGGTTCTTCCAGCGAGCAGAAAGCAGGGGCTGGAATAATGTTGATCAGCCCGGAAGGACACAAAATCTTGTCTGCTTTAAGATTCGAGTTCAAAGCCACTAATAATGAAGCTGAGTATGAAGCGTTGCTGGCAGGATTGCGACTGGCCTTAGAAGTGCGAGCAGAACGAATAAGGATTTACAGTGATTCCCAGCTTGTTGTAGGTCAAGTCCGGGGAGAATATCAGGCCAAAGGATCAAAAATGACCATTTATCTACAGAAAGTAAGGGAACTCTTGACAAAGTTTGAGAAATATGAGCTGCAGCATGTCCCTCGATCGCAAAATTCTCACGCGGATGCTTTGGCTCGTTTAGCCACTGCAAAACATGCAGATTTCATGGGAGTTGTGCCAATAGAGGTATTGCCCATTCCTAGCACTGAATCGCAAGATGAGATAATGGCAATTGTGGTAGCACAGGACTCCTGGATGAATCCTTTGGTAGAATATTTGCAAGATGGGAAGCTACCTGAAGGAAAGCTAGAATCTCGCCGCCTTCGGACGCGAGCTGCTCGGTACTGCATCTATGATGATAAATTATACAAGAGGGGATTCTCAGCTCCGTTGCTTAGGTGCATTGACGGTCTAGATTGTCAAGTCGTGTTAAATGAGATACATGCTGGGCATTGTGGTAATCACGCCGGGGGGCTATCGTTGGCCCAGAAAGCCCTCCGACAGGGGTACTATTGGCCAACTATGAAAAAAGATTCAATTGAAATGGTCAAGAGGTGTGACAAGTGTCAGAGATTTGCCAAGATACCTCGAGCCCCTCCAACTTTTTTGCAACAAATGATCAGTCCGTGGCCATTTGCCATATGGGGACTAGACCTGATTGGACCTCTTCCTACAGCCCGAGGAAGGTGTAGGCACGCTATTGTAGCAGTTGACTATTTCACAAAATGGGCAGAAGCAAAGGAGTTAGCTGAAATATCCACCACCAAGGTCGAAAAATTTGTTTGGGAAAATATTATCTGCAGGTTTGGAGTCCCCCAACAAATCGTAACAGATAATGGAACCCAGTTCAGTAGCGAACAGTTTCAAAGATTTTGCACGGATCTGGGAATTAAAAAGAGCTTCTCAGCGGTGGACCACCCTCAGGCCAATGGACAAGTAGAGGCCATTAATAAAATCATCAAGCAAAACCTGAAGACTAAGCTGGAAGCGAGAAAGGGGGCTTGGGTAGACGAGCTGCAAAAAGTGTTGTGGGCATACAGAACTACTGCTCGCAACACTACTGGGGAAACTCCCTTTTCATTGGTTTACGGCTCGGAGGCGATGATTCCAGCAGAATATGAAGTTGCCAGTCAGCGCCGAACAACATTCAACCCAGAAGATAATAGCAGTTTGCTCGTTGCTAGCCTGGACCTGGTGGAAGAGATGAGGGATGATGCTCAAGTAAGGATTGCTGTCTATCAGAGGCGAGTGGCCAGATTTTACAATAGAAAAGTCCGTACCCGAAGGTTTAAGACGGGGGATTTAGTTCTGCGCCTTATTCTACCTGCTGCTCGGAAAGCTGGTGAGGGAACACTTGGTCCAAATTGGGAAGGGCCTTACATTGTGAAGGAAAGTTTGCAGAACGGAGCCTACCACTTGACTAGCATGGAAGGGGCGCTAGTTCCCAGAGCATGGAATGCTGAAAACCTGCGACCATATTTTATTTAATTGGTTTAAGTTTTTGTTTTAATTCGCTTCGATAATTTGTCAATTTTGTTTCAGTGCAGTAAAATCGAATCAGATTCTCCTGGAATGGCAATGCTTGATCGTTTTTTGTTGTTACTGATGATCTACTCGCGTTTCGATTGAAGCAAATGCTCTGGAAGATGTGATTACCACCTGTGAGTAGCCGGGCTCTGGAAGGTGTAATCATTATCTGTGAGCTATAAAAAAAAAAAAAAAATGTCCTGGAAGACCTTAGCATAACCTGTGAGTACAAGGACTCTGGAAGGGATGCTTATGGCCTGTGGACTTAGTAAACCTTGGAAGATCCATGTAACTTAAGAACGAATAGTATCTTGAAGGAACATTGGATCTGTAGGTTCAAACGGGCAGAGGTAAGGGGCCTCAAAAATGGGTAATTTCAGCATGACTAGCTGTCCCCACACTTACTCTGCTCGAACAAAATTTAAAAGCTGGGAGAAATTGGCCATTCAAGAAAGCTGGGAATTTGTTTTAATCAAGCAGAGGTAAGGGGCCTCAAAAATGGGTAATTTCAGCATGACTAGCTGTCCCCACACTTACTCTGCTCGAACAAAATTTAAAAGCTGGGAGAAATTGGCCATTCAAGAAAGCTGGGAATTTGTTTTAATCAAGCAGAGGTAAGGGGCCTGAAAGGGTAATTTCAGCAAGTTGGCCGTCCCCACACCTACTCTGCTCAAATAAGTACTGGTCGAAAATCCAATTCATGAGTAAATAAAAATAACGAACATAAATACAAACAAGAAACGATGAATAAAGATTTATTTAAAAATTGTTAAAAAATGTAATAAGTACAAAACAAAATATCATCGAACAGGAAAATTTTTCTGGTTGCTGTCATCAATATTGATTGGACAAGGAGAGCTGGGAGATTCTGAGCTGGGAATATCAGCAGAGGCAGCACCAGCAGAAGAAGCTGAAGGACCGGCTTTAAGTTTATCCTGCTGAGCGTACAGCTTTACTTCAGCCACGGCATCTGGACCAAAGAACGAAACGTCCACATCTGGTCGCTTGAGCCACAGATTATACAGGAATAAACTTCCTGTCCTCCTTCTGCCTCTCGAACCGTGGCTTCGATACGTCCCTTCTCCGAAGCAATGTGTTCCTTGAGAGAAACTGTTTCCTGCCTCATTGCTTCCATAACAATCTTGGCCTCCGCGGCTTTATGCTTATGCGAGGACAGTTCTCCCTTCAGTTCCTTATTCTCAGTTTTCAACTTCTCCTCCGATTCCCGAGCAAAGTGGAGATCATGCGTCAATGTCTCGATCTTTTTATCCCTAAAGGCAATCTGTATTTCCTGCCTCTCCAAGGACTCCCGCTGTTCGTTCTTCTGATTGTTCAGTTTCTCAATTTCCTGCTCCAGCTCACGGTGTGCCTCCTGCGCTTTTTTCAGCTCTAGTTCATGATCATCCTGCAGTTTAGCCTTCTCTTCCTCCAGAGAATTGATGGTGGTTGCCATGGCGGCCTTCTCCTCGGGCCAGTCCCCAATCTCCCGCAAAAGCTTCATGTACGCCATGGACGCCTGAAACAAAGCATTTGTTAGTACAGAAAAAATGGAAAGAGATACTATAGCAGCAAAAAAGTAAAACTTACAAGCGTACTGTGGAAGCCCAAATAGTTGATGAGCCGTTCGCCCGTTATTTCTTCCTTGTACAGGGCAGGCTTCCTCGCTCCCAGGAATTGGGGCGCGCGATCTAAAAGATCGCTGTAATATTCCCCGGCATCAAACTCCTGGGACTGCTCCTCAGCACCAGAACCGGCCGCGGCTGTTTTCTGGCGTTTATGAGGCGGTTCCGCAGTTTCTGAATCGGCGATCCCTTTGCCCTTGTCGACATTTTGAGTAGAGGCGGATGGGGAACTGCTGGGCGGAGCAGGCTGAGCTATATCCCCTCGACGAGCACTCTTGTTCGAAGATTTCCTCGCCACTGATTTATGCCTCACCGAGCGAGCAGGAGAACCGACAGAACCCTGTTGAGGAGGCGATTCTGGAGAGACTTCAGCAGCAGGGGGAGAGCCTGAACCTCCGGCCGCTTGAACAGGCTCTTTGGGAGCAGAAGACTGAGCAGGAGCCTGGCTGGGTAAAGGCTGCTCGAAATGAAGCCTCACCATTTCCGGAACTGAAGTATTCGCTGGATGTGGAATTTCCTGTCCGGAAGCTTCGAAAGCAGAAGGAATTTCTTTCTCCTCACGAGAGCCTAAATCAGAAGCGGGGTCCAATAATTCTTGGTCGGCAGGAGGAGCGAGACCATGAAATTGAAGCAGGTGCTCGGAAGGTGTTTGATCGTCGGATGGTGTCTTTACATCCGAAAATTTATCTAACAGAGAGAGCTCCTGATCGGATAGAGGAATCTCGCCCCTAGAGACATCTGCACAAAGAAAAATGTTAGCAACGAGCAGAAATACAAGATGGAAAACTGAGACAAATATACTTACTGGGCGAAAGGCAAAAAGAAAAATTCTTTAAATCCGACAATGATAAGCACGACGCGTAGAACCATCGTGACTTGTAATCTCCTACGTTGGATTTTCCAATCCCTTTAGGAAGGTTCACTTTGTAAGGAGATTTTCGGGCTGAAGTATAATAAAACCCATCCTTCTTATCAGCCTTCGGACCCGTAGTACTTCTAAACAAAAAGAGGTGATGGATCATCGCGGGGGTAGGAGGAGGAAGGTCGTTTTTAAGAAAGATAGAAGCCAAAGCGGTGAGATGAGCATAAGAGTTGGGGGTAAGTTGAAAAGGGGCTAAGTTAAGGTCGTTTAAAAGAGCGACCAGGTAAGGATGAACCGGAAACCTGAAACCGGCTTCTATGTGTTGATGACTAATGGCAAAGAAACCCTTGGGAGGAAAAGCTGCATGGTCAGAAGCCTTAGGCACCATAGCTCGGCAGCCCTTAGGTAAGGAGAAGCCCTCAGCGATGGTTTCAAGGTCGCTGAGGCCAAGGGAAGATTCATAATGAAAAAAGGGTGCGCGAGCAGAGGAGGAATGGTGTTCAGAAGGGACTGAAGTAGCCCCACCACCTTGAGAGGTAGCACTAAGATCCTCCTCGGAGGCAACATCAGTGGATCCCACCTTATGACTGCGACGACTACGACCAGACATCTACAAAATCAACAGGGGTGTCAGGTCGCAGAAAGCAGACCAGAACTCAGTACATACGGATACGATACTCCTATGACCACAAGGGGGGCTATTGGGGCGAAAAGTTGGATGGGCAAGAGATATTACAAACAGACAGCAACTCAAAGCAACAATACGAGTATCTATTTTTTTTTAAAAAAAAAAAAAAGAAATCATGCCATCAGATACGCAAATAGTAATCATGGAAGAAAATAATCGCAGAAGAAAAGAATAGGAGTTACCTTGAAGATGGCGTTGACAAAGAACCTTGAGGATGTAGGAGAATGGTAGCAGACAAAAATGTCAGGGTTTGCAAAGGCAGAAGAGAGAAGACGAAAAGAGAACGACAAAGGGTAATATATAGCTGACGCTTCGGAATCCCAATCGGCAAGTCAAGATATTTCAATCGTCGCCAAAGTTTGGCAATAGGCGCAAAAAACCGAAAGAGCCATCATGAGCAACTATTGAAAAGACGCGCATTTAATACATGCAGTAAGGAGCGCGACAGTTGAGTGACAAGTAGCCAACGCCTGGGGGACTGACACATGGCAAAAAGGAAGAAAAGCAACGGTTCACATCTCACTAAAAGTTTTCTGGGCGCAAGTCTGGGCGCAAGAACATTGTTTCCAGTACAAAAAGTGTACCAGAAACAAGGGGGCTTGTGTTATGGGTATTTTTTGGTGCAATAAGAAAAGGCCCAAAAATGGAGGCCCATTGTGACTTATTAAGAGCCAAGAAGACACTTGGTCAAATAGTCAAAGGAAAGTTAAAAGCACAAAGATAACCTGCTCGGACATTCCTACTGACTGGAGATATGTTCGTCTGCTCGACGGCCAAAAGGATAAATAAGTCTGCTCGTTTGCTCGGAAATATCTGCTCGCTCAATTTGCTGTCTGATCGTTGAACAGGCGAAACACTTAAATTGACCAGTTGACCTTCTGGAAGAAGAATCAATCCGAGACCTTCTGGAAGAAGAATCAATCCGAAACAGGAAAGGAGTCGAATTACCTATTTGTATGCAAATCGAATTTCTACATTCTGGGAAATTGCTATATACGAGAGATAATCTCAGAAGATATTATCTTAATTAATGTATATTATTTTTTGCCTTATCTGTAAGATTCTCAAGCTTATTCTGATTATAACATCTCCATTATAAATAGGAGATATAATTTAGGGTAAAAGACAGAGTGAAATAAAAAAATACAATTACACCGAGAGAGGGTAATTGTCGTGGACGTAGGCCATCGTTTTTTGCCGAACCACGTAAAAGTCCTGCTGTGTCCTGTGTGTTTTGATCCTATATTGTTTGCATTGTATGAGGTTTGCTGTGTCACAGGTATTGGGCTTGAAGAACAGGGTTGACCAAAAATAAGTGTCAACAACATACATATATACATACATGTATTATTATTTATTTTTTCTATTAAATAGTTTATTAGTTAAAGTAGAGATAATACATAGAATACCAATTTCATAATTTGTTAGGATTTTAGTTGAAAATCCTAGGTTAACAAATTAGAAATATATGATTAGTTTTAATGTGATTAAAAGCATATGTTTCAATAATTGATATTTATAATGTGATTAGATTTTAAGAGTTAAAATTAGGTAATTCGCATTGTTTTTAATCTAATTTAATTAAAGAGTTTAATTTATTTAGATTAGTAAACCAATTAGAAATATAGTTTTAATGTGATTAAAATATATATTTCATATAATTGGCTTATAATGTGAATTAGATTTTAAGAGTTAAAATTGGGTAATCTCACATTAAATCTAATCTTCATAATTAAAGAATTTGGATTATCTAGATTAGATATTTTATAAATTTTTTAAGAGTTAAAAAATTTGGTAATTTATTGAGTGTTAATAGGATAATGATTCTAGTAACACACTAATTCCTAGTCACTTAAATTATAATTTTTAGCCGTTAATAATATAAAATGAAGACTAAAAATAACAAGTAGAAAACCTTAATCCTAAAATAATGAGTGAGAGACGGATATATGACAATATATCTCATGGTCTCCATCATTAATTCAATACCGTGAGATTTGAATGGCATCTCGAGACGGCTTTGTTTTCGTCCCCTAAGGGTGGTGTCCATTTAGGTCAATATCAATGTTGACTTCTTAAAGAATAGGATTTCTGGATGTATTTTGAGATTGGCCTACTCTAAGGTTGACAATTCTTAAGTTAAGTCTGAGAGATCTAAAATGATGGGTTACACTTATAAAAGAATTAATTAATTTATAATTTAATTCTTTGACCGAAATAAGTGGTAGTGATAGACCCCAAACCTGATTTTCTATTATATTCCATGTACCTAAGTACGATAGGGAATATTGATCCGAAAATAGAGCCAAAGAATGATTTAAGACCCGATTAGGGTATAAAAAATTTTGGAGTTTGTTTTGATGAAAAACGAAAACTTTTGGTGAATAGTATTTTCGGACGAAAATATTTTCGGATGAATAGTGATTTTCGAAAAAGAGCCCTAAGAATCGAAAATGTCCGAAATAGGTCATAGACCTTGAGGGAACTGAAACGAAATAAAACGAAATCTGTTTGATTGAGTTTCAGGAGATCCGAAAGATTCCGATCAAATTGTACTATTTTTCGAATATTGAGTTTTTGTGACCTAAACTCTATTCAAAAATTTCATGAAGCATAGGATTAAAAGGTAAGAGACCCAATTAGAGTATTTCATGGTCAATTTAAAATTTAGATAATCGTTGAATATTTTTAGAATATTTTTCGGATTGAATAGTATATTAAATTGTGTTTAGGTTAAATTTTCACCCAGATTTATTATTTTATGGTACTAGAAATATTCGAATTGGATTACGGTCGAATCGTAGGCCTCCAGTAGTGTTATTTGAAGTTTATTATATTTTCATATCACAAGTTGGATATTGTTTGGTTGACCTCGGTATGATTACAAAGTCATTAGGCGTGAATTATATGTTAATCAAACGAGGTGAGCTCACGGAATAAAGTAAAAGATATTTTAATTCAACCATTAAGAAAATAGTTAAGTACTTTTGAAAAAGAGTGGCTATGGTTGTGTTACGTGTCATCCATGGATTGGTTGAAAAAATAAGTGGATGAAAATAGGCCAAGTGGACCCATAGAATATAAAATGATTTATTTTTTGGCACTAGTGAGATTAGGAAAATTTTGATTTTTCAGTGAAATTTTCTTGAGGAATCTTTTAGTAATTGAACAATAAAAAATATATATATGTGACTTGTATCATTTGATGACATTTGTGCCGTGAAGTAAGAACGAAAACAGAGAGAGAGTTGGGTGAGCCGAGAGAGAGAAAGAGAGAGGCAGTAAGGTGCGCCGAGAGAGAGAGAGAAGAAGAGAAAAAGATTCGGTCCGAATTTCGCCGTGATTTCTTCACGAAAGTTGCTCCTCTTCATCTCCTCTAGCTAACCTAACAAATTTGAAGCAAAACGATCGCCTATTTGGTGAGTTATCTCAGTTTTAAGTTTGATACTTCGTATGAAACCTATTTTTTTCTTTCGTTTATTTTCGAATCCGAGATTAGGGATGATAAGAGGGATATGCGAGGATGATTTTGGTATGATTTTGGAGTGATTTGATGGAAGAAAAATAGATAAAATGAAAAAGGAAAGACGTGGTTAAAAAATGGGTTTTTATAGGATCCTATTTCGTTTTCGATTCTAAAACATTAGATTGATATTTTAGAGGTTAGAGAATAATCTTTTGAAGTTAGATTTCGAAAACGAAAAGTTTAGGATCGATTTCGAAGCTAAACAGACGAGTTGAAGGGCGGTTTTCGAAACCCTTCGAAACGCGTTCGTTTAACTTTCGAAACAGTTTATTTAATCATAGTTGGGTATTAGAACACTAGAGGATTGATTTTTGAAGTTGTCGAAAATTTGGAGCGAAAAGTGATTTTCGTTAGTAAGCGAATCCGGTCGATTTTCATTCCGAGTTTCCGTCGATGAAATTGAGTATACTGAGGTATTCCTAGGAAAGAATAAGTAGGATTCATGTAGAGAAAACGGATTTCGAAAACCCCGGTTGAATAGAAATTGAGATCCAAAAGTTTAGGCGTTAAAGGATACATATAAAGATAATTAGATTTTATTGATTTTGAATGTTATTTGAATGAGTTAAGTAACCCTAAATGGATATTTGATGTTTTAGGGTAAAAACGGAGACTTCCGAAGGCATACGGAGGAGGCTCGGATTTTATTCGAGGACGTGTAGTGAGTGGAATTACAAGTTTTTATTTATATCGTCTTAAAGTTTATTTTAAAGTTAAAAGAATTTATTATAAATAGTTATTCCTTTATTAATTGAATTTATATTTTAATTCTAGCATATAGATTTTAGTTTATTATTTATGTGTATGAGAATGTGCTAGAATTAAATATTTTAGACTTATTGCCTTAAGATTTAGAATATTTTAGTGTATTAAGAAAAAAAAAAATTAATAGCTTATGGTTTACCCTAGCCCCAGTTTAGTACCCGACCGAATGCCCTATGCGTGATACGATAGATGAGAGGAAGTCAGTTAGTGAGAATTGAGTCTAGTTGACTCATGTGTGAGCGAGGTATGAGTGATCCGTATGCACGTATAGAGTAGTGTAGTCGGTCCGTAGCGTAGGCCCGTTTTCGGCGACTATACATGGTAGATCCCCACTCCTAGTGGTTAGCTAGATTTTATATGTTACCACGCCAGGAGTAGATATTCCCTGGGTTACCATTTAGGCAAGAACTAGAAAAGATTTTTAAGAAAAGATTTCAGAAAAGATTTTAGAAAAAGATTTCTTAATGAGCTACCAAAAGAATTTTCAGATTATAAGTTATAAAGTATTTCAGAAAAATACTTTTAGTTTTATGAAATGTCTTTGGGAAAATTTAGAAATTTTAGAATCAGAAATTTAGTTTATAAAGATTATACCACTCACTGAGTATAAACTCATATTTTTCTTTAAATGTTTTTCTTAAAAATTCTCCCACAGGTGCAGGAACTAGTCGTCCAGTCGACGAGGTTCAGTCAGGCATGTAGGCGGACGTATAGGACGACACCTACTACATGTATATATTTTGTTATTTTGATCATGTATATGTTGATGTACATAGTTATAAATAGTTTGAAGAAATAGTAGATGCATTAGTTAAAATGTTTTATTAACGTTTTATGAAATCTAGTGTTCAAATTTTATTGACTTGTTTGTGGTTGTAAGAAAGGAGCCGGAGGCTCCAAAAGTTGAGAAATTGATTTCATAGAAGTGTTTTTATAAACTGTATTTGAAACTTGCAGGGTGGCATAGTTTAGAAAACAGACAGCATGCTGTCGAAAATTTTATTAAAAAGCGAAAAATTTTTATCACCGTCACCTTGTAAAGGAAGTTTAAATATCTAGCAAAATGATTTTCGATGCCTTGACAGGGTTCTTTCGAGCTGAGTATAGAGTTCGTGAGAATTCTTTCGGGGTGCTACGAAGTCTTTCTTTGGTCCAGAGGAGGGATTCGGGAAGGGTCTCGTCAGGTAGTCAAATTATATGGGAATAAGAGTTATTCCGTTATATTATTTGATTGAGATTTTCTCAATCTAACATATAAATATTTGATCTACTCTAAGGTGGCATTTATTTGTGGCATGTTAGATTATCGTGGTATAATAATTCTTTTTAAGGTATTTTTGATTCATTATTGGTTAATCACGCATCACGTTTAATTTTATGCCAAAATCTATTGATATTCGTATGAATGCAATTTTGAATAAAATATTTTGTTTATTTATTTCAATAATGTTGTCACATTTAATTACCATACTTGCCAATGATAAACTGAGTGGGGATAACTATGTTAAATGAAAAAATAACATGAACGTCATTCTGGTCTGCGAGGACCTAAAGTTTGTCCTGATAGAGGAGCATCCTTCATGCCACCGGCAAATACTGCGCGTAATATACACGAAACTCATCAAAACTGGGTTAAGGCTAATGAAAAGGCCCGTTGCTACTTGTTAGCAGGAATGTCTGATGTGCTTGCTAAGAAGCATGAGTCAATGTCAACAACATTTGAGATGATGCAATCATTATAGAGGATATTTAGGCAACCTTCTGAGCAGCAGCGACACGAAGCTATTTGTGCTGTTATGACTGCTAAGACGAATGAAAGGACATCAGTTTGAGAGCATCTATTGAATATGATGACCTATTTTAACACAGCTGAAACTCATGGTGGGTGGTGGGGTGATTGATGAGCTTAGCCAAGTAAGCATGATACTGCAAACTCTTCCAAAGAGTTTTATGCAGTTCAAGAGTAATTATGTTATGAAAATATAATATTACTCAATTATTTAATGAACTAACAACTTATGAGTCCATGAATAAGGACAAGACTAAGTCTGGTGAAACAAATGTTGCTGAAACATCCACCTCTAATAAAAATAAGAGAAAAAGGACTACTAATAAGACTAAGGCAAAGTCTAAGAAGCAGGGTACCAAAAAGAAGAAGCAGAAGGGCTCTATGACTTCTAAAACCAAAAGAAAATATTTTCATTGTAATGTGGAAGGGCACTGGAAGAGATCGCAATCATACGAGATTTTTGGGATCCAAATCATATTCTTGGGATCCAAATCATACGAGATCGCAAAAACAAAAGGGCCAATAAAAACAAGGTGAGTTTGAGATTATTTGATGAGATTTGTGGTGATTTTCGTGACCTGCATACATGCTGCAGTTTGGGTGTTATTTTTGAGTCCAAATCATGTTTAATTCATGAGTTTTAGCTTAAAAATGGAAAGGAAATCAAGGGGAATAAAATAGACATCAAAACTAGTGTGTTTGGTGATGATTTTTGGTGGTTTTGTGTGGGTTTTGTGTGTTTGTATGATGAGATTTGGCTTTATGGTATATTAAGATTTTAGAAGAAGGTTGGATGCATTTGATGTAGAATTGAACTTGAAAAATTGAAAAAAGAAGCCTAGGTTGCAAGAAATTATGTATGAAAAATAAGTTAAAGTTTATGTGGAATAAACCCTAAGTGTTGAATTAAGTAGGTTCAAGGAAAATACAGTTGTAGATTAGGTGTTTGATTAATTGTTTAAAAGAATTGTTGAGCAAAAATCTTGATAAGGAAAAGAAGGGCACTGAAAGAGGAAGCTAGTTATATTCTTGGGATCTAAATCATACGAGATCGCAAAAACAAACTGTTAGGATTGTCTTAAGCATCGTACATTGATAAAATCTTTGTATGCTTTGAGTTGCAGAATTTCAAGAAAGGTTATTTACCTTCTCGGCATGGAGTTCATTTGTCTAAGGAATAATGTCCTAAAAACCCTCAAGAGATTAAGGTTATGAGATGAATTCTCTATGCCTCTACAGTAGGCAGTCTTATGTATGTTATGCTATACATGAGACCTGACATATGTTATTCAGTGGGAGTAGTCAGTCGTTATCAATCTAACCCACGATTGGATCATTAGGTGATAGTAAAATGTATTCTTAAGTATTTTTGGAGAACAAGAAACTATATGCTTGTGTATTTTAGTGAGAATTTGATTCCAACAAGATATACAGATTCTGATTTTCAATCAAACAAGGATTCTCGAAATCCATGTCTGGGTCAGTATTCACCCTGGGTAGTGGAGCTATAGTATCGAGAAGTGTTAGGCAATCTTGCATCGCTGACTCTACCATGGAAGCTGAATATGTAGCAGCTTGTGAAGCAGCTAAGGAAGTAGTTTGGCTCCGTAAGTTCTTGACAGATTTGGAAGTTATCCCTAACATGGATAAGCCAATCACACTTTATTATGATAATAGTGGTGCAGTGGCTAATTCTAAAGAACCAAGAAGCCACAAGAGAGGAAAGCATATAGAAAAAAAGTATCATCTCATTAGAGAGATAGTACATAGAGGAGACGTGTCGGTGATGAAGATAGCTTTACAAGACAACCATACTGATTCGTTTTCAAAGACCTTAACGGCTAAAGTGTTCGAAAGTCCTCTAGAGGGTCTAGGATTACGAGACATGTCTCATCTACTCTAAGGGCAAGTGGGAGATTGTTAGGGTAATATGCCCTAAGAACTTGTAATTTGTAAATATTTAAATTAAATAATAAATAAAATATATTTATTTTATTCAATTTATGTGCATTTGTGAAACGTTTATTTCATACAAATATCATGTAACATCCATGATTACTTATGTAGTCTTAAGCTGAGTATATAAGTGTTATATACAAGAGGATTTAGTTTGAAATCAATAATCTAAAGAGTTCGTAAAAAGCAAACAAAGCTGGGTACTTTACTTGTGGTAAATCTGCAGTTGTGGTCCATTTTATATTTGATACAATAATCTTATCCGGGATAGTTCATGTGGTGACATAAAAATAGAGGTATCTTATATAATAGAGATTATATAGGACTGGATTACGATAAAATGATTTTCTTATTAATATCCGTTAAATAAAGAAATTCATATTTATCAATTAGATGATCATACATAGATTAATCTTAATCCTAAGTATTTTATGGACTCTTATTTGTTGAGTTATATCTTTTGATTCACATAGGTGAGACTATTATAGACTTACGATCAATAAGCTTCGTCCTTTGGAGATATGATTTAATAAGTGGTTGGGAATATTCTATACAATAGTGAAATCCACTCATTCTTGTGAGAAGTAGATGAGTAGTTCCTTTAAATGTTGATTCGAGTCTTGAACAATAAGAGCGCTGGACTTTTGATCTGTAAATAAATGGAAAGATAAATTCATAAGTTATTATGAATATATTGTTCATTAGAAAATCAATGATACTTAACGGAATAAGATATAATTAGAGAGGTATAACGGATTTTAATGACCTAACTCTAATTATGAATAACTCGTGGAAGATCGAACCATATGAAATGATTAAATTGATGGACACTGAAAATTCAGATTGTACATAAAACATCTACAATTTTGAGAGTGCAATCTTAAGTTTTTAGTGGAGTAACTTTAAGGTTAATAATAGTGAATTATTTAATTAAAGAGTTTAATTAATAATTATGATATTATTGGAGCTCAAATTGTAGGTCCATTTGGTCTCCTTGCTAGCTCACAACCACATATAGAAACAAAAGGAATAATATATTTGAATTGTCCAATTATACATGTACATACAAATTTTATGAACACATTCATATATAATTTAAATAATTTGATTATTTAAATATAAGTAATTATTTAATTATTTGTTGAGGTTATGGATTCAATTTAAAATGATATCATTAAATTATTTATGATTCAGAATCATTTAATTTAATGAAAAATCTTTTAATTAATGGAAATAAAAATTTAATTTAATTAGAATTAGATTTCATATTAAATTAGATTAAAGAAGTTTTAATTTAATAGGAATTAGATTCCATATTAAATTAAAAGTAAAGAACTCTAAACCAATAAGAAATTTGATTCCATATTAGATTTAAATTAAGTTTTCCAATTTAATTAGGAAATTGTATTCTTTATTAAATTAGAAAACTCTAACTTACCCTTATAAAATGGTGTTTTATGTTGGTAACAAAAGAGAGAAAAAAAGAGAATTTTTGGCTACTTAAATCAAAAACTTCCATTAATTAAAGCACTATATTACCTTATCTCAAAAGAAATCAAGAAAATTATTATTATTATTATTTTTATTTCTACATAATAATCTTTTATAAAAAATTTTCGTGATTTAATTCTTCAAAATTATGCCCACACAGAGTTTCTTTTGTGAAAAGTCATAACAAGGAACATCAGGTAGTGAAGAATATGTGAATCAAAAGGTATCAATTCAATCTTCATATAAGCTAAGATTCGATCTTATTAATTTAATTATTGAATTGTTATTATTAGCATCGATCAGACGTGTTTTTATTTGAATTATTATTTTTTTTAAAATCCATGTTTCCACATTAAATTTAAAAATCAATTTTTCCTTCACATGATGGTTGATTCGATTACCCTTTTGACATTATTATATCCAAATGTCCATCTAGTAAAAGCTGTTGGATGTTGTTTAGAAAGTTTCCCTCAAAACCGGCAACTTTTTTATAGCTAGAACTCTGAAATAAAAGATCACATCAAGGCTGATATTTCAAAATATATAAACCGAGAAAAACTTTCTCACCACGTCCCATTTAGTAACATATTAGAAAAGGAATAAGTAAGCACTTCAAATTTTCCCTTTAGATAAAGAGACTTTGGTTGAAAAACACTTTCTTCTACATTCATTTTCTCTCCATGCCAGTTTTACAGTTACTAGGGAAAGAATAGCTTACAACTCCCTAAGTAAATTAAGAAGATTCCATAAGAGGTCTTATGCGAATGTAAACTTCTTGTATGAGAGTAGGTTTGCAATTTAAATGAGGCTTTAGCTCCATATGGGATCATGTGTACTTCTATTTTAGATATATGTGTCTGTGTGTAGTGTTATAAACTTTAAATTAGCCTGTAAACTAAGAAATGGATGACAATAACAGCAATACATTAAAATAAAATTTGAAGAAAAACGTCCATATAACTACTTACGAAACTGCATGCCTAAGATAATATAACTCATCTCATCAAATGTATTGGATTATTGAAACTTTCCTTCAAATTCACAGCAAAGTCCAAATTAGAGCTCCTGTGCCCTCACTATTAATAACAATCTACTCAACATGACGCACTAGCTCATCTTGGATTATTTGGGACTTTCTTTATGGCTATAAGTATATAGTTAATAGAGGATTAATTAACTTATAGGAACAAAAGAAATAGTTGAAAACCTTT